>JBCNJP010000017.1:81068360-81090360 GCA_039602395.1 Deinandra increscens subsp. villosa | reverse complement strand
TCCTTGATCGAATCGTGAGTCCCAAAACCTTTCTTTTATGCCTTTTCTTTGAGTTTTCTTAAAAAGCATGCTTAAACCTTCATGAAACTGCTTGATCTGCTAGTATGTTGCTTAGGGATGCTAGATCTGTTATAAAGTTCACAACTTTACGAATGAAATCCAACCATGATAGAGATTTATGCTATTTTAGCCATTTTAGGGTTTTATATGTATTTTGGGTGATTTGATGACAAAATGCATGTTTAAGGTGTTAAAGCTTACTGATTTATGTTGGTAAATGCCTATGTATGCTAAACAATGAATTGCATGTGAGAATGGAAGCTGTTAGGTTGATTTTTAGGCTGATCCGTATGTTTTTCGCGACCAGCGAAACTGTGGTGTTCTCTGGGCGAAACTGTCCAGCGAAACTATGCATATCTTCATCCAGCGACACTATGCAGCGAAACTGCAGTGTCGCCGGGTAAACCAACCAGACCAGCTCGAGCGAATCTATCGAGCGAAATTCCCTGAACGAAAGTTCAAACCAGTTTCGGGCGAAACTAGGCTAGCGAAACTGTGTCAACAGTTTCGAGCGAAACTAGCCTAGCGAAACTGTGTCATCGGGTATTGCCTAGCGAAAGTGCTGCCCGTGCACACAGCGAAACTGACTAGCGAAACTGCTAGCGAAACTGAGACCAAAATCCAAACTTGTGCAAATTGCTTGAATGTTATGCCATGACTTGCATGATTATGCCATGATGATACATGCTATGATTTCTGTAATATGTGAACCCTTATTGATGATCAACCATCGGTGTCGTGTGTCTGTATGTCGAGTCATAGTTCCAACGTGCTATGTTATGGGCCATAGTGACGTTAAGTAAAGATTAGACACAAAACTAATACTTAAGACCTAAACGTGTTCATAGGTCTTCATTAAGCGTACTTGGAATATTAACAAGTGTAGCAGTGCAACCAAAGGTGAGTGTCACTAACCCAGTTACCGTGAACCCGTTTGGGTCACACCGATCAACTAAAAGTAAAACAATGCTGACAAACTCGAGAGTGCGAGGCACCTCCCTGATGAACGTGAAAACTCGGAGTGCTCGGCACCCATTGGATGAACTTGAAGTGTTTTATGGGAAACACTTGTGAAACTTAACAAACTATTTCTGAAACGAAAACCGTTTTAATATGGCTAGCGTAGGTTAAAGTCTAAACCACATGATATCACATGATTTCTAAGGATGCCTTGAAAACTTAAAAGTCCTCAACTAAATTGTACCATTAATTGTAAAGCGAGGGGATGTTGGGTAGATCTACTGGAGTTTGACAAACTCCGCCCCGTGGCACGGGGAGTGCACGGAGGTACAATATCAGCCTATCTGACCGTGATCCCGAGAGGACACGGGGGAGGCAAATCCGCGATGACGTAGGTCCGCAGTACTAGATGGCACGGCCACTACAATAAATTATAGTCAGCTTTGGTGCAAACTTCCTTAGTGCATGGAACAACGGATTAGCTACCCGCGATATCGGTTGAGCACTTTAACTATACAAAACTAGTACATACCCGATAACGTAGGTTACGGACAACACTTTTACTAAACCACGATACTATGATTTTGATTAACACAAGCATTGCTTTTCACAAATAAAATGTACATAAGGATACGTTCATACAATTATGATTATTAGACCGGGCCGCTGCGTGACAAGCCCACTGTGAACTCACCAACCGTTAGGTTGACACTTGCGTGGTTTAAACTTTTGCAGATCGCTAAGGAGTATCCGCTGGAGGTTGGCATGGCACGAGAAGATATTTATCTTTGTTTAAACTAAACTTGGGAATTTTAAAACAATGTTTATGTAAAGCACGTGGTTAGTGCTAAGACAATATTTTATTCCGCTGCGTTGTATTTGAGACTTTACTTTATAACTGATTTTTGAACTAACTCTGATTCATTTAGTATTTGTAACTAATGGTTGTGGATCCTGGTCTAGCTCGCACCCCTTAACGGTATAAACTCCGTTAGTGGTTAATTTGGGGGTGTGACATAATAAATGCGTGAGTTTTAATTTAAACAAACTCACATCCTACTAGCTAAGGTTTGCCGAAATAGACACAAAAGAGGGAGATAGAGAGAGAGTGAGAGAGGGAATTCGTGACTTGAGAGAGACCAGAGTATGATTTCGGTGGCCTAACCGAAACCTGTGTGCTAGACAGAAATCGAGTTGTAATAGTAATCAACGATTTAATCATCTAATCGTAAGTGTTTATTAAGTTTGTTGATTCATCGTTTATTATTGCTTCTCATTTATTAACTTTGTTGATTCATCGTTTATTATTGCTTCTCATACTTGATTCAATCAATGCATTTGGATTCCGCACTCATGATTGATCATTGATATCGTGTTTCGACTATAATAGAAAAATGATAAGGCTTGTGTATTAAATTGGGTTGGGCTTCGGTTATCCATGTTTAATGATTGGGTGGTAGTTAATTATGTGTTTGTTCTTGTAAAATACGGTTTTGGACTAGAGGGAGAAAGGGCTTTGGCCCATGTAATAAATGTATGAGTTTGTATTTAAAAAAACTCACATCCTACTAGCTAAGGTTCGCCGAAATAGACACAAAAGAGAGGGAGGGAATTCGTGACTTGAGAGACACCAGAGAATGATTTCGGTGGCCTAACCGAAACCTGTGTGCTAGACAAAAATCGAGTTGTAATAGTAATCAATGATTTAGTCATCTAATCGTAAGTGTTTATAAACTTTGTTGATTCATCGTTTATTATTGCTTCTTATTTATTAACTTTGTTGATTCATCGTTTATTATTGCTTCTCATACTTGATTCAATCATTCACTTGGATTCCGCACTGATGATTGATCATTGATATCGTGTTTCGACTATAATAGAAAAATGATAGAGGCTTGTGTATTAAATTGGGTTGGGCTTCGGTTATCCATGTTTACTAATTTGGTGTTTGTTAATTATGTGTTTGTTCTTGTAAAATACGGTTTGGACTAGAGGGAAAAAGGGCTTTGGCCCATGTAATAAATGTGTGAGTTTGTATTTAAAGAAACTAACATCCTACTAGCTAAGGTTCGCCGAAGTAGACACAAGAGAGAGGGAGGGAATTCGTGACTTGAGAGAGACCAGAGAATGATTTCGGTGGCCTAACCAAAACCTTTGTGCTAGACAGAAATCGAGTTGTAATAGTAATCAACGATATAATCATCTAATCGTAAGTGTTTATTAAGTTTGTTGATTCATCGTTTATTATTGCTTCTCATTTATTAACTTTGTTGATTCATCGTTTATTATTGCTTCTCATACTTGATTCAATCAAACATTTAGTTTCCGCACTCATGATTGATCATTGATATCGTGTATCGACTGTAATATAAAAATGATAAGGCTTGTGTATTAACTTGGGTTGGGTTTCGGTTATCCATGTTTACTAATTTGGTGTTTGTTAATTATGTGTTTGTTCTTGTAAAATACGGTTTGGACTAGAGGGAGAAAGGGCTTTGGCCCATGTAATAAATGTGTGAGTTTGTATTTAAAGAAACTAACATCCTACTAGCTAAGGTTTGCCGAAGTAGACACAAGAGAGAGGGAGGGAATTCGTGACTTGAGAGAGACCAGAGAATGATTTCGGTGGCCTAACCAAAACCTTTGTGCTAGACAGAAATCGAGTTGTAATAGTAATCAACGATTTAATCATCTAATCGTAAGTGTTTATTAAGTTTGTTGATTCATCATTTATTATTGCTTCTCATTTATTAACTTTGTTGATTCATCGTTTATTATTGCTTCTCATACTTGATTCAATCAATCATTTGGATTCCGCACTCATGATTGATCATTGATATCGGGTTTCGACTATAATAGAAAAATGATAAGGCTTGTGTATTAAATTGGGTTGGGCTTCGGTTATCCATGTTTAATGATTGGGTGGTAGTTATTTATGTGTTTGTTCTTGTAAAATACGGTTTGGACTAGACAGAGAAAGGGCTTTGGCCCATGTAATGAATGTGTGAGTTTCTATTTAAACAAACTCACATCCTACTAGCTAAGGTTTGCCGAAATAGACACAAAAGAGGGAGAGAGAGAGAGAGAGAGATAGAGAGAGAGAGAGAGAGAGAGGGAATTCGTGTCTTGAGAGAGACCAGAGTATGATTTCGGTGGCCTAACCGAAACCTGTGTGCTAGAGAGAAATCGAGTTGTAATAGTAATCAACGATTTAATCAACTAATCATAAGTGTTTACTAAGTTTGTTGATTCATCGTTTATTATTGCTTCTCATTTATTAACTTTGTTAATTCATCGTTTATTATTGCTTCTCATACTTGATTCAATCAATCATTTGGATTCCGCACTCATGATTGATCATTGATATCGTGTTTCGACTATAATATAAAAATGATAAGGCTTGTGTATTAAATTGGGTTGGGCTTCGGTTATCCATGTTTACTAATTTGGTGTTTGTTAATTATGTGTTTGTTCTTGTAAAATACGGTTTGGACTAGAGGGAAAAAGGGCTTTGCACCATGTAATAAATGTGTGAGTTTGTATTTAAAGAAACTAACATCCTACTAGCTAAGGTTCGCCGATGTAGACACATGAGAGAGGGAGGGAATTCATGACTTGAGAGAGACCAGAGAATGATTTCGGTGGCCTAACCAAAACCTTTGTGCTAGACAGAAATCGAGTTGTAATAGTAATCAACGATTTAATCATTTAATCGTAAGTGTTTATTAAGTTTGTTGATTCATCGTTTATTATTACTTCTCATTTATTAACTTTGTTGATTCATCGTTTATTATTGCTTCTCATACTTGATTCAATCAATCATTTGGATTCCGCACTCATGATTGATCATTGATATCGGGTTTCGACTATAATAGAAAAATGATAAGGCTTTGTGTATTAAATTGGGTTGGGCGTCGGTTATCCATGTTTAATGATTGGGTGGTAGTTAATTATGTGTTTGTTCTTGTAAAATACGGTTTGGACTAGAGGGAGAAAGGGCTTTGGCCCATGTAATAAATGTGTGAGTTTCTATTTAAACAAACTCACATCCTACTAGCTAAGGTTTGCCGAAATAGACACAAAAGAGGGAGAGAGAGAGAGAGAGGGGGAGGGAATTCGTGACTTGAGAGAGACCAGAGAATGATTTCGGTGGCCTAACCAAAACCTGTGTGCTAGACAGAAATCGAGTTGTAATAGTAATCAACGATTTAATCATCTAATCGTAAGTGTTTATTAACTTTGTTGATTCATCGTTTATTATTGCTTTTCATTTATTAACTTTGTTGATTCATCGTTTATTATTGCTTCTCATACTTGATTCAATCAATCATTTGGATTCCGCACTCATGATTGATCATAGATATCGTGTTTCGACTATAATAGAAAAATGATAAGGCTTGTGTATTAAATTGGGTTGGGCTTCGGTTATCCATGTTTAATGATTGGGTGGTAGTTATTATGTGTTTGTTCTTGTAAAATAGGTTTGGACTAGAGGAGAAAGGGCTTTGGCCCATGTAATAAATGTGTGAGTTTGTATTAAAAAAACTCACATCCTACTAGCTAAGGTTCGCCGAAATAGACACGAAAGAGAGGGAGGGAATTCGTGACTTGAGAGAGACCAGAGAATGATTTCGATGGCCTAACCGAAACCTGTGTGCTAGACAAAAATCGAGTTGTAATAGTAATCAATGATTTAGTCATCTAATCGTAAGTGTTTATTAACTTTGTTAATTCATTGTTTATTATTGCTTCTTATTTATTAACTTTGTTGATTCATCGTTTATTATTGCTTCTCATACTTGATTCAATCATGCGCTTGGATTCCGCACTGATGATTGATCTTTGATATCGTGTTTCGACTATAATAGAAAAATGAAGAGGCTTGTGTATTAAATTGGGTTGGGCTTCGGTTATCCATGTTTACTAATTTGGTGTTTGTTAATTATGTGTTTGTTCTTGTAAAATACGGTTTGGACTAGAGGGAAAAAGGGCTTTGGCCCATGTAATAAATGTGTGAGTTTGTATTTAAAGAAACTAACATCCTACTAGCTAAGGTTCGCCAAAGTAGACACAAGAGAGAGGGAGGGAATTCGTGACTTGAGAGAGACCAGAGAATGATTTCGGTGGCCTAACCAAAACCTTTGTGCTAGACAGAAATCGAGTTGTAATAGTAATCAACGATTTAATCATCTAATCGTAAGTGTTTATTAAGTTTGTTGATTCATCATTTATTATTGCTTCTCATTTATTAACTTTGTTGATTCATCGTTTATTATTGCTTCTCATACTTGATTCAATCAATCATTTGGATTCCGCACTCATGATTGATCATTGATATCGGGTTTCGACTATAATAGAAAAATGATAAGGCTTGTGTATTAAATTGGGTTGGGCTTCGGTTATCCATGTTTAATGATTGGGTGGTAGTTATTTATGTGTTTGTTCTTGTAAAATACGGTTTGGACTAGAGGGAGAAAGGGCTTTGGCCCATGTAATGAATGTGTGAGTTTCTATTTAAATAAACTCACATCCTACTAGCTAAGGTTTGCCGAAATAGACACAAAAGAGGGAGAGAGAGAGAGATAGAGAGGGAGAGAGAGAGAGGGAATTCGTTTCTTGAGAGAGACCAGAGTATGATTTCGGTGGCCTAACCGAAACCTGTGTGCTAGAGAGAAATCGAGTTGTAATAGTAATCAACGATTTAATCAACTAATCATAAGTGTTTACTAAATTTGTTGATTCATCGTTTATTATTGCTTCTCATTTATTAACTTTGTTGATTCATCGTTTATTATTGCTTCTCATACTTGATTCAATCAATCATTTGGATTCCGCACTCATGATTGATCATTGATATCGTGTTTCGACTATAATATAAAAATGATAAGGCTTGTGTATTAAATTGGGTTGGGCTTCGGTTATCCATGTTTACTGATTTGGTGTTTGTTAATTATGTGTTTGTTCTTGTAAAATACGGTTTGGACTAGAGGGAAAAAGGGCTTTGGCCCATGTAATAAATGTGTGAGTTTGTATTTAAAGAAACTAACATCCTACTAGCTAAGGTTCGCCGAAGTAGACACAAGAGAGAGGGAGGGAATTCGTGACTTGAGAGAGACCAGAGAATGATTTCGGTGGCCTAACCAAAACCTGTGTGCTAGACAGAAATCGAGTTGTAATAGTAATCAACGATTTAATCATCTAATCGTAAGTGTTTATTAAGTTTGTTGATTCATCGTTTATTATTGCTTCTCATTTATTAACTTTGTTGATTCATCGTTTATTATTGCTTCTCATACTTGATTCAATCAATCATTTGGATTCCGCACTCATGATTGATCATTGATATCGTGTTTCGACTATAATAGAAAAATGATAAGGCTTGTGTATTAAATTGGGTTGGGCTTCGGTTATCCATGTTTAATGATTGGGTGGTAGTTAATTATGTGTTTGTTCTTGTAAAATACGGTTTTGGACTAGAGGGAGAAAGGGCTTTGGCCCATGTAATAAATGTGTGAGTTTGTATTTAAAAAAACTCACATCCTACTAGCTAAGGTTCGCCGAAATAGACACAAGAGAGAGGGAGGGAATTCGTGACTTGAGAAAGACCAGAGTATGATTTCGGTGGCCTAACCGAAACCTGTGTGCTAGACAAAAATCGAGTTGTAATAGTAATCAATGATTTAATCATCTAATCGTAAGTGTTTATTAACTTTGTTGATTCATCGTTTATTATTGCTTCTTATTTATTAACTTTGTTGATTCATCGTTGATTATTGCTTTTCATACTTGATTCAATCATGCACTTGGATTCCGCACTCATGATTGATCTTTGATATCGTGTTTCGACTATAATAGAAAAATGAAGAGGCTTGTGTATTAAATTGGGTTGGGCTTCGGTTATCCATGTTTACTGATTTGGTGTTTGTTAATTATGTGTTTGTTCTTGTAAAATACGGTTTGGACTAGAGGGAGAAAGGGCTTTGGCCCATGTAATAAATGTGTGAGTTTGTATTTAAAGAAACTAACATCCTACTAGCTAAGGTTCGCCGAAGTAGACACAAGAGAGAGGGAGGAAATTCGTGACTTGAGAGAGACCAGAGAATGATTTCGGTGGCCTAACCAAAACCTGTGTGCTAGACAGAAATCGAGTTGTAATAGTAATCAACGATTTAATCATCTAATCGTAAGTGTTTATTAAGTTTGTTGATTCATCGTTTATTATTGCTTCTCATTTATTAACTTTGTTGATTCATCGTTTATTATTGCTTCTCATACTTGATTCAATCAATCATTTGGATTCCGCACTCATGATTGATCATTGATATCGGGTTTCGACTATAATAGAAAAATGATAAGGCTTGTGTATTAAATTGGGTTGGGCTTTGGTTATCCATGTTTAATGATTGGGTGGTAGTTAATTATGTGTTTGTTCTTGTAAAATAGGTTTTGGACTAGAGGGAGAAAGGGCTTTGGCCCATTTAATAAATGTATGAGTTTGTATTAAAAAAACTCACATCCTACTAGCTAAGGTTCGCCGAAATAGACACAAAAGAGAGGGAGGGAATTCGTGACTTGAGAGACACCAGAGAATGATTTCGGTGGCCTAACCGAAACCTGTGTGCTAGACAAAAATCGAGTTGTAATAGTAATCAATGATTTAGTCATCTAATCGTAAGTGTTTATAAACTTTGTTGATTCATCGTTTATTATTGCTTCTTATTTATTAACTTTGTTGATTCATCGTTTATTATTGCTTCTCATACTTGATTCAATCATTCACTTGGATTCCGCACTGATGATTGATCTTTGATATCGTGTTTCGACTATAATAGAAAAATGAAGAGGCTTGTGTATTGAATTGGGTTGGGCTTCGGTTATCCATGTTTACTAATTTGGTGTTTGTTAATTATGTGTTTGTTCTTGTAAAATACGGTTTGGACTAGAGGGAAAAAGGGCTTTGGCCCATGTAATAAATGTGTGAGTTTGTATTTAAAGAAACTAACATCCTACTAGCTAAGGTTCGCCGAAGTAGACACAAGAGAGAGGGAGGGAATTCGTGACTTGAGAGAGACCAGAGAATGATTTCGGTGGCCTAACCAAAACCTTTGTGCTAGACAGAAATCGAGTTGTAATAGTAATCAACGATATAATCATCTAATCGTAAGTGTTTATTAAGTTTGTTGATTCATCGTTTATTATTGCTTCTCATTTATTAACTTTGTTGATTCATCGTTTATTATTGCTTCTCATACTTGATTCAATCAAACATTTAGTTTCCGCACTCATGATTGATCATTGATATCGTGTATCGACTGTAATATAAAAATGATAAGGCTTGTGTATTAACTTGGGTTAGGTTTCGGTTATCCATGTTTACTAATTTGGTGTTTGTTAATTATGTGTTTGTTCTTGTAAAATACGGTTTGGACTAGAGGGAAAAAGGGCTTTGGCCCATGTAATAAATGTGTGAGTTTGTATTTAAAGAAACTAACATCCTACTAGCTAAGGTTTGCCGAAGTAGACACAAGAGAGAGGGAGGGAATTCGTGACTTGAGAGAGACCAGAGAATGATTTCGGTGGCCTAACCAAAACCTTTGTGCTAGACAGAAATCGAGTTGTAATAGTAATCAACGATTTAATCATCTAATCGTAAGTGTTTATTAAGTTTGTTGATTCATCATTTATTATTGCTTCTCATTTATTAACTTTGTTGATTCATCGTTTATTATTGCTTCTCATACTTGATTCAATCAATCATTTGGATTCCGCACTCATGATTGATCATTGATATCGGGTTTCGACTATAATAGAAAAATGATAAGGCTTGTGTATTAAATTGGGTTGGGCTTCGGTTATCCATGTTTAATGATTGGGTGGTAGTTAATTATGTGTTTGTTCTTGTAAAATACGGTTTGGACTAGACGGAGAAAGGGCTTTGGCCCATGTAATGAATGTGTGAGTTTCTATTTAAACAAACTCACATCCTACTAGCTAAGGTTTGCCGAAATAGACACAAAAGAGGGAGAGAGAGAGAGAGAGATAGAGAGAGAGAGAGAGAGAGGGAATTCGTGTCTTGAGAGAGACCAGAGTATGATTTCGGTGGCCTAACCGAAACCTGTGTGCTAGAGAGAAATCGAGTTGTAATAGTAATCAACGATTTAATCAACTAATCATAAGTGTTTACTAAGTTTGTTGATTCATCGTTTATTATTGCTTCTCATTTATTAACTTTGTTAATTCATCGTTTATTATTGCTTCTCATACTTGATTCAATCAATCATTTGGATTCCGCACTCATGATTGATCATTGATATCGTGTTTCGACTATAATAGAAAAATGATAAGGCTTGTGTATTAAATTGGGTTGGGCTTCGGTTATCCATGTTTACTAATTTGGTGTTTGTTAATTATGTGTTTGTTCTTGTAAAATACGGTTTGGACTAGAGGGAAAAAGGGCTTTGGCACCATGTAATAAATGTGTGAGTTTGTATTTAAAGAAACAAACATCCTACTAGCTAAGGTTCGCCGATGTAGACACATGAGAGAGGGAGGGAATTCGTGACTTGAGAGAGACCAGAGAATGATTTCGGTGGCCTAACCAAAACCTTTGTGCTAGACAGAAATCGAGTTGTAATAGTAATCAACGATTTAATCATCTAATCGTAAGTGTTTATTAAGTTTGTTGATTCATCGTTTATTATTACTTCTCATTTATTAACTTTGTTGATTCATCGTTTATTATTGCTTCTCATACTTGATTCAATCATTCATTTGGATTCCGCACTCATGATTGATCATTGATATCGGGTTTCGACTATAATAGAAAAATGATAAGGCTTTGTGTATTAAATTGGGTTGGGCGTCGGTTATCCATGTTTAATGATTGGGTGGTAGTTAATTATGTGTTTGTTCTTGTAAAATACGGTTTGGACTAGAGGGAGAAAGGGCTTTGGCCCATGTAATAAATGTGTGAGTTTGTATTTAAAGAAACTCACATCCTACTAGCTAAGGTTCGCCGAAGTAGACACAAGAGAGAGGGAGGGAATTCGTGACTTGAGAGAGACCAGAGAATGATTTCGGTGGCCTAACCGAAACCTGTGTGCTAGACAGAAATCGAGTTGTAATAGTAATCAACGATTTAATCATCTAATCGTAAGTGTTTATTAAGTTTGTTGATTCATCGTTTATTATTGCTTCTCATTTATTAACTTTGTTGATTCATCGTTTATTATTGCTTCTCATACTTGATTCAATCAAACATTTAGATTCCGCACTCATGATTGATCATTGATATCGTGTTTCGACTATAATATAAAAATGATAAGGCTTGTGTATTAAATTGGGTTGGGCTTCGGTTATCCATGTTTACTAATTTGGTGTTTGTTAATTATGTGTTTGTTCTTGTAAAATACGGTTTGGACTAGAGGGAAAAAGGGCTTTGGCCCATGTAATAAATGTGTGAGTTTGTATTTAAAGAAACTAACATCCTACTAGCTAAGGTTTGCCGAAGTAGACACAAGAGAGAGGGAGGGAATTCGTGACTTGAGAGAGACCAGAGAATGATTTCGGTGGCCTAACCAAAACCTTTGTGCTAGACAGAAATCGAGTTGTAATAGTAATCAACGATTTAATCATCTAATCGTAAGTGTTTATTAAGTTTGTTGATTCATCATTTATTATTGCTTCTCATTTATTAACTTTGTTGATTCATCGTTTATTATTGCTTCTCATACTTGATTCAATCAATCATTTGGATTCCGCACTCATGATTGATCATTGATATCGGGTTTCGACTATAATAGAAAAATGATAAGGCTTGTGTATTAAATTGGGTTGGGCTTCGGTTATCCATGTTTAATGATTGGGTGGTAGTTATTTATGTGTTTGTTCTTGTAAAATACGGTTTGGACTAGAGGGAGAAAGGGCTTTGGCCCATGTAATGAATGTGTGAGTTTCTATTTAAACAAACTCACATCCTACTAGCTAAGGTTTGCCGAAATAGACACAAAAGAGGGAGAGAGAGAGAGAGAGATAGAGAGAGAGAGAGAGAGAGGGAATTCGTTTCTTGAGAGAGACCAGAGTATGATTTCGGTGGCCTAACCGAAACCTGTGTGCTAGAGAGAAATCGAGTTGTAATAGTAATCAACGATTTAATCAACTAATCATAAGTGTTTACTAAGTTTGTTGATTCATCGTTTATTATTGCTTCTCATTTATTAACTTTGTTAATTCATCGTTTATTATTGCTTCTCATACTTGATTCAATCAATCATTTGGATTCCGCACTCATGATTGATCATTGATATCGTTTTTCGACTATAATACAAAAATGATAAGGCTTGTGTATTAAATTGGGTTGGGCTTCGGTTATCCATGTTTACTAATTTGGTGTTTGTTAATTATGTGTTTGTTCTTGTAAAATACGGTTTGGACTAGAGGGAAAAAGGGCTTTGGCACCATGTAATAAATGTGTGAGTTTGTATTTAAAGAAACAAACATCCTACTAGCTAAGGTTCGCCGATGTAGACACATGAGAGAGGGAGGGAATTCATGACTTGAGAGAGACCAGAGAATGATTTCGGTGGCCTAACCAAAACCTTTGTGCTAGACAGAAATCGAGTTGTAATAGTAATCAACGATTTAATCATTTAATCGTAAGTGTTTATTAAGTTTGTTGATTCATCGTTTATTATTGCTTCTCATTTATTAACTTTGTTGATTCATCGTTTATTATTGCTTCTCATACTTGATTCAATCATTCATTTGGATTCCGCACTCATGATTGATCATTGATATCGGGTTTCGACTATAATAGAAAAATGATAAGGCTTTGTGTATTAAATTGGGTTGGGCGTCGGTTATCCATGTTTAATGATTGGGTGGTAGTTAATTATGTGTTTGTTCTTGTAAAATACGGTTTGGACTAGAGGGAAAAAGGGCTTTGGCCCATGTAATAAATGTGTGAGTTTGTATTTAAAGAAACTCACATCCTACTAGCTAAGGTTCGCCGAAGTAGACACAAGAGAGAGGGAGGGAATTCGTGACTTGAGAGAGACCAGAGAATGATTTCGGTGGCCTAACCAAAACCTTTGTGCTAGACAGAAATCGAGTTGTAATAGTAATCAACGATATAATCATCTAATCGTAAGTGTTTATTAAGTTTGTTGATTCATCGTTTATTATTGCTTCTCATTTATTAACTTTGTTGATTCATCGTTTATTATTGCTTCTCATACTTGATTCAATCAAACATTTAGTTTCCGCACTCATGATTGATCATTGATATCGTGTATCGACTGTAATATAAAAATGATAAGGCTTGTGTATTAACTTGGGTTAGGTTTCGGTTATCCATGTTTACTAATTTGGTGTTTGTTAATTATGTGTTTGTTCTTGTAAAATACGGTTTGGACTAGAGGGAAAAAGGGCTTTGGCCCATGTAATAAATGTGTGAGTTTGTATTTAAAGAAACTAACATCCTACTAGCTAAGGTTTGCCGAAGTAGACACAAGAGAGAGGGAGGGAATTCGTGACTTGAGAGAGACCAGAGAATGATTTCGGTGGCCTAACCAAAACCTTTGTGCTAGACAGAAATCGAGTTGTAATAGTAATCAACGATTTAATCATCTAATCGTAAGTGTTTATTAAGTTTGTTGATTCATCATTTATTATTGCTTCTCATTTATTAACTTTGTTGATTCATCGTTTATTATTGCTTCTCATACTTGATTCAATCAATCATTTGGATTCCGCACTCATGATTGATCATTGATATCGGGTTTCGACTATAATAGAAAAATGATAAGGCTTGTGTATTAAATTGGGTTGGGCTTCGGTTATCCATGTTTAATGATTGGGTGGTAGTTATTTATGTGTTTGTTCTTGTAAAATACGGTTTGGACTAGACAGAGAAAGGGCTTTGGCCCATGTAATGAATGTGTGAGTTTCTATTTAAACAAACTCACATCCTACTAGCTAAGGTTTGCCGAAATAGACACAAAAGAGGGAGAGAGAGAGAGAGAGATAGAGAGAGAGAGAGAGAGAGGGAATTCGTTTCTTGAGAGAGACCAGAGTATGATTTCGGTGGCCTAACCGAAACCTGTGTGCTAGAGAGAAATCGAGTTGTAATAGTAATCAACGATTTAATCAACTAATCATAAGTGTTTACTAAGTTTGTTGATTCATCGTTTATTATTGCTTCTCATTTATTAACTTTGTTAATTCATCGTTTATTATTGCTTCTCATACTTGATTCAATCAATCATTTGGATTCCGCACTCATGATTGATCATTGATATCGTGTTTCGACTATAATATAAAAATGATAAGGCTTGTGTATTAAATTGGGTTGGGCTTCGGTTATCCATGTTTACTAATTTGGTGTTTGTTAATTATGTGTTTGTTCTTGTAAAATACGGTTTGGACTAGAGGGAAAAAGGGCTTTGGCACCATGTAATAAATGTGTGAGTTTGTATTTAAAGAAACAAACATCCTACTAGCTAAGGTTCGCCGATGTAGACACATGAGAGAGGGAGGGAATTCGTGACTTGAGAGAGACCAGAGAATGATTTCGGTGGCCTAACCAAAACCTTTGTGCTAGACAGAAATCGAGTTGTAATAGTAATCAACGATTTAATCATTTAATCGTAAGTGTTTATTAAGTTTGTTGATTCATCGTTTATTATTACTTCTCATTTATTAACTTTGTTGATTCATCGTTTATTATTGCTTCTCATACTTGATTCAATCATTCATTTGGATTCCGCACTCATGATTGATCATTGATATCGGGTTTCGACTATAATAGAAAAATGATAAGGCTTTGTGTATTAAATTGGGTTGGGCGTCGGTTATCCATGTTTAATGATTGGGTGGTAGTTAATTATGTGTTTGTTCTTGTAAAATACGGTTTGAACTAGAGGGAGAAAGGGCTTTGGCCCATGTAATAAATGTGTGAGTTTCTATTTAAACAAACTCACATCCTACTAGCTAAGGTTTGCCGAAATAGACACAAAAGAGGGAGAGAGAGAGAGAGAGAGAGAGGGGGAGGGAATTCGTGACTTGAGAGAGACCAGAGAATGATTTCGGTTGCCTAACAAAAACCTGTGTGCTAGACAGAAATCGAGCTGTAATAGTAATCAACGATTTAATCATCTAATCGTAAGTGTTTATTAACTTTGTTGATTCATCGTTTATTATTGCTTTTCATTTATTAATTTTGTTGATTCATCGTTTAATATTGCTTCTCCTACTTGATTCAATCAATCATTTAGATTCCGCACTCATGATTGATCATAGATATCGTGTTTCGACTATAATAGAAAAATGATAAGGCCGTGTATTAAATTCGGTTGGGATTCGGCCCATGTAATAAATGTGTGAGTTTGTATTAAAAAAACTCACATCCTACTAGCTAAGGTTCGCCGAAATAGACACGAAAGAGAGGGAGGGAATTCGTGACTTGAGAGAGACCAGAGAATGATTTCCATGGCCTAACCGAAACCTGTGTGCTAGACAAAAATCGAGTTGTAATAGTAATCAATGATTTAGTCATCTAATCGTAAGTGTTTATTAACTTTGTTAATTCATCGTTTATTATTGCTTCTTATTTATTAACTTTGTTGATTCATCGTTTATTATTGCTTCTCATACTTGATTCAATCATGCGCTTGGATTCCGCACTGATGATTGATCTTTGATATCGTGTTTCGACTATAATAGAAAAATGAAGAGGCTTGTGTATTAAATTGGGTTGGGCTTCGGTTATCCATGTTTACTAATTTGGTGTTTGTTAATTATGTGTTTGTTCTTGTAAAATACGGTTTGGACTATAGGGAATAAGGGCTTTGGCCCATGTAATAAATGTGTGAGTTGTATTTAAAGAAACTAACATCCTACTAGCTAAGGTTCGCCAAAGTAGACACAAGAGAGAGGGAGGGAATTCGTGACTTGAGAGAGACCAGAGAATGATTTCGGTGGCCTAACCAAAACCTTTGTGCTAGACAGAAATCGAGTTGTAATAGTAATCAACGATTTAATCATCTAATCGTAAGTGTTTATTAAGTTTGTTGATTCATCATTTATTATTGCTTCTCATTTATTAACTTTGTTGATTCATCGTTTATTATTGCTTCTCATACTTGATTCAATCAATCATTTGGATTCCGCACTCAAGATTGATCATTGATATCGGGTTTCGACTATAATAGAAAAATGATAAGGCTTGTGAATTAAATTGGGTTGGACTTCGGTTATCCATGTTTAATGATTGGGTGGTAGTTATTTATGTGTTTGTTCTTGTAAAATACGGTTTGGACTAGAGGGAGAAAGGGCTTTGGCCCATGTAATGAATATGTGAGTTTCTATTTAAACAAACTCACATCCTACTAGCTAAGGTTTGCCGAAATAGACACAAAAGAGGGAGAGAGAGAGATAGAGAGAGAGAGAGAGGGAATTCGTTTCTTGAGAGAGACCAGAGTATGATTTCGGTGGCCTAACCGAAACCTGTGTTCTAGAGAGAAATCGAGTTGTAATAGTAATCAACGATTTAATCAACTAATCATAAATGTTTACTAAATTTGTTGATTCATCGTTTATTATTGCTTCTCATTTATTAACTTTGTTGATTCATCGTTTATTATTGCTTCTCATACTTGATTCAATCAATCATTTGGATTCCGCACTCATGATTGATCATTGATATCGTGTTTCGACTATAATATAAAAATGATAAGGCTTGTGTATTAAATTGGGTTGGGCTTCGGTTATCCATGTTTACTAATTTGGTGTTTGTTAATTATGTGTTTGTTCTTGTAAAATACGGTTTGGACTAGAGGGAAAAAGGGCTTTGCACAATGTAATAAATGTGTGAGTTTGTATTTAAAGAAACTTACATCCTACTAGCTAAGGTTCGCCGATGTAGACACATGAGAGAGGGAGGGAATTCGTGACTTGAGAGAGACCAGAGAATGATTTCGGTGGCCTAACCAAAACCTTTGTGCTAGACAGAAATCGAGTTGTAATAGTAATCAACGATTTAATCATTTAATCGTAAGTGTTTATTAAGTTTGTTGATTCATCGTTTATTATTACTTCTCATTTATTAACTTTGTTAATTCATCGTTTATTATTGCTTCTCATACTTGATTCAATCAATCATTTGGATTCCGCACTCATGATTGATCATAGATATCGTGTTTCGACTATAATAGAAAAATCATAAGGCTTGTGTATTAAATTGGGTTGGGCTTCGGCCCATGTAATAAATGTGTGAGTTTGTATTAAAAAAACTCACATCCTACTAGCTAAGGTTCGCCGAAATAGACACGAAAGAGAGGGAGGGAATTCGTGACTTGAGAGAGACCAGAGAATGATTTCGATGGCCTAACCGAAACCTGTGTGCTAGACAAAAATCGAGTTGTAATAGTAATCAATGATTTAGTCATCTAATCGTAAGTGTTTATTAACTTTGTTAATTCATCGTTTATTATTGCTTCTTATTTATTAACTTTGTTGATTCATCGTTGATTATTGCTTTTCATACTTGATTCAATCATGCACTTGGATTCCGCACTGATGATTGATCTTTGATATCGTGTTTCGAATATAATAGAAAAATGAAGAGGCTTGTGTATTAAATTGGGTTGGGCTTCGGTTATCCATGTTTACTAATTTGGTGTTTGTTAATTATGTGTTTGTTCTTGTAAAATACGGTTTGGACTATAGGGAATAAGGGCTTTGGCCCATGTAATAAATGTGTGAGTTTGTATTTAAAGAAACTAACATCCTACTAGCTAAGGTTCGCCAAAGTAGACACAAGAGAGAGGGAGGGAATTCGTGACTTGAGAGAGACCAAAGAATGATTTCGGTGGCCTAACCAAAACATGTGTGCTAGACAGAAATCGAATTGTAATAGTAATCAACGATATAATCATCTAATCGTAAGTGTTTATTAAGTTTGTTGATTCATCGTTTATTATTGCTTCTCATTTATTAACTTTGTTGATTCATCGTTTATTATTGCTTCTCATACTTAATTCAATCAATCATTTAAATTCCGCACTCATGATTGATTATTGATATCGTGTTTCGACTATAATAGAAAAATGATAAGGCTTGTGTATTAAATTGGGTTGGGCTTCGGTTATCCATGTTTAATGATTGGGTGGTAGTTAATTATGTGTTTGTTCTTGTAAAATAGGTTTTGGACTAGAGGGAGAAAGGGCTTTGGCCCATTTAATAAATGTATGAGTTTGTATTAAAAAAAACTCACATCCTACTAGCTAAGGTTCGCCGAAATAGACACAAAAGAGAGGGAGGGAATTCGTGATTTGAGAGACACCAGAGAATGATTTCGGTGGCCTAACCGAAACCTGTGTGCTAGACAAAAATCGAGTTGTAATAGTAATCAATGATTTAGTCATTTAATCGTAAGTGTTTATAAACTTTGTTGATTCATCGTTTATTATTGCTTCTTATTTATTAACTTTGTTGATTCATCGTTTATTATTGCTTCTCATACTTGATTCAATCAATCATTTGGATTCCGCACTCATGATTGATCATTGATATCGGGTTTCGACTATAATAGAAAAATGATAAGGCTTGTGTATTAAATAAGGTTGGGCGTCGGTAATCCTTGTTTAATGATTGGGTAGTTGTTAATTATGTGTTTGTTCTTGTAAAATACGGTTTGGACTAGAGGGAGAAAGGGCTTTGGCCCATGTAATTAATGTGTGAGTTTCTATTCAAACAAACTCACATCTTACAAGCTTAGGTTTGCCGAAATAGACACAAAAGAGGGAGAGAGAGAGAGAGAGAGAGAGAGAGAGAGGGAATTCGTGACTTGAGAGAGACCAGAGAATGATTTCGGTGGCCTAACCGAAACCTGTGTGCTAGACAAAAATCAAGTAGTAATAGTAATCAATGATTTAGTCATCTAAACGTAAGTGTTTATAAACTTTGTTGATTCATCGTTTATTATTGCTTCTTATTTATTAACTTTGTTGATTCATCGTTTATTATTGCTTCTCATACTTGATTCAATCATGCACTTGGATTCCGCACTGATGATTGATCTTTGATATCGTGTTTCGACTATAATAGAAAAATGAAGAGGCTTGTGTATTAAATTGGGTTGGGCTTCGGTTATCCATGTTTACTAATTTGGTGTTTGTTAATTATGTGTTTGTTCTTGTAAAATACGGTTTGGACTATAGGGAATAAGGGCTTTGGCCCATGTAATAAATTTGTGAGTTTGTATTTAAAGAAACTAACATCCTACTAGCTAAGGTTCGCCAAAGTAGACACAAGAGAGAGGGAGAGAATTCGTGACTTGAGAGAGACCAAAGAATGATTTCGGTGGCCTAACCAAAACATGTGTGCTAGACAGAAATCGAGTTGTAATAGTAATCAACGATATAATCATCTAATCGTAAGTGTTTATTAAGTTTGTTGATTCATCGTTTATTATTGCTTCTCATTTATTAACTTTGTTGATTCATCGTTTATTATTGCTTCTCATACTTGATTCAATCAATCATTTGAATTCCGCACTCATGATTGATTATTGATATCGTGTTTCGACTATAATAGAAAAATGATAAGGCTTGTGTATTAAATTGGGTTGGGCTTCGGTTATCCATGTTTAATGATTGGGTGGTAGTTAATTATGTGTTTGTTCTTGTAAAATACGGTTTTGGACTAGAGGGAGAAAGGGCTTTGGCCCATTTAATAAATGTATGAGTTTGTATTAAAAAAACTCACATCCTACTAGCTAAGGTTCGCCGAAAGAAAGGAGGGATTCGTACCAGGGAATGATTTCGGTGGCCTAACCGAAACCTGTGTGCTAGACAAAAATCGAGTTGTAATAGTAATCAATGATTTAGTCATCTAATCGTAAGTGTTTATAAACTTTGTTAATTCATCGTTTATTATTGCTTCGTATTTATTAACTTTTTTGATTCATCGTTTATTATTGCTTCTCATACTTGATTCAATCATGCACTTGGATTCTGCACTGATGATTGATCTTTGATATCGTGTTTCGACTATAATAGCAGAATGAAGAGGCTTGTGTATTAAATTGGGTTGGGCTTCGGTTATCCATGTTTACTAATTTGGTGTTTGTTAATTATGTGTTTGTTCTTGTAAAATACGGTTTGGACTAGAGGGAAAAAGGGCTTTGGCCCATGTAATAAATGTGTGAGTTTGTATTTAAAGAAACTAACATCCTACTAGCTAAGGTTCGCCGAAGTAGACACAAGAGAGAGGGAGGGAATTCGTGACTTGAGAGAGACCAGAGAATGATTTCGGTGGCCTAACCAAAACCTTTGTGCTAGACAGAAATCGAGTTGTAATAGTAATCAACGATATAATCATCTAATCGTTAGTGTTTATTAAGTTTGTTGATTCATCTTTTATTATTGCTTCTCATTTATTAACTTTCTTGATTCATCGTTTATTATTGCTTCTCATACTTGATTCAATCAATCATTTGGATTCCGCACTCATGATTGATCATTGATATCGGGTTTCGACTATAATAGAAAAATGATAAGGCTTGTGTATTAAATTGGGTTGGGCGTCGGTAATCCATGGTTTTAATGATTGGGTGGTAGTTAATTATGTGTTTGTTCTTGTAAAATACGGTTTGGACTAGAGGGAGAAAGGGCTTTGGCCCATGTAATAAATA
Organism: Deinandra increscens subsp. villosa; assembly: GCA_039602395.1. Lineage (NCBI taxonomy): Eukaryota > Viridiplantae > Streptophyta > Magnoliopsida > Asterales > Asteraceae > Deinandra > Deinandra increscens. Next base: position 81,069,647 of record JBCNJP010000017.1, on the reverse strand, counting down.
TGTGAGTTTCTATTTAAACAAACTCACATCCTACTAGCTAAGGTTTGCCGAAATAGACACAAAAGAGGGAGATAGAGAGAGAGAGAGAGGGAATTCGTGACTTGAGAGAGACCACAGAATGATTTCGGTGGCCTAACTGAAACCTGTGTGCTAGACAAAAATCAAGTAGTAATAGTAATCAATGATTTAGTCATCTAAACGTAAGTGTTTATAAACTTTGTTGATTCATCGTTTATTATTGCTTCTTATTTATTAACTTTGTTGATTCATCGTTTATTATTGCTTATCATACTTGATTCAATCATGCACTTGGATTCCGCACTGATGATTGATCTTTGATATCGTGTTTCGACTATAATAGAAAAATGAAGAGGCTTGTGTATTAAATTGGGTTGGGCTTCGGTTATCCATGTTTACTAATTTGGTGTTTGTTAATTATGTGTTTGTTCTTGTAAAATACGGTTTGGACTAGAGGGAAAAAGGGTTTTGGCCCATGTAATAAATGTGTGAGTTTGTATTTAAAGAAACTAACATCCTACTAGCTAAGGTTCGCCGAAGTAGACACAAGAGAGAGGGAGGGAATTCGTGACTTGAGAGAGACCAGAGAATGATTTCGGTGGCCTAACCAAAACCTGTGTGCTAGACAGAAATCGAGTTGTAATAGTAATCAACGATTTAATCATCTAATCGTAAGTGTTTATTAAGTTTGTTGATTCATCGTTTATTATTGCTTCTCATTTATTAACTTTGTTGATTCATCGTTTATTATTGCTTCTCATACTTGATTCAATCAATCATTTGGATTCCGCACTCATGATTGATCATTAATATCGGGTTTCGACTATAATAGAAAAATGATAAGGCTTGTGTATTAAATTGGGTTGGGCTTCGGTTATCCATGTTTAATGATTGGGTGGTAGTTAATTATGTGTTTGTTCTTGTAAAATACGGTTTGGACTAGAGGGAGAAAGGGCTTTGGCCCATGTAATAAATGTGTGAGTTTGTATTTAAACAAACTCACATCCTACTAGCTAAGGTTTGCCGAAATAGACACAAAAGAGAGGGAGGGAATTCGTGACTTGAGAGAGACCAGAGAATGAATTCGGTGGCCTAACCGAAACCTGTGTGCTAGAAAAAAATCGAGTTGTAATAGTAATCAATGATTTAGTCATCTAATCGTAAGTGTTTATTAACTTTGTTAATTCATCGTTTATTATTGCTTCTTATTTATTAACTTTGTTGATTCATCGTTTATTATTGCTTCTCATACTTGATTCAATCATGCAC
>JBCNJP010000017.1:81049588-81067860 GCA_039602395.1 Deinandra increscens subsp. villosa | reverse complement strand
AACACATTAAACATCCCCACACTGACTCTTTTTCGTCCTCGAAAAATACTGCAATGGAATCATAACCAGGACTTTGACTTCTAACAACTCACAATTCTCCAATTTACAATATACATAGTCTACTTACATCCCAGTAGCAATTATCGATATTTCGATCCGATTAAACCCAACCACCAACTTTTGAGCCCTCAAAGTGTTTATAATTTGCCAGATATATTTCAGTCTGCCTATGTGTCCCACTGTAGAAAGATCAAGTTCAACCTAATCCCGAATCATATTTAGTCCAAATAAAGGTTAATAATAATTTAAGTTTTAGATTTTCACCACCCCCCCCTTAAGTTAGATACAAAGATGTCCAGAGAATAATGGAATTTAATGGAATGCGAACTTTTGAGCATTCATTCTCTAATCTACTATATATTTTCTTTCTTTTTCCCTTTTTTCTTTTTTTTCTTTAATTGGTCAATTTTAACTAAGTTAACCAACGGACATCATTAGAGGCATTCTTCTCGAGATGTTATCACCAAAATCATACGTGAGTATTGTGACGCCCACTCCCAGTCTTGGCTCCAGGAGGGGTCACGTGTCGGATTTACTCATGAACACATGGTACAACAGAGATAACTAAGCAGCGGAAAATTAAAAACTTTTCATTTATATATATAACGAGTTACAATAGTAAGGAAGATGATAACATAATCTATAACTAGATCTTATCTATAGCTATGCCAGTTTACTACCGAGTCATTCCTGATAGCTTGCTCATCTAATCTGCCCTTGCTAGAGCCCTTCCCTTGCCCATCTAATCCATTTTTATTCAAAACCAACTTAGGGTATTATCTGTTATAACATTTTATAACATGCTTTAAAATTTCAAAGCTTAGTTCATTACCGTTTACTCGGGTTTGACAGAACAGTGTCTAGAAAACCCTAATTTCCATATTAACACTTAAATATATATTAACATATTTTAAATATGTTTCAAACATATATTAATCATTCTTTAACCCGATAATTAATTTATCATTATCATTAATCTTTATATTAAATATATATTTATATATATATTTAATATTTAAATATATATTCTTTTAATCAATTTAATAAAATCGATTAATAATTATATATATATATATATATATATATATATTTTCATATATATATTTATCCGTCTCAATATTTTTTTATAACATTTGACCGATCTTAAAAATGTTAACTTAATAATAATATTTGTAATAATAACAAATATATAACGTGGTTACCTCTTGACGAGTCGTGAAACGAGTCTGAATAATCGAATAATAAAGTTTGTCCGATTTGGACAAATAGATAGTCCTTCCCGACTAGCTTCTCGCCACGAGCATTTCCCCGTTGTCGGTTTGTCGTTTGGACCTCGTTACGTCACCGAAACATTGTCCGAAAGTGAAGACGGGCTAACTCGGCGTCCCTTTTTCTAGCTCGAATTACGACCACCTTTGTCCACTGTTACCGATCGCCAATCACCGCTATCATTCTATGCCATCCCAGGTGTTTACTACCGTTGTCGTCTTCACTCGTCTCCAATCGAGCGTTACCGAAAATTAACCGAAAGAGAGCACGGTGAAGTCGTGTTTTACCGGGTTTACTTCCGGTTTCATCATGTTTAACCCACAACTGCCATCGCGTACCACCACGTATAACCAGCTCCCACCACCATTACCTCCCACCGCCTGTTACTGCCACCGTCTGGTGGTCGGAGACCCGCCACAGCCCGTCGCCGTCACCTAGTACCACCCCAAGCCTCAAGAACATCAACTTAAATCTTCATCATCAAATCAATAACGTCATGAAGAGGACTTACGATGCAAGACAGTTGGTTTCAACGTAGGGCGTGCGTCGCCGTGGCTGCTGGATGTCAGCCGGGAACATCGAACGGGAGTTGGGGAGACCAGTGTGGGGTTTCTGCGGAAAAACGAACGAGCGAGAGGGAGAGTCGGGTCACCGGTGGAGCTGGGCTTCTGCAGTAGCCGGAGAAGCGATCGGAGGTCGCTGCTAGGTCGCCGAGTTGTCGGCCGGAGGAGAGCAGATCACGGGGGAGGTCGCCGGTTTGGTCGTCGCCGGAATATCGAAGAGGAGGGAGAAAGGTGGAGGCCGGCGACTGCGTCGGTGCTCGCCGCTCGGTTTTCCGCCGGAGGTCGAGAGGAGCGAGGGGGGGCCGGGGCTTCGCCGGTCGGAAAGTCGGGAACGAGGGGAGGAGAGATGGCCGTACACCTCTCTCTCTCTCTCTCTTCTAATTTATTTTCTTCTTTCATTTTTTTCCCTTGTCGTATGTGTGTGTATATTTGAATGTGTGTGTATATTTGAAAGTGATTTGAAATGTAGGAATGTATGTATATTTATACTCATCTCAAAGAATCAGAAATCATACACGTATGTTCGATGACAATTCCTTTCATTTGATGAATCACAACAGAATTTTCGACAAGTAGAAGTCAAAAGTAGGGAGCAAGAAATGAAATGGATATTTTCTTTTAATATGGTATACTATAAATAAGTAGGTATTATACCCCGTACTTTAAACCCGTAAAATAATATTAGACAGTTTATAAAAATTCCCGAACATCTAAAATATTACGGGGGTCCAATAAATATTCTTATTATATTTATTCTCCGGTTATTATGCCAACCAGTGAATACTCATTTAATTACGCGGTAAAAGTGCGTGTCTAATTGGCATATTGATCACGGCCGTTTCATAAACCGAATACGTCGTCTTGACTAAAATACTTAATTATTATAATAATTATTTATACCTTGCCGAGTTGATAAAAGTATCTCGAAAGGTCAACCGAATTGATTTCAGTTATTATCGCGTAACAGCAAGGGTTACCGATTCCAGCGTTGTTTGTGCCGAACATCGCAAATATATTTTATAACGATTATAAATCAAGTATTTAACAATACCTGATATTTTACTTTCACCTCGGTGTTAATTCAGTGACGTTCGTGTCTTAATTACGGTTATTACAAACCGGGCCTAAATCACTATTTCGCGTTTTCCCGCTTCGTTATAGCTCAGGTTTAAGATCCGCATGCGCCTACGATCTTTATTTTTCGTTATTTATCATACTCTATAATTTCGCCTCTTGACGTTTCCTCAAACTTCGTGTCGAATATTCGTACACGACGTTTCTCTATTATACGTATATATATTACTATCATATATATATTTTAGCTACTTAACAAATATAGCACATATATATATATCTTAAGTCATGAAATTCTGGGGTGTTACAACTCTACCCCCCTTAAATAAGGTTTCGTCCTCGAAACCTGCTCAAACTATGATTTAACTCATAATGAGTTCTTTACCTTCTCACCTTTCTTTCCTTTCCCGGATTAATCCGGAAACTTTTCTATGCATCTAATGCATCCATATCATATGAACCAACTGGTTCCTGGGCTACGATTATAACATCGTAACAAACTTTCTATGACAATTTATCATTTAACTCTATTACTTATAAGGTAATACTTTAACTATTCTATTTACGAAGTCTTGTTCACAATTTGAATGTGAACCACATTTCTATAACTGATGCTAGTACTCTTAGGAACGTATCCCTAACGAACAGTCTAGATAACGATTTGAGAGAATACGTTTCTCAAAACAAAAGAACTCTTCCTTTTGTCAGTCACATACTATCTAGGTGGTGTCATAACTTTTAGCTATATACGGCAGCCAGATTATGATTCCCACCGGAATATGCTTCGAATTTCCTAAAGTTGAAATTTATCGCGAAGCTTTTGTCATTCTGCTTGAACCTTTACGTACGTTAAACATTTATTTGTTTGCTACAAGATTTGAACTTCTTTTCTGGACATTAACAGTCCCTCAGTTACTTGTTAGTAAGTGATATGTATTCATGAATGCTACTTATTTGTTTTCCACAGTGGCCCGTAATATCTACCTGCACGAGACTAATTCTAGTGCCACTTCTGGTTGTACCTTAGGTGTATATATATAGGATGTACCAGCGGCGTATCCACCACACCCTGGATACAACTAGATGCGTACTATTACTAGTCTGGTGTAGGGTGATATTACTATTCTAACCACAACAAAATCAGTATAATTCATGACTATTTATAACTTACTTAAATAACTAGTTTGGACATCTGCGTACAACCTCGTTTGCTGTTTGCATCTCATGAGTGTAAACACTTTTGCTGCAATTTCCCTTTTCCATTAGGCCTAATCGGTAATGATCGTACCGATGCCCAAGTTAATTCGTTCATTACTTCATTTCATGTCTGCTACTGATTAGGATTCCAAAAGGACTTGACATCTTCTTAGTCAACCTAATGGTGTTACAATCTTTGGAAAGTTTGGCGTCTTCAGATGTATTAACATAGCCTTTTTCTTTTCCTGATCTTCCGTACTTCCTTCCAATGCTTCATGCATTCTTCACCGTCCTTGAGAACCTTAGAACGTCATTCATCGGCAGGCTTAGCCACGGGATTTCTGGAATTGTAGGGGCGTTCGTTATTCCAATCAACACTACTAATCACTTGTAATGATTATTTTGCTTCCGAAAAGCCGTTCTCTTACAGTTTCATTCTTACTCCTTTAGCTGGTGCTAATCTGATCTCAGATCGACCTCGGGGAATCGTCTTGCTTCTTGGATGATTTGCTGATCCTTGACAAAGGATGTCTGTTTTCACTGACAGCTTCTTTATCTACTTGCAGTCTACATATTTCCTTGGCTTCCGTCCTTCGTCTTGAATTTGCTGGAGCATCCTAAGGTGATATATTTGATCTAAAGAAATCTTCTTGCTTTTGTTGGAGATAACTGGTACGGTGTTTCTACTTCTGGCGTTGTTGTTTCTAATGTTGTTGTTGTTGCTTCTAGCGTTGCTCTTGACGTTGCTTTTGGCGTCGAGTTGATTATGGAACCCCATTTCTGGATCTGCGAGTTGCTCATTGGATTTACTGGTACGTTCTTCGGCTTCTTGGTTTTGCCTCTGAGTCAATGGCATACATCGAATATGACTTACCTCTTGACCCATGTACTTTCACGTTTTGTAATCTTTACTGCCAAGCCATCACGATCCTTGCATATGAAGTCGAGTCTCCCTCTGGTTACAGACACTTTACGCGTAGCATCCCGCGAGTCAATTCATTAAGCGTCTAAATTTATCCATCGTCATCTCTAGCTTGACATTGATCTTAAGAAGAACATTTGTCAAATACTGATCATTTACTTGCATCGGTGTAGTACAGTGTGTGACAATTCCTAATATCGAATTCAGACTTCTAAGTTTGCCATTGCTGCTAGTTTCGAATCGTCGGGTTCATCCGCGTATCAACATTTGTCTTGAGGTCGTCTATCTTGACGTCTTTGCATTTGTCCTAAGGAAGACGTAATCCTAAGCTGTATAAGGCAGCTTGATTACGAGATTCCTTGACAATGCTTCTCCTATCCTTATGTTGGAATTCTTCTTCGTGTAGCTCATCCAATCATCGTGTGCTTTCATCCTGCCATTTGAAGAAACAACATCCCTTAGGATGTAAGTTCTTATTGGCCTACTCTGGACTTCCATACTCCTAAGCTTGTTGATTCTCGATCTACCTTGTGGTAACCTTCGTCATTCTTCTTTGAACTATCCTTAACTTCAAACTGCTAGCTTCTGCTTTGATCCTTCCGGCTTATCACTTATAGTGATGGTCTTCTGAAGGTAGCAACGTAGCTTGGAACGTTGTTTCCACTATTCTTGTCATAGCAACTCTTTTACCGTGACAGCGCCTATCACGTCTACAGTTTCCTTGCTTTAAGGTAACATTTAGGTTTGTCTCCTCTTTTCATCTTCAACGGTTTCTGAGTTATCCACATGCAATTCCTATGATTACGTGTCTCGCACATCTGGCATATCGGCCTTCTTTGTCTAGAAGCTCCTTTAGCCTTTTTGTGGAATCTACCGTCATTGTCTTCAAGATCTTTTTCATCCTTGGACCATTTCTGTTTGCCTTTCATCGAGAATCTATTTCTACCAAAAGCTTCATCGGGACCAACTCCACTAGCGGTCGCTCTATTGGACATTCTTCTCGTCAAGGCTTTCGGAAGTTGATTAGCAACGTAACCTTCAATTCTTCTGCCACTATTTATAACATAACGGCTTTCATATCTTGCTGAAGGTACTCGTCCTACCTTTTACTAACATCAGATTTCGTATCGGATGTTCTATTCGCATTCCTATCATAATTATGATTTCTAATCTTCTGATCCTATGATCAAAATAGTCTGACACTTCAGAACTCATGTGACGTGAAGTCTCCAAATTTTGAATTCATGATAATTATATACGTGCACTTATATAATTATGATGCGTTCAAAACCCAGGTATTCTCATCACAGTCATCCCTGGTGTTCGTACTATTCCTTTCATCCCTTACTGGTAATTTTAAAAACCGGTCCTTTAAAACTACCTTTCTCTAGGCATTCCTTACAATTTATTGACCACGTATCTCATTGTCAATTAACCTACCCCGCACTAGACCACACAACAGTTAGAACCTATGATATGTTTATTTGGGTAAAATACCAAATTGCAGTAGCTAATTGCAATCGTGTATTCCCCGTACTTGCATATCCTAAGTTCTACCTCCTATGTTCCTCGTGCAACATTTTTTTTTCATATGGGCATGACTATCCTGACTGGCATTTACATTCCCTATCTTACCTTACTTTGTTTACCAAGAGTCCTAGTTTAAGTCTAGATACCGTGCTAGTATCTAAATCTCTTAAACCAAGGCTCTGATACCAACTTGTGACGCCCACTCCCAGTCTTGGCTCCAGGAGGGGTCACGTGTCGGATTTACTCATGAACACATGGTACAACAGAGATAACTAAGCAGCGGAAAATTAAAAACTTTTCATTTATATATATAACGAGTTACAATAGTAAGGAAGATGATAACATAATCTATAACTAGATCTTATCTATAGCTATGCCAGTTTACTACCGAGTCATTCCTGAAAGCTTGCCCATCTAACCTGCCCTTGCTAGAGCCCTTCCCTTGCTACTTTAAACATCACCGATACCTGACATACATGCTTTTAAAGGTCAGCTTACGCTGGTGAGTTCTAAGTATTTAAAACTTTTACCTCTCGTTGAAAGGTTTACCTTAAACATTTGGGCCTAACGACCCTTTCTTTATAAACATTTATCAGGTATAAAACATAACAGAGTTATACCAAAACATTTAATCATTTATCCTTTATCAGGTATAAGACATAACAGAATTATACCAAAACATTTAACCATTCATTCTACTAAGCATTGTCTATTGGAACCACGTTAGCTCCTCGGGCAACCGTCGCCACCCGAAACCTTTCATAGAGTAACCGTCGTTACCCCGGGGAACCGTCATTCCCCGCTTCTAGTTGCACAACCACCTTTTCCCTTTTCACTAGACAATATCTGCTTAGATTAAAACCTTTTCAACCTTTTAAACCTTTTCATCCTTTTTAAAAGTCCATTTAAATAACTCTTGTATTTGGACTCATAACCGTTTCAACACCAGTCCATTACCCGTATATGGAAATAAGCGTTTCATAAATATAATGTTATGGGTCTTGCATAACAAGGCTAATAAGATCATATTTACCCGACACTTAGTCCTATACATAGGCTTAGACCAAACATTCACATTTTTCATTTCTCAAAGCTTTATATAAAAATTTCATTCTTTATATTACCCGTTTATTATAACTTTCCCGAAAAAGTAATAACAGGTAATAATAACTTTAAAACATTTATAAGTATTATAACTTTTCCACGTATGTGTATCAACACAAAACAAGTAAAGGCATTTCAAATACTTTTCAAGTAAACAGTTGAATATATATCATTGCATGTATATCAGCCCGAAAACATTAAAACATTTAAAACATTTAAAAGTGGGCTCATAGAACTCACCTTATTCTCTTAAGCAGTTAATTCAGAGAAAACTTCCACTATGCCTTCCAATTAAACCTAATCGCGTATTGTACGGCGTTAACGCAAGGTTTAATGTAATAAACATTTACTATGTTTATTTCAACTCTTTATTAACTTAATAATACTTAGTTATTAAGTTTATTCATTTTAAAGGTCAAAATGACCAAAATGCCCTTTAGGCCATTATCCTTTTCTTTTATTGATAATACGAAGACACACATTCCTATAAGTAAACGCTCACTCCGGGATCGCCCAGTGAGGGATGCCATTTCCCAGTTGCGATTTATGCGACACCCTCGCTTTTGCCAGAAACCCCAGTGTACAGGCGTTTACCCTTCCGGTCCGCGCGAACTTCTAACATCCGATTAACTCGGTATTTTAAATATTTTATCATTTATCCATTTTAACTTTATATATACTTATTATATATATAAACACAGTTCCATGTCAAAAATCAAGTCTCCATACCCTTCGAATTATTTTATATTAAACAATCATATTCCGAAACCCTAATTTCCCGTTTTTCTCATTTCTTTATCAAAATCCATTTTTATTCAAAACCAACTTAGGGTATTATATGTTATAACATTTTATAACATGCTTTAAAATTTCAAAGCTTAGTTCATTACCGTTTACTCGGGTTTGACAGAACAGTGTCTAGAAAACCCTAATTTCCATATTAACACTTAAATATATATTAACATATTTTAAATATGTTTCAAACATATATTAATCATTCTTTAACCCGATAATTAATTTATCATTATCATTAATCTTTATATTAAATATATATTTATATATATATTTAATATTTAAATATATATTCTTTTAATCAATTTAATAAAATCGATTAATAATTATATATATATATATATATATTTTCATATATATATTTATCCGTCTCAATATTTTTTTTATAACATTTGACCGATCTTAAAAATGTTAACTTAATAATAATATTTGTAATAATAACAAATATATAACGTGGTTACCTCTTGACGAGTCGTGAAACGAGTCCGAATAATCGAATAATAAAGTTTGTCCGATTTGGACAAATAGATAGTCCTTCCCGACTAGCTTCTCGCCACGAGCATTTCCCCGTTGTCGGTTTGTCGTTTGGACCTCGTTACGTCACCGAAACATTGTCCGAAAGTGAAGACGGGCTAACTCGGCGTCCCTTTTTCTAGCTCGAATTACGACCACCTTTGTCCACTGTTACCGATCGCCAATCACCGCTATCATTCTATGCCATCCCAGGTGTTTACTACCGTTGTCGTCTTCAGTCGTCTCCAATCGAGCGTTACCGAAAATTAACCGAAAGAGAGCATGGTGAAGTCGTGTTTTACCGGGTTTACTTCCGGTTTCATCATGTTTAACCCACAACTGCCATCGCGTACCACCACGTATAACCAGCTCCCACCACCATTACCTCCCACCGCCTGTTACTGCCACCGTCTGGTGGTCGGAGACCCGCCACAGCCCGTCGCCGTCACCTAGTACCACCCCAAGCCTCAAGAACATCAACTTAAATCTTCATCATCAAATCAATAACGTCATGAAGAGGACTTACGATGCAAGACAGTTGGTTTCACCGGAGGGCGTGTGTCGCCGTGGCTGCTGGATGTCAGCCGGGAACATCGAACGGGAGTTGGGGAGACCAGCGTGGTGTTTCTACGGAAAAACGAACGAGCGAGAGGGAGAGTCAGGTCACCGGTGGAGCTGGGCTTCTGCAGTAGCCGGAGAAGCGATCGGAGGTCGCTGCTAGGTCGCCGAGTTGTCGGCCGGAGGAGAGCAGATCACGGGGGAGGTCGCCGGTTTGGTCGCCGCCGAAATATTGAAGAGGAGGGAGAAAGGTGGAGGCCGGCGACTGCGTCGGTGCTCGCCGCTCGGTTTTCCGCCGGAGGTCGAGAGGAGCGAGGGGGGGGCCGGGGCTTCGCCGGTCGGAAATTCGGGAACGAGGGGAGGAGAGATGGCCGTACACCTCTCTCTCTCTCTCTTCTAATTTATTTTCTTCCTTCATTTTTTTCCCTTGTCGTATGTGTGTGTATATTTGAATGTGTGTGTATATTTGAAAGTGATTTGAAATGTAGGAATGTATGTATATTTATACTCATCTCAAAGAATCAGAAATCATACACGTATGTTCGATGACAATTCCTTTCATTTGATGAATCACAACAGAATTTTCAACAAGTAGAAGTTCAAAAGTAGGGAGCAAGAAATGAAATGGATATTTTCTTTTAATATGGTATACTATAAATAAGTAGGTATTATACCCCGTACTTTAAACCCGTAAAATAATATTAGACAGTTTATAAAAATTCCCGAACATCTAAAATATTACGGGGGTCCAATAAATATTCTTATTATATTTATTCTCCGGTTATTATGCCAACCAGTGAATACTCATTTAATTACGCGGTAAAAGTGCGTGTCTAATTGGCATATTGATCACGGCCGTTTCATAAACCGAATACGTCGTCTTGACTAAAATACTTAATTAATATAATAATTATTTATACCTTGCCGAGTTGATAAAATATCTCGAAAGGTCAACCGAATTGATTTCAGTTATTATCGCGTAACAGCAACGGTTACCGATTCCAGCGTTGTTTGTGCCGAACATCGCAAATATATTTTATAACGATTATAAATCAAGTATTTAACAATACCTGATATTTTACTTTCGCCTCGGTGTTAATTCAGTGACGTTCGTGTCTTAATTACGGTTATTACAAACCGGGCCTAAATCACTATTTCGCGTTTTCCCGCTTCGTTATAGCTCAGGTTTAAGATCCGCATGCGCCTACGATCTTTATTTTTCGTTATTTATCATACTCTATAATTTCGCCTCTTGACGTTTCCTCGAACTTTGTGTCGAATATCGTGACGTTTCTCCATTATACGTATATATTACTTCATATATATATTTTAGCTACTTAACAAATATAGCACATATATATATCTTAAGTCATGAAATTCTGGGGTGTTACAAGTATTTTGCCCGCGAGATCCAGAACATCATCAGAGGCACTCACCACGGGATACTATCCTTAGTTCGTACATGAGTATTTAGTCCCTTCACTCTAAAAATATTAACCACTTTTATTACCTAATATGCTCATGATGGAAAAATGGGGCGCCACCGCATTGGTGTGCCAGGTTATTCTAAGGACATAGAAGTATCTAGCCTAAAGGGGTCTCTTTCCTCCTAATCCTCAGTTTCAGTATTCCTATCACTCTTAAAATGGGAACCCACTAACAGACTGATTAATTACATATTTATACAACAAATAAACACAATAGGATATTTAAGCTTTACTAAGTCAGCTGAGCCTACCAAAACATCACTAACCAAGAATGTTTTCAGCTTTTATTTAACATTTAAGCATTTAAGCACAAAATTAGAAAACCAAATCCCGATTGTACTATCATTTCCCATTTAATTGCGGCCAGATTCTCAGACATTTATAAATAATTTTTCAATTTTTTCTTTCTTAAAAAAATAAACTAAATTAAAACACACTAAGATAAAAAAATAAGACGCAAGGCTTCCCATCCCCACACTTGAATCACACATTGCCCTCAATGTGGAATGGAAATAAAACAAAGCAGAATAAAAATAAACACACGAACGATAAAAATAAAAATGCAACGAAAAATAAAAAGAAAAAGAAAAAGAAAAAATTGGAACAAACTCCCCTGATTTGTAATGTAGATGAATTGCAAGCGAGCTCGTAACCGCATGTCCTCCACTAAAGTGTATGTAAATCCTATGCGCGAATATCATCGGACCTGTAAACCGACAAAACAAAAACAAACACTCGACGAAAAGAAAATTAATCACGAAAAATAAAAATAAATAAGACGAAAAATAAAATAAGAACAGTTAAACGTGTTACCTGCAACTCCAGAGACTCAGAACATGGACCGCAAACGATCCAGAACAAATTCGGTAAACAAGAGATAATAAAAATTAAAAATTAAAATTTTTTCCTGATTTACCTCTCTAGGCGTATCGCCTAAACACTGGACTTCCCAGGTAATACGCCTAGGACAAGAACTACCGGATCCCGCAACACACCTCCACGCGTATTGCCTACTCCTCCAGATCTTCCAAGCAATACGCGTGGAACCATATTTCTAGAGAATTTTTGGCTTTTGGGCTTGAAAATTTTCTATCTCCTTTGCTCTTCACTCCAGGTCCCTTTGTCGGATTTTTTTAGCAGAACTGCACTTCCAACCTGCAAATCCAACCTGGAATTCCCCATCTATCTTTTCTAAAGATCGTGAGCCTCCAGAATCACCTGCGAACACCGAAAAATACAATACCGAAAAGACGCAACATTCATAAGAACCAAAAATTGCAGAAAATTAAAACACAATTACAAAATATAAAGACCGGGCACTTAAACATTTAGCACAAAACATCAAAACAACCTCCCACACCATCCGGAGGCTTTGATTTCACATCCTTAACCGCAAAATTACCGGTTTCACCCGGTTTCTATCCATCCAACCACCTCCCAACTTCCTAACCGCTAAAGCTAACAACTTTAGTAACTCCAACGAGTTTTTAACCCTCCAATGCTTATAACGACCCGGTAGAAACTTAATTTTACCTACAAAACCTAATTTCGGGTCATTCTTGCTCACAAACACCAACAACCTCCCCACACTTGGCTTAAGCACTATTCTATCCTCATAACTACCTATATCGCCAAGTGTGGCTCTCCTACAACTACTCTCAACTACCAACATATCTTCCACTACAAATTCACTCCCGGGTTCTACTAACGGGTCAAAAATCTCATTTTTCACAACTAACTCCTCTAACCCTGGGATCTTCCCCACACTTATCCTCAACAACCGGTTCACCTTCCAACCTGTTCCCAACTACCACTAGATCCTCACCTGTGACAAAACTAACACAACTATCCACCATAGACATGAAAGATCCTAGAAAATATATGGACACACTGTTTTTGTCACTCGACCCCCCAAATCTAAACTCAATCGACTCATGTTCAACCCTCAAGGTGATGGTGCCCGCAAACACATCAACTAACGCCCGGGCAGTCCTAAGGAAAGGCCTACCTAGAATCAATGGGCACCTCACATCATAGTCACTGTCTACAACCACAAGTCTATAGGGAATAAAAACTTGTCAATCTTAACTAGCACAGTTTCCACTATTCCTTTGGGTTTAACTATCGACCTATCTGCTAAGGAAATTGTCATCCTAGTCGACGCTAATTCTCCTAACCCTAGGTGCACAAAAACAGAATATGGCATGACATTAATACTAGCACCTATATCAGCTAGAGCACGAGTAACAGATAAACTACCGAACACACAAGTAATTGTAAAAGTTCCAGGATCATTTAATTTTTCAGGCAATCTATTATGTACTATAGCTAAACAGTTAGCATCAAGGGTTATGTCAGATAAAGCCTCAAGTTTCTTTTTACTAGACAATATATCTTTCAAAAATTTTGCATACTTAGGCATTTTATTTATAACTTCAGTGAAAGGTAAAGTAATCCTAAGCTGCCTAAGAATATCAAGAAACTGACCGTACTCTTGCGCATTTTTCTGTTGAATTAAACGTTCAGGATAGGGCACACGCTTCAGGTCTTCAGCTATGATCGGTTGAGTGGCGAACCTCACTCTCTTATTCCCCTTCGCCGCTTCCCTCTTCATCGAATTTTCTCCAGGTGGCGGTGTGTTAACTACCTCAGCCTCAATGTTTGGTGCGGTACTTGCTGGCGTTACGCTCTCATGCACCCTCCCGTCATGCGTCTCTAACGCGATCTCCTCATCAACCGGCTCCTCATCAACTACCGTCGGTGATGGACTCTGAACAACTTTCCCGCTCCTCGTGGTAATGGCATTGACATTGGCATTGGGGTTTTTGTAAGTACTACCGGAAAACTGACCCCCACGGGAATTAAGCTCCTTGAGCTACTTCACGATGTCACCAACCGAACGCTGTAAATCCAAGAAAGAAGCTTGCTGATTTCTCAGTAACGTGTCATGCACCATCAGCTTCTTCTGTGTAGCCTCATCTCGCGTCATTATCTGCTGCAGGATCTGGGTCTGGTTAGCTATCACGTCCCTCATCTCCTTAAAACTAGACCCGTCATCTCCTCCACCTTAGTTATTCCTCGATGGAAAACCAGGTGGGTTTCCTCCCTCTCACCATCCTGAATTCCGGCCACTCCTCCACTCGAACTGGAAAGAATTACCGAACTGGTTTCGGTTTCCAATATAGTCGACTTGCTCAGCGGGAGCAAGCGGGCAGTCTCGGATGTCGTGAGTGCCTCTACACAGCTCACATTTGGCTTTGATATGGAGTTTGATTTCTTCTAAAGCCCTATAAATATTCTCCAACTCCTTAGGCGTCATGGTCTCTTGGCCAATGTGATGAACTCCCCGGGTAGATGTAGAAGGTGCGAGTGATCTAGTCCGGGCCATGGTGGCTCTTCGATCTCCGGGTGTCTGTTGTTCAGCAAGTGAGAAGCTCTCAAATAACGATTTGCATTCGTCAACAGTGAGCTTTTCCATCATGTGACCTCCAGCCGAAATTTTGAACTCCTTCTGAACAGAATAAGGAGTCCATTGTAGAACTTTTTGATAATAGCTCATTCCGTCAACCCGTGTTGTGGATGTTTTCTCAGAAGGGTGTTGAATTGCTAATATGCGACCGAATAAGGCTCATCGGGGTCCATCCTGAAGGAGTGGATTTCCTCCCGAGTACATGCAGCCTTGGCTGGAGGATGATATTTTTTCAGGAATTTTAACTTCATATCGTCCCAGGTGACGATCGAATTTGGCGGAAGCGTCTCGAGCCACTCGGCGGCTCAAGAGGTAAGGGAGAATGGAAACAGCCGCAGATAGATGGTATCGTTCGTGACTCCCGTGAGTCCGAACGTGTTGCAGATTCGAATAAAGCGCGAGATATGCGTCGGTGTATCTTTGTCTTCACGTCCATGGAACTGGATAGAATTGGTGAGCGCATTGATGACATGAGACGGAACTTGCTAATTGGTGGTGTTGGCAATGTTGGGTTGGGCGATAGAAAACCGAGCGTCGTTGACTCCGGCGCTGGCCTGCTCATGGACGGTGCGACGTGCCGCCATGGTGGTGAGATCAGGAAATGGAACGGGTTTGGTGTCGCGTGAGATTTGTGTGGAAGTGGTGGATGTGGACGGTTTGGAATGTGTGGTGGAAAGTATGAACGCCTCGAGTTCCGTGCGAAGTACACGGAACCGTTCACGAATGTCCTTGTGGGGATCAGAAAATGGTGTAAGCTCAGATGGACCTCGCGAACGGGTGTGTGGCATAAAATAGAAGAAAAATAAAAATAAAAATTAGAAAAAATAAAACCCTAAAAAAATCTAGACTCGAAATCAGAAAATCCTAAGACTCTAGACACGGAAAAACCTAAAAGACTCAAAATTTCCTAACAACGATCTAATTTAATTTTGCTATTGTCAAGTGTCCCCGGCAACGGCGCCAAAAACTTGATGTGCTCAGAACATACCTAAAGATAACTATTAAATATAAAAATATCAAATTTTGTTAAAAATTTTCTTTGTGTTTTTTATAATTGTATTTTAAAATTGTGGAGGAAATAAATTGGTTGGTGTTCTTCATGGCAAAGTTATTTTGGTTGTTGACGAGTCTCCTATCATTTATTACTTTTAGAACACAATGAAAAAAAAGTCTAGCAAAAATAAAATCGAACCCAAAGAAATAAAAAAGCTGATGGAAGTAACTTAACTAAGGCCTGTGCGTTTTCCGCAGTAACGCACAACAAGTCATATTACTATCTTACTAGTTTATTTATTATCAAAAGCCAATTCTGATGTGTACTCACAAAGATAAATGTTCAGCACCAATGTTTTTTAATGGTTGGTATAAGTGGGCGGTCATTTATAATTGTCGATGGTGGTTGCCACTACTCACTAAAATTATACACGTATCTCTCTTCTCTCTTGAAATTGTCGTACACATTTAAAAGGCCCTCTCTCTTCTTTCTTCAGAAAGAGCAAAAGTCCCCTCTCTCTTAAAATTGAACAGAAGGAACTCTCTCTCTCTCTCTGCATCTCGCCAGTGCCTATCACGCTTAAAGCTTCGTCGTTGGTGCCTCTCGCAAGACTTGACGTTGTAGCGGCTGCCGTGAGGCGTTGCTCCGTATAAACGTCGGTGGTTGGCTACCACTGACCTTCGATTTGAGATCGGCGACGTTGAGCATTGAATATGGTGCGTTACGTTGCGTTGCGACAAATGGCGTTCCGGTATACATTCGAAACACCGATTGAGTTGTTGTTCCTCTATTATTTACTATTTTGGGTTTTCTGACCACATGTCACTTTGAATATGGGATTATTCACTGTTGCATATGATAAAATTTTCATGCCCTAACCTGAGCCTCTTAGGCGGTGATGGTGACGGTTGTTAGGGTTTCAGATTGATCTTCTATGGTCTCGCTAAAATAAAAAATTCATGCCCTAATATGATATGTTTGGAACTAAAAGCGGTTCTTTGTTCCGATTGGTCCCTTTGCCCTAATATCTATATGCTAAATCATCACTGCTTTCCGATGTGTTGCCGGAGTTGTTGGCTGTGATGGTTGTGTTGTCTCCTCTAAGAGAGGATTGTTAATGTGTTAAGTAAAAAAATCTGATTTGGGCATTGATGATTTTGGTTTGCTTCGTTTGGATAGGGCAATGATGATTCCTTCTTTGGTTGTGACAGTCATCTTTCTGGCGTGGCGATAAACACTTTGTTTATCGCAGCCGAGAGCTTTACCTCAGCCTTCTCTTTGATGATTCTGATCTCAGTCTTTAAGATAATGATGATCAGTTTAGTATATATCTGAGCCCACTTTGATTCTAGAATGGTGGTCTACATCAGACTCTACCACTGTCGGTTAATAGAAGTAAGATTTGCCGATTTTTAGTTTAATGCCCTATGATATGTTATTATTTGATATTATATGGCTGAGGCTTAATCTTCTCCTCTGACTTTCCATCAAAACATATTTGAGGGGCTTGACATATCAAAGGTTACGAATTATTCAGGTAATTAGTTGGGTTCATGGAATAGGTTAAATGCAGGTCTACATTTGTTAACAGATTTGTAATTGTATTTTTGATATATATGGGGAATGTTGTAGAGAGAGATGAAAAAGGGTTAACTCAAAGTTCGTCACTTGCAGAGACTTATGTTGACCATTTAAGTTAAGAAGGAATATAACATCTGTTGGTTAAAGGTAAGTTTGACCCGTTTGATTTTTCTATTTGTTTTTTGTAGTGGGTATTTTTAACAAATCAAAAAGAGGTATCGGTTCTTCCACATATATTGCAGTTGTCAACTAGCTATCTTTGCTTTGTAACATAATTTTCTGTTTTGGATTTTAACCTAAAATGGATAATATGTTGGTAAATGGTTTGGTGCTGAAATTATGTGAGTTCTTATTGTAGAGGCTAGATTGGGTTTACCATTAGGGTTTAAGGGCCCAATTGTAAACTCATGAGGTGGCTATATAAACCCCATGAGTTCACCATTGTATGTGGGGGCTGGTTTACGATTTTGAGAGCAGCCACCACAAGGTGATTACGATCGTAAACCCGAGAGAGATCAGTTTACGATTACGATTTTGTACCTGACAAGTTCATCTTGTGTGCAAAGATCAGGTTTTAACGTTTTAATCATCGTAGTCTTCGATTTTTTCTCTTCTGTTTCTTGAATCACTAATCTAACCGGATTCCGCACGTTTAGATTAGTTAGATATCGTGAACGATTTATGTTCCTAGACCAACAATTGGTATCAGAGCCAAGAAACGAGTGTTTCACGGTTCTCACGATATTGATTCAAGAAGATCTAACAGTTTTTGCGAGTTTTCTTGAGTTTTTCAGGTTTACGATCGAGTTTTCTGAAGTTTATGGGTTGTTCTTGGTGTTTACGATAAATATCTAGGCTGTTCTTGGTGTTTACGATAAATTTCTGGGCTGTTCTTGGTGTTTACGATCAGTGTTCTTCATTAGCTTAGTGTTTACGACTTCAAGATCCGATTTTTAAGTGTTTACGACTTCAAGATCCGTTTTTTAGGTGTTTACGATCGAGTTTACGATCCGGAGGAGTTTACGACTCTGTTTACGATCCGGAGGTGTTTACGACCGAGTTTACGATCCGGAGGAGTTTACGATTGAGTTTACGATTGAGTTTACGATTGAGTTTACGACTCGGGGTGTTTACGATCACTGTTTACGATCGGAAACAG
>JBCNJP010000017.1:81032365-81049088 GCA_039602395.1 Deinandra increscens subsp. villosa | reverse complement strand
TAGAAATGAGCAGGAGGCACTGGAGCATTGTTGTAAGCAGAATAACCCGTGTTGTACACACACACCCTTGCATCATGGTGTGGATTTCCGCAAACTGAACATCCCAATGTCTCAACTGTCCCGCTAGGATTAACCACAAGAGGTAGTTCAGCAATTTGGGGAGCCTCTGGTTGTGGCTCATTGGACATAGCACTTTCATCCTTATCTGTTTCAGTGACTGTCTTCTTCTTTCTTCTCCTGGTTTGTTTCTTTTTCTTTGGTGTGTTCTCAGTTTCATGGTCATCAATAGTAGTAGCAACTAGCTCGACCACAGCAGGCTGATCTTCAGCACTTGGTTTAGCAGTCAAAAGAGACTCATTTTGAGTTCTTTTCTTCTTAGGATCACTTGCTTTGAATAGAACCATTTTGGACTTTCCAGCCTCATTGGGAGCTGTGCTGACAGAAGCTTCACTTGGTTTGAAAACCAGGGATGCAGAAGTGGCTTGAGCAAGCATTGTTGGAGTGTTCAATTGTGCAACAGGAACAATGATCACCTTACCATCGGTGATTGTAAGACCGACTTGTGTGTGCATTACCGTCTTACCATGTTTTAACGCCATTTCGGCAAAAGCACGACTAAACTCATCATCACTGATGACCTGCTGAACTTCAAGTGTTGATGCATGAACCTTGTGTGGCCGTTACTGTTCGAATTGTCAAACAGACTGATTTGTCGGAGACATGAACTGAGGTCTGAAAACCCAGCCGAACTCCAGGTTCGGAGTTGGTCGAACCTTGGCCGAACTCCAAGTTCGGAGGGAGTTCGGACAGGGTTCGGAGGTGCCCAGTTCGGACAGAATGAAAAAGTATAAATAGTTTCCTCTTTATATTTCTTTGCAAGTTTTTGTCCAGTGTCTATGTCGTTGAGAGGGGAGGTTTTGTCCAACCTCCCCCGGAGCTTACACGTTTGTATACTCCTTCGGTTTATGTAATCATTCAACACGATATATGACAAAACTTCCGTCTCGATATTATCTACCATAGATTCGATCCGTATATGCTTTTTCAAGTGGTATCAGAGCTGTTGGCTCTTTCTATGGTCTAATTTCATCATTTTTCTTAATTTCGAGACGTTAAACCTTCAGTTAGGTGTGATTGGAAGTGTTTCTGTTTGATTTTTAATCAATCGAGTCTTCCTGAGTCATGTTTTTACCTAACAGAAGTATCTGGATGTCGAAATTCGATCAAATTCTGAATCTGGTGCGATTTCAAAAAATTTCCAGTGAAGTTCGGATAGAGTTCGGCCGAAGAATAGATCTGAAAAATAACCGCTTCAAAATCTAGGTTCGGACAGAGTTCGGCCATGTTCGGACGTCCGAAGGTCAGGTTCGGAGGAGGTTCCGATGTCAGGTTCGGAGGAGGTCCGAAGGTTAGGTTCGGAGGAGGTTCCAAAGGTCAGGTTTGGCCATGTTTGGACGAGCTCGGATGCATTTTTAATAAAGCATTTTTAATGAAGCAATTTTGTTCAAGGAAACGGCCCCAGCCAGGGGCTCTGCCCCTTGGACCCCGCCAGGGGCTGCCGCCCCTTGGACCCCGCTTCTTAGGGGCGCTGCCCCCAAACCCCCATTAGGTGGGAATTTCAAAAAACCGGATCAGCTATCGGGTTTATCCTTGATTCGGTAGTTGTGGAGTGTTATGCTTGAAGAAAATCTAGATCACGATATTTGTTACGAGTTGGTGATCTAATTTCAAGAAATGAGTTTGTGGTAGTCATTGTTCTTGATGATGGACAGAGATTCAAGAATACGTGTTTCTAATGATGGACAGAGATTCGGAGACATGGTTATGATTACTTAGGAATGTTTGTCGGAGATTATCTTGCTACACAAACTGAAGATTAAATGAGATTAAAGATTCCGTTGTGGGCCACTTGAGTTTATCATTCCACTACAAGAATGCGGGGTTGGAATCATAAGGAATTGAAGATTTGAATATGTCACTTGTTTAGGGGGAAATTTGGGGACCCTAAAACCTAAAACATACAAAGTTTCATAATTAAAAAGGTGAATATTCAAAAGCAATAAGTTCAGGGTTGATGGTGATTTTTGATCTTCGTGGAAAGGTAGTGTATTCCGATGTTTGTGCAAACCGATATGTCAAAGTTTTCGGTTATGGTTTGGAACTCTTTGTCATTTGCTCGATACTTTCTTGAGTTGTGAACACTTGGTCAGATTCCAGTCTGCAACGAGATATACGTTTACCGGAGTAATATATTGGGATGGATATCATGCTAAGGGGGAATTTCCGTGATTGAAGATGCTGATTGTGTCTGTTTTCATAAAGATCAGAATGTATTACAATTTGGTGAATATTGAAGATTGTTGTCAATATGCAGTGATGTTCAGGTTTCTTTACAAATTCCGGATACTACTGATGAAGTGAACCAATATCATATATGCCGGTTCCAGTTGGATGGTTGTGCTTGAAGCTAGGAGGAACTTTATTGGTTGTGGAGATTGTACAAGATGCGAACTGTTTCCTGCATGCCTGAAATTCAGTCCATGGGGAGTTTGCTGAAAATCAAGATTCAAGATGTAGCAGACTGATTGATGATGATTGATAGAAGATCAATGTCTGGATTCGACAGTAACGTCCAAGGGGGAATTTGTTGATGCATGAACCTTGTGTGGCCGTTACTGTTCGGATTGTCAAACAGACTGATTTGTCGGAGACATGAACTGAGGTCTAAAACCCAGCCGAACTCCAGGTTCGGAGTTGGTCGAACCTTGGCCGAACTCCAAGTTCGGAGGGAGTTCGTACAAGGTTCGGAGGTGCCCAGTTCGGACGGAATGAAGAAGTATAAATAATTTCCTCTTTGTATTTATTTGCAAGTTTTTGTCCAGTGTCTATATGGTTGAGAGGGGAGGTTCTGTCCAACCTCCCCCGGAGCTTAAGCGTTTGTATACTCCTTCGGTTTATGTAATCATTCAACACGATATATGACAAAACTTCCGTCTCGATATTATCTATCATAGATTCGATCCGTATATGCTTTTTCATCAAGTTTCTCATTTGTAACCTTCTTCTTTGGCTTACACCTCCAAACGGTTTTAGTTCTTTTAGAAACTTCATTTGTGTTAAAAACATCATAATTTTCATTAAACATAAATGATTGACTATCTGATGCATTTTGAGTACACAAATTGAGAAACTCGGTTTCAGCAGCGCTTTGCACACAAGCTTCAGAAATGCCGGTGTTAACGAAATTCAAAGAGATTGCATCAAAATCCCCAAATTTTAGAGTTTCATCAATCGGTGGGAGACCAAAACTAGTTTCGGCGTTAGCTAATTGGTCTTCCAACTATTTGAGTTCTTCAAATTGACCAGACCAGTTTCGGCGTTAGCTAATTGGAATCATGCTGGGGTCGGTGAACTTAATATGGCTCTTTGAATTGATTTTGGTCAATTCGGGGACACTGTAATAGTTATGATTGAGCGGGTGCTCAGCAAGACTATCTAGTATCTCCTTAGTGAGACCTAAACCAGTTCTAAGTCGCGACATTATGTCCTTCGCTACAGTACTTCCCAAAGTTTCAGGATTCAATTTCATCAAATCAATGGTTTCTCGAGCTTCAGCATAGCTGTTTCTCAGAGAAGTTAATTTGTTTAAAAGATCAGCAATTTGGATTTTTAAGTTAGATTTTGTGTGCTTCATGGCCTCAATGTCATCCTGGAGTGATTTAATTTTGACCAACAAATCTTCTTCATTTGCTTAAAGAAGCTCAACTTGACTTTCACTCTTTGCCGCCTTAGCATTCAACTCTAGGTTGTATGTGCGGTAGCGAGCGACAGTTTCAAGACACTTATCGGAACATAGCTGTGATTTAACCTCATCCGGAATTTCTCCTTTCTACAATTCAAGAAGACGCTTGTTGGCTTCAGACTCAACATCTGATGGAGTCACAGTAGTAGCTTTTCCGACTGCAGGTGAGGATTCTTCAAGTATCTCATTAACTCCAGCCATCAGATAGAAATTAGTTGGAAAAGAGGGTCAAATTCTACAGACAGAGAATTCTCTTCCCCATCAGAGTTAACCATTAGTGCGAAGTCTGACTAGCTTGAGGATTGAGATGGTGAGGAAGCTGTCCAGTTGTAGTTTCCTCCTTTAAGAGAAACCAGTGCCTTGCCAGAGTTGTCTGCCCTTTGAGCAGGTTGAGAGCTTGATGGTGCTTGATGAGAGACATTTCCATTCTGAGGCTTTTGAAAGGATGAGCTACCAGGTTTTTGGTAAGACTGGTTACAATTTCCTCCATGCTTTTGATAGGTCTGGTTACTTCCACCTGAGCCGACTGGAACATTCCACGTTTTCGGTTTGGGACATTCACGTGCGAAGTGACCGAGCTCTTGGCAATTATAACACTGGGCTTTTAACTTATCAAACCCGATGTTGGCATTAGATGGTGCTTGAAATAACTTTCTTCTAGTCTTCCTAGAGAATTATCTTGTCCTAGCTGCGATCATACCCATTTGCCATCTAATATCTATCTCTTCAAGATCATCAGCAGAGATTTGGTCAAGTCCTCTTGACATATAGTCATTGTTTCAATGTTGTCAGACATCTGTGAGTTCATGCAAGCTAGAAATGCATTGCATAACTCCTGATCCATGCTTGTGTTGTTGGAAGAAAACGGTGCAGACTGCTGAACATAGTACCCAGAAGGTGGTTGCTGAACATAAGTCACATTTGAGGGCTGATGAGTAGCATGTGACACCAATACTTCAGTTTGAGCATGAGTTGGTACAGAAGGTGGAGCAATGGCAAGCTGGGTTGTACCAGAAGAGTTGGAAAACTGATGATTCTCCTCAAAAGCAGAAGCAGCAAAAGCAGCATTGGGAGCTGAAACAGATGAGCTCCTTGAAGTCACATTGCCCATAAGTGACATACCACTGCGTTCAACTACTCTCACTTCATAGTCTCTAACCTTCTCAATCATATCCAGATAGTCAGCCTGGGTCAGATCAGCACTGTCAATCAGGTATGTGACATATGAGGCAAATTCCTAAGGAAAAGAATGCAGAACTTCCGTAAAGGGCAAAGTGATCCTAAGCTACCTAAGAATATCAAGAAATTGACCATATTTGTGCGCATTCTTTTTGTTGGATTAGGCGTTCAGGATAAGGCACACGCTTCAAGTCATCGGATGTAATTGGCTGACTCACAAACCTCAGTTTCTTCTTCTCATGTGCTGCCTCCCGGTTCATCGGCTTCTCCGACTCCTGAGCCTCGACATTTGGTGCGGTACTTGCTAGCTTTACGCTCGGATGCACCCTCTCATAGGGCATCTCTAATTCGATTTCTTCATCAACCAGCTCCTACTCTACTACCACCGCCGGTGATGGACTCTCAAGAACTCGACCACTCCTTTTGGTAACAGCATTAACCAAGGCATTAGGGTTTTTGTATATGCTACATAAAAATTAACCCCCCCCCCCCCCCGTTATTCAGCTCCTTCAGCTGTTTTACGATATCACCTACCGAACGCTGCAGATCTAAGAACAAAGCTTGCTGGTTCCTAAGTAACGTGTCATGCTCGAGCAAATTCTTCAGCGTCCCCTCATCCCTCGTCACGATCTGCTGAAGTAGGAAGTACCCAAAATGTGAACTCTTGTCAGAGCGTAGGATTGTCTGTTAGAGAGTACTCAAAAGGTGAACTAACTGCCATCAGGATTACTAAAAACCGAATTAAAGTTGTGAACATCAAATAATTGTCATAACGGTTTAGGTGGTGACTTTAATTTAGCCAGCCACCATGGTAGAGTCACAAACACATAAAAGTTCCAGAATTTGTAAACAAAACATGTTCTTAGGTAAATTAATTGCAAGAAACATAGAAAAGATCGAAAACCGGTACGTTAATCGAAGTTATATTCTTGATCTTCTACGTTCTCCACTGTTTCCAACCCTCCTCTGGTCTCCAAAATCGCCAATTAAACTTCTCTGGACGGCAGCAAGCCAAAAAGTCCCGAAGTTGTGGCTTAATCTCGAATTTATAGCCGAACCCTAAAGTTCCTAGATTAAACCCCTCTAAGCGTATCGCTTAGAAGGCCAGGGAGCAAGGCGCGATACGTGCGGAAGGTACTAGGCGAAAATTTAGTCAGGTCAACGATTTTAACCGCCCGTTGAATTCTTCCAACCTCGTGTATCGCCTAGGACATCCTTCATCAGTAGGCGATACGCCTAATTCCCTCTTTTCAGCATTTTCTTCCATTTCCTCCTTCACACTTCTTCAACTATCGTGCAACCTCGGGAATCATCATAACACCTACAAAAAGCCTTAAGAATCATAATAAAACATAATAAAGACTCAATATTAGAAAATGACTCAAAATACGTAAAATGACACAAAAAGGAATAAAAACTGCCTCAAATGATATACATAATACACGGAAACATAGGATGTGTTTGCAACACATCAACTTCCAAGATACGCCATGTTCTTTTCAACGTTTATAGACTTTTTTCGAAGCTACAACGGTTGTCGGGTGACTTTTTCCGCAGCTTTACGTTTAGAAGAACTTTCTTGCATTGTAGCTTTACCCTTCTTGGAAGAGTCAGCCTTTTTGCTTGATTCACTTTGAAGATGGACATAATCATCATCGGATTCCGAATCCTTAGGCTGATTTGTGCAATGTTGATACTTGGAGATATCCTTGCTTCTAGCAACTAAGTAGGCAAGATGTCTCTTTGAACCCTTTTAACACCAAACACACGACCATTTTTATTTATAACAGTTGTATCATTATCAGGGTCAGAATCGGTATCAGTAGAATCATTATCATCATCCGATTTTTCTGTATCAGCATCACCAGCAAGATCATCTTCCATCATATTTACAGGATTAGTCACCTCAACAACAACATTTTCAGCAACATGTTGTTCTACAGTAGTTTGCACCACAGGTTCTTGAACATTTAGTTCTTATAGGTTCTCATTCACATTAGCATTTTCACCATCACTGTCATCAGGTGGGTTTATAATATTTGTGTAATCCAGTTCATCATCAGAACTACCCTCGTTCCTGGCAGCAACATTTTCAGGAGCAATGTATGTAGGACCTGCCAAATGGCCAATTAGTCTCTTAAATGGAGGATCACCACCTCTTTTCTGATATACAAGCAAACGACGGACTGCAGACTCATTCATGTGGGTGAGCTGCATTGTAAAAGAAGCATTCTTCACAAAATTTGGATGTAGATACTCTATAATCATTTGCATGAATCTTGGATACATCGGAACTTCCTTTTGCTTGACAGTAATGTTTTCATTTATGTAATGAAAAATTAATCCAAAGAAGTTGTATGGTCTGTTTAAAATCAGGGTTGTCATGGCCGATAACATCTTCAAATTTGTAGTATCATGGCCTCTAAATCTATTTCTCAGATACATTAACAACACGTGCATCAAGTATTTATATGGAACATGCAAATTGGACTTGATCAACCATTCATCGTGTGGATTTCCATCATATTTGATTATTTTAAATAAAGCCACCACATCTTCTTTACCGAATTCAGTTGGATCAGCTTCTTGATCACCGCATCTGAAGACTCCTATAATATCTGCTTTGGTAATCACAACATCGGTATCTTGAACTCACGCCCTTACACAATGAAGAACAACAACATAGTCCACTTGGGCACTAACCCAGAAGGCATTTATGATATCCTTGTATGGAACAGTCCTTTGGGTTATAGAAAAATGAATTCTTGACCTCTGAACAAAGTTAAAAATACCACCGAAATGTAATGCTCGCTTTGCTGAAGCACCAAGATAAGCACAAATGTTATGCTTCGGACTAGAGGGAAACATGGCAGCCATCATTGAAACAAACAAAGATAAATGATATTAAATTTCATTGTTTAAAAAGAAAATGTGATCGATAGACTCTGATTCGTTCAAAATTACATAAATGATTAACTTTGATCACAAAGTCATCAACGAACTAGAAGTCCACGAACCCACATGATGAACAAACCAAAACTTTTAAACGAACCAAACATTTTCAAACGAAGCAACATTCGGTCAAACAAACCATAGGTTTTGTTGGCTTTTTCAAATTTTGAACACAGGTGAACCAACTCTTCGCGAACCAACGGTTCGATGGGTGAACCAATGGTTCTCAGCGACGTACCGACGATTCGAAGGACGAACCGAGGGTTCGGCGACCAGCAGTTACCGAAGAGTCACTCGATCGAAACTTAAAATCTAGCTATTATTCATGAAATCCAGTTCCTAATCTAGGTTCTAGACACAAAAAATAAGTCTATTGACACTAATTTGATGTTTGAAACGGCTAAATGTTGAAGAATTGATAGTTTGGGAAAATGTTTGAAAACCAAATGGTTTTGGTGATAAAAAACCAACAAATCGTTGTTAAAATATAGAAATGAACCGCTCAAATGAATCCCTGTATCAATACGAACCTGTGGTAACAACAAACACCGAAAACGGTTGAGATTTGAGTAAGAAATCGAACAAAACGAATGTGACGGACTGTAGGTTTTCTAGGGTTTTTCAGAGAGGTTGTGTGCGGAATGAAGATCCGGCGGACCAAAATCTTATATATACCCCTCTTGTTCAAGGTTGCTAACCAAAATGGTTTGGCGAATCGTAAAAATTATAAACAAACCCATTGAATTTTATATATTTTGCAACTTTAGCCCAAACACTTTAAATTTTTTATTTTTTAACTCAACTCTGAATTATTTTTAGTTGGCTTACATAACTGGTATCTTGCTGATGTAAAACTACGTTTAAGTTTACTTGACTAAAAGCTTTCAGTATCAGTCGATCAGAAAATAACGCAGAACTAAAATATTTTTGCATTTTCTAAACTTTATACCAAAAAGACACTAAAATCTTTTTCAAATTTTTAGTAAAATACACCTAAAATCTTTTTGATCTTTTTAATATTAGAAATTACCGAAAGTAAATGCAGCAAAAACAAAAATGAAATAACAAAAGAAAATAAATGAAATAAATTAATTATTTTTGTGAGAAAGATCACAATGTCAGATCATATCAACATTACGCATCGAGCACATTTCAATTTCAAAATTAATCAGCATGCAAAACAAGTTGACTGAGAATACAGCATATTTCAGTTTATTCAGCTTAAGCAGATCAATATTTATAGCTTTCTAATATGAATTTTAGATATATTTCCAAGCACAAATAACATGGCACCCACACAATCTAGCATACTGGTAACACTATTTATTATTTTTATATTTTCTTTTATTCAAGCTAAGCTACTTTGAGCAGATTTCTCAAACTGATATTGTAGACTTGGTCATCATAGATTTTTATACCACAGAGATATATCTTCCATAGTGTTTCATGCAAAAAATAAAGAAGAACTCCAAACACTTAGCAATCAGGTCGGTCTTGTGGACATGCAGAGAAAGCCCAAGCATTTAAGAAAATAAGAAAGTAAAAACAAGTTGAAGTTGTATAATTCAACGTGTAGTATATCTATGCTAACTAAACTTCAGTCTTCAATCTTCAGCATCGCTGCATCTGATCTTTAACTTAAAATTTCTTGTCAGCTATAGAGCTTGCATGGCTGGATCACTTCTTGAACAATCTTTGAACTTCAAGATCCATTTGTGAAACATACTTCATACTCCCCCTTTCACCATGCTTGAGGCTTGACAACACACAACCTGCAATTTCAGAAGACAGAAATGCGGTTTTCCATTTTCAAGCCAACATAATTTAATCTTGGTGCAAAACTTCTCTTCGAGAATCCAAGATATAGTTTTGAAAATATTTTTCGTATCTTGTGTCGATCGGTCGAAAACAAACAAGAAATAATTTTTTTTTGACTTTTATGAAATTTATGCTAAAACACACCAAAAATCTTTTTGATTTTTCTGAAATGAACTATAAAATGCAATACATAATTAGACTATATTTTTGGTATTTTGCGAGAAAGATCACGACACATCATATCAGACATAACGCATCTAACACATTTCAATTTCGGTCTTAATCAGCATACAAGCCAAGATAATCGCAAATACAACATTTGAGTTTATTTCAGCACGCACCAATCTTTTTTTATCATTTTCAGATATGCTTAAGGTAATATTATCATGCACTGATAACTCGGTCTACTCTCTATCAAAAATACTGGAAAATCATCATGTTTATCATATAGAAGCAAATTTCTTAGAGATTTAATCATCCTTGATGAGTCGTGCAAAAATAAAGTAGAACCCCAAATACCTAGCAATCAGGTCGGTCTTGTGGACTCGCAGAGAGAGCCCAAGCATTTGAGAAAATAAGAAAGAAAAACAAATTGAGGTTGTATAATACAACAACGATCAGGTCGATACTTCCATATACGCAGAGAAAGTCTGATGAATTATACGTAACACCAAGAAAAATAAAGCAGAACCTCAAACGAACAACAATTGGGTCGATCTTTCGATACGCAGAGAAGGTCCGATCGTTTGAGAAAATAAAAAAAAATCAAACAAGTTTAAATCTTTCAAAATGAAAACATGCATACACTAGGACATCTCTTATTCTTTTTTGTAGTTTTCTATTTTATTATAGCATAACACAGTAAATATCATGATGGTTTACCATAGTATCAGGCAGGCATTATGTTTATATCATACTAGACTATATCATATTTGCTAAGCACATTCAACAAATCAAGCAAGTACCTGCAACCTTTATCTCTACTTTATCCATGGCCGATAAACGTAAGCTTGTTGGAACAAAAATCTATGTGACTGACGCCATCAAATTTGTTTACCAAAGCATTCGACTGAAGAATCCATCGTGAAATAATTCAGAGACACAGGTTGTGATGATCAAGGCTTGCGAGATTGGACCAAAGACCGTTTTTTGGAAAAGTCAACGGTTCAGGTCAATGGTCAACGTAAAAGTCAACGGAAGATTGGTTCGTGCGAGTCAAGCTTCGAATTAATTAAATCAACTTTGATTTAATTAATAATTATTTTATGTTATTTGATTTTATTTTTATGTTATTCATGTATTGTGTTTCACTAGTTAGTTGATAAGTAAGCACATGTGCCCTCACTATAAATAGAGTGAGGGTGTTCCATTCATTTGAGGAGATGAATTATCTTGATGATGATTCTCTAGAGTGATGTGACCTTACATTCTAGAGAGAGAAAGTCTTTACATGGATTTCCTATGACGAGTTTATAAGCATTCGGTTTGTTGTAATCATTCGATTAAAATCAATGAAATCATTTGCTTTACATTTTTGTTATAGATGATCCTAGATTCTTTTGATTCACCCCGTCTCTTTCAGTCTTCAAGCACGAGGTTGCTTAACGTAGACTTCCTCTCCAATCTTTTCATTCAAAAATGCACTTTTCACATCCATCTGGTATACTTTAAAACCTTTAAATGCCACAACTGCAAGAAATATCAGGATCGCTTCAATTCTAGCTACTAGAGCATAGACCTTGTTGAAATCGATTCATTCTTGCTGAGAGAAACCTTGAACCACTAACCGAGATTTATTACGGACAATGATTCCATGGTCATCTTTTTTACATTTAAAGACCCATCGTGTGCCGCCGGGTTCTTTCACAGATTTAGGCTTCTCTACGAGATGTCAAACACCCAACTTTTTAAACTGTTACAATTATTCTTGCATCGCTTCTACCCAAGAAGCATCTTTCAATGCTTGAACCACCGAAGCAAGTTCCACTTGAGATAAAAAGCATGAGAACGACATCTCATTTTGAATCTCTAAATCTATGATGCTAGCAATCAAAGCATCTACCGAATTAGATATCTGATTACGCGTTCCCACACCCGATGTTGGATCACCAATAACCTACTCTTGAGGATGGATGTTATGAATTCTTGTTGTAGGATGCTCTGAAACCTCAATATTTGCATCAAGTTTTTTGAGATTCAGATCTACATCATCCGAGTTCAAAGAGGGAACTGATGAACTAGTGCTCATAAGCAGAACTGACTCATTAACAGATTCTGATTCAGCTTCATGAAATTCACTTTCTTTCTTCAGAAGAGATGTCATCCTCAACATATGTTTTATCTGGCAGACAAGCAACTGATGATGTAACAGACGGACTATGGAGATTAAAGAACTCGCGTTGTAACGAATCATACATAAAAAGCATCTTCCACATCTGAATCAACTTCCGGTGGAGAGAAAGAATCAAATAAGTTTTTGTAATCATACAACCAGTCTGGACCCTTCTCTGTAGGTGGTTGAGTATAACGTTGAAAATCCACATGAAAATACTCTTCAATCATCCCAGTAGCAAGATTAAAAACTCACTTCATTGGATATTTGTAACCAACAAAGAATCCCTCAATGACCTCCTCATCAAATTTACCTACGTTCTTAAGAATCGTGCATGGAGAACCAAGCGGTTCCAGAAACTGTAGATTCAGCTTACAGCCAACCAAAAGGTGATAACACGTTTTTCCTAAATGCTTGACCATTAGAACTCGATTTAAAACATAGCATGTTGTTGCCACCACCTCGCTCAAGAATTTGAATGGAAGACCAGAATCGACCAACATCATTCTAGCCGTCTCTATCAAAGTTCTATTCTTTCTCTCTGCTACACCATTTTGTTGTGGTGTGTATGGCGCGCAGAATTCATGATGTATTCCTTTCCATGAACAAAATTTCGTCATACTTGAATTCTTGAATTCAGTGCCATTTTTGCTTCTGATGCGACAAACTTTCTTCTTTTATACAGATTCAATTTTCAAAATATGTCTTGGAAGAACATCAGGAGTTTCATCTTTTGAATGCATGAACATCACCCATGAGAAACGCGATAAGTCATCTGTAAGCACCAAAAATAAGAATGGTCGTCAACACTGCATATGTTTACTGGACCAAATAAATCCATGTGAAGTAACTTCAGTGGTGTATCAATTGAGTTCAGTATTTTTGAAGGATCAGACTTCGTTCGTTGTTTGCCTTTCTTGCACGAGACACACACATCATTGAAGACAAATTTTGTTCTTTGGAACTCCCTCTACCAAATCATGATTGATAAGAAAATTCATTTTTCGAGAGTTGATGTGCCACATGCGGCGATGCCATAGAATTGAATCTTTCTCCATTGCTTTAGATAAAAAAAAGCACGTTGCAGCAATGGTTGGAGAAGCAGAATTCATTTTTTTTAATGGAAAACACTTGGTTACTCGGGGGTCTCATCATGCCAAACGATGCTACCCATGAAATGCTGCGACCAAAGGTCGTGCGAGTAACCAAGACCCTATATGTTGCACATCCATCCCGGAGGAAACCCACCACAACATAATTCATATTTAACACATACATATCGCGATATCGGGGTGCACACATTATGATCCAATCGTCAGGTATAACAATTTTGGGCTTGAAATTCAGGCATTCGGAACTTGTGAAAGTGGTAGTGTACTACTTATCACATATTTGAGAGACGCTCAGCAATTTATGTTGCAATTGTTCCACAAATTGAACTTTATCGAATGTGACATTCTCGTTACCCAATCTGCCTTCACCGGGAATACGATCACCCTTATTTTCCGTAAAGGTAACATTCCCCCCATTAATTGGCTTCACGTCAGACAATAGGGAAATATCACCAGTTGTGTGCCTGGAAGCTCCACTATAAACGACGTAGAAGTTGTTAACAGCCTTTTTCCGAGCTCCCTACACATATCAACAAATAATTAGTTTAGGGTAGGACCCAAGCTTGCAGCTTTGGGTCGTCTCGTGTCCTCAGAGTAATATGCATTGGCTTTTTATGCATTCTTTTGTGGCCACTTTTGTTTCCAAAGTGGAACTGATCAGCCAGATGAATTAGA
Source organism: Deinandra increscens subsp. villosa (assembly GCA_039602395.1). Taxonomy (NCBI): domain Eukaryota; kingdom Viridiplantae; phylum Streptophyta; class Magnoliopsida; order Asterales; family Asteraceae; genus Deinandra; species Deinandra increscens. The sequence continues at coordinate 81,035,218 of JBCNJP010000017.1, read as the reverse complement.
AATGGATCTAGATGAGTTACCGGCAGAATTTTTATCATGTTTCACAAATTTATTTTTGTAGTGATTCTTGGTAACCATCGGCTCAGTCACCACTTTAGCATTAGAAACTTGCTTTAATTCAGAATTTTCAGCGAAAGTTCTTTTAGAAGCAAGCTTAGGACACATATGACGAAGATGTCCCCATTTATGACAGTAAAAGCATCTCCGACGGTCAGTAGTAGGATTACCAAACTTGTCGGTAGAACCGTCATTATAGATGGTTTGTATGATTTCTTTTGGTTTCTTGGTTTCCAATGATTTTGGTTTTTGAGGAGGTGGTTTAAACAGTGGACATTGTAAAATCCATATTCATCAACTCCATAATTTTCAGAATATTTCTTTGGTCGAGAGGATTAGGAGTTTGATTTGGTAGAGTGACCATAGGAACAACCAGCACCAAAATCATCATAAACATAATAATCTTCACTAAAACCTCCAAAAGATGGAAATGCTTTGGTCGATCCCTTTACGGTTGTAATGAACAAGGAGCATCATGGTTACCTTCGGCTTTATGGAAGAGGCGTTACTAAAGCAATGATGAAAATAATGGATGGTGTTGAGGAAAAATACATGCTTCCAGGTGGGCTTATGGAATCATTTAAAGCGAGCTTGGAAGCTGAAAAAACAGAAATGAGAAAAGAAATTGAAGAGGACCATCAAAAGAAAAAGGCAGAGCTAGAAGCTATGCAGATTAAATTGAAGAATATTATGAAAAAGCTGCCTATCGAAGTAGTTCAAGATCTTGATCTTGAAGATGTGTAGAAGGTTTAGTTTACATTTTATAATGGTATGTGACAATTTTATTTGAATTATGTTGTTTTTTTTCTTTATTTTGGACATATGTTAAACTACAAATTATGATCTAAGATTATCTCTTTTTATTAATGTTAGGAAAATTGGATTTGAATAATCCCAACTTTTACCTATTGGCTAGCAATACTCCCACATTTGAAAATTCTTTCCACCAGTCCCAACTTTCACTCATATTTTTTTAATGGACCCGACGTTAACTTTTTTAACACCGTTAGATGAGTGTTGACATGGCATGCTGACATGTAATATTCTTTTTATATTTTTAATTTCTTTTTCCACGTGGCATAAAATAATCTTTTAATTTTTTCAGAACCTTTTTATACAATTGACAGAACGGTGAGCTACGACAACCATTTTAACCCGATTGACGGAGCTCACGACGGTGTGTTTATCGGGTTTTTTGTTAATCACGCGGTTCTTGACGGGACTTGGTTGTGGAAATTTATTAATACGTTCACTGAGGTTTGTAAAGGAGTGAAAGTGATAACGAAACAATCATGTAAAACACGATTCTCATTTCTCATTTCGCCGACGGTAGTGAAAGACACCACTAATAAAAGACTAAATTGCTTTAGAGAATTGATTTTAAAATTGAAAGAGACGAATAATAGAAGATTAAATTGTTTCGGAAACAGAGATATTAAAACTGTTGTGGTAATGGGGGAAACAGAGTAACGACCCGTTTAAGCTCTCGGCGCCGGATATTTCTTCTTTTCAGTCGTCGTTGAACGCAACTCAGAGTATTCTGACATACGCAACCGCCGATGAACGTTTTATCGCTTGATTTACGGTGGTGCGCGGCGGAGCAGCTGAATAAAAACGTGCTATCACACGGACAAGATGGCGCGTCGTTTCGTGCACAATAGGGAGCAGGACCCGCAGTGTTTTCCTTTGGGGAATTTCGACGGAGACATGCTGACGATGTGAAGTTTGTCGAGGTTTCCGATATTTGATAACGATTTCGGGTGGGGGAAACCGGTGGCGGTGAGAAGTGAGCGGGTGAACAAGTTTGATGGTAAGATAATCTTTTTCGGGGACGGAGGGATGTGGTAGCGTAGATTTGGAGATGGTGCTGTCGTCAGAAACAATGGCGGACTTTGGAGATGGCGCTGGCGGGAAATAATGGCGGACCTGACGTGTAAAAGGGAATTAAAAGATCATTTTATGCCATGTGGAAAAAGATATTTAAAAAATAAAAAAGAAATTACATGTGAGCATGCCACGTCAGCACTTATTTAACGGTGTTAAAAAAGTTAACGTCAGGTCCATTAAAAAAAATATAAGTAAAAGTTAGGACCGGTGGAAATGATTTTCAAATATGGGATTATTGCTAGCCAATAGGTAAAAGTTAGGATTATTCAAATCCAATTTTCCTTAATGTTATTATTGTGTTGGTGTAACTCATATAGTATTTCATATTAATAGAAATTTTAGTGGTTCAAATAGTATTGTTGTAAAGTTGTATTTTGCCCAAAAAAAGGTTGCCTTTGTTGTACGTATAATCTTAAAAAGCGTTGCATTTGGTGTAAAAAAGGGTTACATTATTCTATTGAAAATATAACAAAGGTTGCATTTGAATGTAATAAAGGTCGCATTTGAGTGTACCAAATGTTGCATTTGAAAGTAAAAAGAGTTGCATTGGCATATAAAACAGTTGCATTAGCATGTAAAAAAGGTTGCACATAAAAAGGTTGCATTTGAATAGTAAATGCAACCATTCTAAAAATGTTGCATTAGGCCTTAAAAAGGTTGCATTACGTCTAATGCAACTCCACCTAATGCAGCCCTTGATAAAAGGATGCATTAGGCCTAATGTAACTTTTTTAAGGCCTAATACAACTTTTTCAAAGGGTTGCATTAGCCTCATTTTCTTGTAGTGGTATGATGACGATTTAAAATTCCTTTGGGGTGGTTGAGACATTGATTTGGGTTTTGAAACTGTATTTACATCAGGCACCACCTTGAACTCTGAAACAACACTAAAAACTTTAGACACAAGCA
>JBCNJP010000017.1:81016665-81031865 GCA_039602395.1 Deinandra increscens subsp. villosa | reverse complement strand
GTAATGCTTGCATTCACGAAGATACGGCAGCAAATGCTTGAAACAGGTCCTCATGAAAAGTTGTATAAACTGTCCCAACGAACCGAGTTAGACCTAACCAACGAACTGACTATCTCTTGCGAACCAGAAATGAACCAAAAAGCAATCCAACGAACCAGGAAAAGTCAAACACTATCCCGGCGAACCAATAAAGTCAGAAGAACCGATGGTACATTGAAATAACCGCCACAAACCAGCAGGTAACTACCATGAACCAGACTTGAATATTCAATACGCGAACCAACATCGAGGAACCAAAGGAACTTGAAGATTAACTACACGAACCAACGACCTACGAACCAACACTATGAAGATACACGAGGCAAACAATGACATTCATCGGATGAACTAGCAGATTTAAGCGACGAATCGGACAAAATCGACTATTTTTTTTCAAAAAAACGTGGAATTTAAAGAAACTGGACCGTGAGATGATGTATCAAGGCGAAACGAAACTGTTTCTGGATTGAATTCACTGAAACACTCAAGAATTGAGAAGAAATCTAAGGAAAACCAAGTTTTTGACACAAGAATACAAAGTAGATCAGAAACCTGCTCCGATACCACTTGTAAGAGCACTTCTGAATCGTCTACTTATGTTATACGACTAGGAAACAATCAAAAACATGGAGATCATTGTAAATATAACTTGTATTGCTATTTATTCAAGAACAATGACAAGATACAGTAGAAGCACACACTTAGAAAGCTCTCAACAGGTTTTACACACACAACTCACGAATTCTCAGTTTTGCAAACACTTGACCACTATATATAGGTCACTGGTTAATGAACCAAACCAGCCAGTGAACTGTTGGTTCGCAACGTGGTTCGTGCGTAGTTCGTTGCCAGGTTCATTGAGGCTAACTAAGACAAAATTCACTAATCAACACAAAAACACTTAGACCTAGCATTAGACACATAAAATGCTCTAACAAGTTTTCATAAAATCATTTATGCTTACCTTAAGGTAAGTTTATAAACACATATTTACCAACCCACCAAAGACTCGTTTTCCCCAGGTAAGTGTAAGAATTTAGCCAAGCATAAGCATGACTTTAGGGATTTGCTTAAGAGAATATGAGATATTTATAGACAAATGCAAATCAAATTCTACTTAAGATAAAGTTCTTACAATCTTGACGAAAAACCAGAACACCAAAAATAATAGCTCCAAAGATGGTATATGAAAATGAAAGTGGGTGTGAAGCTTGAGCTTAAGCTTGAGATTTGGAGGAGAAATGGTTGGCTTTTATAGGCAGAAATCGACATCTGGAACGGGCCATGCCTGTCACGACACGGGTCTTGCATGTCAGGGGGCGCGTCTTCTGATGTAGTTGTAAGAGGCACGGGCCGTGTGGACTTTGGGGCACGGGCCGTGCGGACTTTGGGGCACGAGCCGTGCGTAGTAGTGGTCTGGAGCACGGGCGTGTGGACTTAGGGGCACGGGTCATGCTATGTCAGGATCAAAAGTCAACTCTTTTAGGCTTCGCTGAAAAGGGGACACGGGCTGTGCCTGGAGGGGCACGGGTCGCGCTCATGGTCATGAATCTGGAACTTTGCTTATTTCTTCATGCTTTCTTTATTTTTTTCGTTCCTTTTGTGATTCTGGACCTAGACAACACTAAGAACTAAAAAGGAAACATTATTTCGTCGTTTTGGTGATAGTTAATTAGTTTTTATCCATTTTGTGGGGGATATTTGGGTGTAAAACATGTATAATTGAGTATATATCAATTGTTTTGAGGATAACAAAACTAATAAAAGTTTTTGGTATTATAAATCGTCTAAGATAGTTAACTGTGTTTGGTGTATTATTTTATAATACCGGGTAAAAAAATATAAAAGCTCATTTTTATATTTATTTTTCTTATTGTTGAAATTCCATAATTAATTAGTTGAATTTCCTTGTTGTTACGGGTTTGTCTTTCCAGTATAAATGTTGGAATCGTCAATTATGGATTTTTCATGCATGATGGTAATTAATAGTCATATTAATTTAAGTAATGCACACACACACACACACACATATATATATATATATATATATATATATATATATATATATATAGGGAGAGGATCATTTGAGAACCAATTGGTTTTGAGAACTTTTGAGAACCATTCTAAGCCACTAGTATATATATATGGAAAACCCTCCCATGAATTATAGTGGTCCCACCTGAAATTAGTGGATGAGAGTTGGTTCTCAAAAGTTCTCAAAACAAAAAGTTCTCATTTGAACCTAACTATATATATATATATATATATATATATATATATATATATATATATTCAAAGCAACGGGTTAACCTTGGATTTTCTGACGGGTTGTCACAATATTGCTGGTAAATAGCTAGGTGGAATAGGTTGTGGTTCAGGAGGAACATATAGTTGATTATTTTGGTTAGCTGGGGTGAGGCCTTTGTAACACCCCATATTCTAGTTATATATTATATGCATTAATTATGTGGTAAGTTGTATATTTTACTATGTGATCAAATGGTTAAATTTTCTCGTTTAATGTTAGGAAACTAACTTATGTATGAAAATAGATAATCTAATTAAGTTAAGGGGGTATGGTTGTAAAAATTGAGCTTTGGATAAGGTTTGGTAAGAAATTAAGAGATAGGGGGCAGGAGTTGTAAATGTGGGAATAAAACAAGTCTGGGAAAAATCCCAGACCTATTCTTACGATTGCAGCAAGGGGGAGAAGGGGAGACTTAGCCCTAATTTCTTGGTGTCCAAAATTCTGCCCGATGAAGTGAAAGTGTTGACAGGAAGCCAACATTTAGGGTCTAGGAGGTCTCTAGAACTCGAATTCCTACCCTTAATCATCTTAGTGTGTCAAGTAAGTATTCCATGGGATTCTAGATTGTTATGTGTTGTCATAATTATGAAATGGATGCAAATTGGTTGTCAAATATGTTGTAAGTTCCCTTTAGGAATATCATAGATAAGTTGCATGTTAGTAGATTTCAATTATTGAAAGACTTGAAGTGGGGGTTAACACCCACCTCATAAAAATTGTAACATATGGATGGAAATAGGTTGGGATCCTTAAATTAATTGCTTGGAATAAGAATTGTGTGTTAAAATTGAGTAGTTGCTTGATTGATTTATGGGAGGTGATTCGATGATAAAGTATCATCTTGGGTGTAAATCGAGTCATGGATGGAGGTAAGATTAATTGATACAAACAATGCATGCTAGGTGTTCGATGGAATGTCTAAATGAATCATGCTATGAGTTAGTGAAGAATTGATGTTAAATTATGACTATATGCAAGTGATGTAGCAATCACTTGATGTAAGGAACTATTAATAGGATGATTCGCGTATGAAAGAAAGGTGAAATAGTTGATGAGGTTTGATGCATGCTAGGTGCTCTATTAAATGCCTACAAGAAGTATAATTGTTGGATGCATATGTTAGGTGGAATTATCTTGTATAGCATGATGAAGTAATGAAATTAGTTGAGTTGTTGTACTAAAATGGTCACCAATCTTTAGGTGAAGAAGGCGAAGGCTCCAACCAAACAAGTAAAGGGAAAGCTAAAGCTTGATAAGGTAACACTTTGTTGATTTGATTCGTTACATAGCCTTATGGTCATTAGTAGTAGATTGTAAATTGGTGACTTTCTAGCGTAGTTGAGTTTTAACCCTTAAAAGGTTGTAGTTGGCCCCTTAAGTTGGGCTAAAACTATTCAAATAGTATGCATGGAATTAGTTGAATTATCCTACTTTAGTTGTATTGAAGGAGAAGACAATGGAAATTGTCCATTGTCACTTCTAATCATAAGTTAGGGTCTTTGACCCATGATATTCATTACTTAAAATTGGATGTTGGTGGTGAACACCTACATTCCGATGTGCAAGTTGGGACCTTGGTATCCATTATATGTTGATTGATGTTAGTTAGTGTGTTGGAACTAAATACCTAGTGTTAAGGTATAGTATGCTTTGTTACGAATAAAATATGATGCTTACAATGAAAAACTATGTTTTGTGTATGATAAAGGTGTTTATGTAGAGAACATTGCAGGTATAATGCACCTACCATAGGTAAGTTGGTTGTTCACACAGGTTGGTCTTAACGGCTCAATGGGTTGGGATATTAAACCCAACAAGATTCCGTTATGTATATATGTTGATAAGAATCTTCCCGTAAGTATGATTTGGAACTTATAGTTGATGGATCAATTAATGGACTTGCAAATTTTGATGTTGGTGAAAACTGAAAATTTTAGAAAACAAACTAAGTATGGAACAAGGGAAAACCAGGCTTGAGCCCTGGAAAAATCATTCCAGGCGTATTGCCTGGAACCAAAGAGGTTCCAAGCGATACGCAAGGAAGTTTCGCGGTGCGCGAGGGGTGTTTTCGTCCAAATTTGTGGAATATTGTTGTTTCTTGCTTTAATAACCGCTTGTACATTATAATAAGTAGTATTATTCACGACAATTACTAACATGTTACTGGTATTGTGGTAGGTAATGAACCAGAAAGGCCGAGCGGGTGATCAAGCCACCTTTTGAAGAACCGAACATCCGAGTTGTGTTTTATGGGAAATATATCTAATGAAACGAATCCTTTATGTTGTTGTTTTTTTTTTTGTTGGTAGTAACGATGTTTAGTATGGAAAACAATGCTCAAACAAACTTTGGGTATTTATGTTTTGGTGAACATTGTGGTAACTTGTCACTACTTTTACTGGGACCTAATGAAATGTCATTTTATAAGTTGCAAATGGGTATGGGTGTTACATCCTTGTGATGGTGTTTTGGTTTTTCTTACGTTAAGTCTTGTCTTTTGGTTCAACTCAGGTTTCGGTCTTAGGGTCGCCTGGGACCTTGTATAGACGTCGTAATAAAACAGGATAAGTTTGTATAAACTCTATGGGTAGTTACAATGTTTATGGCACACCCCGAAAATCCACCTACGAAGTATCACCGCATTGGAAGCGTGACAAACTAGTATCTCAGTCATTAGACACATAGAGCAGTCTATATGCATTAATAAACCATTTCAAAAACCAGAGTTTAAAAGTCCATAAAGTTTAACAAATGGTTTTCAGAGTTGCGAAAGCGTAAAACCAATACATTGTTTCAAATGTTTTGCGCCCATGGCGCCCAAAAGTTTCGAAATGTTTAGTAGACAATGCAGAGTAATGAGATGAACCATGAACTCCTAATGTGCTCCTTAGCATACCACCTATGGACCTAAGAAGAAACATGCTAAAGTGTCAACACAGGGTTGGTGAGTTCACAGAGTTTAAATAAAAGAAGATAAATAAACATTTATCAATACAGTAAGTAACTGGCTAGTCTCAACGAGACCTAACCAAACGCAGGTTCCTATCCCGTTAAGCTGATTTATATACCCGTGGATAGCTAGTCATTGTAAAACCATAGGATTCGTGTCCCCATTACTCACAGTTAAGATTTGCCTTCTGCCATGCCATTTGCCGAGCACGGTAAAGCTAGAGACAATATAATACCCGTCCACTTCCTCCCACGCAAGTGGGGCTAGAGCGACTAGCTCGGACAGGGCTTGTCAGACCCAGTAGATCTACCTCATAATTCCCTATTATCAAGTATTCGTTGTAAAACTCTTTGGAAAGTGAATATCAATGTCGAATATGCTCCCTTATAAGATCTTTAACATTGATTTTCAGTCTTAGATACATTTCTTAAAATGGTATAATTTTGTTCATGTAATTAGAGACTATAAATCAGTCACTACTACTTTATTTCATAATAGGCGTTCAATAGGTCCCTAATTTGAACTAGTTTAGGATTATTATGACTGATTTTTAGTCCCTAAAACGTTTTATGTTTATCAAAGATTGAATATCGGTTGCTCTTACAATCACACTATTTTTTTAATTAAAGAGGGGCCTTATTTGGGATTGAAATTCAGTAACAAAGCATCTCCCCTCCAAAATATTTTATTTTGCAAACACCTTTGGAACTAAAAATTAGAATTAGTCTTAAAAAAGTCTACAAAGTATTAGGGACTATTTAGCAGTCACTAACTTGAGTCATAAAAGTATCAGTCCCTGATATATTTCTAATATCTTTAGTGATTGATATATTAGTCCTAGATACTATGTATTAAAGACTAATTATTCAGTCCCTAATACCCCAGTCCTAAATGGTCACTTTTTATCACACCCTGATCATACGGAACCGGAGGCGTGTGACGTCATGGAGTCATAGTTGTGGATACATTGAACGACCTCTACATGGTTAAACAAAAGATCTGTTTTGATTAATGAACAAAGTCTTACAAGTTTCAGCGAAAAGTAGTGATAGCAAAAAAATAATTTTAAAGTACAAATGTTGAGATTTAAAAAAGCATGACAATCCAAAAATGATGTTATGTGATGAAATCTCCAAAAGTGCTAAGTGTTGACTATGACACCGCATAAAATGTAGGTCCTAATGATGAATGTCATTCCAGGCAAGCAACAGTTATACACCTGAGAATTCATGAGATTAAAGAGTCAACAGAAAGTTGGTGAGTTCACATGTTTGTCGACTTGATAAATAGTTTTAACAAGGTCTAAGGCGTACCAAACATTAAATTAGGTTACCGTGTTGTATTGACTAACATGAACCTTGAATTCAAAAACTAAATGATTACCCACTACTGGCAATCTATCCTAAGAATTCCGAATGGACCGGAATAATTGACATGTACCCACTGACTATTACCGTGGAGTCGGGATTGGAGCGACCAATCTGGGCATGGGCGTCAACCTAATAGATCTATTCACTAGTCATCATTTCGTACAGAACTAATCGAATTAAACTAATAGTGGGATTTTGTGATAACAAGTTAATAAAGACTTATACTATGGTTTGGGAGGCTTCCGGTATTCGGCTTTATCCTTTAAACACGTCAAGAACTTTTCCACACATTAGAGATTTCAGCCTTCATGTTAGGCCACTAGTATAACTCTCTTAAACTGTGATACGTCTTGTCAGATCCAGGATGGATGGAAATACCTAGACTTGTGTGCCTCGTCCAAAACCAAGTTCTTCACGCCTCTATGTTTCGGCACCCAAAGTCTATCCGTGAAATAATGAGCTCCATCGAATTTTTCCACGAATTGCTTCTCCATGCCACGCAGGAATTCTTCCCTCGGATTCTCATCCTTAGAGCTTCAAGTTAAGCGTCATGGATTGTGATGTGAGGCTAGTATGAAAGGTCATACCAAATTCTTAAAATTGACCTGGCTTGATTCTTTCCTTTCAACTCGCGGTGTTGGCAACGATGTTAGCCTTGGCGAGGTGATAATCGATCTCGCAATCATAACCATAGAGTAGTTCAACCCATTGTCATTGCCTTATGCTTAAATTTTTTGGTTTGTAGATGTGTTGGAGACTCTTATGGTCAGTGAATATGGTATACTTCATTCCAAACAGGTAGTGCCTCCAAATATTCAGATCAAACACAACAGCTTCAAGCTCGAAGTCAAGGGTTGTATAATTCTTCTCGTGAATTCTCAGCAGCTCAAGGATAGGTCTCAAATGTAGCTCGTGTTCTTCCTTACTATGGGAGTAGATTAGGATATCATCGATGAACACGGTAACAAATTTATCTAGATATTGTTTGCAGACATGGTTCATTGATCCATGAACACGACATGTGCATTTGTCTAATCGAAAGGTGTCACTAGGAACTCATAATGACCATAACGTGTCTTAAGTGCCGTCTTGGCAACTTCTTCTTCACAAACTCTGAGTTGATGCTAACCAGATTGCAAGTATATTGATGCACGTGAGTCGTATATATTTATAGGGACTTTAGCACGCAGAAGTTTTAAGTTTATAAACCTAATACTACCTAAGGAATTAAACACATGCAAGCATGTAAGTATACCTATCGTAATTTGTATTATAAATCCTAATAGCTAGAATCGGGTGTCGAACACTAGGAACACGTTTTCTAGTAGCAATCTATTACGCAGGTAAAGATCACCAAATAGACAATAAAATGAAACGGGAATTATTATATAATTAAAAGCATCATCTTGATATCGAATCCTCTTGTAACCCATTAACTATCTTCAATAACTATCTATGCAACTCTTTCTAAGGATAGCTAGGCACCTCACTAGATTAAACCTAACTTCTGTTAAACTAGCTATGGAAATAATACGCATGACATGCTCTCATTAGAGAACACATCTCAATGAATATGCACCTATGATGCTATAGACATACTTCTTAGAAAGCCTAACACGGTGCTCATCAATCAATCGTCAAAGTATTAGCTAGCAACCGCTCATCCAATTATCTACCACAATAGTGTTAACTAACGTATGGAACATAACCATATAAGAAATATTACTATAGTCCTAAAATCAGTTAAGAGAACTAGTACTAACAGCACACAAGATACCCACATTCAATTTATCAATGATCTATATTTCCTATGAAACATAACCTTAAGCCATATATCATCCATAACCCTTTTTGACCTAAAGATAGAATAACCAAGATATATAATTGGCCAAAAACTATAACCTAGCAAGACCACATCATTCATAAAACAAACATAGGAATAATGAACACATATGTATCAATATAAATCAGATCAATCAAATCAATGTTTCGAAACCATATGCATAGATAATCATTCATAAATAGTTATTGTACTACAAGATTCATTTCCACCAAGACGATGGTGGAGTTTAGCTATTCATAGCAGAAACAGAACATAAAACAAATTGTATCAACTTACACATGATGAAATTGACAAACGAAAACTGAAATCAAAAGATTACGATTAATGGAATGATTAATATTGACTCTAATCTCGATCCTATGCTTCGATTGCTTCCTCGTAACTCCTGGAACTCTTCTGGAATAGGAGAAACACCCTCTGGTTCGTAAAAGTTGCCAACCCTTGATTAGAACCGAAACGTTCTATTTATAGTGAAAAACTAGGGTTTCCTACCGACATTCGCGTAACGAGCCGTTATGGCAAAACGAGTCGTTTTGAGACTGAATTTGGTAACGGTCCGTGAATGAAAAACGCCCTGTATAACCTCCTGAAGCTTTCTGGCCCGTTTTTTCCTGTCGCGTATCGCGAAGGATTTAGGTATGCCCCTCGCGTACTGCGAGGGGTCTTGTTGGCACGTAGTTACTTGTTTTGTCTCTCTTGCTTCCTTGCTTCAACTCGATCGCGATCCGGCTTCCGATTTAGCTTGAATTCCTTCCCTTTTGTAAATGAAGGCCTACCAAAGTGTGTAAATGCAAACTAAATCATGTATTTCCCTCGAAATTCTTTAACTTTGTTATTTTGTTCCCTGAAATCTTGCTTTTGCTAAAACCAGACAATTTGATATTATAACAGACAAGAAATAACCAGTAATTGACCAAAATATATGTGAAACTGTATATAAGAACATGTTACATTTGAAGCACAACATATATCTTTGAGTAGAAACTTGACATTTGTAACTGGTCAAGTTGATCGTTGTTTCTCGGCAATGGATAGCAGTCCTTCATCACTAGCTTATTCAACTCACAACAATCGAAACACGTCTGGAAAGATCCATCTTTCTTCTTGGTAACCAAGACAGGGGCTCCCCAGGGCGAAAATTTCGGCCTAATGAATCTTTTGTCTAACAGTTCCTACAACTGATTACACAACTCTTACATCTCGGTCGGTGCGAGTCCGTACGGTAATCAGGAAACTGGTGCGGCTCTAGGCACCAAGTCGATATGGAATTCAACTTGTCTAGGTGAGGTAGACTAGGAGAATCTTCAGGGAAGACACCAAGAAATTCCCGAACAGACGATACATCTTCAAGTAGCCTCTTCATCAACTTCTCCTCAGCAACATGATCAAGAGTAGCATGCCGTCCTCCACGAGTGTATTCCCGGGCCTTAATGCGGGAAATAATGTTTAGCTTAAATCCTCTCTTCTCACTTAACGTTTCACCATTTACCAGTAGTATCCCGAGTACCTTCTCAAGGAAAACGATCTATGCATGGGTTATCGATGACCTTTTTATTCCAATAATGATGCCAAAACTTTCCAGTTTTACACACAGCAAGTTCGATGTCGAATGAATGATCCAATAGTCCTAATGAGCAACTTCAAATAATATTGGCGGCTTAAGTCAGCTTATCGACAACTAGCTATACGGAGTACTTAGCGTTTAGGGTAGGAGGGGTAATTTTAGCTAAGGGGCTAAAATCAATATACACAAAGATTCTAGCGGCTCTAGTAGCGAGTAAATCATAAGCATGACGGTTGATTAAGGAGATGCGTACTCATGACAAGTTCGGGGTCTTGTCGGGCATCTCGTATGTTTATGACAAATGCTATACCTCTAGCTTCTTTAGCATTCCTAATCCTCTGATTTAGGACGATATTTCCTGTGCATTTAATAAGTCGTGGGTGCTTAAGCATTGGCCACTACTTCAGATGTTCAGTAATTCTCAGCAGAGTGGTCGGATTGCTCGTCCCTACAATAGACAAGACTGTTGCAGGTTCTCTTTGTACAACTTCCTTGTTGTTAGCTTGACTCCTGACACATAGCCTGATAAGTCCGACCAGGTGCCAGACGAATAGCATTCTTAAGCATCGTTGAGTTGGGTGACATTGATACAGTCATGAGAGCAATTCTTTGTAATTGCGATAGTGACTTCAAATGTCGAATAATCGATACTTTCCTCGATTAGGAGGGGGTGATCAGTCTTGGTGGCACGCTGCTTGGTCCGTTCCACGTGTAGGTGCTAGGAAAGTTGCTTTATCTCGTGAGTGCGTCACGCAAGCATGCCTCGTGCCAAAGGTGTTGGTCCACTAACTAGGCTTGCCCCTCCTCAGAGTAATTCATCCTTTAAACGTCTCGATGTCCAATCTATGAGGTAGGCCGTTGATGCATGTGCAGTAGTTGACGATTTCTACATGTCTCATGAATGTTGGGAATATCCTTACCGTCACTCGGCAGGGTGTTAAGTGGCCAACCCCAATGGCGGTCATCGCCCAGTTGCCGCCATTTAGCAGCGGTCTCAGCAATAGAGAGAAAGATCGCTTCTCGTTATCATCAATGGGTTGTTAGTCGGACGTGATGCGGGCGATATATCCAGAGTCGTTTATATAAAATAAGTACAACAGCTGTAACTTCGGTAGACGCAACAACATCGGTTGTTGTGTGACTAGCCAGTCCATGGCTTATATGCGTCTTTCTTTTTGTTGATGTCGTCGTCGGAGTCTCGTGTGTAAAGCGGAGACCTCCGTGTCTCGGGTGCCGGGGCTGAGCGTTCGTACTCATACTTAGGAATCAAATAGAATAGTGATAGCATGGGTAGATAAGGTTGTGACAAATTTCCAGTGTCATAAAACAGTTTGTAAGCAAGTAAGCACGTATAGAAGCACAGTGGATACAGGATAAAATGCACATGTAAATGAGTCTAGTAGAGTAGGGTTATAGTCTAGGTCATACTGATGCAACCTAGTTCACTATAACCAAGGCTCTATTACCAATCTGTCATACCCTGATCATACGGAACCGGAGGTGTGTGACGTCATAGAGTCATAGTTGTGGATACATTGAACGACCTCTAAATAGTTAAACAAAAGAGTCGTTTTGATTAACGAATAAAGTCTTACAAGTTACACCAGAAAGTAGTCATAGTATAACAATGATTTTAAAGTACAAATGTTGAGATTTAAAAAGCATAACGATCCAAAAATGATGTTATGTGATGAAATCTAAAAAAGCGCTAAGTGTTGACTATGACACCGCACAAAATGCAGGTCCTAATGATGAATGTCATTCAGCAAGCAGCATTTAAACACCTAAGAATTCATGAGCTTAAAGAGTCAAGATAAAGTTGGTGAGTTCACAATTTTGTCGACTTGCTAAATAGTTGTAAAAAGGTTTAAGGCATGCTAGATATTAGATTAGGTTCCCGTGTTGTATTGATTCAATGAACCTTGAATTCAAACACTAACTAATTACCCACTCCTGGCAATCTATCCCAAGAATTCCGTATGGACCAGAATAACTAAATGTACCCGTTGACTATTACTATGGAGAAAGGATTGGAGAGACCAATCCGAGCAGGGTCATCAACCCAATAGATCTATTCACTAGTCATTGTTTCATACAAAACTAATCGGATTCAACTAATAGTGGGATTTTGTGATAACAAGTTAATAACGAGTTATACCTTGGTTTTGGGATACGGAAAAAATGGTGAAAGAAGGTTGATCTTCTTCTTTTTAAGCTCCAAGCTTGCTTCCTAGGTGATGATCTTCAAGAATAATGGAGTGTTTGAGCAAGATTCTAGAGAGATAGGGGTGGCAGAATGGTTTCTAGATAGAGAGAATGGAGAATTTGAGTGGTGTGCTTGGGTTAGAAATAAAATGAGATGGAATGAGACAAGGATCCATAAATAGTGTGGTTAGTGAGAGAGTGTTTGGCTAGCTCACGGTTTGGGTGGGAGCTTGGGTTCATGTTTCGTGACCTGCAAATGAGGAGAGTTAGAATTGTGAATTATATTTGAGTAGTGGTGACATATCTACGTGGAAGAATATACGAGACACACTATTTGACTCATAAATTGCAAAGTGTGTGGGATGGAGTTATATAAATTAATCTAGGTGAATGTTGGGTGTTGTTTATTAATTTTCCGAATGGAAAATAATAAAAGGTGGGGGAGAAATTGGCTCATACTAATCCCAGTTATTCCACATTGGCCGATAATAATCCCAGTTTGTTTTTTCCCCCACAATAATCCCAATTATTAAATCATTGGCCTATATTGAACCTTAGTTAACTATACACTAACCCAGTTAGTGTCGGGGCTGTTTTTGTAATTTTCTAAAATTGAGGGACTGAGTTGATTTTTGTAATCACCCTCTTCAACCTCACGTTCTCAGCTCCGGAGAGTTTCTGCACCTGTTTCGCGATCTGTGACAAGTAATTGTTCCTCCAGCTTCACGATCGGAGGTAAAGCTTCATGTCGGCAGTAACGATATCACAATGATATACCCCATCTATCAAATATTCAAATCTAATTCAATTCTGCCTGATAGGCCAATCGATCGATCGATCTTGCGTTAAACTTCGATTTTAATTTATTAAACATGGATCTCAAACTCCGCACATATATTCAATTAAATCTTAAACAAAAGATAAAATTATCAAAAAGGAGAAATAAATCAGGAAAACAGAGACCTTTAAACGAGAAAATATGTACGTTAGTTTAAAGGAGCTCTCTCCGCAAGTACTCTTTTGTCGATTCGTCTGAAATTGCGATTCGATCGTAGTGAGATCTTGGACGGTTTGATCTAGTGTTCCGTTTGCAAAGGCTACCTCCGCCAATGCTTTTGCGTAACTTGATGTGGCTGTTGTGTCGTGATTTACCGGTGAGTTTGATTGATAGGTTTGGGAGCCATAAACCGCCGGAAAACGAGAATTTAACTGGTTTGATGGACTGCGGGATTGGAACGTGTATTGTGAGAAGTTCTTAATACAACTATCTATGAATTGCTATATTTATGAATTACTATATTTATGCATCAGCGCATCACATAGTCTTATGCTACGCATAATACAGTTCATCGAAGTTTGAACAAATTAGACCATGCATTGCTATGGACTGAGTTATTCAAATCTGATTGAAGAGATCCAACATTCGATTGAACAAATTTGATTATCTGTTAAACAAATCTGACCATCGATTGAATAAATCTAACCAGGAAAGATGAGAATAACTTACATTTTAGTGTTTACATGTTAACACTTTGTTGCAACGAGGCGGCGACGGTGGCGGAAGTGGCTGCCATTGTTACCGGCGGCGAGCTTCTTGCAGGGAAATTCCTCACCAGAGGTGGATCAGGTTTTAAAGAAATTATTAAAATTAAACCCTTAATTTTTAGAAATTACAAAACAGTCCCTGACATTAACTGAGTTAATGTATAGTTAACGACGGTTCAATATAGGCCAATGGTTTAATAATTGGGATTATTGTGGGGAAAAACCAAAACTGGGATTATTATCGGCCAATGTGAGATAACTGGGATTAATATGGACCAATTTTCCTAAAATGAGGAATGTTGGTGTTTTGGCACTTGGGTGGTTTAAGATAAATGTTGGAATGGGTTTGAGGGTTGTAAATGGGGTTCACGCCGAAGGTTTAGAGGGAGGGTGTTAGTGAGTTTAAATTTTTTGCGTGTCTTTATTGTGATGAATGAATGGGTGGATGCTTTGTAGAGGAGTAGGGGGACACTAAAACCATTTGATAATAACATAGGTGTACTTAGGGGACAAGGATGTTGTTTGGGATGGGATTGGCATCTAGTTGTTAATCTTGCTAGAGCATTCACAGCTCATTCCTAATCTTTATCCTTATAATTTATACATTTATCATTATTTTTTCTCTCTCTTTTACTCACAACCACAATTAAATAATACGTTTTATACCTTTATCATTACCTTTCTTTCTCTTCAAACCTCAAATTTTAGGGATTCAACAATTTTTTCCTCAAATATAGGGATGAACAGTAACTTTTTTTCTCTCCTCTACTCACAACCACTCACAACTAATCCTCAAATTTTAGGGTTTACACTCACATATTTATAGGGAATGGGGTGTGAATGCTCATAGGAAACCAAGTTGGATAGGTTAGTGGAGAAATCGGTTTAGTCTAACCGAATGAGAAAAGACGGGTTCAAGTGGTTTGGCTCGAGACGAGCCATGCAAAGGTGGTGGACCGCTGGGTCGGGTCGAACAGTGTTGATACATGGTTCTTGATCGTCATGTGAAGTATCGAATACAAGACGAAGATATGCAAGTTAGCTGTGATCCGAACTCCTGGCGAACCCTGAGTTCGGACTGGTCCGAACAGGTCCGAACCTGAGGTTCGGACCATCGGGATTTCAGCTAGTATATATAGTTTGTCTTGTAAAGAACTTAAGGGACTTGTACATTTTGAGTCTTACTTTCTATCAAGTGTACTTTGTGGTTCTCTGTGGTTAATACAAAGCTTCATTGTATTTACTCCTCGTGTTTTACTCGTTTTACATTGATTTCGATACGACTAAGTAGACGATCTACCGCTCACGCATTTTCAAACAGATCGAGTATGACGAGTCTCGAATAAAAGGAGTGCAAGTGATGATCTCATTGGTCA
>JBCNJP010000017.1:80968236-81016165 GCA_039602395.1 Deinandra increscens subsp. villosa | reverse complement strand
CCCAGTTAGTGTCAGGGGTTGTTTTTGTAATTTTCTAAAATTGAGGGACTGAGTTGATTTTTGTAATCACCCTCTTCAACCTCACGTTCTCAGCTCCGATGAGTTTCTGCACCTGTTTCGCGATCTGTGACAAGTAATTGTTCCTCCGGCTTCACGATCGGTGGTAAAGCTTCACGTCGGCAGTAACGATATCACAATGATATACCCCATCTATCAAATATTCAAATCTAATTCAATTCTGCCTGATAGGCCAATCGATCGATCGATCTTGCATTAAACTTCGATTTTAACTGATTAAACTTGGATCTCAAACTCCACACATATATTCAATTAAATCTTAAACAAAAGATAGAATTATCAAAAAGGAGAAATAAATAAGGAAAAACAGAGACCTTTAAACGAGAAAATATGTACGTTAGTTTAAAGGAGCTCTCTCCGCAAGTACTCTTTTATCGATTCGTCTGAAATTACGATTCGATCGTAGTGAGATCTTGGACGGTTTGATCTAGTGTTCCGTTTGCAAAGGCTACCTCCGCCAATGCTTTCGCGTAACTTGATGTGGCTGTTGTGCCGTGATTTACCGGCGAGTTTGATTGATAGGTTTGGGAGCCATAAACCGCCGGAAAACGAGAATTTAACTGGTTTGATGGACTGCGGGATTGGAACGTGTATTGTGAGAAGTTCTTAATACAATTATCTATGAATTGCTATATTTATGAATTACTATATTTATGCATCAGTGCATCACACAGTCTTATGCTACGCATAATACAGTTCATCGAAGTTTGAACAAATTAGACCATGCATTGCTATGGACTGAGTTATTCAAATCTGATTGAAGAGATCCAACATTCGATTGAACAAATTTGATTATCTGTTAAACAAATCTGACCATCGATTGAATAAATCTAACCAGGAAAGATGAGAATAACTTACATTTTAGTGTTTACATGTTAACACTTTGTTGCAACGAGGCGGCGGCGGTGGCGGAAGTGGCTGCCATTGTTACCGGCTGCGAGCTTCTTGCAGGGAAATTCCTCTACCATGAGGTGGGATCAGGTTTTAAAGAAATTATTAAAATCAAACCCTTAATTTTTAGAAATTACAAAACAGTCCCTGACATTAACTGAGTTAATGTATAGTTAACGACGGTTCAATATAGGCCAATGGTTTAATAATTGGGATTATTGTGGGGAAAAACCAAAACTGGGATTATTATCGGCCAATGTGAGATAACTGGGATTAATATGGACCAATTTTCCTAAAATGGGGGATGTTGGTGTTTTGGCACTTGGGTGGTTTAAGATAAATGTTGGAATGGGTTTGAGGGTTGTAAATGGGGTTCGCGCCGAAGGTTTAGAGGGAGGGTGTTAGTGAGTTTAAATTTTTTGCGTGTCTTTATTGTGATGAATGAATGGGTGGATGCTTTGTAGAGGAGTAGGGGGACACTAACAACCATTTGATAATAACATAGGTGTACTTAGGGGACAAGGATGTTGTTTGGGATGGGATTGGCATCTAGTTGTTAATCTTGTTAGAGCATTCACAGCTCATTCCTTATCTTTATCCTTATAATTTATACATTTATCATTATTTTTTCTCTCTCTTTTACTCACAACCACAATTAAATAATACTTTTTATACATTTATCATTACCTTTCTTTCTCTTCAAACCTCAAATTTTAGGGATTCAACAATTTTTTCCTCAATTATAGGGATGAACAATAACTTTTTATCTCTCCTCTACTCACAACCACTCACAACTAATCCTCAAATTTTAGGGTTTACACTCACATATTTATAGGGAATGGGGTGTGAATGCTCTTAGGAAACCAAGTTGGATAGCTTAGTGGAGAAATCGGTTTAGTCTAACCGAATGAGAAAAGACGGGTTCAAGTGGTTTGGCTCGAGACGAGCCATGCAAAGGTGGCAGACCGCCGGGTCGGGTCGTACAGGTCGAGTGAGACGAGTCTCGAATAAAAGGAGTGCAAGTGATGATCTCATTTGGTCATAAAATAATTAAAACATTGACGGGTTTTAATTAAAATACGAGTAACGACGTTTAGATAATATTTAAAAGAAAATGGGCATATATAAATGTTAGAGTAAAACTTTAGACGTCGAAGATAAATGACATTAAACTAATAGTTTTTTAAATTTTAGCTTTTAAAAATAGTTGACGAGTGATAGGTATTAAACAAATAATACGAAGTTGATGAGAAATATAAAAGTCGTTTATATTTATTATTGTTAAAATTCCAACTAAAACATAGAATTTCTTGTTTAAAATGTTCGGTTTCCAATATTGTCGTGGGTTAAGTCAAGTAAGGTATCTGATATAGCACATATGGTCACCTAACTTAATTAAAAAATTAGTCTAATGCACATATACACTGTTAATACACAATCAAAGTTTAAAGATTGACCTGGGAATTTTTACGGATTGTCACACTTTTCTAACAGTGAGATCCCTAATTTTATAAAAGTTTAATCTTCAAACCCTAGTGTTCCGACAATACCATCACATCGACTGGTCAGGGAATTTATTCCTTGTGAAGGACACAATCTGAGATCGCATACTTTTGTTTTTTTATGATTTTTAATAGTAGTACGTGAACCCAGATAACGTACTAGCATTTTTTTTCTTGGGCAAAATCAAAGTCATTAGCTCAAGATTTGAATTTATACCATGTAGGATAGGTACGCGATGTGAGATTGCATACCTCCTAAAAACATAAACACCCCCAAATACCTAGAAACCATAGGACATCTTTTAAAGAAATATTATCTATATTAGATTGGCATGGTCAACACAGGGAACACATGTGCTTGCCTGCTTATGTTTTACCTCAGTATATGTTATGTAGATGTTTTCCTAGAATTTACCCCAATTGCGGAATTGCTCTGGTGATAAGGCTTTGTGTGTGTTGGATAGCACGAGTTCGACCCCCGCTTTGATGGGTATTTTTTTCTCTGGTTGTAAGGCTTTGTCATGTGGTAAATTCTTCTTCCCCTAGCCCTGGTAGCCTCTCCTCTTCATCAAATTCTGCCCTTTTCTTTCTTCTTCTCTTCTTCAGCCAACTTTAGCTCTTTCGTTACTCGTCTTCTCCAAAATCCAATCCGATGGTAGCAAATTGTATTTAAATAATCCAAAATTTATCATCAATAGACCGACAATAATCCTAAGTAATGAAATATTTACTATTGAGCCCAACGTTTAACTTATCTTTCTATACAATCCTTAACTAATGGAAACTACGTTAATATCTTTATAAAACATTGGATTTAAATAATCCCAACTTTCATCAATTAGTCGGCAATAATCCCAAATTTCACAAAAAAATAATTTCAAGTTTCATCATTTGGCTGGTAATAATCTCAAGTTTCATCGAAACTAATATCGTTAAGTTTCCATTTGTCAGAGATCATTGTAAGAAAATGTGTTAAAAGTTGGGCACAGTAGTAAATGTTTCGTTACTTGGAATTAATGACGGCCAATTGATGAAACTTGAGATTATTTAAATCTAATTTACCTATTTATAAATAACATATATCACAGTTTTTCTTTTATCAAATCCGAGAATTTTTAGGGTTGGCTTTTAGATATTTATTCTTACTTCGAAAAGACAATTTAGGCATGTTGTATTTCGAAAAAACAAGTATAGAATTCGAATAAGTATTTTAGTTATTTATTCTAAATGGTTATTAAATGGAATATAACTTTTTTGTAGTCGCGATTACATATATAAGAAAACTTTACTGTAGCTCTTAGTTTTACTCGTTCCTTTTACACGTAAATTTTTAAAATGATATAAATACTATTTTATTTAACAGAAAAGTTAGACTTTCTTATTGAAAATAAAGAAATAAAGTATCAAGTGGTTAAAAAAGCAAACTTTAAATCATGAAAAAAAAATTACTACTTTACACTACTTCTCTTATATATACAAATTTATATTTATATATATTTATAGGAAAATTGGAAATAAATAATCCCAAGTTTTCATGTTTGGTCGTTAATAATCCCAAGTTTAAATTTAGTTCCCAATGGTCCCACCTTTCACTGTATTTGTTTTTAGTGGTCCCACCGTTAACAAGACTAACACCGTTAATTTTTTTTATGACGTGGCAAATGACTTGGCTTTTTTTAAAGTACAATTTCCACGTAGATCATATTTATCTTTTTTTATTTTTAACAAGAATCACGTTTTATCTTTTTTCCCCTAAGCCCTAAATCGAAGTTCAAACAAAACTCATACACAATTACGCACCCTAAATCGAACGAGCAGTGGCAACGATTTCGAACATCAGCTGATTTCGCAGATCATATGATTTCGCACATCAACCAATTTGAACCCTAGATCGCTACCTTTCTGTCCAACGATGAGATACGTCATCTTCTTCAATCTGAACTATGGTGGGAAGGCAATTACAGAACCAGAAATTAGGTATGAGGGTGGCGAATCAAAGCTTGCAAAGATTGAGATCGATAAGATGTCTTACTTCGAACTTCTGGATTACGTAATGGAACTCGATAAAATGACATACAAATCGAAGGAACTGGTATGCTTGTATTGGCTTCATCCAGACACCAAGATTGAAGATTACTTGTTTCAACTTAATGATGATAAAGATGTAAGTGAAATGCTTTATATAGTTGGCTCTGATTTTTCTAGAATCTTAAATGTGTATGCTACTTTGCGGGATAAAAGTCTGACCAAAGTATTATGCATAACCCCACACCCGAACAGTAATGTGGTAGCCCAAGGCAGTAGTGTAGAAGCCCAACCCATTAAACTGCAAGCCAATAAAACTCTCAGCCCAGTTACAATCCTAGATAAAGTTGTTACTAGTTCCAATGTTAGTAGAGATGATGTATCTGGTTCAGAACACTCTGAAGATGAAAACTTTATAGAAGAAGAGCAAGAGGTGTTGGTAAATGATGTGGTTTTAGGGGCTACATCAGACACAGATGATGAAGAGTGGAGGGATTCTGCAATTGCTATACAAAATGATAACAACACACAAGATCAGTCAAACAAGTTGATTATTTCAAACTATGTTAATGCAAAGGTAGATCTAGAACCTGAGGTTGAATTTGGTTATAGTAGTTATGATGACTCTGATGGTGATGTCAACTCACCGGGTGAAAGTGAGGACGCTGATATTAGAGGTAAAAAGAACAAGCTGAATGTTCCTGCTGTTGAAGATTCCACAGATTGGAGTAAGTGGGCGTGGGTAGCTGGCACCAGATTCCCAAGTAGGGATACATTCTAAGAAGCTATAAAGAAGTATGCAGTAACAAATGGTAGGAATCTTAAAATAAGTGTTAGTAATAAAAATAGACATAGGAGGGTAGGTGCTAGTTGTGTAAAAGATTGTCCATTTAGGGTATATCTTTCATTTCATGAGAAGAAGGCCTGCTATATGGTGAAGAGTGCTATAACGGAACACACATGCCAAAGGAATATGACCAAAAATAGGCAACTAAAATCTTCTTTTGTAGCTAATGAACTTTTACTAATATTCAAGCAAAGACCACATTGGCCTACTAAGGAAACTCAATCAGCGGTTAGAGAGAAATATAAGGAGTTCATTACTAAATGGTTGGCTTATAATGCTAAGAAGTGTGCTCACAAGATGCTACATGGTTCAATGAAAGAACACTACAACAAGATTGGCTTTTATTTGGAGGCTTTACGACAAGAAAATCCTACTTCCACTTTTGTGTTAGAAACTGTAGAATCTGGGTACCTTAAGGTTGAGGGAAATGTGCAAATTTTCCATAGATTGTTTGTTTGTTTTGATGTGGTCAAACAAGGTTTTTTAGCAGGATGTAGAAAACTACTTTGTCTTGATGGGTGCTTCCTTAAAACCTTTCTAGGTGGTATGTTGTTGGCTGCCATAGGTAGGGATCCTAATGATCAGATGTATTCAGTTGCGTGGGCTGTTGTAGAGGGTGAGAACAATGACAGTTGGCAGTGGTTCATGACTGAGCTGAGAAAGTGTTTAGGTGTGCAAGATGAAGGCGAAAGATGGACATTAATTTCTGATCAACAGAAGGTATTACTCAATGTAGTGACTATGTAGGGATTAATCAATGCAGTGACTAATTCTAATATTTTTCACTTGTGTAGGGATTACTCAATGCAGTGACTATGTATTGGACCAATGCAGAGCATAGGAATTGTGCTAGGCACATATATGCAAATTGGCACAAGAAGCATAAGGGAGATGACTTGAAAGGTAATGGATTTTTTGTCTCATGTAATTGCCTTTTTGCTTAATGTAATGGCTTTTATTTAAAATTATGGTTTTTTGTTTGATGTAAAGGTGTTTTCTGGAAAGCTGTTAGAGCATATTCAGAAGCTGACCACATAATAGCTCTTAAAGAAATGAACACACTTTCAGAAGATGTGTCACACCCCGAGAAATGACTAAATGTGGACATGTGACTGATTTGGCATCATGGTCATGGTTACGAATGATTGACATCTAAATGAATATTTAATTAACCATTTGTCTTTTGAAAATATAAGTCTCAAACATTTATTTAAATATTTAAAACCATGGCAGCGGAAATAAAGTAGTGGTTACATGATAAAGTTTCCAAAAGACAACGACATTAGATTTATAAACATAACTACCCTAAGGCGTAATGCGTCTAAATCTCCAAAATGAAATGCATGAACACACGACAGGCAGACCATGATATGACAAGCAGGATCGGAACAGAAAAACATGGAGTTGCAGTCTCTAATCACCTGAGAATTCAAGAATTTAAAAAGTGAACAGAACTGTTGGTGAGTTCACAGGTTTTATGACACTAGAATTGTTGGAATTTATGTTTGCAAATGTTTAGCCTGTCAGAATATTAGTTTATTTGACACTGTTGTTGTAAAGATTAATCATGAACCTTGAATTCAAAACTAACTGTTTACCCACTCCTGATGTTCTTCCCCAAGAACACCGATTGACCAGAATAACAAATGTACCCCTCGACTATAACCATGGAGTCATGACTGGAGCGACCAAGTCAGGGCAGGGTCGTCAACCCAAATAGATCTACTCACAAGCTATCATTTCGAATGAACTAATTGAACTCAATTAATAGTGGGGCTTAGGCATATAACATGAATCAACATGAATACACAGATTGGGGATATGAAAAGAACATGAAATCAATACTTCTTACAGTTATCATAATATCTGACAAAAATGAAATTGAAAAGCAATCATTGAATTCTCCCCCAAGTTAGAAAACAGAAATGTAAAAGGGGCCGTGAAGACTCACTTGTTTGAATATGGACTGACATGTATGATTGGTTGAACTTAGCCTAGCAAACGTCTACAAGATAATGTTATGACGTATTAGGGTTTGGCTATCTTGAGTTAGTGAATACGTCACTCAATGTTCAAGGTTAAGTCTCGACTGCTATTGCCCGATGACAGTGATGGAAATCCTAGGATATTATTTATTGACTAATAAATAATATTGAATTTGATGGAATTTATTATTTATTTAAGTAAATAAATAATAGTTAGATTTTTACGTTTGAAAAATAAATTATTGAATAATATGGATTATTTTTCATTAAACGTTATGAAAATTATAAATATTTAATTCATTAAATATTTGTAAGGTTTTGAACCCTTTTTTAAGTTAATAAATAACAACTTTCATTTATTAAAGTTCGAACGCGCGTGTTATACCGTGCGTCGTTACACGGTATAAGTCGCGTCTTACGAAAAGAATTTCGATATTTGAAAATATGTCTATTTGTATGAAGAAATGTTTCCAAAAATATATGAAATTATATTTTGGTAAAATTAAGTGTCGGTTAGTCTGGTAGTTAGCCGGTTTCACCGGTTTGTCCGATTTGACTCGTTTTATGACTTTTTAAGTTCCCTTAACACTTAGGATTTGTTAATAGACTTGTTTTAATGTGGTTTAGGGTCTTTAGTTGCCAAGGGTGCCGGTGGGAGTTTAACTTGTAAAATTTGACGTTTTTGAGTTACCGAAAGTTACCGTTTTGGTCCAGTTTACTTCTAAAACATGTTTTTCCACTTTTGAACCTTAGGAAACATTTTTATATGTCAAAATGAGTATGTTTTATGTTCTGGACCAGATTCAATTTTTATTCAAAAATAAGTTATATTTTATTGTCGAAAAGTCTTATTACGGTATCCGATTGTTCCGTTTTCAAGTGTTTAACTTCCGAATTCACTTTGTAAGTTTATAAATTAACCTTGGCAGCCCTAAATCATATGTTACAAGTCCTAAGTGGTCATTTGTTGGTCACAAGGGTTTTTACTTAATTTTCATGAAAATGAATGATATTTAAATCATAAAAATTCCATTTTCTCATTTCTTAAAGATCTTATAAGTCAATCTTCAAAATGACATTTTATTTATCTCAAAATCATCCTAAGACAAATTTGGTTGCAGATTTGAGATCAAAATCATGATGTGTTTTCAAGGTTGCAAAATATATATATTTCAAGATGACACTCTTTTATGACACACAAAATAAAGTGTCATGTTTGTCAATTTTTAACACAATATATATTTTCTTTAAAACTTGGTTTCTAAACATTAGGTTTATGTATTTCCACCAAAACAATCATACAAAAACATTCAAAACTCATAATGTGTTATGATTTATAAACTTTGTCACCATTTATGAAACTTTTAACATAAATATACATGTTATGTTAATATTTTCTAAGAACTTATTTCAAACAATATTCTAGTCTTTCCATCAAAGAACATAAGGCTACTAACATGCAAGTTTGCTAGTAATCATCTAACAACACAATTAAGACCAAATCATGAACATGAATTTGTGACATTATATGATATGAAATATAGAAATAATCAAGAATGTAAGGGTTTCCTCACTTAGTCTTAAACCGGATCGGTATAGGACTTGATGGGTTGTTGATTAAGCTTCCAAGTTTAGCTCCTAACCCACCCTTGATCTTGAATTAGGAAGAAGATGGTGAATGCATGAAAGAGAGATCATGGATTTGACAAGAAAGCAAGAGATTAGAAAGGTTGTTCATGAAAGAATCAAGAAAGGAAATGGAAGGAAGATGATGAAATAAGATTAGTAGATGAATTACCTTGCTAGAGTAAGTGATTAGAAGCTTAGGATGTGTGGTGGTTGATGGTGAAAGATGGTGGTGGTGGCGGTTCTCTTGGTGGTCGAGAGCAAAGAGAGAGATGATAGGATGAGGGTGTTTGTTCTTGAAATGGTTAAGTGTGGTATGAGGGTGTTTAGGTGTTATAAGAAGTGGTTAACTGGTGGTGTTTGGTCTCGGTTTTAAGTAAACCGAAGAGGGGGTTCGGTTGGGGTGGTCTAGCCGAGAACAAGAGAAGAGGAGGAGATGGCTTGATCCACTTGATCTCTTGGTGTAATATGAACCAATTTGAGTGCGTTTGGGGGTGTTTAGAACCGGCCAAGGAGGAGAGGAGGGACAAGGAAACACCAAGGTGGCTAGGGGACATGTTGGTCTCATGTGTAAGTGGATACAAGTATTACCCAAAGGTTAATAGAATTGTTGTGTACTTGGCCAACCATCTTGTTTAGTATCTAGATGACAAAGGGTTTAAAAACATGTGCTCATAGGAAGTTGATCCAACAAGTATTAAGGAGAATTGGTTAGGGACTTAGCTAGTGGATTCGGTTAGGACCGAATGGGAGAGGGGGGAAAGAAAACCGGGAAAAAGGAAAAGGGAAAAAGAGAGGGACGAGGGTCGAACTCGGGACGGGCCGAGAGGAGAAATAGAGAGGGTGAGCCGTGGGCTCGAACCCGGGAAAGAAAAAGAAAAGGATTGGGCCGGTGGCCCAAACCGAAAGGAAAAAGAGGAGGAAAGTGGGTCGGGCCGGACTGAGCTATTGGGCCGAAGAAAGGAAACAGGCCGGAAAGAATGGGCCGCGGAAAGAAAAGAGAAAGAGGTTTGGGCCGGTAGGCCCATTGGGCTCTGTGGGCCGAATCGGGTCTCGGGTCGGGTTGAGTCCGGGTCGATCCAACGAGTCCAACGACACTTCGTTTGAGTCAAATGGATTAACGGTTAAAAAGTCAGTTTTTGGCTCGAGAACGAATGGTGTGTGTATATATATATATATATATATTAATCACTAAAATGGTTAAGCGTCGTGTTTAATTTGAATGAATGGAAATGTCACAAGTCTTGATTGTTTGTCATGGATTTATGCACAATGATGAACTAAAATTTAGAATTAGATGTTTTGCTTGACGTAAGCGTTTTGTGTTTGAATGTTTTGGCGACAATGTTTAAGAGTCCTTATAAAGACACCCAGGTTTTTTACTAAAAACACCCAAAGCATACGATCGTTTCATCCAAAACGATATGGAAACGATCGTTTCACATGAAACGGCCCCTTGGAATTGTACGTCGACATCAAAAGCTGCAACCCTATCAAATCATGTTTATTCCTTCGATCGTTTTGCATGAAACGACCTCAACTTTGGGCCGTTTTGTAACAAACGATCGTTTCTGGATTTCTTTTGAATTCATTAGATGTGATGTATTATTCTATTTAAATCGTATATATATCGATCGATCGATCGTATATTTTCATATTATCGATCGATCGTCCACTGTTTTATACTACAATCATTTTCTCAATCTATAAGATTCGTAAGAGATGTCGTGGTTCGATGAATTATTTAACGGAGGCAGCGGAGGTGATAGCTACAACCCCGGCGGTTATGATGGAAGTGATAATTATGGAGGTAATTACGGAGGAATTTACGAAGGAGACGCCGGTAGTTATGTCGGTAATTATGCAGGAAATTATTCTGGTAATTACAACAACAACGACGACGACGACAACAACAGTAACAACAACAATAACGACGACGACGACAATAACAACGGCGGAGACGACAACAACAACAACAACGGCGACGACGAAAACAACCGTGAGTATTATGAAACCGACCAGGTACCACCTATTCATGTTTTTCGTCATTTAATTTTTATGATTTATACATATTATCGGAATCCATGTGTATATTATCACCACTTCCAATTATGATACTTATTTAATAATTTTAGATCTTCGTATCAAAAAAAGAGCTGTTTGACTGGGCCTTTGAACGAGCTTGTCCAAAGGGTTATGTTCTATCAACTAAACGTAGCTCAACGCACGCATTTACGGGAGAGTATACAAAAATCTCGATATGGTGTGATCGTAGTGGCAAATACGTACCAAAGGGTACTCAGCAGAGAAAGACGGGCAGTAAGAAATGTGACTGTCCGTTCTTGCTGAAAGGTACGTACATTAAAATTCTAGCCGGTTGGAAATTAGAGGTGGTCAACCATGAGCATAACCACGAGCCGTCGGAAAATCTGGAAGGCCATGCAAGGGCGATGAGGTTTAACGACGAGGAGGTTGGTAATGTGAGACAGATGAAAAACCAAAAGATCCGGCCTCGTCACATCTTGACGGAAATTAAGAAAAACAACCCCAAGAACCTGTCGAGTAAGCGGACGCTCTATAACATCCTAGCTAAGATTAAAGGCGAAGAAACGATCGGTGATACCCCTATGCAGGTATTCTTCTCCCTGCTTGCTAAAGGTGGTTACATCTACTATGACCGAACGTCCCCGGGGACGAATAGAGTTGATGGCGTGTTCTTTGTCCATAAGCACTCCTACAAGTTGTGGAGGGCGTTCCCGCATTTCCTGGGCATAGACGCCACGTACAACACGAACGTGTACAAGTTTCCATACGTCCAAATGGTCGGCGTGACATCGACCGGAATTTCATTTCTAGTCGCCAGCGCCTTCATAAGCCAAGACCGGAATTTGGGCCGAATCAGAAATACTAAAAAAAAATTTCATTCAAAATGCCTCAAAAAGGCCATATAAAACCATCAAAATTCTTGAAAAAAAATAAATTTTAAAAATTTTCCAAAAATGAACCAACGTCTCTGTTTTGAAAGTCAAATTCACAATGAACAAGTCATAAATGATGTTATATTGGCATAAAAGATCTGCAACAATTATTCTGAAAATTACATCACCGACCGGAATACAAATACAGGAAATTACATTATAAACGTAAAGATAATTTTAATGATTCCAAGGGAAGTCCCAGTCGAGTTCGGGGGCGGGGTTAACCGGAGGACGAGGTGGGTTAACCGGAGGACGAGGTGGGTTAACCGAAGGACGAGGTGGATTCACAGGAGGACGGCGTGGATTCACAATAGGACGATGTTGATTCACCGGAGGACGATGTGGATTCACCGGAGGACGAGGTTGCGGGTATACGCCGTATGGGTTAACACGTTGACGGCGGCTATTGTCTGGAATGAGATCAACGTCAATGGGATTCATTTCATCACCAGAAACTGGTTCTTCCAAAATACGTAGAAAGTCATCGTATGAGATATTGTATGGATCATCGTCTTCAGTTTCCTGATAACGAGAAGAAGAAGCCCTGTTTCTACGATTAGCCATTGACGATATATAAACATTATGTGTACCAGTACTGATATATATATATATATCGTATACTCCTTCCAACGGCTATATTTTTCCCAACGGCTACATTTTTCCAACGGATAGATTTCTCCAACGGCTACATTTTTTTAACTTTTTTAGATTTTTTAAAAATACATCATTTTTTTTCCTAATCTAAAATATGCTATATTAGCTAGGTTTTTAAGTGTTTTGTAGTAAAAAAATTTTTTGATTTTTTTAAAATAATTTTAATAATGTTTGTGGTTTGTTAGTGACCTATTGATGAAAATGACATCATCCTCCATGATTTTCTATGTACAACTTGGCCTGCTACAAACATTTCTCACAGTTCCATCATAACAGATTACAACATCTCTAAAAAACGTTCTTGAATACAGACGTCCACTTTCATAGATTTGTAAGCCCAAGAAACCAATTTGTTGACCTATTCGTGTTAGGGCAGACTCACTCTTGGGGTCTATCAAATTACCCATGGATGAAAATCACAAAATAAATTCATAAATGGGATTCTTACATGCCCGAAGATTTTTCTCGAGTTGCATGTCGATTACCTCATTGTAATTAGACCTCAAGTGATATAACAAAGGTGCAACTTCTAGTAGTTGGTCTTCTATGTTTCTTATAGCATCCTTTGAAATCACAAAATCCTCCAAATATTGGCTGCAGGGAGTTAAAAAGCTTCAGAACTTCTCTTGGCCTGGTTTCAAAAATGTGTGGCATTGGGACCCTTCTCTGAGTGAATAATTAGACAAACCCTCTCATGTTGTGCTCAGTGACACGTTCTTCAATATTTACAACAAAAATATGTATTTTAAGTTTTTTTAATAAATAATTTTAAAATAATTTTTATATACACACAACGGCTATATACCCAACGGCTGTATTTTATAACGGCTATATACCCAACGGTTGTATTTTATAACTTTCTCCCCTATAAATAGGGGTCATTTGTTTGATCTTGAACCACCCTGTACATGTCTGAAGTTCCAAATTTTCTTTCAGTTTTTCACCAGTTTCACAATCTTGCTATGTCGTCCACACCTCCTAGAGATGTCCTTGAACCATGGACTCCACCTCCGGCAATGATTCCGGCGCCTGGTTTTGTGCCACCGGTCGAACAGCCACCACCACCACCTGTTATGCAGCCTCGACCTCCTGCCCCCCCTGTTAATCGTCGTCCATATCCACCACCCACTGTTGTTCGACCCCCCCGTCCCCTCGTCGGAGTTGAAGAGGAGGATGAAGATGCCTGGAATGAAGCAAACAAAGAGGACATGGAGGTCCTTCGAGAGTACTGGGCGGAAGAACATAGTAGGTCCAAGGAGGTGGATGTCGAATCTGGAAACCGCTGGGCATCAGACAGTGACTCCGACTCAGCTTCAGACTGGTCTTATTAGCTGTTATGAGATTTCAAGTATTCTGTAGTGTTGGAGTCATAATGTTTTTCCTATTATTCTCTTGCGTTTGTAACGAATCTGCGTTGTCTTCATGTTATCAATAAATATGTTTTTTTTTTTAAAACTTATGCGGATTTTTGGAACACTAAGAAATATAAATAAAAAACATAAAATACAAATTTAAAAACTTATATTGCAAAAATAAGTTATAAATAAAATTATTTAAAAAAAATAAAAATAAACATCAACAACTTCTCGGCCTCAAAAATAATCAAAATTCTAAAACGGTCGTTTTGGGTGAAACGACCCGACAAACATTCCCCTAATGATCACCTAATCATTGCCATATAACGGTTTTAATATTCCTTTGGGTCGTTTCAGGTAAAACGATCGTTTCTGGGTCGTTTCACCCAAAACGATCGTTCGTTTTGGGTATTTTAGTAAAAGGCCGGGTGGATATAGCCGGACCCATGTTTAATTGTTTCTTTTTTTTATGGAAATATAGTTTGGACATAGAAATAGTCTTAGGAATAAAACTAATAATTGTTTGACTTGAATTGTCGTTTGAATAAACGTTCCGTTGAATTACGTTTGTCATTACGTAATAGTTTTTGAAAATTATAAAATGTTTATTTTATATTTAATTTTCATAAAACAATGGTTATGATTTTTTTGTTATTGAAGTTCCATCTTGAATGAATTCAGAACTTAAGTTGATTTCCACTACGGGTAATGGTTGTCGGACCTATGTTGTCTATGTTTGCACGTAAAGTCACCTAATTTCGACAAATTAAGTCTAATGCACATAGAATCACAGTTAATTGCATGTAATTATAATATTAATGTATACCTGGAAAGTACGGGTTGTCACAAGATGCAAAAACATCATTCCTGCAACAAAATCCAAAATGCTTTTGCAGGTGCTACCTAGATGGTGATAGGAAAGCTGATGTGGTAGTGAATAACATGGTAGAAACCTTTAATGGGTTCATCATTCAATTAAGGTCCAAGCACCTAATCGACATGATTGAGGACATTAGAGTGGCAATTATGACAAGACTAGTTACCAAGCATAAGGAAATGCTAGCAAAAAAAGTGAAAGTGTGTCCGAGGGTACGGAAAAAGTTGGATTTTGCCAAAGACAGGGCCTCCACATGTGAAGTACTTCCTTTATCACCTAACCTGTTTCAAGTCAATGACATAGAAAATGTTTCTATGAATTTGGACAAGAAAACATGTTCATGTAGGAAGTGGGACCTAACTGGTATTCCTTGCCATCATGTTTGTGTAGTCTTAGGCTTTTTGTATAAGCTTGCTGAAGAATATGTTGACATGTGTTACAGCAAAAAGATGTATTTGATGGCATATGACAGGTGCATACCTCCTCTACCTAGTGAGAAGTACAGGCCTCATGTTGACTTTCCTCTAGACCCTCCACCTATCAAGATTAGACCAGGTAGGCCAAAGAAAAACAGGAAGAAAGATCCTCATGAGGATCCTAAAAGAAAACGGACAGCTCACTAAACATGGGTGTTCCAATACTTGTAGTGTATGTAAAAAAAAGGGACATAACAAGCGGAAGTGTCTAGACAAAGGCAAGGTGATTGCTGAGTCTAGTCAAGCAGCTAAAAGGCCTAGGGGAAGACCTAAGAAGACATCGGCACCACAACAACCTAAGAAGCCACAAGGAAGCCCAAAAAAATCAACTTAGTAATCTGATTTGATAATACTTTGACTTTTTGCTAGTTAAATCCATGTTTTGGCTAGTATGAAAATTTGGTTCAAACTATGTAAGGTTTGACATTTGTGGTTAAATCCATGTTTGGTTACTAATGTGATAATTTGGTTCAAACTATGTAAGGTTTGACACCTGTGGTCAAATCCATATTTCGGTTACTAATCTGATAATTTGGTTAAAACTATTTAAGGTTACTCATCTGTCATAATTTGATTCAAAATAAGAACCAATATGTTGTATGCAATAAATGCTATAACTAGGTTTGTTGTAGAATTGCATGATGTTGTACTAAATTATCATGGACAAATTGGTCTTGATGTAGCTGATACAGCCGCTGCTGTTTGTGAACTGTTAGAGATAGTTGTTAAACAACTTCAACTAGTGTATGTGGATTAATGTTGTTAATATAAACCTATATACACAAAACACAACCCATGGTACAATTTCTAAAACATGTTGTACAAGCCTTTAATGCACACATGGTACCAGTTTTTAAACATGGTGTACAAGTGAAACATGAACAATCATAAACACCCTGTGCTACCATCCTTTTAGCGGTTTATACAACTATGTATACGCAAAAACAAAGAAAGAAATGGTTGATTTATGGGCCCTTTGCTTATTCGATCCGTTCTTTGGGCCCGCCCCAGGATTTTCGGCAGCCTCCATGCCTATGGCCTTGCACTTGATTATCTGAAGCAACAGGTAAAATCACACCCATACCTCATGAACGCCCACCCTCTCTCTTCTTCTTTATTCACCACATCCCTCCCCACACCATCCTCCATGGCCTGTTCTCCGTCTCTCTCAATTTCGTTTTAGGGTTTCGGAAAGAAATTTGACTGCTCACGAAAGAAACATCAGTTCAGTTCATCACAAGATCGAATTATTGCATCAATATCAGAATCTAAGGTTTGATTTCAGTACAATCCTTTGATTACCTCATTTTATTTGTAGGGTTTTGTTTGCGGTGCTTAATCATCTCTTTGGTTTGGTTTGACAGATCGGGATGGATAAGGTAAACCACCAAGCCCTAATCGGATGTTTTGGGGTTGTCGTATGCAGTCGTGTTTTCTTCCGTTGAACATCGAATTTTAGGGTTTGCATCGTTTGCAGAGAGTGTGCAGGTTACGGCTTTGTAGTAAACCCATGTTCATATGTTGTGTTTCAGGGTTGTGTTTGGGTCTCGGTTATACGGAAGCCTAAAAAGTAAGCGGCTTTGTGTTCTTCATATTCAGTTTTTTGATATTTCCATCTCTCTG
Organism: Deinandra increscens subsp. villosa; assembly: GCA_039602395.1. Taxonomy (NCBI): domain Eukaryota; kingdom Viridiplantae; phylum Streptophyta; class Magnoliopsida; order Asterales; family Asteraceae; genus Deinandra; species Deinandra increscens. The sequence goes on along the minus strand of JBCNJP010000017.1, from coordinate 80,999,248 downwards.
GTAATTTTTTTCTTTGTGGAGACCTAGGTTTCTTTGCGTACACTAACTATTAGTTGTTTCATATAAACATACTTTGAAAACATATTCTTAAAAGGGTTACCATTGACATTGAAACTTCAATGTCTTTATAAGTCTAAATAGTAAGATACATTTTGAAAATAGAAATTTCATGTGTTCCTGATATTTATAGCAAATCAACATTTTCAAAAGGATTCCTTGGTTTGTAATATATGGTATTATTATATTGGTTATATGGTATATGATATTATTATATTAGTATGTTTATTATATGAGATAAAATATTAGTGTTGTATATCAGATAAAAAGAACTTCCCATTCTTTATACATGTGTGGCTCCATCATAGTGTTGGTTTTGCCTTTTGACTTTGCCAACTCTTACCATGCTTGCCATGTTCTCTGACTGTCCTTGAGGTATGGTTGCATTTGAGGATGATCTTCTGCTCATTTTATATTGAGGTATTGAAACCAGAATTATTTCCTTTGATTTTTCATTTATGTGTTGTTTGTCTTTTATTATCTCCATTTGTTTCCTTTAGTTGATATTGATATCACTGTCATTCATAGATGACAGAAGCCATCATTGTTAATAACCCATTGTGTAGCTTTAAAGAATGATCATTTATCTAATAAATGATAAAATATGAACACTTCTTTGTGTCTTTAGTAAGAACAGAAACACCATCCGTTGGTACATCAGCTTAACTTGCAGAATTATCCTGAGGTTTCACTTATGATGGTCATTGTGTTTCTATGTTCAATGGGACAAAGTATGCAGGGCATGTAGAATTTTGTGCGACTTTCATCCTTCTTTCTGCCATTTTCAGTGTTTGACCCATGGAAGTACATAAATTTTAATAATAATCACAATCTAGAACTGTAAATGGCCCATAAATTTTAACTGCTGCCAGTAAGTTTATTTCTATGCCTAGCCACTTTATTCGGCCAGCCTGCTCTAGAAACATACAATCTAGAGTTTTTGTATCAGGAAGATTTTTGTTGTTTTATGTGATGTCTATGCTCCCTAATTATTTGAAGGCCCTTATTTAAATGGAGATTTTGTTTATTCTTTTTATCAAAAGTCAAACTGCAGATTTTTAAAGTAAGTCTGTCTCATTGTAGTCATTTTTAACAGTTAACATGTTTGTAATGTATGGTTAAGGAAAATTTTGATAAAAATATTGAGTTATACTTTTTCTTTTTGTCGCTTTTTGCAGATAAGTAGGTCAAGATATTTGCAAGGGTTTTCATTGACCATTGAAGCAATTCATGTTTTTATGTTTTATTGTTCTTTGGTTCTTGAAATGGGACTGTTCATCTGTTTAGTCTTATTTTGAAAGGGTGTCATTCAGATTATTTTTGGGTTCTTCATTTTTTTTATGAAATTACAAGGTAAAAAATCTAAAAGAGGTTTTGAAATGTGAATACCTCTTTATAAATCCCTACATTTTTACTTTTTCTTTCTTTGTTAGAAGTAAATCTATATGCATTCTCCACACGAGTTTTGCACGGCCCACATCTTATTTTTTTTCTAACCGACTTTCTAAACCAGTTCTTTCAATGTGAATTATTGTTATGCTTTATTATTTATTTCCCTTTGCAGTTTGTCTAAGGCTACGACTGCTTTGGTTTATTGTCCTCTTTGCCTTCTAGAGGTGAAAATTGAATCCTTCTTATAACATGTTGATTTGAGGTTTACAAAGCATTTATGCAAATGCTAATTTAATCTTTTGGTCTTAACGGTGTAGGTCCAGAAAAACTCTCGAAACACGATATTCTATCAATCACGAGTGCGGAATCCAAGTGATTGATTGATTCAAGATGAGAGAAGAGAGGAAACACGAAAATACGATGATATAAACGTTAAAAACTTGAACTTGAACACAAGATGAACTTGTCGGGTACAACTCAGAAAAACGTAAACACACTTCTCTTAGGTTTACGATCGTAATCACTTTGGATCGTAAACACCTCTGGCTGCCCTCTAAGAATCGTAATCAGCAACCCTTTACAATGGAGAACCACATGGGTTTATATAGTATCCCTAATGGACCTTAAACCCTAATAGTAAACCCAATAGAAAACCCCAAGCCCAATAGTAAACCCAACCAAACTAGTCTACTAATCTAAATAAACCCTCTAAGCCCAGCCCAACTAATTTAATATTACAAGCCTCATAATCTAGCCTCAACAATCTTCCCCTAGGCTTGTGATATTAAAAGTCTTCGATCTTTGAACTTCTTCTTCTTGACTGGCTGGCATAGATGTTGATGAAGATTCTTTCCGCAGAAATCTTCATTATGATTCATAACGGGCACTTGGGACTTCCTCTTGATTAGCATCAGCTTGAACTTCTTGAAATGAACAAGTTAATGAGATGGAGGATTCTCATTGACTTGCTTCTTTTGAAAGAACTGGTTCTTGCTGAATCTTCGGTAACTGTCTTGAATCTCCAAAACAATTAGAGGTTAAATTTTGAAAAACCCTAACTTTGAAGAACTTGATTGTTGAACTTCAAACTTCATGAACTCTGACTGCTCTCTATATCATTTTCTTTTTCAAAGATTGACTTGAAATCTTCAGGTTCCCCTAAACTTGTGAACATCTTCTTTGAAAATCTTTTAGAAGCTTGTAAAGAAACCAACAACTTCCCCTGAACACTTGCTTATTCAGATGGAAGTCTTGTCCGGCTGGTTCTTTAACTTTGAGCAGGAGCAACATCTTTCTATCATCAACCTGTCTGACACACATTTAAAAAAAAATATACTCCACCAGACATTTGATGATTGGTCTTTGGGTTAGAAGGTAATTATCATCTGTTCAGTTGATTCAAATTAACATAATTTTAACCAAAAACCCTAATATAGATTACGGGTTTTCTATAAAACTTCCCCTGAACCCAAAGACCTCTAAAGACTTCCCCTTAGCTGATTACTTCCCCTCAGCTAAGGACTTCCCCTGAGATAATACATATTATCCTCGAGTTCCCTTCGGATACTATGTATTATGGAAGTCTTTTCGGATAATAAGTATCATCCTCGAGTTCCCTTCGGATAATACTTATTATCCCCTCTCCTTCCCCTAAAAATTTGTCAAGATCTGAGGGAGGAAGTCTTTTCCATTAGATAATAAGTATCATCCTCGAGTTCCCTTCGGATAATACTTATTATCCCATACTCCTTCCCCTAAAAATTTGGCAAGATCTGTCGGGGGCATATTGTCATGCATTAAAACCCTTGAAAAACATATTTTGACTTCTCAAATCAACCTGGCCAAGACAAAAACACACCAAAAAGAACTTAACGACTCACACACGAAAGATAAAAACAAACAAATACTTACCAATATCAAACATGAGAAAGTTTACAAGGGATCAAACCATATGAATCTGACTGAGGAACCCTTTTCAGCTTCAGTTACTTAACTAGTCCAGGTGATTGCCGGTATGTTTGTCCGCTTTAAACTCAAACCCGTTTAATCCCAACCGAATGTGTCATGCTTAATATAGTACATTATTACCGTCATGTTTAATTGTCCCCACACTCAAGCGTACACAGCAAAACCTACCCAACCTCAGGGTTTATTGAGGATTCACAAACCCCCAACTTGAGGAACCATGCACAACGGCTATGACTACCACTTATTTTCATTAACCATCAGTTGGTGATCAGGTCGGCCGCTAAGCACGCAAAGAAGACCAACTGAGTGATTATTTATTCTCTTTTCTTTTTCATTTTTTTTTCATTTTTTCATATTTGTTTTTTATTTTTCTTTTCATTTCTTTTTCTCATGTGGTGTAGTCATAACAGCAGAAACATGGCGTGTGAGAGAGTGAATACTAGGTATAATTACCACTCTCAACCCGTTTTTGCTAGGACTCAGTCTTTTAAACCATGCAACCTGGGATGGGAAACTGAACATATATATCTTTTAAGTTCACTGCACTTTCATTGGAGGTCATAAGTTTAGGTCGAGCCTACCGAGCATATCACCGTGGAGCTTGCCTTTCACTTCCGCCTTACGCGTGTCAGCCATCTCCAACCTGGACATTCATTTTACTTCCCCTAAACTTCTCAAAAACAAGACACAAACAATTAAAAATTGAAAAGCACACTATTTTTGAGGGGTCAACTTTTTCTTCATCTTTACATTTCTTCCCCTTGCTTTTTGATTTTTAATGTCACAATCTTGTGAACATCATTTTTCAGTTTTTTTTTTATTAAATAAAATACACAAACACACTTAAAAGCACAGAACACAAAATTTTGCAGACATCTGGCCAAGCTAACTTTCAAAGTATTGATTTGAAAATTTTGAGAAAATTGGGTTTCATGACATGCACACTTCATTGCATTTGAAGTCAAACACATAATCAATCAACAGCTTAATTGAAACTTTAATGAAATAGGTTTGACTCAAAAGACTCTTTGTTGCCTCATCATTCAAACATCCAAGTTAAGAACAGTACCTCTCATGCTGATTTTGACCTTTTACCTCTCAAAGAGACATACCTTCCATTGTATAGATTACTTGATATGACATGAAGATACGTCTCCTAAACTGTGCCTGGAATAATTACTTATCAACAAACCAATTAGTAATAAAAACGTTAGTGATAATCCTCCATGGTCGATCCTGCACAGAGTGAGAGATTAGTTAGCCATTGGTACCCAGGCCATTGTTTTTCTGGGTACACCTGAGGAATCAATGAATGAAACTTCTTTTAAGAACATTCCTTTTGAAAAATCAGGAAGTTGGGATGGAGCTGCCTTGATTTTTGGTTTCCAAGTTCCTGGTGATTTGACATTTGTTTTAGTCACTTTTGGAGTTGTGACTTTAGGTATTTCAACCTTCTTCGTTTTAGATTCATTTTTCAAAACAGTTTTTGTTTTAGTCACCTTTGGAGTTGTGACTTTAGGTATTTCAACCTTCTTCATTTTAGAATCATTTTTCAAAACAGTTTTAGTTACCTTGGGAGGGGAAACTTTGGGTTTCTCAAGCTTTGATTGTTTTGAAAATGGTTCCTTCACCTTTTTATGAAAATTTTGGAAACTTGGAAAGCAGTTGTTTTGATTTAAAGATTTTCTTTCTGCTTTGGCAGCACCCCAATGTTGATCAGAGGGTTTAACTTTAGGAGTAACAGTCTTCATTGCCTTAGGTTTTTGCACCATCATCGGCTTAGACTTCACAGACTCCTGAGATGAAACCCTTTGAGTTTTCGGATAATAGGGTTCATAGGGGCGATACAGACAGTTTCTAGCAATATGACCAGCAATGCCACAATTGAAGCAAGTCTGCTTCTTTAGATAGAAGTCAGACGTGTACCCATTTGTCTTTGGTGGCTGATATGGAGCTGGTTTGCCTTGTGATTGCATCCTTTCCTTGTCTGCAGCTCCAGATTTGACTTTCTGCTGGTTCCTTGAAGCTTGAGTAGAACCTGTCCTCATCGTCTTTGTGCTCTCTGGATTTCCTGATGAAGAAGCGCCATTCTTGCAACTGCACTTACAACTGCATGAACCAACTGAAGAAATGGGAGACACAGCTACTCCCTTGAGTTTTTCATTCTTCACTCCAGTTGTTGGTTTCATACTCGGATGCTTGATGGTGATCTTTGGCTTCTCAACTTTAGCTTCACCGATCACTCCATCAGTTATTCCCTTGAACTTGGAGGAGAAGGATGGTAAGTCATACCCAACATCTGGTTCTTGATCAAACATGGATCCAGATGTCATAAAGATATTCCCCTCAGGCCGTGTCGTCAAGATCACTTTTTCCCTTTTGACTTCGTCGATTACTTTGAAGCATGGGGTTTCAATTTTAGGGTATGGTTTCAACTCTATCCCAGCTTCATCAGACTTAGAGTTGTGACACCTGTCATATTTCTGGCACTCAGCATCATTGTCTGATATATCCTTTACTCTCCCTTCACCATAAGTCATTTTTGTCTCATTGTCAATTTCTTCTTGAGTCATTGGTGTAGTTCCAACCAAGACACTATCAATAGGAGGAGCAGCTTCTTTATAATCAGATTTGGTTCGTTCAACTTGATCCTCACTAAGAAGTATTCCTATAATGTCTCTGGGAACTGGTGGAGGAATAATGCTGTTTGCAGACAGAGATTTATCAGACTTTTCTGACCCACACCCAGTTTTATCTTTCCCAACTTGGCCGGTCACAACGGCATGTGACAGTTCCTTTCCAGCATCGAGCATTCTTTTGCTTCTCATTTGATTCATATCAAGCTTCACTTGCAACTCATTGTTTTTATGCTTAAGGTCATCTATCTGCTTACTAAGCTCAGCTATTTCTAACTTAGCGTTGTCATACAGATAAGCGTTCTCAGTTGCTAGTTTCCGATATTTCACTATGTCTAATTTCTGAGCTTTTACCTTCTCTTCATTCTTTTGCCATCTACCCTTGAATGAACTTCTTTCACATTTTACCTCAAACAGTTCTGACTGAAATTTTTTACAGATTTGCCTAAGTCCAGGAATTATACGAGCACAAGTAGGATTGGGGCATATCTCAGTATTGTCAACTTCAGCTGCGAAATCATCCATGTCCTCAACCATATTCTTTTCTTCAACCACTGAACTCATTTTCTTACTTTAGGTATGCAGCTTTTGAAAATCTTGAAAAATCGGCAAAAACGGCAAAAACACTATTCAAAGAATAGTGTCAAAAACTTAAAACTGAAAAACGGAGGCCTTCGGAGTGGAATTTGGGGGTCCAAACGAGCTCCCCTAGACGTTAGTCTAGGGTAATTCTGGGGCTCGGTGTCATGAACGTCGTGTTCAAATTTGAGCCTCTAACTCCAAACGAGTCAAAAGTTACGCCCGTTTCCGTGAAAGTGTGAAAATGAGACTTTTTGCCGCAAACCTTGTTTCCGATCGTAAACCCTGTTTACGATCGTAATCTCCTCCGGGTCGTAAACACAGATCGTAAACTCGATTCCGATTGACTAAAATCGTAAACTCCTTAACCGCCTCAAAGAATCGTAAACAGAGATTACGATTATACGATTACGATCCTCGAGTCGTAAACACCTGTTCCCGATCCCTCAAAATCGTAAACCTTGATTCCGACCCAACCAAATCGTAAACTTGATTACGATAAACAAGTACACTCGTAAACACTTGTTTTCGAGTCGTAAACGCCTTAAAAATGGGATCTTGATGTCGTAAACACAAGAACACAGCAGATCTTCAACAGAAATGGTCGTGAACACCGAGAAAACCCAGAAAATGCTATCGAAAACACCAAAAACTCGAAGAACAGCAGCAGTAAATGTCGTAAATTCGATGAACAGCCTTCAAATCTTCAAAAACTCAATATTTTTCGAGCAAAAACTTGAATCCAATATCGTGAGAACCTCGAATCTGTGATTCTTGGCTCTGATACCAATTGTAGGTCCAGAAAAACTCTCGAAACACGATATTCTATCAATCACGAGTGCGGAATCCAAGTGATTGATTGATTCAAGATGAGAGAAGAGAGGAAACACGAAAATACGATGATATAAACGTTAAAAACTTGAACTTGCACACAAGATGAACTTGTCGGGTACAACTCAGAAAAACGTAAACATACTTCTCTTGGGTTTACGATCGTAATCACTTTGGATCGTAAACACCTCTGGCTGCCCTCTAAGAATCGTAATCAGCAACCCTTTACAATGGAGAACCACATGGGTTTATATAGTATCCCTAATGGACCTTAAACCCTAATAGTAAACCCAATAGAAAACCCCAAGCCCAATAGTAAACCCAACCAAACTAGTCTACTAATCTAAATAAACCCTCTAAGCCCAGCCCAACTAATTTAATATTACAAGCCTCATAATCTAGCCTCAACAAACGGCCAATATGCTACCCGGAACTCGACATATGGCTCCTTCATAACATTAGACTTATTAAGAATGTAAAAGCTACGTCGCAAAGCGCAAGGAGCAAGTTTCGCATCACCCGTATCCAGTGTTTTCACAACCGGACCGGACCGGCCGGTCGAACCGGTCGGACCGGGAACCAGCACCACCGGCGGTCCGGTTAGGCATATTAAGAACCGCCTCTCAAATAACCAGCCGGTTTTTGCAGTCCACGGTTGAACCGGGGTGGCCGGAAACCGCGGCTGAACCGGAAAACGAGCAAAACAGAAGCGTTATGAACCAAAAGTCGATGAACAATAATGGTTGCTTGGTTTGAGTGATGGAGTCTTTGTGAGCTACGACGATACTGAGCTATAGTAACTCTGAGAAATTCATAGAGAGAAATAGAATGACGACTGGAATGTAGAGTAAGATATAGAGATAATGAGTGAAAGCTTTCTTATCGTTGTCTTCAACATGGATCTTAGAAATTAGAATGAGAAATAGAGAAATTAGGGAGAAAGGGATAAAGGCGGCTGAAAGAACCAGAGATACATGTTTCTTTAAAATGTTTGATGTAGGGTTTTAAAAGTTCTATTTAGACCCCTTTAGAAAATGTCACTTGTATGTTTTTAGCACTTTTTTATTTATACTTTAATATTTAGTCCTTAGTAGTTTATATGTTTAAACTTGATCCATCAACATTAACTGTTATACTAAAAGATAAATAAATTATATAAAATGCCATCCGGTTCTTAAATCCGGTCCGACCGATTGAACCAGTCCGACCAGTGAACCGGTAAGACGAGCGGTTGGCTTTCCGGTCCGGTTCTGAAAACATTACCCGTATCTCTCATGATTGGGGTAACGAACTCTCTAAAAACGGTTCGACTCCGCTGCGAAGCGCGGGTAGACCAACTTGTATTGTTACATAAATTGTTTAATAGTGATGGTTTATAAGTTGCAGCCCTATGACCACCAAACTGTAACCAAAACTACTTAAGAATGTCCACCAAAACTGCTTAAAAATGTCCACCAAACTGTAGCCATATGACCACCAAACTGTAACCATACATGATCTAACATTTCAACTAAATAATCCCAATTCATTGAAAACAAAAAGAACATAAAGACTTCCATGTCATTCAATTTCCAGTCAATACAAACACCTAAAAATATTACATCTTAACAACAAAATAAAATGCTAGTACTCCGAAACTTAATCCAATCAAGAATTGCTTCAAAGTGATTGAATTTCCAGCCATTGCAAGCTTCATTTTAAAATTCTTGTTTTCTTCCTCTAAAATCATCTTCTCCATTAGCGTGTTTTCAATTGCCAACTCCATTGCTTTGTTCTTCAGTTCATTGAATTTCCCATAAGCTCCAAGTGCAACATCTACATCCTCTTTCCAAACAAAAAATTGCAATCGTCACTCTGTAAAAGAATAAACCAATATCAGATTTTTTGAGTGAATTCCATACAATTAATAACACAAATACTTACAGGCCAATTAGCACATTCATAGAATTGTTGTCCGGGTCTTGTGGTTTCACGCCCAGCAACCCTTTTCACTGAGATAATTTCATGGTTGCAGTATAGGTTTCCATCCAACCCAAGATTAACAATTTTGGGTCTGTTGTTCGAACCTGATGTCAAAGAAGAAGCAGCGCTCATCTTGGTTATTGCCTCGAATTTGATGTCGAAGAAGAAGCAGTGCCTCGTTTAGGTTATTGCTTTGAACCTGATGTCGAAGAAGAAGCAACAATCATCCTTGACTATTCATCGTTGATCTCATAGAAGAAGAGAAGAAGCGATGTCAATTTAGAGTTTGAAAAACCTGATGTGGTAGAAGAAGAACAACGATGTCGATTAGGGATTGAAAAAACCCCTCTGCTTTTTAGTTTGGGGAAACAAGATACGTGGCCTACTTTTAATTTGGGGAAACAAGTAAAAAACTAATGAAAAAAGATAAACTTGATCTACGTGGAAATTGTACTTAAAAAAAGCCAAGTCACTTGCCACGTCATCAAAAAATTAAGGGTGTTAGTCTTGTTAATGGTGGGACCACTAAAAACAAATACAGTGAAATGTGGGACCACCGGAAACTATTTTTAAACTTGAGATTATTAACGACCAAATATAAAAACTTAAGATTATTTATTTTCAATTTTTCTATATTTATATTACCGGGATCTAGATATCTGAGGATGAGTTGGTTGAGAGTGTAGCAACTTAACTGTTTTCTCTATCTGTATTATCCCGACATCATATAACTTGTCTCTGCGACAACAGGTCGGAAAATCCAGTTTAAAAACCAAATTAACTCTCTCATTTTTTTTATTATTATTTTTGTAATAATTTTTTCGTATTGCACCACCAAAACGCACCTCATATATCAAACCTCTAACAGTCAGTATACTTCCGGCGCCGTCGAGAACCACCGTCTGATCCTGAGTCCGCCTCCGCCGTCGAATATTTCAGGCACAGTCCGTGCTAGGTACACTCTCTTCCCGAATCTGTATCTCTCTTTGATTGCGATTTCAGATCTGCTAATTGATCCCATGCATATTAAATTCATGGAATCAACAAACAATTGAAACACAACGTTAGTACTATTAGCTCTCATGTATGTGAAATAAAAATTTGGTCTTCGACAAATACATCGAGCTGTTACATGAGTGGGGGCTAATAATCGGTTACTAGGTTAATAGTGTTATTGGTACTTGAAGTTTGAATTAGACACGGTTCATCACAATTCAACCTAGTTAAATTCAATATAATGCTGATTTGTGCCTGTTTTGAAGTTGCTGGGTTGATATTATAACATTGTTCCTCTGATTTGTGCCTGTTTAGAGAAGAACATTCACTTCAATGGGTTAGATTGAATGCTGTGTGACTACTTGTCCTTCACTAGACGGTAATACGTTGAAACGCGATAGCTTCAAGTCCTTTTTCATTGGTTATATTGCATGGTGTCAAACTTTTACATAATACACCTCTTTATGCTTTTTCAGTCATGGTTTGGCGGTACTGGAACGAATCCATGCGTTATTGAAGTGTATGATATATCCCTATGATGTTCAAATCCAAGATTAAATGGGTAGCGATTGGAGGTCTCATTCTATCTGTTCTGTCATTGCTTGTACATATGTTTCTTGCAAATACTAGTGCAGAGCTAGTAGACTACCATGTGATGACAGGTTTTGTTGAGGATTTAAATGTAAATTTTGTGGGAAGACAGGTAATGCTTGTACTTGATATGCATATACACTATTAACTGTAACTGTGGCATTTATACATTATCATTCTTTATGTTCTATTCGATTGATGCAGGGTGTTGCATATAGAAGGTTATGGAAGAAGGTTAAGTCTTTAGAGGCTTTGCAGCCATATGCAAACCCTAGAAATAAATATCCTGGTAAAGACTGTTCTTTTATGTATCCAGTTTGTTGTTTGCTTACTAGAAGCTTTGGAAGTAATAGAAAGAGACTATCCCTTAAACCTTATATTCCATTTAAAAGTTTTCTTTCTCTGTTTTCATTGTTTTCTTCTGACATTTACATAAGAACATAACCTTCTATTGTCAAAATTTTGATCAGCAAAATAGTTTGGAGTTATATATATGTTAAGTATGTTTTTACCACTGGACTTTATTTTATATATTTAAAAATTACCACATTCTAGCCTTGTATTCCAACTTTATTTGCATGTTTCAGTTCCACAACCCCAAAATAACGGTTTCATACATGCCAAGATTTTTGGTGGATTTGAGAAGATCAGATCATCAGTATGTTCATTTCTCTTAAACCCATCCTCGGTCATAAAACTTTGTATATTATTGAAGGTTCATGTGGGTTTTTCAATTTGCTAGATTTGTGATCTTGTTACCATATCCAGGCTTCTCAATGCTAGTCTGGTCATTCCGGAGATTCAAGAAAGTACAAATTCAAAAGGCATCGGGTATATTTACAAGTTCCCGAAACAAACCAAAAGTGCAGAACACCATTGTACATATTTTTCTTTTTTAATCCTTGTGCTATTTGCTATAATTCTATGCAGCTCAGAGTTTAAAAGCTTCTCATACCTTTACAATGTAGAGCACTTCATGACTTCTCTTAGAAGTGATGTAGTCATTGTAAAAGACCTACCACCAGAACTCAAGGCAACTAGGAAACGTAAAAAATGTCCTATTTTTAAACCCCAGAAGTCAGCTTCTCTTGATTATTACATTAAAGAAGTCTTGCCAAAATTAAAGCAGGGGAAGCTTATTGGGCTGGTGGTTATAGATGGAGGCTGTCTACAGGTAGCAATTATCATATTTTCTTGTTTTAGTTAATCATGTATCTAAAATTTTAAATTTCCCATGACAACTATATCCGAGATAAATTAGCACAATATTTAACAACTCTGTTTAGGAGTATTTGGGTATTTTGATGAAGTCAGGCAGCTTATTGGATGATAATCTGTCAAAAGCTAATGATGTAAACGTACTAGACAATAGATAGACCCAATATTGAACTTATGAGGTCCCACCCTTACTTATAATCAAGTATTGTGCATTTTAAAACAGAGCTGACCATTATGTTTGGGAATTTAAACCTATTACTTTCTAGGCTGTGATATCAGATCTTGTAGATTAAGACTAACAACACTGATTTTCAAATCAAAATGTCGAAAATGGGAGGATTCTATGGCTATCTTGGGATATAGATACACCACCCAGTCTAACAGCAGGGCTTTTGATCCAATCTACGGTTACAGTCACACCACGGGGGATTAGATCGACTACCTTAGGTCACCACTCGATTCGCCTCAATCGAGCTAGGAAAGTTTATTTGTTAACTCCACGAAGAATCAACAAATTGGAATTTTTTCATAAACTTTCTCTGTGTTTGATTCCATGAGAATGCAAATTGCATAAGGGAAGATGAAAGGACGTTGTTAGAGAACATGGCTCACCACTATACCTACCTTTAGGGAATTAACTGCTAAAACTTAAATAAAACAGAATAAATAAAAATAACAAAGAAGTAAAGAACATGGATAGTAGGAAACATAATGTGCTGAACGTGCATGGGACAAAAGAAACACTTATCACTCGGAAATAAACTCCATGCTGACCAGATCGATCCAAGTTGACGAACCGTTAAATAATTTAATTCTCCATTCGTGGGTTTATCATCCTCCCCTTCTTCAAAAACGTTTGTCTTCAAACTTGGAATGATTTTTTTATCTTCAAAATTGGTTAATGGGTGTAGATCTGGAGTATCGTTGTCGATGCCAAACTGGTTAATATCTTTGGAAGGACTAAACTCATGTAGCTTTGGAGTGATGGGTTTATGAGCGTGCTGAAAATTCTTCCCAGTGGTTGCATTTGAGTTATATCCCTCACAGTAAGGAATTTTTCTTTTGTTCCTAGGTTGTTTATCCTTTGATCTCAGCCTTAGCAAGACCTTCAATCTCCTGCCTGCGTTAATGACCTGAAACAGAAGTTAGTTGATAGGGCTTGACGAGCATAAATAATAGGGTGTGCTCGTGATCGGTAGCAGTTTCCTACCATCTTTGTGAAAGGAGTAGGTGTTTTTATACCCATCATGAACAACTTTCTGATCAGATAACCATGGCCAACCTAGTAGTACGTGGCACATATCCATCGGTATAACATCGCACCACAATTCTTCTTCGTAGCTTTGACTGACAGTGAAGAGAGCAAAACTCGATTAGTAACTTGAATACCCTTTCCTTAATTGAACCATTGAATGTCATAGTGATTAGGGTGAGATGCAACTGGAGTTTTTAGCCTGGAAATTAAATTTTGGGATGCAACATTAGTGCAACTCCCACCATCGGTGACTAAAGAGCAAACTTTCTTGCGAACGGCACACCGGGTTCGATAATACAGCTTCCTGTTGCTGGGTTGAGTCCTCAACGGTAGTCCTGTTTAGAGGCCTATGCACAACCAAACACTCACCTTCATCACGTGCCAATTCGGCTTCTTCCTTCTCCTGTTTGTAGCCTCCTACACTTGGTTCCTCATCATACCGTGGGTTGTCAAGGTCTTCAAAAAATCAGCAGTTGTAACAACTCTTTTGTTGGGACATTCGGAAGCAATGTGATATCACACTTGACAACCGAAAACGACGCCGGTGAGCCCTTATAGAAGTGTCAGAACTCTCCGGTAACTCTGTAAATTTTGAAGGGAAAGTGGTAGACAGGTTACTTGTTGAAAAGGTCGAAGGCAAGGGTGCTTTGCTAACTGTTTTCCCTACTTCAATTTTGACTTGTGTTTTTTGTTGAGTTTCCACCTTGTGAGCTAGCATGAATAACTCTTCGAAAGTAGAATAGGGATACAATTCAACAATATTGTCAAATTTCGAATCCAACCTTTCCAAATATCTTACTAATGTTTGTGGTTTATCCTCACTTACGTCACACGTCATGAGTAAGTGTTCAAATTCCCGAGTGTACTCTTCAACGGACTTTGACACTTGTTTGAGGCAGTGAAGTTTAGAAGCTGTTTTTGTTCGACCAAACATGTTGAAGTCTCCTGTTTAAGAATAGTCACCGCTTACTTCTTCTTCTTCGGGTCTGTATAGCATAGGAGATCGCTCTTTACCCTTCTGCCTTTGCATGGAAAGGCTTAACTTATCAAGCTGGTCTTGTAGGTCTCTTATTTGTTGTTCAATATTTAGTTTCTTATGTTCTATCTCTGTAAGGTAATGGTTGGTAGGAAAATAGTAGGTTGTAGAATGGGCCGTGGGTATATAATTGAGTTAATCCTAGGCTCTGATACCCGATGTTGTAGATTGAGACTGACAACATTGATTTTCAAAGCAAATGGCCGAAAACGGGAGGATTCTACGGCTATCTTGGGATATAGATACACCAGTACACCACCCAGTCTGAAAGCAGGGCTTCTGATCTAATCTATGGTTACAGTCACACCACCAGGGATTAAATCAGCTACCTTAAATCACCACTCGAGTCGCCTCAATCGAGCTAGCAAAGGTTATTTGTTAACTCCATGAAGAATCAACAAACTGGAATTTTTCATAAACTTCTGTGTTTCATTCCATGAGAATACAAATTACATAAAGGAAGATGAAAGAACTTGGGTAGAGAACATGGGTCACCTACCTTTAGGGAATTAACTGCTAAAACTCTAAATAAATAAAGATAACAAAGAAGTTATGGATAATAGGCAACATGACGTGCTGAACGTGCATGGGACAAAAGGAACACTTATCACCTGGAAATAAACTCCATGCTGACCCGATCGATCGAAGTTGATGAACCATCCGGTTCTGGGTCAATTCGGTCTCTCCCAACGATCAAGTCATTAAATTCTCCATTTGTGGGTATCACTAGACTTCATATGTAGATCTGGAGTAAAATATATAAATATTTCTGAATATCTTTTGGATTATTATTTTTCAAATTCAAATATATTTACCTCACCAATGCTACTGCTGCCAACCATAATGTACCTGAATAACATGTCAGTTCTTTTGAATTGTATTGAGTGTAAAAGCCTTTAAAACCATCCCAACATCGCAACATGATAGATTATGATTTTCAGTTATAGTAAGATGATTAATTTGTGAATATCTTAGTACCTTTTGGTTCCATTTAAGAATGCAAGGAAAATAAGGTTCTTTAATATATGTTTCAACATATCTGCTGTTTGTTTTTGATATTGAACAATATCATCTCATTGGTGGAAGTCCTTATGCTTGTGTTGTTATCAGCCTGTCCTCCCGCGTAAGTGGGGCGAATATCAGAGGCTCAGATGTAGGGTAGCATTTCACGCGCTCCATTTTCGTCCAGATATTTTAGTGCTGGCACATCAAATGCTGAAAAGGTTAGTAGCACTAACATTAGTTATATATAAAAAATGGATCAACATGTGTTTTCAGGGCCAACCCAACTCATACCAGTAAGTGACATGTTTTAAGTCATACTTGTTTTTGACCTGTTACCCAACCCATATGACCAACCCATCTTGCGACCTCTTCTCAAGTAGAACAATCCATCACCTTTGACTGGAAGTGATAAACTTTTCGATTTCTTAATCACGCATCAGCAACTGACCAAAACATCTTTGATCTTTCTTGCACAGGTTACGAGCTTCAGGGCAACCTTATCTTGCATATCATCCTGGTCTTATAAGAGATGCTTTAGCTTATCAGGGTTGTGCTGACCTTTTCCAGGTTAGCAAATCAATGCTTGTTTGAAACTTTGCATTTGCATTTGTTATGCTCTATTTAGGTGCCGATCAATAAATATGCATATACTGCTACGAATCATACAAATACTGTTGTGATAGATGTATGACCATCAGATGTTTTTTGTAGGATGTCCACACTGAACTTGTTCAATATCGGCGGGCACAAATGATTAAACATAAACTTGTTCATGATGAACTAAGTGTTGACTCTTATATTCAGAAATTAAATGGCTTGTGTCCTCTCATGCCTGAAGAGGTAAGTCAAGTAAAGAAAGGGTGCCTTTTATTGCAAACTGGTTTGGGGTACACTAGATGTTTCAAATGGGCGAGTCAGGTAACAGGTCAAGTGTGTCCGGGTTGAATTGGTTAATTTTATGTATGGTTTAAAATTGCAGTCAGGTGGGATAATCCACCAACACTTTCTGTCTATTAATTTGAGTTTTGTAAGTGGATAATGTATTGGGATATGATTAGGGAAATAAAGTTATTGGTATTAAATATCATTTTTTTTACAAGGAAATGATTTAGGACTTCGTAAGGATTTGAATACAAGTTCCGCGATTTATGACCCTTACACTTTTAGCTATTTATATTTTACCTATTTGGCCTGTTATTAAAGAAGTTGGTAGGTATTTGTTCAATTATCTTTATCATGTATGATTAATTTTCCAGGTAGGACTCCTTCTAAGGGCTATGGGTTATCCACCAACTACTCGAATCTACCTAGCAGGTTCTGAAAGATTTGGTGGTCAACGTGTAATGATCCCATTGCGTGCCATATTTACCAACTTAGTTGACCGTTCAAATTTATGCAATAAGTATGAGCTAAACAGATTATTAGGCACTGAAAGCCCGCTTCCTTCAAATCCTGTTAACCATACTCATGTCGAAACTGCTGAAAAGTTCACAAAAGAATGGGATAAGGAGGGCCCACATCCTCGCCCTCAACCTCCACCTCCTGGCCGGCCCATTTATAAACATGAAAAAGACGGATGGCATGGTTGGATTGCAGAGAAAGATTCAGAGCCTGATCCTTCACCAATGGATTTGCGGGACAGAGCTCACAGGTTACTCTGGGATGCCCTCGATTATGTTGTATCAGTTGAAGCCGATGCATTCTTTCCGGGGTTCCACAATGATGGCACTGGATGGCCAGATTTTTCAAGCCTGGTCATGGGACATCGGCTCTATGAGATGTCATCTTCCAGAACTTATAGACCTGACAGGTATATCTCTTGATTCTATTTTTTGTATGAAAAGGTAGAGGTGGCATGATGGGCAGGTTGGGTATGGTCAACCCTGGTAATTTTATGGTACATTTTGGAATGGATAGCTTAGATTGACTTCCAATGCTTTTTGTCCATGTTTTTAAAGATTTTGTTATTACTTGGTGTGTCGAATGTTTGAAAAAAATATATTATCTTAATAATAATATGCATTTTTGGAGAAAGTAATTTAGGAGGTTTTATGTATTAAACATACGTCTCCCTTTTTAAGCTAATTATTTTTTATTTTACCTGTTTGACCTGTTAAAACATATCCCTAGCTAACCTATACGAAAGCATTTAATTGAGATTTTAGAGATTACTTTAGAAGACTGTTACCTAGTTTAGAGTAAGACCGTAAACTACTAAATTTTGTGAAAATTGTGGTGATTCACTAATTTGGATTCCAATTTTCGTTCCATGGTTAGATTTGGCTAAATCACAAGCCCCCCATATGTAGATATCATAAGCCGCTTAGGAAAAGAGAGAACATGGTGGTATCAAATAGAAAAATAGCTCCTGAATGTTACCTTAGCTATTGAGGTGTCATGCGTTTAGTGTATTGTTCTAATTTTTTCTTCGGATCTTAGTTGTTATTATAGGTAATGTTGAATGTAACGTAGTAGTGCAGTCGTGCGTTTCTTGTATCATTTTGTTCTTACATACGAGACTCTTATCCTTCTATGAATGTACCTAGTTACATGAAGTATATGATAAAGATCCCATATAATACACTTAAGTAGGCAAATTACTGAATCATGTAGATGTTTGGATTTGTGTTTTGGAGCTGGTCGCTCTAGGTATTCAGAAACTGATTATATTCCATAATAGTAGTTGTAGCCTTGTAGGATTTGAATACAAACACTATAATTATGGCGTGTTTTAGAGTGCTTTTTAAAGTAATCACATGACACCGAATAGTCAAATAATTAGCTGTAGTAACATAGGTTGTAGAAAAGGTGTTTGATTGTGTTTCTAGTGTTTAAATTTACAATAATCACCTATAAGATGTTTGAGAGTTTGGCAAATGCAGATTTTTTTGAAGGAATTGGTATACAAAATGTCCAAAATGACGAAACATGACAAGTATAATCACTTCTCAATTCAAGTTAGATGTCAAGCTATAACTTTATAGTGACTACTGACTACTGATCCGAATGATACCCGAAATGATATCAATTTTGGGGCTAAGGTGTGAACCTCTTATTGCATGTATAATAAGGAGATTTTGGTTTTAATAGACCAGATCGATCCTATCCCATTGCATATCGCATATATCTCCTATTATTATATAAGATATGCATTTGAAGGGACATTCTTGGCAAACTATATACATGGTATCACAACCTCCTTTACAAAAACCCTAATAATCAATCCCTCCCCGCCCCCCTTTCTCCAAAGCCGCCAGCTCGACTCACCATCTTGCCCTTCAAAATTTTTTTTCTCTTCTTTCCAATGGAAAGCAAACTCCACCCTGCTGTAACAGTCATTAATATCAAGAACTTTATCCCCATCACCCTTGAGATTGAGAATGGACAATATTCCTCATGGGCGAAATTGTTCAAATTCCATTGTCAGGCATTTGTGGTTCTTCACCACATCATCCCCTTCCCTGCTACCTCCTTTTCATCTCCTCCAAAACCATCTGAAGCTGATAAAGAAAAGACCACAGACGTCAAATAACAGAAACAAGAAAAGGAAGCTCTATGGAACTGTATTGAGGCCATTGTCTTACGTTGGATATATTGAAACCCAAATCCTTGGCGGCTCATGCTTGGACCGCTTTAGCAAACATATACCAAGAGAGTCCCTTTTCATTAATAATACGATATATTTATAATACAATTGGAATCCTATCTATATTGAAAGTTGTCACATATTCAAATACATATCCTATATAATAATAGGAGATACATACGATTTACAATGGGATAGGATCGATCGGGTCTATTAGGTTTTATGCCAAAATGTGACTGGTCGGGTATTATGTTTACACGCCTGATTTTATAGATATCTAATGATTATAGCTTTTCCCCCAAATTTTATTAGTAGCTTTCAAAATGCAGTTTTTATTTATTTATTTATTTTTTTCTGAGCATATCATAAATTTCACACGCCAATTTTGATGTAAACATATCACATGTTTGAATGTTGTGATAAATTGGTGATAAATTCATTGAATATTCATAAAAGTATCATTTGGAAACATTATTTTTGTTTAACTTCCTAACAGTTAGTTGTCCAACCGGGTTTTTCTGCGCAGAAAATTTCTTGCAAAATTGTTCAACAGCTCCAGTGACAATCTTTACTTTCCAAAGAGAAGTTGGACCCTTGCAGCACGTGAACATCTCAACAACAGCCTCGGAGAGGCGGGACTCAAGAGACAACTTCTTCATTCAAAACCCATCTCATTTCTTTCACATCCAATCCCAGAATGCTCTTGCACCACCATAAAACCAATTGGTGACCACCACGAGTGTCCCAAATGGCTGAAAGATAGTGTCACTAAATCACGCACACAACAGACCGCTACAACAAATGAGAATGAACAACCTGATAATGATACAGACGAGTCTCAATTGGATTCAGAAGATCAAAGCATATCAAAAGATTTAATGTTTGATCGAGATGAGGAAATGGATCCAAACGACTAGAGGTTTCAGTAGATATATATACAGGTTTAATTTTTTTTATATTTTGGTTACATACAAGGTATTCTTTTGGAGAGAGGCTAATAAACGGAGACTGTAGCTCAAGATCCTTTCAGGCACTTTGCTAAGCGCGTGTGGTCGGATTTACAAGAACACATGCATTTGGTTCCAGAAACGAGAACATCATATACTTCAGGTTTATAGGTTTCTTCTTTTCAAAAGATTTTTTTTCCTTTTTCCTCTTTTTTTTTTCTTTTTGCAAAATGTCTGAAGGATCGAGGTCATAAAAAACGGGAAACATTTTTGTCTATGGATATATTTATATAGTTTTAGAGTACCTGTGCTAAGTGATCAGTGGGAAAAGGCCAACCAATGCATAATTTCTTGAGAAGGGCTTTAATATTGTTGGCCGGTATCTCTTTTTTTATTTCATAATAAGCTGTTCAGAGTCGAGCTCGGATGAAACAGGACCTGTGGGAACATTGGCCTGCCTCCTTGGCACCGCATAGAAACCTCCCTGCACTAGGATCTTTAACCCGTTGAACTGTTAATATGTTACAAACACAATTGATAGTCGTTCAAGAACACTTAAGAACTAAAGATCGATAAAGAGAAAGAACACTTAAGAGAAGAAGAGGGTAAACTCTAATTCAATTCATCGACAGCCGTTCTCTTTTTAGTCTGTGTGTTTAAGTACAGACCATTCAACAACTATTACTGATAGTGGTAAGCCCATGTGGGAATTTTCTATCGTATTAAACATCCCACCCGTTAGAGGGTCAAATGAACAAGCTGGTAAACCTGTGGTTGTCGAACCGCAGACCGGGTACGGGTTGATAAATTGGAACGGTCGGATTCGGGAAATAAAAAAACAAATGGATAAGCAACTGGTCGATTGAGATATGGATTTCACCACTCGAATGATTACGTTGAGCAAAAACTAAACCGAATACAAGATACAGACATACCACTTGAATTCATTTAGACTCTAAGGATCACCTCTCAAAGTTGCTAAATTTGAGATAGCAATGGAAAAAGTTAACTCTCACAAAATAGAGAACACAGACGAATTTTTTTTATAACTCATTCACCACCTTCCATTACTAAAAAGAAAGTGAGTACATAAAGAAAACAAGTTTACGTGGAGCATCCTA
Source organism: Deinandra increscens subsp. villosa (assembly GCA_039602395.1). Taxonomy (NCBI): domain Eukaryota; kingdom Viridiplantae; phylum Streptophyta; class Magnoliopsida; order Asterales; family Asteraceae; genus Deinandra; species Deinandra increscens. The sequence continues at coordinate 80,978,068 of JBCNJP010000017.1, read as the reverse complement.
AATTGCAGCAAACATGGAAGTGACTTACTACTTAATAAGCTAAAGGTACAACTAAAGAAAACATAAAAAAATCAACTGCTAAGAAATATAGAATAAATCAGTTAATGTGCGTAGTGATGGAGAACGTGGTTGCCAAAGTGCATAAACTGATTCAACGCTAGCCATGGGTTACTGACCCGTTCCAATTTATCAACCCGTACCCGGTTTGTGGTTTGAGTCCCGCAGGTTTAGCAGCTTGTTCATTTAACCCTCTAACGGGTGGGATGTTTAATACGAAAGAAAATTTTCACGTAAGCTTACCGCTATCAATTACAATTTCTCACAAATAGCCTTCACACTATTCAATAGTACCGCTGACCCCTATACTATTTATCACATAACAATACCCCCTTAAAGATTCTTGACCTCAAGAATCATACAAAAACTCAAAAGGAAAACAAAAAATAAAAATAAAAAAACTCACTGCTCCAACATTTGCTTATATTTGCTAAATTGCAGCTCCTCCATATTCTAGAAATCCATTCCGTCATTTCCAATTGCAAATGCAAAATCAATTTCACCACTTTTACTACCAACTTCTGGTCTTAATTTGCATCAACAAAATGGATTTACCATAAGCATGAATCTGATTCCTAATTAATTTCAATTCTTGCAGTACCACTTCAACATCTCTATCCACTCCATATTGAAGTACAAACCCATGATGTAAATCAAGAGAAAAGACATCAGAGAATAATATTCTTGAAATGGTGGCTTTAAGGTAAAACGATCTCTGCAGATATGCTAGCCCGTCACTAACGGCCGTGAATTCCACCGTTGATCCAGATACAAATGTTGTCATATAGTGTATGAAATTCCCCAACTTCCTACTGATGGAATATTGAACATCAATGATGATAGCAAACCCCACATCTGCAGAGCTAAGATTACTTTTGAAATCCTTATCAGACCCTATCATTCCTTTGGTTATCAAAGGATGAGAAATCATTGATGGCGTATTTACCCCAAATGGAATATCTGTACTAGAGGCGTTTCGGACTACCAAATCTTGAATTGTGTCTCTAAATAGCAACAAATTTGAGTCAAAAGACAAATGATTTGAATTAGGAGGTTGCAAATGAAGACCATTTTGAGAGAGATAAACTGAATTCTTGAAGTAGCAAAAGCATCAAGATTTTCATCACAGTAATCATCAAAATAGTATGGAGATGTAGATGATTCCCTTATAGTTCGTCACAGATCATGTCTACAACTTCCCATATTAGCACTCAATTTATATCCAACTTGAACATCGATAGCTGCTTTATTATCCTTAGGAACTTGTTCAGCAAAAAAAACCCTTGTAAGAGCACTACCTTCAGCAATAACACTACTGATTAAACCAACAATCACATTGTTTGAAAGTTGGTTTTCATGACTTACGACATTACTCAATAACCCATTTGCCACATTACTAAACTCCCGTAATGGAACAATTTTGAACTCTAAAAATTTAAAACCAGCAAAATAAACTCTAGTGCCCCCTTCCCACTTAACTGTAAATTCCCAATCATCATCCTTTGCTCCAAAAAATTTCCATAGCACCCATATATTCGAGAATTGTTGCCAACTGGGTTTCCACACAAAACTCTTAACATCTATCAATTCAATATTCTGACTCCCATTTCTTTCTAAATCTGATCAAAACAGTCACAATATTGCCAACCATAGCTTGAACCCTTATAATATACAAATAACAGATAGGTAAATGGCCTAATGAATTAGTTTTTAACCCTTTGAATTTGGATTTCCATTTATGTCATAAGTGCAACAAGTCTTTACAGCTCATACTATTTTTCTCTATTCCAATACCTTCCCCTTCAACTTCTTTAAACATTGCATCACTTGTGGCTCCCTTATTAGCTTCCCAAAATCAGAAAAATTGTTCATACTCACAAGCTTCTTGTCAAGTTTACACTTAACTACCTCCTCCATTTTGTTTTCTTATTAATAGAGAATGGAAGCAGTAACTTCTTTTGCTTCTTTTGAAGTCTCAAACGAGCCATTTGAATACAAATGAGGTGGCAACATTTTCAACTGTTACACTATAGCCAATTGTTTCGACTACATTATCACTAACCATTTCAGGCATTTCATCAAACACCTAGCAGGCGGACTTACCAAACATCCTATCTTCATTACTAATTTCTTGAATCTTACCTTCCTTAAAAGATTCACTACATTCCATTATATTATCAAGACTTTTTCTAAAATCAAACACTATATCCTTTGTGTAAAATGAAGATTTAGGATCAAACGGAGAAAACGAATCTTGCAAGTTATTAGCATCTATTTTTAAAAGCTAAAGAAATCACGTCTTCAACCTTGTGACAACTATATTGATGCCATGTAATGAATATATCTCTAATTTGTGGTTCAATACCAAACATAAAGAGATATATTGCATAAAACTCACACAATTCTTCAAAATTTTTAACATAATCAAACAAAAATTCAAATTCCTTACAGTAGTTCATATCCATACCTTCTTGCCTTATTGCCATAATGTTTTCCATTGTTAATTCCATGATTGAATCGTTTTCATGCTCTGAATCAACCAAATCTGAGCCCTAATTGCCGTTGTTCTTGTTCAATTGTTGTTGTTCTTGCCCTAATTCTTGAATCGTTTATATAATTGTTGCTGCCATAATTTTTGATTAGTGAACCGTCTAGAATCGTACATCACTTCACTAATCCACGGTTCAGTCCTAATTGCCTAAAAAGTTGCCCATATTTTTGATTTGTTGCTTCGGTTCGTTAATGCGAACCAATGTATTGAATCACCAAGAATCCAAAAATTGAGCGAGTCCAGAGGAAGCAACTGCTCTGATACCACTGTTACAAACACAATTGGTAATCAAGAACTAAAGATCGATAAAGAGAAAGAAGAAGAACACTTAAGAGAAGAAGAGGGTAAACCCTAATTCAATTCATCGATAGCCGTTCTCTTGTTTGTCTGTGTGTTTAAGTACAGACCATTTAACAACTATTACAGTTTCACAAAAATATCTCTCACACTATTCAATAGTACCGCTGAACCCCTATACTATTTATCACATAACATAATAGCCATTAATTAGACGTTGGATATTAACCCCCAACCCCACTCTCTCCCCTTTTCCTCAGATAAAATACAGTATTATATTATGTATTGTATTGATCAACCATTAAAATAGTACACGACTCTATATTTATATACATGACATAAGGTAAATAAACTATCCTTTTACCAATGTTGGATGGAGAATGATACAAGTCTAAAGTACATCTAATATTCCCCCGCAAGCTGAGGTGGGGAAACGACCTATGGCTTGGATCGTAAAAACACGAAACGTTTTGTTGGTAAGGGCTTGGTGAAGATGTCTGTAATCTGATCATGTGTGGATATAAACTGTACAAGTCTCCCCTGAGCAACTTTCTCCTTGACGAAATGACAATCAACCTCGACATGTTTCGTGCGAGCATGAAAAACATGATTGGCAAAGAGATAGGTTGCTCCCATGTTGTCACACCAAAGCGTAGGAACACGTGTGAGAACGAGGCCAAGTTCACGTAAAAGAGCTTCAAGCCAAGTCAACTTAACCACCGTGTTTGTGAGAGCTTTGTATTCAGATTCGGTTGATGATCGACAAAATGTACGTTGTTTGCATGCCTGCCAAGAAACTAGATTAGACCCCAAATAAATTGCATACCCACCGGTAGAGCAACGATCAACAGGGAAACCAACATTAGAGAAGGCCTGAATATCGTTCCAACAAGAGTCGGTGAATGCATGATGGGTGGAGCCAGATGCATGCTTGACGAGAAGGCGAAGGTTGGAGGTACCAAGCAAATACCTTAGAATAAGTTTGATGACAGTCTAGTGATTTTCTATAGGAGCGTGCATGAACTGACAAACCATGTTAACAACAATGTGATGTCAGGACGAGATAAGGTGACATATTGTAAAGCTCCAACCAGCTGACGATATTTAACCAGATCAGACATAGGTGCACTGTCATGGAGATTTAATGTCACAGAGGTGCTCATTGGTGAAGGCACATGTTTGGCATTGGCGAGACCACCTCATTGGAGGAGCTCGACGATGTAATTCCCCTGAGAGAGTATAATATCATAACCCTGTTTGACAATTTCCAAGCCCAAGAAGTAATCAAGGTCACCGAAGTCCTTAAGTGCGAGATTAGCACTTAGTTTATTAACCACCTTGTCGATGGCAATTGAGTTGTTCCTTGTGACAATAATGTCGTCAACGTAGAGAAGAAAGTAAATTAGGGTACCTCTGGAGTTGTAGATAAATAATGATGGATCCGTCTTTGAACCATGAAACCCAAGTCGTTGTAAGGCAGTAGAGATATGAGCAAACCAGGCTCATGGTGCTTGTTTGAGTCCATACAAGGACTTGTGAAGTTTGCAAACATAATCCGGTTTCTCAGGATTTACAAATCCTTGTGGTTATTTAAGATATATAGTTTCCTTCAGATCTCTGTGAAGGAAGGCATTTTTAACATCCCGTTGCCATTTATGAGAAACATTTAGTCCAGTGGACGTAACCACTGGACTGACGGTTTCTTGAAAGTCAACTCTACGTTGTTGTGTAAAGCCTTTCTGTAGGTCCGAAATCCAACCAAGAACACGATATCTTAATCACAAACGAGTGCGGAATCCTCGTGTGTGATTGATTCAAGAAGAAAGTAGAAGAAATAGATTTGATCTAAGATAAAGATCAAATCTTGAATGCAAAACACTACAATCTTGAAGCTTATGAAACCGATCGGAAACACTAGAGAGTGAGAGAGAAATCGTAAACAATATTCCAAAAAGCTTTATTAATCATAAACATGGAGGGTTTATATACTACCCTTACAAAAACCCTAGGGCCAATCATAAACACATAAAGCCCAATCATAAACATAAGAAATCGGCCCACATGGCCTAAATATAATCTAACTAAGCCCAAAAGCCCAATAACTAACAAGCCCACAACTAATGTTCATGCCTCTAATATATATAGCCCAACAATCTTCCCCTAGGCATGAACCATTAGACCACCTATGGCAGCTGCAGATCGAATCTGAAAGTGTTCTGCACATTGTTTGACCACCATCCATTTGCCATGATCCGATTAGCTGTTCCATAGAAGATCCCTACCCTTACAACATTTTCCATATCAGTCTCATCACCGAGAATAGGTTGGGAGGCTAGGAGCTTGATGTCTTTTTCACCAAATCTCAGCAGATCGACCAGATTGTAGAAACAAAATTGCCTCATACTTTTACAGAGAACCACCACCTCGTGAGTCGTTGGATCATAACACCAACAATCAAAGCTTTTGACTAAGGTACCGTCTTCGATCTCATCCAACATATTGATCACTCTTGTGCGTTTGGTGGGTGGTCTCCTTGCTAGGCCTGTGCAACCGGGAAAAACCGGCCCGGACCGGCCCGTGAAATGTACCGCGAAATCACTTATTTAATACCCGAGACCGGCCCGCTAAATTATCGGGCTGTTCCGGGTTTTTCTCGGCCGGTTTCCGGTTTGTGGGCGTGCCCGTCAAAGTTGCCCGCCAAACTATTTGAATGACACCTAAACATGAAAAACTGTTCTAAACCATGCAAGCATACAAGTTCTAAACCAACTAAAATCAAAATACCCAACATTCAACCATTCAAAAATATTCCCAACATTCAAGAACATTAAAAACACCATTCAAAAACAATCCGACCATCCCAAAACATGAAAAACACCATTCCGAGCATTCCGAACATCCAATCTTCATTCCAATTTCATTGCCTCTATCTTCTCATTCACATCTAAAATCATTAAACGATTAGTAAAATATAAAACAATATTGAAATATTGAACATAAGTAAAAAAACACAACACACTACCTTTGTCAATATCATCATATTTATCCAATTCATCCGGGTTTTCGTTACTTTCTTGTTTTTCTTTTCTTTCCCTTCTAATCCAATCCTGTGAACAAATCAATGCCTCCACAATTTGAGGAGATAAGGAGCTTCTACATGGCTCTATGACACGTCCGCCTGTCGAAAAAGCCGACTCGGAAGCCACACTTGAAATCGGAATCGCCAATATATCTAAACTTTGAAAAATCATATAAAATCACACAAAAATCGTTAGAAGGTGTATCTTATATGCTTGGAAAGCCCTCTAAGTCTACTACATGAATTAATGAAAATGAGGGACTGATTCGAATTATAACCTACTCAAAAAACAGATTACAACAGCAGCTGTCCATATTATAAAATAAAACGAAAATATAAATAAACGACGTACCTTTAGCCATTTTCGCTAGGGTTGGATACCTACTCTCGTTATACTTCCACCACTTAAGTATATCAAAATCTTCAGTTTCCTCTTCCACCTCATCCTTTAGATACTTTTCCAATTCACTCATCTCTCCGAATGTTTGAGCACCTACAAAATAAAAATGTAAAATAAATTTATGTAAAGTAAACTTATGTAAAAAAAACTAAAATATAAATAGATTACGTACCTTGGCGACGCGATTTATAGTTACTCATCCATGCATTTTTACCCGATCGAATAGGAACACTCTCTTTCCGAACGGTAGTCGTAGTTGTACCCATTTGATATAGATTCTCATACTCGTTTACTACGACTTGCATCTCGGCTTTCACTTCTCCAAGCATTTCTTCTAAAATCTTCTCTTCTTCTTCCTTTGTCATGATCATACCATCCTGTTCCTTCTTCAAAATCTTCATCTTATCAATTTCTTCAAGACAAGCATACTCTATAGTACCTAGTTTGATAGTGGGGTCTAGTATCACGGCAAACTCAAAGATTTGGTTGGTTTTAACCGTATCTTCAAAATACTTAGCAAACTTTTCATTCATCAACTTTAGTGTACTCTTTAAAGAAGGAGTATCCAGAGGTGTACATGTTTTAGACAACTTATCTAAGTTATGAGAAATATCTTTGACTTGACTATAATGTTCGTGTGCCACGACATGCGTGGAACATGACACTTCTATAGTTTTCTGGCTGAAAATTTGAAGTAATTTTGTAACTTTTCTTGCATAACACCAACATGTAGAATCAGGAACGAAGTCTAAAGTTTTACAAAAGTCTTTCTCCTTAACCGCAAATAAATAAAAACTCTTTCCAACATTTTATAGGTGCTATTCCACCTTGTCGGGACATCAAGGCTTAATAAAGCTTTCGACTTTATTCCTTTTTCTTGAGCACAAGACTTAAATAACAAAAGCCTATTTGGATGATTTCTTACGAATTTAACCGCACTTCGAATAGCTTCAATATTTGAATTTTCAGCCTTTAGACCATCCTGAACAATCAAGTTAATGATATGAGCAATACATCTAACGTGTAGATATCTCCCTTTTCTTATTAACCCCGGTAACCATGTGGATAACTCTCGAATTGCAACATCATTCGATGAGGCATTGTCTAGGGTAAAAGACATCACATTTTCAATGCCCCATTCAGCCAAACAATCTTCAATAACACTAGCCATTGCATCACCCTTGTGGCTAACAATTGGCTTAAAGTTAATAATTCATTTGTGATAATTCCATTCATCATCAATATAATGTGCGGTGAGGCACATGTAATTGATTCTTTGGATGGATGTCCAAGTGTCGGTTGTGAATGAAATTCTAGGTTTTTTTTAACAAAAAACGTCTTCAACTTCTTTTTCTCTTCTAAAAAATAGGCTGCAATATCCCGAGCTATCGTATACCTAGAAGGTACTCTTACATTCGGACATAGTGTAAGTATCTAAATGCCTCTTGTTCAAGAAACGAAAACGCAAGTTCACACTCTATAAACATCTTAATCAAAGCAAGTCTAACCTTAGCTGGATCAAACTTCCAAGCAGAAAAAGTAGGTTGACCACCCTCATCTTGTTGCGCGCTCATTTGAGGTTGTTCTTGAATTGGGTAAATTAGCTGGGTTATCCTCACATCTTTTATAATGTCTGTTTAGTCCATTCGTTCCATTTCGGTTGGAGTCGGCAGCATAAGCTTTGTTACAGAAATTACACCTAGCCTTTATTTTTCTATCTTTATCTTTAAATTGCTTACCAAAATACTTCCAACAATCTGATTTTTGAGCTCTTTTTTTGTATTTCCTTTTTGAACCGACTTGTTTATCATCTGAGATGTTGTCTTCTTCTGTTCCCTCCTCGTAGCCGTTATCATTCGAGTTGGTAGATAAATCTTCTACATCCATCTATACAAAATTTAATAAAAAAACAAGAGTTGTAAGTGAAATAAACATTACATAATCGAACTTCTGACTCAAAATTCAGAAATAAACATATGAATTAAATCAAAAGTTGCTACTTCTGTATCTCTGAACCGCTACTACTTTTGAATTAAAACAAAAGTGAAATAAAACAAAAGTTGAATGATAAACATATACATAATGGCTGCTAAACATCGCTAAATCTCAACAAATACTTCTGATTCACGATTTCACGCAACATAAAAATACTTCTGATTCACTAAATCCCAACAAACATCGTTATTTTAAATGATAAACATTCACGACAGATAAACATCGCTAACCTTTTCTAAATATTTTGAGGATGACTGCTTCATGCTTTTACTCTTTTTGGTCGTGTCATTCGTTACGGTGCTTGTCGTCTTCGTCATTACAAACTGAAAGGAACGCTAGGGTTTGAAGGATGGAAGACAGGAAGAGTGAAGAGTGAAGACGAATGTAAGTTGGACGTGCTTTGGAATGTGGATGGTGGAAACTGGAAACGTCGCTAACTTGGTGTAGGGTTTTTGGAATGGAGCGTGTTTTATGGAATATGGATGAAAAGAAATTTTAATTTTTTTTGGAATATGGATGGTCACCACACCAGGTCAATAGTATATCTATATAATTTTATTTTTATATTTAATGTTTTCACGGGTTTATGGGAAAACCGGTAATTTGGCGGGTTTATACCGGACCGGAGCCCACGAATAGGGTTTTCTGAAGACCGGAAACCGGACCGGGTGTCGTATTCACGGGTCGGGCCGGGTTTAAACCAGCCGGGTTTTGTTAATTTGGCGGTCGGACCGCAGATATGCACAGGCCTACTCCTTGCTTCACCTATCGTCTCACCAGTTTCTGGGTCAGTTCCAGTCTCGACCCATCTTACTTGCTTCAGCTCAAAGTTTGCAAAATTATTTTCTAATTGGCTCATTAGATTGTTTCGAATAAGATCTCCTTCGGTGCTGTTCCATCTGTTGATGTATGGAGCTCTAAGCAGACTTCTAATCTCAGGCTCAGTCCATTAATGAAATTGGGCACATGTTTTATAGTACTCTACTGGACTGTAGCCGTCATGGATCACAGCAAACAGCTTCTTCTCTGTGTCATAGTGCCAGCACAGAATAGTTTCACGACTCCCCCTTTTGTCTATAGAGCTTTTACCAACATCAAGGGTGTATTGAGTGGGGGCTGGTCCTTGAAAGAATTCCTTAAACCAGTTGTCGTGACCTTCTGGTGCTTTGGAGATGACCCTTCCACTTCGGGCATAGTTAGACATCTCGATTGTGTCATCTCCATCATCCACATTTACTGCTTCTGTACCTTGCACACCCTGAGATGAACTTTGACCAGGGGCACCTGAAGTATTTGACTCCACAACATTTTTCAAATCACCAAACTTCTTCTTCAGGTCCATCAAGGTCTCATACAGATACTTCATTCTATTCTTGTCAGCCACCTCCTTGTCCTTTAACCTTCTGTTTTCTGCATGGAGTGCTTTTATCTTAGTCTCCCTAATTCTGTTCTG
>JBCNJP010000017.1:80829374-80967736 GCA_039602395.1 Deinandra increscens subsp. villosa | reverse complement strand
ATCATAAACATGGAGGGTTTATATACTACCCTTACAAAAACCCTAGGGCCAATCATAAACACATAAAGCCCAATCATAAACATAAGAAATCGGCCCACATGGCCTAAATATAATCTAACTAAGCCCAAAAGCCCAATAACTAACAAGCCCACAACTAATGTTCATGCCTCTAATATATATAGCCCAACACTTTCGCAATGAGTCTGGCTTTGTAACGAGACGGAGCTCCGGTTTTGTCTTGTTTGATCCTGTAAACCCACTTGCAATTAACAACATTAGTACCATACCGGTGGAACAAGAGACCATGTACTGTCCAAAAACTGGCCACCCGTCAGGATCATGAAAACCTATTCTTTAAGAGTATTAATTATACATATACACCAATACGTAAAATGGAAAAAGCTTTTCATCTTACCATCCAAAAAGCCTACCAAAACCAGCAGTACCTTCTCATCTATCTGGTCTTCTGTCGGTTCTTTAACGAAACCGAAAATAGCTATGACTACCAGATTCATGCCTACCAATACCAGAGTACCATTGCTACCAGAACCATCTCTACCAGATCACCATCGCTAATTTGAAACACTACACCATCTGTTCATAAGATTAGACCTTAGTATCTGTATTTTGTTTGTTTGTTTGTGTTTGTCATTTTTTCAATAAGCAAGTGCATGTCCAAGGTGTTTATGATATAGAAGCCTATTATTAAATATTCTATGTTTATGGTATTGAAGCCCAAACAATTCGGTGCAAACATTATGATATACTGAAGGCAGCATTTCGGTTCAGCACCCGAACCCTGAATATGGGACCGAATTAGAACTGATTTGTCATATGTCGGTTCGGTTCCGCTTCTCCTAAATCATACTATTTATAAGCCCTCAAATGCAACACACACTTTCATGTCAACAAACATTCGTCCACCTTTCTTCAATTCTTCTACCATTTTATTCAACTTGTCACCATCACAAATTTCAAAATCTAGATTTTTGTTTCCTTTCAACCACTGATTCCTCCATTGTTAAAGATCGTAACTTTGCAACCCATTTAGGGTATTTTCATGCGGATCATTGTTTCAGACGCCTAAGTGTCCCTTTAATTTTGGGCGAGAAAATCTTAAGTTTAGAATTGGTACCGAGGATGAAGACAAAAATAATTGGACTAATTTTTCAATTTGTATTAAAAGAAACTCACTCAAAACTCTCATACAATGTTATGACTAACCCTACTAGGTTGAGTCATATTTATAGGAAAATTAATAACACAATTGTAATCCTAATAGAACTTATGGGAAACAAACTAATTATTAATTAAATTCATAATCTTGAGTAACCAACTTGTTCCCCAAGTAATCACCACCTAACCTAACTCGCTAGGTGTGAATCCCACTTACCAACTTGCAAGCCGGTCTTGTGAATTACGACTCCAACATTCACCCCTTAAATTCACGAGTCGAATTAAGGAGGTCTTCCACACTGACCATGCTCCGCATCTCTTTGAACTTGATACGAGCCAACGGTTTGGTCAATAGGTCAGCTCGTTGTTGATCGCTGGATACATGCTCCACCAAAGCTTGCTCGTTCTCTACGCACTCTAGAATAAATCGACAACGAGTTTATATGTTTGCTTCGTCTGTAGAATGTAGTATTTTTAGTTAATATGACCGTCGAGTGATTATCAATTTGAATGATGACTTTTTCTTTGTTTCACCCGTTCACCTCGTTAAATAAATCTTGGAGCCAAATTTCTTGACACGAGTCTGCCTTGGCCGCCATGAATTCTGCCTCGCAAGATGACAAAGAAATGGTTGCTTGCTTTGGATAATACCATGTGATAGTTGAAGAACCAAACAAAGATATGATCTGTAGTGCTTCTTACATCATCCACATCAATATTGTGGCTACTATCACTATAACCAATCAATCGTTTCGAACTACCCTTGCCTTTCGAGCTACCCTTGCCTTACTTGATCCCAATTCCCACCTTGCCTAGCAAATATCATAAAATATGCTTAATTTCCATGCTTTGTGATTCTCGCGGATTTTGAATGTATTGACTAATAACCTTGATAGAGTACGCTATGTCGGGTATCGTATGTATTAAATAACGTAAACATCGTACCAACTTTTGTTGGTACATGGTTCCTGATCGTCATGTGAAGTATCGAGAACAAGATGGAACGTGCAAGTTTAGGTCTGGCCGAACCTTGGCCGAACTCCAGGTTCGGAGCCGCCGAAGCTTGGCCGAACCTGAGGTTCGGCCAGTCGTGATTTCAGCCTATAAATATGTTTGTCTTGTATAGAATTGGTGAGCTTCCGGGTCATATACTTTCTAAGTGTACTCTGTGGTTCTCAGTGGTCAATACAAAGTCTGTTTGTATTTACTCTTTGTGTCTTTACTCATTTTACATTGATTTCTATACGACTAAGTAGAAGATCCTCACGCTCAAGCAATTTCAAGTGGTATCAGAGCATTTGGTTTGCTCTACTAGTCGGAAATCACTGTTTTTCGGAGTTTTGAGTTCAAATTCACGTTTTTGCTAAAATGTCAATCATTTTTGAGTTCGTTTGAGTGTTTCGAGTGTGCGTTTCTTTCAAAATTCATTCCTGAGTTGTTTCTATCGAGTTTACTTGAATTCCTGTCGAAAATTCCATCAAAAAACGCTGAAAATCGAGAAAATGGTGTTGAGTAAGCTCGGACTCGTCTGAGGTTCGGACAAGCTCGGAGTAACCGCTCCGAACTCGAGGTTCGGACGGCGTTCGGTGAGCGTTCGGCGTTTATTCACGTTCGGTGAGGTTCGGTGGAAGTTCGGTCCAAGTTCGGTCCAAGTTCGGAGCTAGTTCGGCCTTATTTTGTTTTTGTTCCTCCGAAGCTCAGGTTCGGAGGGAGTTCGGACCAGTTTTTGTTCGGACAAAGTTCGGAGGTGGTTCGGTGAAGGTTCGGACCAGGTTCGGTGAACAGTGTTCAAGTTATTAGTGGTTTACGAAAACTGACGTATCTTGAGAACCGTAAAGAGTTACGCGAGCTAATAACAGACAGTTATCCTTCGTTTTGGAGCCCAAAATCCACTTTTAAGACCTTCGTTTTTAAGTCTGAAAATTTTGTAGTATTTGGTAAAGAGTGTTTCAAGCATATTGAATTGATTTTTCATAATTTGTTCGAAAATGAGTGCATCACAAGATAGTTCTATGATACCTATCTTGGTGAAATGGGAAGATTATGATAATTGGAAAGTTGATTTTGAGATTTACATCAACGAATATTTCGAAGAGTTTTGGAAAATAATCAATAAGCAATTCAAATGGCCTACTGATACAAGAGGAGATGCAATACTTCATCGACATCTTTCTTTCGAACAAAGGGATTATACAAATAATGAGAAACAAGCAAGAGATATTATTCAAGCTGCTCTTTCAAGAGAATTATGTCTTGAAATCACAAAGTATTGTACTGCTACAGATAAATGGAATGCATTGAAAGAAAAAGGTGAGGCATGTGCACACAATCAGATCATGACAATTGGTTCAGATTCTACTGATTCTAAATTATATGATTCTGCATCGAGTGGTTTGGAATCAGGAAGTGATAAATTGACTGACAAAAAGGATTGTGATATTGTTTTCAATTCTGGACAAATTGATGGTTGTATCACTGATTCTGATTCAGCTTCTGATTCTGAAACAAGTTCTAGTGTTATATATGACAAAGGGGATGAAAGTGACATAGAAGAATTTCAGATTGGTAGTTTGTTAGTATGTTCGACGTGTGCAAAACTTGCTAAGATCAACAAGAATTTGATGAAAGAAAAGGATAAATTGTTGGTTGAATGTGAAAAAGCAAAAGCTGAAGCTAAAGATGTTGCTGCAGATTTTGAAGCATTGTTCAACAAGGCTTATCCTGTGCAACAGAAGTATGAAAAGGCTAATACTCTTGTGATTGAATCAGCAGCTACAATTGAAAAACTTCAGCACAAGATTTCTATGCTTCAAGATGAAAATGTTCTTTATCGCGACAAGAATGAAGTGTTGACAAAAGACATTGAGATTTACAAAAAGAAAAGAGAAAGTGTGCTTGAAGAATTATTTGCTGAATGTGACATTCGTAAAGTGCAGATTTATGAATATGATGAGCTTAACGCAAAGTTTATTAAGTCACAAAAGGAAGTGTTTGATGCTTAACAGAAAATCAATGATTTGAAGTTAGAAATTTTGGAGTTAAAAAGGCAAGCGAAGAATTGCAATTTGTCACCAACATTGTTAAATTTCTTATATAAACAGGATCAAAGTGAAGATAGTTCTAAGAAAGATGATATTCACATGGTTCCTTCACCGGTGGATTTATCTGAAGTTACATCTGCTCCGCTTGATCCTAAGGACGAATTGCATGATTATTCGAAGTTTGCCACTTCATCCAAGAAAAAAAAATCAAAATCTGAGAAAAAGCACAAACCATTGGGTGAAGCTCCAAAATTTACTTCAAACTCTGTTCTCCTGGAAAATGAACAAATTTTGATTAAAGTTGTTTCAAGTACTTCTTCTGCAACTGATGAAGGAGAAATCAAAATCTGAGAAAAAGCACAAACCATTGGGTGAAGCTCCAAAATTTACTTCAAACTCTGTTCTCCTGGAAAATGAACAAATTTTGATTAAAGTTGTTTCAAGTACTTCTTCTGCAACTGATGAAGGAAAAGTGTGGATTGCAAAGAATAAACTGAAGGACATCAAAGAAAAATTCACTAGAGAAGCTAAAGGGAGAGATGCTTCTGGTTCTTCGTCTGTATTTACAAAGGGTTCTGGATTCAAGTATAAAGGTTTGGGTTATGAAGTCAAGGATGTATTAGTGCAACAGACAACAAAGAAACCAAAGAAAGTTGTTGTTCAGCATGTTCCTCGACTTCAGCAACAATCAAAGAAAGAATTTGTTCAGACTCAGCAAAAGCAAGCTCATCAGAAGAAGCCGAATAGTTCTACATCAAGAAATTGATGTTATCATTCTGGAGGTTCATCGAGTGATTCATATTCTTTACCACAAAGATCTCCTAGGTATGATTCATCTGACAATTTCTTTGATTCATTTGCTTCTGAACATTCTTTTGGTTACTATGGTTCTCCTGCTACGAATTATAGTTGGAAACCAAATACTGTTTTCAAGTTCTTTTCAAAATTTCGTGAAAGAATTTGCTATGCATGTCGTCGACCTGGACATATGGCTGCAAATTGTCCGACGACTGCATATGTTCACAAAAATGCAAAATATGTGGATAATAATGGTAAATTTTTTGATGAACCATGGTTTTCTAAATCTAAAACAACTAGTAAGTCGTCTTCGTCAAAGACGCCAGTTGAAACATTTTCAGGTTCTGATCAAACATTAAAATCTTCAATGCAATGGAAACCGAAAGTTGTTTCCAAGGCCAACAAAGATTTTGTGGAAGACACCGGGCGACCCGACGATGTTACATCGGGTCGATCCCAGAGCGACTAATGATTTATTTGGTGTCAACAGGTGTTTCAAGAAGACCTTTCAGTGATTGGATAATTGCTGCTTGTGAAATATCTGTTCTAATTAATTTGACTTTCAAAATCAATTTTGTTTTCAAAAAGATTTAAACTGCAAGTATTCGTGTTGGTTGATCAATTTCTTGTTTTTGTTTTACCTCTGTCTCATTCTGAGGGGGAGTTTGTTTTTGCAAAACTACAAAAATAGTGTGTTGTTTTTCAAATCGTAAAAATGAAAATCTATAAATAGAGTTGTCATTTTTAGGGGGAGAAATTTGAAAAAGCCAAAAACATTGAAAAATGAGAAATTGTATCTGACATGAATGGGAAATGATGGTACATTGGCTGACATTGTCTGACTCATGGATAAAATAGATGAAGAAGCCATAAGACCATTTGATCGATGTGCAAGGTAGGCTCAGCAAATCAGAAAGTATACAAATGTGATATATACTAAATCTGATGCTTGACCTAGTGGACAACATCTTGATGCATATTTCATGATATATCAAGTAAAAGATATGTGAAGAATAAAATGAGAAGTCACTGTGTATACATGTGTTCATTTTGCAAAGATTTAAACTTGTTTGATTTTCTTTATTTTGTCAAACGATCGGACTTTCTCTGCGTGTCGAAAGACCGACCTGATTTTTGTTCGTTTGACGTTCTGCTTTATTTTCTTTGGTGTTTCGTATAACTCATCGGACTTTCTCTGCGTGTACGGGAGTACCGACCTGATTGTTGTTGAGTTATACAATTTCAACTTGTTTTATTTTCTTATTTTGTTAAATCCGAGGCTTTATCTGCGTATCGAAAGATCGACCTTAAGGTAGACGATTTAACGTTCTTATTTCTTTTTGCATGGAACACAGTTGACTATATCATGAATACAATCATTATGTGATTAATATCACAAATGAAGTCACAAAATGTGATAAGCAAAGCATATCTGAGTATGTCTGATAGTGTGGGGTACACTGGTCAATGCAAATCTAATAAATACATGAACATATCCAGATGTTATGAGTATGATTGTGCCAGAGTTTAAATTTGGACAAATTATGGCTTATGTGCTACAATAATCGAAATTGAAGTGTAGTTCAGCATGTTATGACCAATATGATCCCAAGTTGTGATCTTTCTCACTAAAGACAAAAATAGTGTTTGTTTCTGTACTGCATTTAGTTTTCATTATTAGAAAATATATCAAAAAGATTTTAGGTGTGTTTTGATATAAAGTTTCTAAAAGCCAAAAAGATTTTGTTTCTGATTTGTTTTCGATTGATCAACACGGAATACGAAATCTTTTTCAAAATCAAGATATCTTGGAGTCTCGAAGAGACGTTTTGCGCCAGGATTATTTATGTTGGCAGGTTTCTAAGTGGAAGAGAACATCAAAACTTCAAGTCTTCTGATGGTTGTTGATAAAGAGGCTATACACGTTGCAATATCAAGTATTCAAGATTGAACTCATCGTCTAGATCGAGGAGGAGTTTGATTGAAGATACAAGATACAAGTTTTGTTAATAGAAGATGATACTGCACATGCCGAGGGGGAGTTTGTTGGTACATGGTTCCTGATCGTCATGTGAAGTATCGAGAACAAGATGGAACGTGCAAGTTTAGGTCTGGCCGAACCTTGGCCGAACTCCAGGTTCGGAGCCGCCGAAGCTTGGCCGAACCTGAGGTTCGGCCAGTCGTGATTTCAGCCTATAAATATGTTTGTCTTGTATAGAATTGGTGAGCTTCCGGGTCATATACTTTCTAAGTGTACTCTGTGGTTCTCAGTGGTCAATACAAAGTCCGTTTGTATTTACTCTTTGTGTCTTTACTCATTTTACATTGATTTCTATACGACTAAGTAGAAGATCCTCACGCTCAAGCAATTTCAACTTTTGAAATTAGTTGCATCAATAGTTGGTTCTTTCTCAGCTTTAGAGAGTTTTGTTCCTGGCTCCATTGGAATCTGAGCGCGGTTCGAATTTTTCATTACGGCTTCCTTGAGAAATTGTCTTGCATAACACTCTTGCTTACTCATAATACTCACTTTATTGAATCACTTCAATCCCGGGGTAATATGTTAACTTACCGAGGTCGGACATCTTGAATTTTCTTGACATGCCTTTCTTGAACTCGTGAAAAATATTAGAGCTAGTACTCATCACGAATAAATCATCGACATACACGACTATTATCAAAATATGCTTTCCTCCTGTCTTTTGGTAAATCGACTGTTCCTTCGAGCACTTGATAAAATTCATATTTTTAAGATTCGGTCTAGCTTGGTATTCCAAGCTCTCAGTGCCTGCCTTAACCCGTAAAGGGCTTTGGTTAATCGATAAACTTTAGCATCTTGCCCTTTTACCTCAAACCCTTTCGGTTGCTTGACATGGACTACTTCTTTTAACTCGCCAATTATAAACGTCGTCTTCACATCAAGATTTTGAATTTCCCAACTTTGAGATGCGTCAAACCTATAAGTAACTAAATAGTCTCGATTCTAGCAACCGGAGCGAATGCATCTATGTAATCAGTCCCGAGTTGTTGAAAATACCCTTTCACCACCAATCGAGCTTTATATTTATTTATAGTACTATTGGCATTTTTCTTCAACTTAAAAGTCCACTTCAATCTAACGGCTTCATGCCTTCCTCAAAATTAATAAGTGACCACGTGTTATTTTTGTTGATAGATTGCAGTTCGGCTTACATGTCTTGAATCCATTCACGTTTTCCTTTTCCTCTTGAAAACATGTTGGTTCATTATTTTTGGTCAAAAGAAGTCCTCTCCCTTCAATTTGATATAATAAAATATAATCTGCATGATATTTTAGTGTCTCGGTTTGTCTTGTCGACTGCCTTAAAATATTTTCAAAATTTTGACCTGCTAAAAAATCTGAAATATTATTAAACTGGGCTTTGGGCTGAGCGATTCAAGCGAACAGGGTTGACCCATAAATGAGTTTTTACTGGGCTGCTGCGAATCGGGCCCAGTTATTGAGCTGGGTTGTACATGATTTCCTGTTTGTGCCGAACTGAGATGCCCAGTACTGCTGGGCTGCGTTGTTTCAGACTTAAAAAAATTTGGGTCATAAATTGGGTTTTTAGGCGTCTTTGAGCTGCTAAAAAAATTAGGCCAGCTCCCTTATCCAAATAATCACCATACGGAGCCATGAAATTTCTAGGTTCACTATCTTTAATTTTATGAGTTTTTCAGTTCCATCTTGCACCTTCATTAAATACCACAATTCAATTATTAATTATTCTTTAAGTCTTTGGATTAAATAAACGGTATGCGTTGGATCCGAGTTTCGTTCCGATATGAACTAACGTTCTTGACCTATTGTCGAGTTTCTTCAAGTAGGTGTCTTTAGTTTTGCATAAGCTAAACATCAAAACACTTTTAAATGTTCAAGTTCAGTTTTTCTTCCTTGAAACATTCATAAGGTGTTTGGTATTCTATTGATTAGATAGGTTATGTAACCATCAGTTTCTCCCTACAAGTAATTAGGAATACTCATTGCCTTCATAAAAATTCTCATCAACTCCATTAATGTCCAGTTACGATGTTCCACAACTCTGTTTTATTGAGATGTATATGGAGCCGTTAGTTACATTGAGATGCTGGTATTCTCGCAAAAAGTGTTGAACTTGTTGAACTAATTTTTCCTCACCTATCAGTTTGGAAACATTTAATCACACATCCAGTAAGCTTTTCGGTTCCCGCCTTGAATTTCTTGAAGGCCTCGAAAGCTTCATCCTTGCTCTTCAAAAGAAAAGTCTACGTATATCTTGAAAACTCATCGATTAGTACACATATATTTACTACCCGCGATAGTGGAAGGTGAAATTGGACCAAATAAGTCACCGTAAACAAGCTCTAATTTTTTCTTGGGCCAAAAAGTTGAAGAAG
Source organism: Deinandra increscens subsp. villosa (assembly GCA_039602395.1). Taxonomy (NCBI): domain Eukaryota; kingdom Viridiplantae; phylum Streptophyta; class Magnoliopsida; order Asterales; family Asteraceae; genus Deinandra; species Deinandra increscens. The sequence goes on along the minus strand of JBCNJP010000017.1, from coordinate 80,958,326 downwards.
CCGGAAAGGACCATCTCGGTTGTTTGCCTACCAAAGATGGCTTGCGATATGTATATCGATTTACCTGAAAAATGAATTTTAAATTTATAACCTAAATTATCTTTCCACGCATGCATATAGGAAAGCGATCCTATCGTACAATAGTATCTAGAGAACTTAGGGTCGACCTAAGGAGCAATGGTGTAATCATAACTAACCTAATAGAATTCACTAAGATTTTGTCATAATTCTTAATGAAAATAAACTACTGAATACTTTAGGATGAAAACTATAATAAGAAAACAAATATTATCTAAGACTGATCACCAATTAGCTACACCTATACATGACATATGACTATCGCGACTTAAACTGTTCTTATGGATAAAGGAATCGCTAGATAACCTAAATCAGTAATTAGAAACCAACAACCACAATGAAGTATCCAACCACCCAATTATTAGCAAGTATATTATTATTATTTGTATATTGTATTATATATCTTTTTTATCACAGGAGAATTATGTGTCCGACATTCTTACTCGGGCCAATATGCAAGACTACAAAGCCTCGACAACTCTATGTGACACAGATTCTAAGTTGAGTGCCACGACATGTCCTTTATTGAATAATGGAACATTGTACAGAAGTTTAGCAAGGGCGCTCCAGTATTTAACATTTACTCGACCGGATATTCAGTTTCCGTACAACAGGTTTGTCTCTTCATGCATGTTCCTCGTGAGCCACACTTTTAGTTTCTCAAACACATTTTGCGTTACTTACATGGCCACTGCTTCCCATGGCCTATGGTTAACCCCCTCCAAGTCGTATAAACATACGGCCTATTCTGATGCCGACTGAGGGGGCCTGTCCAGATTCTCAACGTTCAACATCGGGATATTGTGTCTTTCTTGGGACAATTTGGTCTCGTGGTCCTCCAAACGTCAAAACACAGTTTCCCGATCCAGTGCGGAAGCAGAATATCGTGGTGTCGCTAACACCACGACCGAGGTCGCCTGGCTACATAATCTTTTACTCGAACTCTCCTCACCTATTCGTGATGCGAGTATTATCTTTTGTGACAACGTCTCGGCCGTCTACTTGTCTGGTAGTCCGGTTCAACATCAACGAACCAAACATGTTGAGATAGATATCCATTTTATTCATGATCATGTTCACGTTAGCTCCATTTGGGTTCTTCATATACTAGTGGATTACCAGTATGCTGATATTTTTACTAAGGTTTTGCCTAGAGCTTTATTTAAGAGATTCAAGGACAGTCTTTGCATTATCCCTCATGCTCGGACTGCGGGGGCATATTAGCAAATATATTATTATTTGTATATTTGTATTTATTAGGATAATATTTGTTCCATATTTAGCTCTAGGCTGTTAGGCAACTCTTGTATATATTGTATCTTTCTTAATGAAAGAAACATGAGAATTTATCCATCTAATATTTGCTAATACCAATGACTTAGTTACAAGGCACTGAATACTTTCTCTAAGACCTAGGATCATAGACCAATCCTACTCTAAATAACCAAGACATACTAACAAATATAACCATATCACATATCATCACAGATGTAATGTACTTAGACATTTCACTAATCCTTCAACCCTAGACTAGGAGGAAAAGATCTATAACTAACCAAAAAGACAACTTTCAATCGAATTGCACTATTGAGAGACCACTATCAATGATTCCTATCTAGGCTCGCTAGAGTTCCTAAATACATATTGAGATCGCTAAATAACAATTAAGAAATAACATTAATTTGATAAATAGAACACGTCTATCCTACAAACCCAACAAACTACTACTAGGAATCAAATTAAGCATTCAATCAACAACACAAATCTGACATGTAATGTGAATCATACATGTTATACTCAAATCATCATATACGTGATAGAACAAACGTCAAATATAGATATAAAACTAAACTGGATCACATTGTCTCAGATAATGTCAATAGAGTTAGCTTCTCATGTTTATAAAATAGAAATCAGTAGCAAAACTACTAAAACTAAACATCATAGATGCAAACCGAAACTTTATACGTGTCGAATCTTCAATTGGGAGTACTTCGTGACTTGAAATCTTCTTATAGTGGCTTCAATAAATGAGATTAAGCGTCCTCCGAACGAAATGTACGTCTTAGACTTCAAACCACCATCTTCCTCTTGAACTCTTGAAGGGGCTGTGAAGAAGTTGTATTTATAGTGAAATTTAGGGTTTCTAGAAATGCATGCGTAATGAGTCGTTAGCGCCGTCAGAAATTTGCGAATTAGGGTTTTTGGCTTCAACCTTGTAATGGGCCATTATGACATAATGAGTCGTGACATGGAGAAATACTTCGAATCTTCATCAATTTTCACTTCAAAACCTTCTGATTTCGCAATTATCACTTTGGCCACTTTTGAGAACCTGTTTATCACAATCTAGACCAAACATAGGTAAAATGGACCAAAATAATGCATAAACTATCAACAGATGATGGTGTTTAACTATAAAGTAGATGTATGCCTTATAATAGAACACCATTTATTTAGATTTCATTGACTTCAAAGTTGTGAAATTTACATGCATGAGTCTCGTATGCCACCTCCAGCTCATGTCGTCTTTTCTTGCTTGTAAAAATACATGTCACACCCCATCCATAGCAGCCTTCCCGCGGGGTCATGACTTCATGGATCATCACACACAAGTTACATGAAAAACTCTATATGAATAATGAAAGACATACACAAATAACCATACGATTCAACGGTTACAAATTTATGTCTCAAAATGCGGAAGCTAAGTGGAATGAAAATATTTTTTTTTCCCGAGAAAATGATATAACATGATAGTGAATGTCCCAAAATATGCACCCTAGCATGGTGACTCCTGAATGCATGTTGATGTATGCAGCTGCCTAGTTACCTGAGAAATACATGCTTAAACGGTCAACAATAATGTTGGTGAGTTCATAGGTTTGTAATGTAAATGTAAGTGTAAACAATTTATAATGGACCATAATCAATACAATATATGATATGTGTTGGCCTACACAATAACCACTACCATGAGTCACTGGAACCGACGCTCGATTGAATGAATGCCTCCGTACAACATGTTATCACTGACATGAGCATGAAAATTAGGCCAATAATATACCCGTTTTGGCCTACAACCAATGCTAGTGCGACTAACGTGGGTAGGGTTTATCAAACCCGATAGTACTATCCATCACCACCTCGTTATAAGAACGATTAACGGTCTAGTTATGAAAGGACTTAACGTGATATGTAAACGGTCTCAGGTAATCGGTATGTATCATTTAACTATATTCTGTCCAGATGTAAATGTAATTTGAAATGCATGTAGTTCTCCCCCAAAGGAAACAATGAAAAGGGGCCGTGAAACTCACCTGGAACTGTGACTGATAAACTCTATGTAACAATGAAATGTATGCCGACCTAGCGTGCCCTAAAACAGTATTTAGACACCTATGGTCTCAGTATGTGAATATAGGCAAGTAGGTGATGTAACCTTTCACCCAACACTACCCAGGTTGCATGTGATTGTAAAACGTTTGGTGACGACACGTTGGTGATTTGTATACGTGTACCGAAATATAAATATATTTAAGAAAATTGAGAAATATAAAATGTATCCTATGTACAAAAGTTGGTGAACATTTTATAATCCTAATGTTGATCACTTTCATATTTCGGGTCAAATGATACGTTGACCCGACTCGGCTTGACTCGTTTACCGTTGTGTATTGAAATAAATATATTTAATATATTTGTACTTATGTAGTTTCCAAGAGTTAGTCAAATACCCAAAAATAACACATTTGAATATTATACTCTAAAAATACAAGTTTCTTGTTTGGTGTCGGTTTTAGAAATCAAATTTTATCTTTGAGTCGATTGGCATTACTTAACCCGACAATTTATAAAAACGTTATATAATACCGTTTGGCCTCGTCATGGGTCAACTTGGATCCGTTTGGCCCAATAGTAAAATTTTAAGTCGAAAATAGGTTTCTTTTTCTTATAAAGGCCAATTCCTCGTTTTTATAAAATATTCACTATCTTGCATTGTGTGAGTTACTAACAATTTGTAACTATCACTCATGTTACACCATTTTATCAAGAAACCCTTTTTGAATAGAAGTTTACAAATGATAATAAAAAAAAAAATAATAGTAATAAACTTGGATTTGAACATGACCTTTATGAAGTGTTCCCATTTGATTTTAGAAGTATAATAACGATAAAAAAAGGACTTTAAAAGTGGCTCACGCCACTGATGTAGGGAAACATATGTTGTTTTTTAAGTTTCTTTTCTTTTATTTCCTTTTCATATACACTATAAAAAAAATGAATGTATTAAACTCAGCACATTTCAATTTTCATTTAAGCAACCAAGTTAAGTTGAAAGTCAACGAACCGATTATATTGACTAGTTCTTTCCAACTTTTCGAATACATAAGCTCAACTAGTAACATTTATAACTAACTTTTATATTTAGTCTAAAACAAATCACCAACTATTTATGTAAGCCGAACCATACGAACCATTTGTTAGAGTGGTTACCAACTTTGTTTAAAACCATGTTTTTATAACAAAATCACTTTGTTTTAGCAACCACAAGTATAGATAGTGTAAAATTTACCCAAACCCTTGGTAAAAATCATAGATAGTATACTTAAAAATATGATAAAATCATGAAGGAAAAGTGAGTATCCTCACCTAAACAATGACGAAGCTGGTAGGAGGGACAAATGACAAGCGAACAGCACGTGTAGAGCTCGAAGTGGGTTTCTTGTATGGTTTTTATGAAGGTACAAAGGGGGTTTGAAGGTGGTAAACAATGAAGAAGAGGGCTGTGATTTTTAGTGGGTTTGGTGAGAGTTCTTTGTGAAATGTCAAGGTGTCGAGGTGCTCTTTTGAAGACATAGTTAAACTAATTAGGGAAGAAATGGGTGGGTGGAGTATCACCCTGTTGACCGAGAAAAAGACTTGAGATGCTTTTTTTTTGTGTGTGTTTAAGGTACAACATTGTTTGAAATTGGTATCTAAAAATGGATGGTATCTTGCATAGGGAACCAGTTTGAGTATAGGAATCACTTAAATGGTGTATGGAACCTCTCTGGTATGATGTGGGTTGGTAGGGGTGTAAGTAGATAGCAGGTTGACTTGTGGGTTTAATCCTCACTTTTGGTGGGTCTCAACGTGGGGTCATGAAAGCATGCCTACACTTTGCTTTTATGAAGAAAAAGGAAAAAAAAGAAAATAATTAAAAAAAAACAAAAATGGAAGAAAGTATATATATAAGTTGAGGTAGAGGATGCGTGAGGTCATGGGTTTAACTTATTAAGAGGAGGGTAAATGGGTTGTATAACCTAGATAGACGGGTATTTATCGGATATGTCGGGTATAAAAAAAGAATGATTAATAATAAAAAGAAAATTATTATTAATTATATATATAAAAAAAAATATTGATCGATATTAAATGGTTCGTTAGGTATGTTTAGACTCACTCAAATAATAATAACGCGCGAAACGTTCGCGTTAAAATAACATAAAGCGAAACGTTCGCGTTAAAATAACATGAAACGTAAATTTATTTTAACCATTAAAATATATTAATATGCATTTAATATTTAATGAAATATTTATTTCGCCTATTATGAAAAACGTCACCAACGTTCGTGTGCCGGTTAGACCGTGCGTGTGACCCGGTACTTTACTAAACTACCCATGCATGGTATGAATGTAATGGATATGCTATGCCATGCAACGCGTTAGTTCATGCAAAATAAGTTCATGAAATATGTAATGTATGTTTGTTGGATATATTGGGAGCGAGAATGTTAGAAAGTTTGACGGTTGTCAGAATACAGGCTTCCAACTTTTAACCTCACCACATAAAATCTGTTTCTTAATCTCGTGACTCACATAAGTAACCTCCCGTCGTGATCACCCATGGTTAAGTAATTATCCTTCATCTTCACTTCGCAGCCAGTTTCGGTAGCTTAACCTAAACTCAAAATATTGCATTTTAGATCAGGTATGTATAAATACTTGAAACTAACCGTTGTTCTCCACTTGGTTCTTGAAACAAAATTGAATCCCTTTCTTGAATTGACACATACGAGCTGTCACCAAACTTAACCCTATTGGTTACTTGTTAATTAAGGTCCGAAAAAACACAATCCCGTCACGTGATTATTCGCGCCGTTGGCAGGATACCAAGAATTTTAACTTTCTTGATTAAACTAGTTTGGTATAACTTTCCGCGAATTTTGAAAAACGATCTCCATAACTTGTGCCATATAGAAACTCGTGTCCACGTGGTCGGTTTTAGCCATGTTGTCCTGTTCGTTTTGCCTTTGTTCGTTTTGGGCAATTGGTCATATAGTGACCCGGTTTGTCACAACGTAGCACACGATCTTAGAGCTATCTTTTTTCTGCTTTTTGTTACTTTGATTTTTTGATGAACTTGGGATTGGATTACCCCCTTCCTTAATATTATTCCCGAATGATCGATTTTTTCTTTTCCCTTGAGAGTTGTTTTGTCCCTTCCACTTTTTGCCACCCTTTTGTTTGTTCGAGGACTCGACTTAATTGTAAAGTAGCTTGCCTTGCGTTTCAACCGGAATGTCATCACCCTTGATTCGTTCTTATACACCTTCAATTTACCCACAACATCTATAAATCCCATAGTTTTGACGTCTAATAATTTTTCTAATGATGCAACCATGTGAATAAATATTCTTGGTACACTAGTAAGGAATTCTTGACCATCTGTTCTTGATCTAATACACCACCTAAATTGAGAGCCTTGGAAGATATCGACGATAACTTATTTGCGAAGTCATCAATACATTCCGTTTCCTTCATCCATCTCGACGATCAAAGTTTGTAAATGAGCCTCATTCACCTGATTAACCCCTAGATGTCGAGTCTTTAAGGCCGTTAACATCTCTTTTACTATTGATATATTACCAATCTGAAGAATTTGGTTTTCCACTATGGATTGAAATATTGGTTTTCCACCAAGTAATCCCCACCTAACCTAACTTACTAGGTGTGAACCCGACTTACCGACTTGCAAGTTGGTCCCGTTATTACAATTCCAACAAAATCCCACTTGAAATAGTCTTTTTGAATTCTTACAATTAAACATCGCAGTTATCACTGCCATTACCGATTCCCCTTTGGACCACTCCATCAATATACTATGAACCATCACTGTCCAACTTATTCATCAGATCCCACAAATAGAGAGCATTCATTTTAAAATATGTAGTTTTAACTAAACAATATGTAAATTCTATAAATGATACTTAATCTATAATAAAAAAAAGTAACTATCTATACCGGTCATTCTATAATAGTACCTGTTGGGTCCTGTGAGGGACTCTTCAACAATTTTGACACAATTTGATTTAAACAAAGATAATAATGTTGCGAAAATAAATAAAAATGGAAGACTACAATTCATGAAATGGTTTTTCAGTATATCTCAAATGTAAATAATGGTTTACACGAGTTTAGAGTATGAATATAAATGAACATAATGAACTTTTTTACAAGAGTATGTTATATGCATGTTTGAAAGCTTGTGAATCGTGAGTGACATTTTGGTGAATAATACCTGCTATTTATAGTGGTTGAAGTCGGTTTAATTTGGAGTGTGTCAGAATATATAGAGATAAACCGAGAGTATTCAATTTATCTCTTTTCATCTGTGTTCAACTGCTTTGCATTAAATATCAAGTGGATCTTCTACTTTACTTGTTCTTCACTCATAGCTTTCTTTACTTTCCGTAATTTTTATCTTCTGATAGTCTTGAACTCCTTTGAGACTCTTTGTTGAAGACTAGGAATGCTTACCATTAGACGCATTTCACAGAAAGAGGGATATTTGTGAAATATGGGTTTCACAGATGAACTACATAATTTCTGTAGTTTATATGTGTAATCATAGAATCTGTAATTTTGACAGATTCTGCTGTCCTTTCTCTATCGAGGATGTTTCTAGTATTTTCTTCTAATACTTGATTTAGTCTATTACATAAAAGTGTCCAAACTGTATCAGCTATTGACCAACAATTTAATAGATATTGAGCGCCTCATTTATGTTACCAAAAATGGGGATATAGGTTGCAACAACTATTTAAGTAAATTAGATGTACCTCCGAATGTAATGGTAAATAAATCTAAAATCTTCATGTCTTTGCCTGTATCATAATGTATGTAGTTCTATTTAAATAATGTGACCCTGTAAGTGAAAACCTGCAAGAAACATAAACAAAAATAAGTTACAATCTGGCTGTAAAGCCATACTTTAGGAATAATAGTAAAAACATGAAATTTTTTTTATCTAAGCCTCCACGAGATTAGCCTAAAGACTTTTTGTGTATTTAACAAAATAAAGAAGTGGAGTACTAAAGCCAATGAAATTTGAACTAATACACATATCTCTACTTACCTATACACAATTCATATATACTGAATATGAGTCTAATTTGTTTGCTTATCACGAATCGTAGTATTCACATGTAAAGATATCAGTGTACTAGTAATCGATAGGAATATGTAGAACTCGAACTTGACCAATACGAACCTTTTCCCTGATAAAATGTATGTCGAGTTCAACATGTTTCGTGCATTGATGCTGCACCGGATTACCAGATAAGTACACAACAAAAATATTATCACAATATATCACTGTTGCTCTGCGAGTGGGAAGAGACGATTCCAATAATAAATTTTGAAGCCAACTAGTATCTGCAATTGCATTTGCAATGCCCCTATACTCGGCCTTAGCACTGGAGCGGAGATGGTAGGTTGTCTTTTGGATGAGCACGACACTAAGTTGTCACTAATAAACACACAATAACCAGATGTGGATCTTCGGGAACCAAAATAGCCCCCCCCCCAATCCGCATCAGAATATGCAGTAACATTGTGCGATTTGGAAGTAGCGAAGGTCAAGCCATAGGATAACTTACCCTTGAGATAACGTAAGGCCCGTTTCATGAAATGAAAATGCGTATCCCGAGGGGCGTGCATAAATAAAAAAAGTTGTTGCACTGCATATGTAAGATCAGGTTTGGTAAAATTCAAGTATTGCAGGGCACTAACAAGCTATCTGTAAAGTGTATACCATCCAATAACAGTTAACCGACTTTGATGAATGTAAAGTGGCATGACTTTGTAAGCCTTTGCGGCGATTTTGAAAAGATTAACCCATGAAGTATAAGAAAACTTCACCCCGTCTAGAACCCTAACACGTTGATGCATGTTGGTGAGGGTGTAGGCGAGATGAAAGGGCTTAGCAAGAGGAGGATTGGTGTTATCTTGTTTGTCCGACATGATGGTTGCCGAGGGGGATCACACTGTAGCGTGAAACGGAAAAGAATAACGACATGGTGGCCGGAAAATACTAACAAGCCGTAGCTTATGGGTTGCGAAAAAGGAGAGGAAAAAAGGTTTAGTGGCTCTGTTAATCATATTAGCAATAGGAATCAATCCGATGGTTTTTCATTCCCTATATCAACAATATATACAATCTTTACATTAACTACCTAGCCTATAATTGAGGAACTAAGAAAGGAAATAAATAATTACAAATTAATAACAAATATACATAGCTAATAGATTCATACATTCATTAATTATACACAAAACATTATTTGATTTAAATGAAGAGCATGTATAACCTATAACTTAGAACTATACAAAATCTAACAAACGCGTTATCTTTATCTTAATGTATGTTTAATTTACAGAGAGCAAAGGCTTCATGCCTTCATGTATAATGCCTACTTTTGCAACAACTAAAATCAACCATCATTGGTTAATGTTAAATAAGAAACACAATCAACAAGTATTTTTTCAATCTTGTTAAAAGTTTATAGTAAGGCTCCATCTTTATAGCTTTATATATATAATTTTCTGAAACCATCAAGATAAGACATGTCAGCAGACCAATTCTTCATCCTGCCCAACACAGAATAAATCTTTCTCACATGATCAACATTCGCCTAACCTAAATTTTCTATGACCCAGTGGTAAAAATACTATGAAACAAACCAGATCCCAATAAAAAGCCCCTTCAAAATTTATACGTTCATGTGGCTACATTCTTCCCGGAAGACATAAACATAGAAAAAAACATAGTAATAAAACCTAGTCAACCATGGTCATGAGATATAGACCTATTGAATACTCATATCTTGTATATTCATCAGCCAATAATAAATACAATAGCCCTATATATAGATCTTTACATTAACTCTATAAATTACATTAAGTACTCCTCTATAATAGTCAACATGACTAATATATATAACTAATACGCCCTCGCAGTTCGAGCGGTAGGAGAAGGAATGCTCAAACTGTCCCTAAATGTCTGAAATAGGACCTTTAGTGAAGATATCAGAATATTGGTACTCCGAGGGAATGCGCAGAACGCGAATATGGCCAACTCGAATCTTCTCTCGAACAAAATGAATATCAATCTCAACTTGCTTGGTACGTTGATGCTGTACTGGATTACTGATGTACCTTAAATTATACATATTTTCTAAGCAAATATCCCCCGCGTATTGGGTAAAATATGACTAACTATTGCAATGAAAAAATGTTTTTGTCTTCTTTGTAGTTTATCAAGTTTTACTAAGCCAAAATCACAAAAGGAACGGAAAATGCAAGAAAAACTAAAGAAAGTGAAGATTTTGAGTTTAGCACGGCCGTGCCCCACCCGGCACGCCTCGTGCCCAAGGCTAGCTTAGCCCCGACAACACCAGCAGAGACACGCACCGTGCTTCTGAATCAGCTCTGCACGACACGGCCCGTGCCACTAACTTAGCACGACCCGTGCAGCAACTAGCACACCCGTGCCCCTGATGCTCGAAGATTTGAAGATCGGCGGTCTGACTCAACACGCCTCGTACCATTGATGACAAGCCCGGTGCCCACTGACATGGCACGGCCCGTGCCATTCTCGGCTGATTTATAGATAAATGAGCACTCTTCACTTCCAACTTGCTCAATTCTTATCCCTCTCTTCCACTAGTTTATCATCTTTTCGGTTTTGAGCCATTTGTTTTAGTGTTCTTGATCTACTCGTCAAAGATTGTAAGAACTTCAACTTATGGTGATAATGAATTGTTATTTGTCTATGAATCTTTCATTATCCAGTAAGCAAATCTTTAGACTAATACTTGTCAGCCTAAATCTTTCAAGTGTTAGTCAAATTCTTACACTCATTTGGGAATAAACGAATCTTTGGTGGGTTGATAAACTGTATTTTGTAAACTTGCTTTAAGGTGAACTAATGACTTTATAAAAACCCTTTTTATTGAAAGTTTATTATTGATTTTCTGAACCAAACGTGCTCTACGTATCACAAACCATTTCGGGAGTCGAAATCCCTAAGGCCGGAATTATGACACCCGGTCGGGGGACGATGCACGATCCGAAAGGTGACTCGCGCCCCATGCTACATGATATGCTCGAGGTCCTTATGTCTATGTAAGCAAACTCGGCTGACCACGCAAGTGCGGGCTGAAAGTATTTGGTTGGGAATGGGGGTTGGTAATATTTTGTCACTTCACGGAAGTCGAGATGGTACGTGTTTGTGAACTTGGCTCTGTTTACGCCGGACATGCATGCGCGAGAGCAGTGCACGGAAGAAACGGACCTTAGTCCCTTAAAAAGAGAATTTTTATAATAAAATAATACGGCACGCATGTTTGTTCCCCTGCTGGTTCATGACGGCGTGTCGAGTACGGTAAGTCAGCCGGTTTGAGGGACCCCGTAACTAAGTGGCATTAGCTTCACTATATTTGTTTTGCCAACATCACAGTTCCCCGGGGTTCGTACCCCTCGTAGACGATCACCCGGGAGAGGAATGATGCTTGAGTTGAGGCTGAGAGCCGGTCTTGCTGCCTGTTGGTAAATAATCTTACGGGAAGGGCATCACAACTGATAAGTCTCCTAAATGATATTAATCTGCGACTGCGTTGATCAAGACACTACTTTTTAGTGTAGTCGATTTTTAGTTAATTTTTTTTTACATATTTTACTAACATCTTCACTTGAAGATTGACCAGGTTAGACGTCAGCAATGGTGAAGTAATAAGAGCCCTCCTTTTCCTTTGTGTCTTTGAATGATCCCGATTCAACTTACTCCTACTATACTGCCCACGATGGGTGCACTTGCCTGTGAATGTGGTGAAATAGTAGTAGTTTAAGTAAATCGTCTTTCTAAATTTAAAAGCTTAACTGCTAAAAGGTGTCACAAAATAACGATAAATTTAATACTCACCGCAGCACACCAAGCTTTTTGGCGCCGTTGCCGAGAACACAAAATGAGGATTTTGAGAAAAATCTGAGTTGACGGCCTAATCTTTATAAATATGTATATATTTATCATAGTTTTTCTTCAAATTTATTTTCTTAAGAATTTGGACTATTAACCACTTGGTGATTTTCTAAATTTTTAAACTTTCATTTTCTTTTTCTTTATATAGCATGTACATCAGCACTAGGTAATGACCTGATCACATACCAATTAGACTGATTTTCCTTTTCTGTACTATTTTACTTTGGTTACTACTAATTCTTGTCTAATTTTCTGCCTTCAGGTGGTGTATGAAAGTACAACCAAAAGACATAGTCGAACCACTCCCCGAACTAGAAAGATTTCTACACAGCAGACTCCGATCCCATTCCAAAACTGTTGTTAAAGTCATCAATAAGCCTATCCCATTGGCTCAAGAGCGGACCGCCATCGACTACTTAAGACCAAATGCCGTCAATTTTGGTGCACCCATTGCTTCTCCTGGTGTCGACTCTAACAACTTTGAAGTTCGACCCTAGTTGGTGCAAATGCTCCCAATTCTGCCACTTTTCACGGTCTGCCCGATGAAGACCCTCACTCTCACATCACAAACTTTCTCGAAGTTTGTGAGACATTCAAGTCCAACGGAGCCTCTAATGACGTCATTAGACTTCACATGTTTCCGTTCTCACTCAAAGACCGTGCGAAAACATGGCTGTACGCTCTGCCCAATGGTTCTATCACCACTTGGGACAAGCTCGTTCAGAAGTTTCTTTACAAGTACTTCCTCCTGCCAAGACAACCAATCTCCCGACCGAAATCAACTCATACACTCTAAAAGACGGAGAATCGCTGTATGACACGTGGGAACGCTTTTAAGAACTCTTGAGGAAATGCTCTCATCATAGTCTCGTAATCTGGCAGCAGATCTCAATCTTTTACAATGGTTTGCACCTGCAGACCCGCCAGATTCTTGACTCCAACTCTAGTGGCATTTTAGGAAATTGAAGTCCTGAGGAAGTCTTCAAAAAATTGAAGATATTGCTCAAACAAGTTTTCAGTGGCACACTTCTCGCAGTGCCAAAGCAAAAGCTCTAGGCATGCACTCTCTAGATGAATCCATGACCCTCAAGGCTCAAATGGAGGCCTTGAATTCCAAAGTTAAGAAGCTGGAGACCTGTAAATCTGCAGAACCCGCTCTGCAGTGCGAAGGGTGTGGTGGCCCACATAAAAACTGGAGTTGTATGGTGGATGGTAAGCCCGAAGATGTCAACTGCATACAAAATAAAAACCACCAGCAATACAACAATAATTCTGAGTGGAGGAACAATCAAAACTTTGGGTGCAAAAACAACGGGAACAGCCAGCAGCCAGGTAACAACCAAAACTTCTCGCAGCAGCCACGGCAAAGCAACAACTACCAAGGCAGCAGTTCATCTAAAGGGCTCACTCGCCTTGAATAATCAATATCCCGGATGTTTGCAGAAGCTGAGAGGAAGATGGAGGAGAAGTTCAGAAGCATTGATGCTAAACTTCGAAACCAGCAAGCCTCTATCAAGACACTCGAGAAGCAACTTGGTTAAATAGAAAAAACAGTAGGTGAAAGAGCCCCAGGTTCTCTCCCTAGCAACACCAAACCAAACCCCAAAGCGATGGTAAACACTATCAGACTCCATAGCCGAAGGGTTGGACCCAAGGAAGCTGCTTCGAGCTCAACAACATCAACCCCACCTTCTCAAAAACAAACTGAAGCACCTATCTCTGTAACGGTGGAAGAAGTCATGAAGGATCCAAAGGTTCCTTATCCCAGCAGGCTAAACAAAGCCAAGAACGAGGAGCAATTTGGTAAGTTCATGAGCCTTCTAAGACAGTTACATATTAACTTACCCTTTGTTGAAGTCCATTCTTAGATGCCAAAATACAAAAAATACATGAAAGACTTCCTGACAGAAAAACGCAAGATCGTAGAACTCAACTCTGTCAGCTTAAGGGAAGAATGCTCTGCCATTCTATCAAGCACTATTCCCCGAAAGCAGCTAGATCCTGGCAGCCTCACACTACCTTGTGTAGTGGGAGACATTGAGGTTTTAAGTGCACTTGCTGACTTGGGGGCTAGCATAAACCTTATGCTATTTTCCATGTTAAAAAAATTGAACATCGGTAAACCCACTCCTACCAGGATGAGTCCAGCTAGCAGATCGGTTAGTCAAGTACCCTTCAGGTATTGCTGAGAATCTCCTAGTTTAAGTAGGAGAGTTCGTTTACCCTACCGACTTTGTTGTGCTGGATATGGAAGAAGACAAGGAGGTACCCCTTATCCTCGAAGGCCATTCCTCGCAACAACTTAAGTAGTGGTAGACATGAGCAGTGGCACTCTAACGATCAAGTTCGAAGACCAGGAAGCAACTTTTGACGTAGGTAAGAAATTGGATATCACTCTACAGGTGGTGGACAACATCGAGTCAGGTCTGGAATTTGCATATCAACGAATGGAGGAAGCCTCCCCCTCCACCATCACTCTTCTAAACCAGAACTGCGGGTCTAGCCAGCAGACTCGTATAAAAAACGTGGCGCGCTATAGCGGCTTACCATGGAAGTCTAAGGTAAAAGCAAAAAGAATAGAACGGACTTTAAAGAACACATCTTCAGGACAGTTAGAATTCCGCCCCTTCCTTTTCTTTTCACTTAGATATCTATCTTAGTTTAGATTAGTTCAGTTTTTATCTTTTAGTACTAGTAGTTTAGTTACTAGTACTGGAGATCGAGGTTCGCCTAGTGTTACTCTTGACTCAGACCAGCAGGAAACACTCCTGCTGAGACGCGGGCAAATTTACCGGATCTCCAGTACAAGTAACTAAAGTTTAATCTAGTCTTGTAGGTAATGAATAAGGAAGACAACCAAGAAGGAGTGGGCAAGAACCAGGAGTTTTGGTTGGGGGATGCAACCTCAGTAGCATAATGCGTCTCAAATTAATGCAGTCGGTGATAATTTTCTTACCCTTAAACTATTTAAATCACATTTTACGCTTTATTTGTGCAATCAGTAAGCACATTGATGTACCTTAAATTATACATATTTTCTAAGCAAATATCATCCGCGTATTGGGTAAAATATGACTAACTATTGCAAAGAAACAACGTTTTTGTCTTCTTTGTAGGTTTCAGGTTTTACTAAGCCAAAATCAGAAAAGGAACGTAAAATGCAAGAAAAAATAAAGAAAGTGAAGATTTTGAGTTTAGCACGACCGTGCCCCACTCGGAACGCCCCATGGCCAAGGCCAGCTTAGCCCCGACAACACCAACAGAGACACGCACTATGCTTCTGAATCAGCTCTGCATGACACGGCCCGTGCCACTGACTTAGCACGGCCCGTGCACCTACTAGCACGCATGTGCCCATGATGCTCGAAGATTTGAAGATCGGTGGTCTTGACTCAACACGCCTCGTGTCATTGATGACACGCCTAGTGCCCACTGATTTGTCACGGCCTGTGCCTAGTTTAGCACAGCCCGTGCCATTCTCAGCTAATCTATAAATAGAGGAGCCCTCTTCACTTCCAACTTGCTCAATTCTTCTCCCTCTCTTCCACTAGTTTATCATCTTTTTTGGTTTTGAGCCATTTGTTTTAGTGTTCTTGATCTACTCGTCAAAGATTGTAAGAACTTCAACTTATGGTGATAATGAATTGTTATTTGTCTATGAATCTTTCGTTATCCAGTAAGCAAATCTTTAGACTAATACTTTTCAGCCTAAATATTTCAAGTGTTAGTCAAATTCTTACACTCATTTGGGAATAAATGAATCTTTGCTGGGTTGGTAAACTGTCTTTTGTAAACTTGCTTTAAGGTGAACTAATGACTTTATAAAAACCCTTTTTATTGAAAGTTTATTATTGATTTTCTGAACCAAACATGCTCTACGTATCACAAACCATTTGGGGAGTCAACATCCCAAAGGCCGGACTTATGACACCCGGTCGGGGGACGATGCACAATCCGAAAGGTGACTCGCCCCTCATGCTACATGATACGTTCGAGGTCCTTATGTCTATGTAAGCAAACTTGGCTGACCACGCAAGTGCGGGCTGAAAGTATTTGGTTGGGAAATGGGGTTGGTAATATTTTGTCACTTCACGGTAGCCGAGATGGTACGTGTTTGTGAACTTGGCTCTGTTTACGCCGGACGTGCATGCGTGAGAGCGGTGCACGGAAGAAACGGACCTTAGTCCCTTAAAAAGATAATTTTTATAGTAAAATAATCCGGCACACAGGTTTGTTTCCCTGCTGGTTCATGACGGCGTGTTGATTACGGTAAGTCAGCCGGTTTGAGGGACCCCGTAACTAAGTGGCATTAGCTTCACTATATTTGTTTGCCAACAGCACAGTTCCCTGGGGTTCGTACTCCTCGTAGACGATCAAGTAAGAAGTTTCAAACTTTCTATTAAATATTCTTTCCAACCAGTATTTGGGTGTTTTTGCTTGAGTTGTACGAGATGAAAGTCTAATATACAGTTCTCCTGGGTGGGGGGGGGGGATCACACCTATCTCAATAAAGTATATGATTGGTTTGAATAACGTCTCGAGCTTCAGGCGATTGCGGATGATATAACTTGTAAATATGTTCCTCCTCATGTAAACATATTTTATTGTCTAGGGGGAATTACGCTTACTTGTTTTTTAGTACAAGTGGCTATAGGATTTGCTATGACCTTTTAATATCTTCCCACGGTTACTGATGCTTTTGACCCGGGAGAGTGGTGATGCTTGAGTTGAGGCTGAGAGGCAGTCTTGCTGCCTGTTGGTAAATAATCTTACGGGAAGGGTATAAACTACGGGTTACCATAACCACTCTCCTAAATGATATTATCTGCGACCGAGTTGATCAATACATTACTTTTTAGTGTACTTATTTTTATTTAAAATTATTTTACATATTTTACTAACATCTTCACTTGAATATTGACTAGGTTAGACGTCACCAATGGTGAAGTACTAAGAGCCATCATTTTCCTTTGTGTCTTTGAATGATCCCGATTCAACTTACAACTACTATACTGCCCACGATGGGTGCACTTGCCCGTAAATGTGGTGAAATAGTAGTAGTTTAAGTAAATCGTGTTTATAAATTTAAAAGTTTAACTGCTAAAAGGTGTCATAAAATAATGATAAATTTTAAACTCACCGCAGCCCGTAAATGTGGTGAAATAGTAGTAGTTTAAGTAAATCGTGTTTATAAATTTAAAAGTTTAACTGCTAAAAGGTGTCATAAAATAATGATAAATTTTAAACTCACCGCAGCACACCAATTACGAGAGAGGTAGACATCAGACATATTATCACAATAAACAATAGCGGTGGAACGAAGAGGAACATGTAACTTAAACAGAAGGTTACGAATCCAACTAACTTCAGCTACCGCATTGGCCACAACCCTGTATCTACCTCTGCACTAGATCTGGAAACTGTCGCTTGCCGTTTGGAGGACCAATACAAAAGATTATCCCCCATAAAAACACAATATCCAGAAGCGGATCGTCTAGAGTCCGGACACCCACCCCAATCAACGTCCGAGTAAGCGGTAAGAGACGTGTCTCGTACTACTGTCAATCGAATACCGTGATCAAGAGTACCATGTAGGTAGCGTAAAATATGCTTCATAAGCTGAAAGTGTGGCTCCCGAGGGGCATGAATAAATAAACATACCTGCTGAACAACATATGAAATGTCTGGACTAGTAAAAGTGAGGTACTGTGACACACCCATGAGACTCCGATATAAAGTCCCATCAACTAGTAATGGCCATCTGCACTCAACTTAGAATTCGTGTCAACTGGCATGGCACAGGGCTGACACAAACTCATAGAAGCCGGTTGTATAATGTCTCTGGCGTATTAAGACTGCCTAAAAAACAAACGAGACGACTCACGTGTGACCGTAATACTGAGAAAATGATGTAAGTCACCCAAATCTGTCATAACAAATTCCCGGGATAAAGTAGTAATAAAATTTGGATCTGAAGCTTTCAAAACAATATCATCCACATATAATAACAGATAAGTAGTGTGTACGCCGTGGAGATACACAAACAAAGTTGAATCACCAACACTGGTCTTTAACCCGTGGGTCAAGAGGAAACTGGCGAACCACTGGTACCAGGCCTGAGGAGCCTGTTTGAGGCCATACAATGATCGCTTGAGGAGACAAACATAACTGGGAGAAGACTGATCAACAAAACCTAGAGGCTGCTGCATAAAAACTGTCTCTGTCAGATCGACATGTAGAAAGGCATTTTTCACGTCCAACTGATGAATCAACCAAGATCTAGACACTTCCAAAGATAAGACAAGGTGGATGGTCTGCGGTTTTATAATCGAGCTAAAAGTCTCCATGCAATCAATTCGACTAGTCTGGGATTTACCATTTGCCACCAATCGTGCCTTGTAGCGCTCTAACAAACTATCAGATCTGGACTTTTGCCTGAATAACCAAATGCACATAATAACTGGATGTCCCTGTGGCCTAGGTACCAACTTCCATGTGTCATTATCCTTCAAAGTTTTAAATTCATTGTTCATGGCTTGTCGCCAATTAGGGTCATTTAATGTTGATGTGTGCAAAACACATCCGGTTTTTCTTTGCTTTTTTGTACATTTTGAGTCCAATTTAAGTCGTTGTAGTTTGGTTTAATGTACTTTTAATTACGAGTCTTAATTTGTATTTTGATTCATTTTATAGTTGTTGGTTAAATTCTTGAGGCGAAAGAATTGGGGGAACAAATAGTTGAAAAAGTGCTGAACAGTGAAGATCAGGCGTTTCCCCTGATAGAAAACAAAGAACAAGCGATACGCTTGTTAGTAAAGTTTGTCGAGCTATTTAAAGTCGGTTGACCCGACTAAATTGGATTAGGCGTGATGCATCGCATCTTATACATATTTTCGAATCTTAAAACCCATATTTGTACCATCTTTTGATTAGTTTTTGATGAGATTTTAGTTCTTAATCGCTCATATGATGTATTACAGGAAATCTGGTGGTGATTTGATGATGTGTGGTAATTGGTGGTGAAAACGGGACATAGATCGGAGTCCGAGAGCTAAAGATAGAAGATCTCAAAGTTCTACTACAGTGTCTCCTCGCGGACCGCGAGCAACACATTCACAATCTCGCTGGTCCGCGAGTTTTGGCGTGGGAAAGAAGTAAAGTTGCAGTCGCGGCCCGCGACCCCCGTCAACAGTTCTCGCGGTCCTCTAGTTTTGGAAACCAGAAAGAGTAAAGAAATTATCACGGACCGGCGAGCCTTCCTTTTCCCTTATTCGCGGTCCAGAATCTCCCAGTCGGCTGAATTATTATGTTTGCATATTTAAGGAATTTTTGGACTGAGGGTTGAGGGGTGTCGACCAAAGAGCACGGTTTGGAGAGACACTCGATATTAGAGGTCGATTTGGAGAAATCAAGGATTATATTAAAGATCTTGGAGCTTAGATTGGGGATTTTGAAACTTCGGTTTGAGATTTCTTCATCTATTCATCCTCTTCTTCATAGATTTTGATTATTTGATCATGTATTGCTTATATTAACTAATTTGACTATTAGAGATATAATTTGTGGCCGATTTCTCATTTATCACCTTGTTTAGATGAAGCTTGACGCATTTTAACTTTTTGGTTGACCTTTCAACATGATTTTGTAATTTTTGCTATTGATTCTAGTTATGGTTGCTTGAGATGATCATGTATGCTTAATTTGCTACTGTTAATGATGTATTGTGTGATCTAATTGATAGGGATTATGGAATTGCAACCATTATTGATTAGTTCATTATTAGCCTTTTGACTTGATTGAGTTTTAGGGTTAATGCATGATCCGGAGACTTCCTACATGATGATATTTCATCGATATGTGGCTGATTTAGTGTGCATCCATTTGAGATTGACTTAACCGAGTCGTTTCTTATGCTAGTTATTGGCTAGGCATTGTTTAGTAGGTTAGAGTGCTTGTGACTGCAAGATTCGACCCTACTTATTTGTATTTAGTTATTTATAGGTCTCATGTTATTAAAATTATAATCATTGTGTGTATTAGGAGCCAATTAGAGAGACTTCTCTTGCTGTTTCCCGATATATGCGTGTTTTGCTTGTTTGGACCAAAACTGTGAAACCGTTATGCAAATTCACATTATCTGCTATATGTGCTTCATCTACGATTTCCCGATTGTTTAGGATGTGTCTATTGTCCTCTTCGGTTGGGTTATTCTCATTTGGTGATAGTTTCATGTTTATAGGTCGATGCGGGGGTCTTATCGGGTTTAGTGGATTCTAGGCTAGATGATATCTCTCTCATTCTGTTTCTCTGCTATTTGCGTTGTTTGCTGTTTGTTAACTGCTTGCTTAGTTTACTTAATTCAATCATTCCAATTATATCGGTTAAAAATTAGTGATGGTACATTTTTAGGAGACTGATTACGCGTCTGTGGATTGATATTCGGTACTTATTGATACTATATTGTATACGACGGGTATGCTTGCCCTAGTGTGTGATTTGGTCACTCAGTATTTACATTTTTAAACTTAACCTGTTTTTCTTGTTCAAATCTGACACATCAAGTTTTTGGCGCCGTTGCCGGGGACGCGTCAGCTTTCAAGACCTATCAGAGCTAGTAGTTTAGCTATTTACTTGTGTTTGTTACTTGTGTTATTTGCATGTTTCTAGTATGTTTGCCTATTTCTGTGTTTTCCTCCGTGTTTCTTAGTTCTTAGGTTAGTTTCCAAAGTTTAGTTCTATTTCTATTTCGTCTTGTCGTCTGTTTGTGCGCATTCATCATCGGAGGAGGAGTCAGTTTTCACCGTTGTCTGAGCCTGAGAGGGTTTTTCATAGACTCCGACGTTTGGAGGCACTACCAGTTCCAGTACCAATGGTAGAGAGGCGTACGCTCGCCGATTACGCTTGTCCCGACATCGCGGGGGCGCAGCCCAGTGTCATACACCCACCCATTGAAGCTAACAACTTACAGATCCAGCTTCAGACCATTTCCATTATCATAAATTATGTTCAGTTCGATGGATTTCCGAACGATGACCCGATGGCTCATATTTCAAACTTTCTAGAGGTTTGCGACATGTTAAAACTCAATGGAGTCCCGTCGGAGGCTGAAAGATGAGACTTTTCCCATTTTCTCTTCGTGGCGTAGTGAAGGCATGGCTTTAGTCCCTCCCACCTAGTTCTATTACTAGGGATTCTTTGACCCAGAAATTCGTTTCCAAGTACTTTCCTCCATCAAAAGCCGCAATGTTCCGAAACAAAATCTACTCGTTTGTGCAGGAAGACACGGAGAGTCAGATTGAGGCATGGGAGAAATTTAAGGAGGTGTTGAGGAAATGCCCATCCCATGGTATCGAGTTGCATCAGCAGGTGCAGATTTTCTATGGTGGCCTGAATGCCCTCACGCGACCGACTGTTGACAGTTCCACTGGTGGATCTCTGAGCAGCAAAACACCATAGGATGCACGTGATTTACTCGCATCACTTGCACTGAACGGCTACCCGTGGTCTACCACGCGTACGAAACATCCCCAGATGAGAGGGGTCATCAGGTAGATCCCGGTATAGCTCTCTCAACGCAGGTCGCGGCGTTCTCGCAGATGATGGAAGGGATGCAGACGAGTCAGAAACAGATGAGCTAGCCATAGGAGCCTTAGTAACATGTTAAATTCTGTCAATTATGAGCTGGTCCTAATGATATTACCAGTTGTCCGATTGTTGGTAGCACCGAGCTACCTAAGCAGGTCGATTATATGGCTAGCTAGGCCCGCCCACCGCCCAACTAGTATAGCTACAATCAGGCTTGGAGACCAAACCAAAGTTCACGGTGGAGGCAGGAGCTGAGGAGTTTGAACCCACCGGGGCTTTAGCCACGACCGCCACAGAGGCAGCAGGGTTTCTATAACCCTAACCCAGAGAGCACTAGACAGGTTCCGATTCAGTAAGAGGATACGTGTATGAAGAATCTTAGTGACATGATAACTCAGATGATGTAGCAGAATACGAAATCATCCTTCGATATTCAGAAAGTTGCTCAGCAGAATGAATTATGTTTGTCTAAAAATGAGCAGGATATCTCTACTATAGTTAAAGAAATGGGAAACATGGGCACTCATATGTAGAATATTGAGAGACAAATGGGTAAGATTGCAAAGTCTATGTCAAAGCGCCAACAAGGAGGTTTGCCCGGAAATACCGAGCCGAATCCCCACCAAACAACAAAGGAGATCACGACTAGGAGTGGCAGGACCACTCGAGATCCAGAACCAGCAGTCACTATAGAGCGGGTTGCAGTTGAGAGTGATGAGGTGATTGAGACTGATGTTCATGGGCAGGTGCAACAGAGGCTATGCCTAGCAAGTACAACACGTCCTAAGGAGCCAGTTAGAGTTTACACACCTCCAGTTCAATATACACGAAGGTTGAGGAGAGAGAAAGTTGAGGAGAATTACAGTAAATTTCTTGTTTTGTTTAAACAGTTGCATATCAATATATCGTTTGTGGATGCAATAGCTTAGATTCCCAAATATGCCAAGTTTCTGAAAGATATGTTGATAAACAAAAAGAAACTTGAGGAGCTTTCTACTGTTACATTGAATGAGGAGTGTTCGGATGTTCTTCAGAACAAGCTTCCGCAGAAAATGAAGGAACCGAGGAGCTTTACGATTCCATGTTTGATTGGTAGTTTATCTATCAACAATGCTCTTTCTGATCTAGGTGCTAGTATAAACTTAATGCCATATTATGTTTTCACGAGATTAGACCTAGGTGAGCCCACACCCACGCGCATGAGCATTCAGCTTGCTGACCGATCAGTCAAGTATCTGAGGGGTATTATGGAGAACATGTTGGTTAAAGTTGATAAATTTGTATTCCCGGTCGATTTTGTGATCCTTGACATGGATGAGGACAAGAACGTGCCTCTTATCTTAGGTTGGCTGTTTTTAGCAACCGCACGTGCTTTGGTTAATGTTTTCAGCGCTACGCTCACACTACGAGTCGAGGACGAAACAGTGACTTTTGACATTCATGATTCGATGAGACGTCCTCAGGGTCAATATGATACCCTTTACTTTGTTGATACCATCACTCCACACGTGAGTGATCAGTTTGAGGATATTGGTGATTCAGGACTTTCAGATACACAGCTTTGGGGTGGAGTTGACCAGCAGCTTGATGTGTATCTGCTACTGCGTGTGAGGTGACTAGTGAGGAGACTAGTGCATTAGATGTGAGCCCAGAGGTTTTTGAGGTCATTGACACAATGCGGGCAAAATTGAGACCGTCTGTTGAGGATCCGCCCACATTGGAGCTTAAAAAGTTGCCATCTCACTTAGAGTATGCATTTCTAGAGACGGAATCATGCCTTCCTGTTATCATTGCTTCAGATCTGACGGTGGATGAGAAATCTAGGTTGTTAGATGTGCTGCGAGAGCATGAACAGGCTATTGCGTGGAAGATTATGGATATTAAGGGGATCCGCCCTTCTTTCTGCACGCATAAGATTTTGATGGAGGATGAGTTTAAGCCTGTTGTGCAGAGGCAGAGACGACTGAACCCGAACATGCAGGATGTGGTGAAGAAAGAGGTTTTGAAGCTTTTGGATGCTGGATTGATCTATCCTATCTCTGATTCACCATGGGTTAGTCCGGTTCAAGTTGTGCCCAAGAAAGGGAGCATGACAGTTGTAGTGAATGAGAAGAACGAGATGATTCCTACGCGCACGGTTACGGGGTGGAGAGTTTGCATTGACTGTCGCAAACTCAATGATGCTACGAGGAAAGATCATTTCCCCCTGCCGTTCATTGATCAGATGCTGGAGCGTTTAGCCGGTCACAGTTATTATTGCTTTCTTGATGGCTTTTCAGGTTATTTCCAGATCCCCATCGCACAGGAGGATCAGGAGAAAACCACATTTACATGTCCTTATGGCACATTCGCGTACCGACGCATGCCGTTTGGATTATGTAACGCTCCAGCGACATTCCAGAGATGTATGGTCATGATTTTTCATGATATGATCGTGGACTCCATGGAGGCTTTCATGGTTGATTTTTCTATTTTCGGGAGTTCCTTTGATCAGTGTTTGACGAGCTTAGCAAGGATGTTAGCTCGATGTGAGGAGACGAAGCTGGTGCTTAAATGGGAGAAGTGCCATTTCATGGTTCACAAGGGTATTGTGCTTGGGCACAAGATGCCACGTGTGGGGCTTGAGGTTGATCGAGCCAAAGTTGATACTATTTCTAAGCTTCCTTCTCCCACTTCCGTTAGAGCGATTAGGAGCTTTTTAAGCCATGCGGGTTTTTACCGCCGATTCATTCATGACTTTTCGAAAATCATTAGGCCGATGACACAACTCTTAGAAAAAGATGTCCCATTTGTGTTTTATGATGAGTGTTTGACAACGTTCAACTTGATCAAAGAAAAGTTGGTGAACGCCGCGATCATGGTTGCACCCGATTGGTTGCAACCCTTTGAGTTGATGTGTGATGCGAGCGATTTCGCAGTAGGGGCAGTCTTGGTACAGAGGTGGGACAAACACTTCCATCCAATTTACTATGCCAACAGGACTCTTAATGAAGCGTAGGAGAATTACACCACGACTGAGAAAGAGCTCCTAGCTGTTGTGTTTGCCTTCGATAAATTCAGATCATATCTTGTCCTGTCCAAGACTATTATTTACATGGATCATTTTGTGATTAAATAAACAGGATGCCAAGCCACGTCTCATTCGCTGGATTCTGTTACTTCAGGAGTTTGATATCGAGATCTGAGGGAAGAAAGGGGCCGAGAATGTTGTGGCTGGTTATCTTTCGCGTTTAGAGGGTTCTGAGGATGATCAGCTCAAGGGGATTCCCATAAATGACTATTTCCCCATGAGTTGCTTGATTTTATGGAGGCGAGAGATGATCCAGAAGAGCCGTGGTTCGCCGACTTGGCAAATTATTTGTCGACTGGTGTTTAGCGGAAGACACTTTCATTTCAGCAGAAGAATAAGCTCTTTGCTGATGTGAAACACTATATTTGGGAGGATCCGTATTTGTATAGAGTTGGAGCTAATTTTGTGATCAAGAGATGCGCACATGGACGTCATTTGTATAGAGTCGAATAAAATGATTATTGGATGAAACTGATGATTAGGAGGAAAAAGACCTTTTTAAATTAGAGACTTATATATCCTCAGAATAAACTGGCACGTTATGATCTTTTTGCGAAAGCAAATCCCCGGCAACGGCGCCAATTTGGTAACGGGTGTCGTGACCGCTATACAAATAATCCTAAACTTAAACCTATAGATATGGTAAGTATGGTATCAATCCAGGGGAGTTAGTGGTCACTAGTGATTTAGATTTTAACTACCTAACTAAATTAACTACCTAAACTAGATTACTGTCACTAACCTAGATTGACCTAAACTAAACTAAACTAATTTAATCTAAGGAATTAACTAAAATTACCTCTTGGCTGTTTTTGAGTGAATTGATTGATTAACTACTTATTAACTAACTTAACAACTAAGGAAATTACTAAAGCTAAGATTACTTATGTGACAAGTTAACTACTTTTGGATCCTGATTGGCTACCGATCTGGGCAAAACCTAATTAATCATTAATAAGACATAGACATGATCCCCAATTGTCTAATTGACCTAATACCTTAAGTTTCTAATGGGCTGCTTAGTTCCTGCCGCAAGAAAGTGCTAGATCATGATAGTGGACCATTAAAACCCTAATTTACTAGTTAGGTTAAACAAATTCAGCATGCGGGTGCTCGACGGTTGTAAGGAAAACCGGAACAATTAACAACTAACGGTTAAGAACAGAACGATTTTACATAACCATTCACCAAAAGACAGTTAAAAGAAAGTTAGCCAATAATCATCAATGAATAAAACATAATTAAAACTTGAAAGAAACTAACAAAAGTCGAATAAAAAAAACTCTTTGGAACGGCTGAAATCCCTTCGAATGTCTTCCTTTACGTGCGTAAGCAACAGCAGCGAAGGCTGCCGTCTCACCCCTCAAAACCCTGTGTGCGTCCCGCCTTTTAAACAAATTACTGCCCTCCTTTTAATTCTTCCTCTAGGCCCACTCCCACGTGAATGTATCTTCCTTTAATTATTAGTATTGTTGGGTTAAAGTTCATCATGAATTTAATTATTTGATAGCGTAGCCCAAGTCGGTGATCCAAGATAATGTCAACCGACCCACTTCAAATATTTGAATCATCTTAAATGTAGCCAATGTAACATTAGTTCACTTTTCCTTTTCATTTTTTTACGCTCAACACCTGCATATGATGACAAATAAAAATATGGATTAAATTTATTCACCACAACCAATTTCTTCATTTACTTCTCGAGACCACCATTCAACAATATATATGATAATTGAACTTTCCATTTAGTTTATGATAATTAATAACTAACAATCTTTACAAATAATCATGGAGTTTAAGTTGTTACTTGTTATAGCTCGCATTAATACTAATTTAAGTACATTTACACCATAGCATACTAATAATTCAAAACCCGCTTAAACCATCACATATATAACTTTTTAGTTCTAAGCACATGAAACACATACCATAGGAAATATGATGAGAATTAATATATTATAACTAATAAAAATATAGAATTAAATATATAAAAGCGTTACAAAGTACACTCTCATCATCAGGCACGTCAGATTTTGAGACATTGTCACGAGGGTCCGACTGGAGAATATTACGCAACGCTTTACATCGCAAAGAAGGTGTTTGAGTCGGGATCCTACTGGCCGACCATTTTCAGAGATGTGTTTGAGTTGATTAGCAAATGTGACAATTGTTAGCGCGCATAAAATTTAGGAAAGAGAGATGAGATGCCCTAGACCAGTATTCGGGGATGCGAGGTGTTCGATATCTGGGATATCGATTTTATGGTCCATTCCCGCCTTCGCGTGGGAACAAATACATTCTTGTTGCGGTTGATTATGTTTCGAAGTGGGTCGAGGCACAAGCCCTCCCCACTAATTATGCGAGAGTTGTTGTGAGGTTTTTGAGGAAATTGTTTGCAAGGTTTGGAGTGCTGAAGGCACTGATTAGCGATCGTGGAACCCACTTTTGCAATGCACAGATGGAGAAGGCGTTGCAACGTTATGGGGTTACACATAGACTAGCTACACCATATCACCCCCAAACGAGTGGGCAGGTTGAGGTCACGAATCGGGGAATTTGTTGATACATGGTCCTTGATCGTCATGTGAAGTATCGAATACAAGACGGATTCACACAAGGATGCTGAGGTCCGAACTCGGGCCGAACCTGGAGTTCGGACATGGCCGAACGTGTGGCCGAACCTGAGGTTCGGCCGGTCGTATATCAGCCCTATAAATATGTGTTTCATGTATTGTATTCAGTAGTGATAACAGTTTATGCTTCCGCGTCATATATTCTCTGTGTACTCTGTGGTCTCAGTGGTTAATACAAAGCTCATTTGTATTTACTCTTTGTGTTTCATCTCGTATTACTTTGATTTCGTTACGACTAAGTAGAAGATCCATACGCTCACACACTTTCAAGTGGTATCAGAGCTTTAGGTTTACTCTACTAGTCGGAAATCAGTGTTCTTCAGAGTTTTGAGTTCAATTTCACGTTTTTGCGAAAATGTCAATCATTTTTGAGTTCGTTTGACTGTCTCGAGTGTGTTTTTATCAAAAATTTGTTTCTAGATCGTTTCTATCGTGTTTGCTTGAATTCCCTGTTGAAAATTCCAGTCAAGAACGTTCAAAATCGTGAAAATGAGGTTGAGTGAAATCTGTTTCGTTTGAGGTTCGGACAACTTCGGAGTAACCGCTCCGAACTCGAGGTTCAGACGGATTTCGGTCTTTATTTGAGTTCGGTGAGAGATCGGTCTTGTTTCGGAGAGAGTTCAGTGGTATTTCGGAGCAAGTTCGGAGTTGCTGTTGATTTCTCTTTCCGAAGGTCAGGTTCGGAGGACGTTCGGTGTAACTAAAGTTCGGACGACATTCGGAGATAGTTCGGAGGAGGTTCGGACGAGGTTCGGAGTGAACAGTAACCAGCTTTTCGAAAATGTCCGATTTTCAAGCATTCGCGGCTTTCAGAATTCGGTTCAGGCAACGATGCAAACGATGATTAACTATGATAATGAAATTGGAACAAGTCAGAAAGTTCCCAAATTACTTAAATTGGAAGATTATCATAGTTGGGTGACACGATTTGAAGCGTTTGTTTCTACAAATGATATTGATATGTAGTTATCGTATTCTGAACAATATACATATCCTAAGGGTGAGGATGGGGAGCCAATTCTTCAAAGGAAGCTTTCTGGTGAACAAAAGAAAGCATATCAAGCTGAGAAAAAAGCTTATGGCACTTTAACAATGGCTTTGCCTACTGATTTACTACATCAATTTTCAAGTAACTATACCACAAAGAGCTTGTGGGATGCTTTAGAAAAGAGATGTGAAGGCAATGATCAGTATAAGAAAAGTCGGCAAAAAGTGTTGAAGAAAGAATTTGATAGCTTCAAGCATTATCAAAATGAATCAATTCCTAATCTGATTGCAAGATTTGCACATTTAATGAGTGAAATGAAATTGGTGAATCTTACAAAAGATGAAGCAGATAGGAAAGAAAAGATTATGGAAGCTCTACCAGAGAAGTGGGAAAATTATGTGATGATGATTACTAATGATAAGGATTATCCAAGGTTGTCGTTTAATGATCTGATTCAATGAATCCAAGCTAGGGATATGGAGTTAAAAGTGAACAAGTCACTTCATGAGCAAATTCAGAATCCTGTAGTATATTATGGCAACAATGATTCAACTTTGAATGTTGGAAAGTCTAATGTTCTTAGTTCTGCACCCCCTACAGCATTTCTGGCAGGTAAATCTGACATTCCAAGTTATTCATCTGCTGGTTGTAATGTGTCAATTCCTAGTTCTTCGCCTCAAAGTGCATTGTCTGTTCAAACTGTTGATGATTATAATGCGTTAATGTCTGCATTGGTATCTTCATACTTTGGTGTTATCACTGGTTCTGTGAGTAAAGCTGAGTTAGCAAATGAAGATTACGATCAGATTGATTATGATCATTTGGAGGAAATGGATCTGAATTGGCAATAAGCTATGTTGGTTCGTAGAACGAAGAAGTTTTTCAATAGAACTGGTAAGAAGAGACTAAATCAGGAAGGAAAGATTGGATTGGACAAATCTAAGGTGAAATGTTATAAGTGTTCCGTTTATGGTCACTTTGCTCGAGAATGTCCAAGTTCTGCAGAAAGTAAATTGAAGTCTGGTTAACATGCACATTTAGTTTTTCATCCTTCAGATAAAGCTGAAAAGGTCGATCAGAAATCTGCTGCTCTTGCTCATGATTGGACTAACACATTTATGCATCCAGATGGATTTGCCTGGAATGCAGATTCAGATATTAAAAAGAATCATACTCCAATTTCAATTGCTTTAACCGTTCAACATGATGATGATGAAAGCTTGTTAACAGAATCTGATACTTCTTCAAGTATATCTTTGATTCAAGAAGAATTACCTAAGTCTTCTGAGAATTCAAAGGATGATGAATTTAACTGTTATAAATGTGAGAAGTTGCTCAAGAAGATTGCAAGGTTTGAACAAGATTGTCAATTATCAACTGAAGAAATTGTGGTGTTAAAGAAAGAATTGGAGAATTTTCAAAAGAAATATTATGAGTTGGTTCATATTCATGAAGATGTTTTGAAGGAAAAGGTTCATTTGACTGAAGAGTGTGAAAAAGCCAAAGCTAAAGCGTTAGACGTAGCTCAAGATTTTGAGAATCTGTTTGAGAAGAGTTATCCGGTTCAGCAAAAATATGAAGAAGCTACTGCTCTTATAGCAACAATTGCTGTTACCGTTGAGAAGCTTCAAAACAAGATCTCTATAGATGAAAATGTTCTATACAGAGACAAGAATGAAGTGTTAACAAAAGATGTTAAGATCTACAAGCAAAAGAGAGAAAATGTGCTTGAAGAATTATATGCTGAATGTGAGATCCGGAAGTTACAAACTTACGAATATGATGATCTCAATACAAAATTTATCAAGTCACAACAAGAGGTGTTTGAAGGTCAACAGAAGATTAATGATTTAAAATTGGAGATTTTGGAGTTGAAAAGGCAAGTGAAGAACTGCAATTTGTCACCAACATTGCTTAATTTCTTATACAAGCAGGATCAGAGTTCAGAAAGTTCTAAGCAGAATGATGTTCACTCGGTACCTCAACCAGTGGATTTGATTGAAGTTACTGCTGCTCAGATTGATCCAAAAGATGACTTGCATGATTATTCCAAGTTTGCCACTCCATCCAAGAAGACCAAATCCAAGTCTAAGAAGAAGGAGAAACCTTTGGGTGAAGCTCCAAAATTTGTTTCAAAGTCTGTATTGCTGGAAAATGAAAAGGTTTTTGATAAGGTTGTTTCGGGTTCTTCATCTGCAACCGAAGAAGAGAAAGTTTTGATTGAAAAGAACAAGCTGAAGGATATTAAGGCTAAATTCACTAGTGAAGCTAAGTCAAGAGAAGCTTCATGTTTTTCTTCAAGTTCTTCAAAGGTTTCAGGTTCCAAGCACAAAGGTTTGGGTTTTGTTATGAAGGAAGTTCCGGCTGTTGCAAAGAAACCAGTGAAAGCTGACACGGCTGTTAAAGCTAAAGTTCCAAAGAAATCACCATTTTGAAGGAATTTACTTATTCTTCTGGAAGATCATCATCTTCAAGGAGTCCATCTCCTAGGTATGATTCTTCTGATGGTTTCTTTGATAACTTTCATTCTGAACATTCATCTGATTCTCAATAATCAAAACATTTTTCACACAATTTTAGAGAAAGACTTTGTTATGTATGTCGTCAACCAGGACATCTAGCTGCTGATTGTCCGACGACTGCATATATCCACAAAACTGCAAAATATGTGGATAACAAAGGTCAAATTTTTGATGAACCATGGTCCCCAAGGATTAAATCAACTCGTAAATCGTCTTGGTCTAAATCAAGTACGTCGGTTGAATCTGATTCAGGTTCCGATCAAAAATTAAAACTTTTACAAATTTGGAAACCAAAAGTTGTTTCCAAGGCCAACAAGGACTTTGTGGAAGACACCGGGCGACCCGACACTGCGGATTCGGGTCGATCCCAACGCGACTAATGTTTTCTTTGGTGTCAAGCAGGTGTTTCAGGAAGACCTTTCGGTGATTGGAAAATTGCTGATTGTGAAATATCTGTTTTTTAATTAACTTGAATTTCAAAATCAATTTTGTTTTTTTTAACAGGCTAAACTGCTAGTATTCGTGTTGGTTGATCAATTTTTTTTTGTGTTTTTTTACTCCATCTCAGTCTGAGGGGGAGTTTGTTTTTGCAAAAATACAAAAATAGTGTTTTGTTTTTCAAATCGTAAAAATGAAAATCTATAAATAGAGTTGTCATTTTTAGGGGGAGAAATTTGGAAAAGACAAAAAGATTGAAAAATGAGAAATTGTATCCGACATGATTGGGAAATGATGGTACATTGGCTGACAATGTCTGACTCATGGATAAAGTAATGAAAAGGCCATAAGATCATTTGATCGATGTGTAAGGTAGGCTCGGCAAATCAGAAAGTATACAAATGTGATATACACTAAATCTGATGCTTGACCTAGTGGATAACATATTGATGCATATCTCATGATATATCAAGAAAAAGATATGTGAAAAATAAAATGAGAGGTCACTGTGTATACATGTGTTCATTTTGCAAAAATTTAAACTTGTTTGATTTTCTTTATTTAGTCAAACGATCGGACTTTCTCTGCGTGTCGAAAGACCGACCTGATCGTTGTTCGTTTGACGTTCTGCTTTATTTTCTTTGGTGTTTCGTATAACTCATCGGACTTTCTCTCCGTGTACGGAAGTACCGACCTGATTGTTGTTGAGTTATACAATTTCAACTTGTTTTATTTTCTTGTTTTGTTAAATCCGAGGCCTTATCTGCGTATCGAAAGATCGACCTTAAGGTAGACGATTTAACGTTCTTATTTCTTTTTGCATGGAACACAGTTGACTATCTCATGGTTACAATCATTGTGTGATTAAAATCACAAATGAAATCACAAAATGTGATAAGCAAAGCATATCTGAGTATTCTGATAGTGTGGCGTACACTGGTCAATGCAAGCTTAATCAATACCTTAACATATCCAGATGTTATAAGTATGATTGTGCCGGAGTTTAAAATTGGACAAATTATATCTGCAATCGGCATGGCTTATGTATTTCAATAATTGAAATTGAAATGTAGATCAGCATGTTATGACCAATATGATCCTAAGTTGTGATCTTTCTCACAAAAGACAAAAATTGTGTCTAATTTTGTATTGTTTTATTTTTCTTATTAGAAAATACCAAAAAGATT
Source organism: Deinandra increscens subsp. villosa (assembly GCA_039602395.1). Lineage (NCBI taxonomy): Eukaryota > Viridiplantae > Streptophyta > Magnoliopsida > Asterales > Asteraceae > Deinandra > Deinandra increscens. The sequence continues at coordinate 80,925,519 of JBCNJP010000017.1, read as the reverse complement.
TTAGGAGTGTTTTGATATAAAGTTTCTAAAAGCCAAAAAGATTTCGTTTCTGATTTGTTTTTGATTGATCAACACGAAATACAAAATCAATTTTCAAAATCAAAATATCTTGGAGTCTCGAAGAGACATTTTGCACCAAGGTTATTTATGTTGGCAGGTTTCTAAGTGAGAAGAGAACATCACAACTTCAAATCTTCTGGAGTTTGTTGATAAAGAGATTACACACGATGCAATATCAAGTATTCAAGATTGAAATACAAATTCAATTTTCTAAATCAAATATGTGTTTCATGTATTGTATTCAGTAGTGATAACAGTTTATGCTTCCGCGTCATATATTCTCTGTGTACTCTGTGGTCTCAGTGGTTAATACAAAGCTCATTTGTATTTACTCTTTGTGTTTCATCTCGTATTACTTTGATTTCGTTACGACTAAGTAGAAGATCCATACGCTCACACACTTTCAGGATTAAAGGGATTTTGGAGAAAATGGTCAGTAAGAACCGTAAGGATTGGGCAGATAAACTGGATGACGCATTGTGGGCCTTCCGTATGGCTTACAAGACACATACGGGAATGACGCCGTATAGGTTAATTTACTGAAATACATGTCATTTGCTATTTGAGATTGAGCATTGCGCTTATTGGGCCATGAAGGCCGTCAATCTGGATTTAGATCAAGCAACTCGAGGACGATTCTTTCAGAGTTGGAGGAGCTACGCGATCACGCGTACGAGAAAACAGGTTCATACAAAGCGCAGACCAAGAGGATTCATGACAGTAACATTAGGAAGAAAGATTTCAAATCGGGAGATCGTGTGTTTATCTTTAATTCAAGGTTGAAGTTGTTCCCGGGTAAGTTGAAGTCTAGGTGGTCGAGTCCCCACGTGGTTAAACAGGTTTTTCCTTATGGGACGGTTGAGATTGAGGGAGTCGATGGTAGTTCGTTCAAAGTCAACAGCCATAGGTTGAAGCATTACTTGTCAGGTCCGGTTAACGTGAAGGAGGAGGTTGTTACGCTGTTGGACGTTCCGCCGCGCTGATCGCGGGGACGAGTCTGGCAGACGACTCAGAAATAACTTCAGCGATTGCGGGAGACAGACTGATTAGGTTTATTTAGGAAATTTGTTCTTTTTTGGTTGATTTTAGCTTAGTTTAACTTTTTCTTGGTCTACTTTGACTTTTTGGTAATTTTGTGTTAAATTAGTGGCATTTGATCTTTCTTTTTTTCATTTTATGCGTGGTTTTTAGTTTTTCCGGTTTATGGTTGCATCCAGGATAGAAAACAGATCAAAATGGACGAGGATTGCATCATTTTGCGTGCCAAGTTGAAGACTTTGCAAATCATGGTATTTTTTGTGTTTTTGGATGAGTTTCGGGTAAAGAACGAGCAAAACAGGTTTGTGATATCATTTTTGAGTCCCGAGCAATCCTAGGTAATTGTTTTAATAGTTGTAGATAGTTCTTGATGGCTGGGTTTGGTTATATCGCGTTTCAGATGGTTTGAAGAGTTAAAACATTCTGGTTTGCTGATAGCCTGAAGTCGCGGATCGGCGAGATTACCTGAAACACTTTTAGCAGTCCGCGGTCCCTCTTGAAATCCGGTCACACTTGCCGATTCGCGGACCAACGAACTGCATATCTAATTTCTAGCGGCCCGCAAGTTTCTTTAAGTCAATATTAGGTCATTTTTTTCATTTTCCCCAAATTCTTCTCTCTGCCTCCCAGCGAATTTTTTACCCTCTCCTTCTCCGGTTTATCTCCACCAACTACCCACATCGCCACCGCTCCTTCATCCATCGCCGCCACTACGCCCTCTGATTTCCCTCCCCAACAGCCGCGACCACCTTCTACCGACACATCATCTTCTAGCTGCTGCTCCTGTGTCATCACCGTCAACCAATCACCAACCACTCGCTGCCCTTTGTCCTTCATCTCTAGACGATTACACGCCTGCCGCCCCATCCTCGTCTTCCCCATAACAACCACAATCAACACCTCCGCCGCCCTCTGTCTCCGACGCCACAGCCCTATCACTTTTGATCCTCACCATTCTTAATTCTTTCTTTCCATGTGCCTTCTCAGTCAGGCATGCTTAATTATTTTAGGGTTTGGTACATTTTTTTTCTCTCGTTTAGCTTTTTCATAGTCTTCTTGTTTAGTTTTAATTTAAATTATGTTTATGTTGGCTTCTGATCATTAGTGGTGTAGGAATTGTCCAATTCAAGGTGTTGCTTTAACATTAGTGGTGTAGGAATGGTCAAATTCAAGGTGTTGCTTTAATTTTAAATTGACCAGCTTTGCAATGTTTGAGCTAGGATAACAAATTCTCATAAAGCACTTAGGAAAGTTAATATGGATTGAAGATTGTGATCAGTTGTTTAGATTGTTACTATTAGCTAGGCTATGTTAGCTATCTTCTTTGAATTGAAATTTTTATGATCAGAAGTTGGATGCCTGCTATTACTTTGGATCACATTTGTGTTGATTGAGGATTTCAAAATTTTGTGGAGTTTCTTGACGATAAACTTGGTGACCATTGCGTCTACTTTAGTTTGTTTCGTTTTAGGTGATAACTAGATGCATGTTTAAGTTCTTTACTTTTAATTTGCTTGTTTTAGGTTGTTTAGTTTAGGTTTTAGTAACATTTCAATAGTTACTCGTTTTTAGCTAGTTGGTTAGTCATTTAAAAAAACTCCAAAAAAATTTATGTTTAGTTCTGTGATTTTATTTTCTTCAATTAGGTTCATCGCTTGTTTTAGGTTTAGTTTTCTTGTTCCGTTAAGATTTTTAGTTTCTATTTAAGTTGTTTTTGCATTTTTCTTGATTGTCTTAGGTAATTTAGGTTTTAATTGATAACATTTGAATTCTTGATGCCCATCTGCTTGATTTTTATCTAATTGCTTCATTGGAACACCCAAAACTGGTGTTGGTTTAGTCCGAGAAACGAACGGGTCATGCCCGATTTTCCAGAGTTTTGTGCCGTTATGCGGGCCATTAGTACTCAATCTCCATTCCAGTGGTCCGCAAGACGATACAATTTCTCGGGTTCATTTAGAATTCTAGTTTGTGTGGTGTTCACTTCATAAGTTTTAAACAAACGTCCGCACACTGGTTTTCTATTCTGATCAGTCCTCGTGCAAACCATCTCTTCATAAATGACAATCAGCGATTTGCGTTTGGTTTTCATCTTGTTCTCTTTTTTTTTGCTTATTTCGGGTCATTCCCTTCATAAATGATAAATGCACGACCCGTTTTAAGTAAAAATGTGACTGTGCATACTCGTTTAGTGGCTGCAAATCGTTGGTACTCAATCTCCATTCCAGCGATTTGCAACCCTACTTTCTGATCACATTGACTTGACACGCGAATCGTTCTCTTCATAAGCGACAATTGGGTGGTTCGTGTTCGGGTTTCATTCGGGTTTAGTTAGTTTTGGTCAATGCAAACTTTCGGGTACTCAATCTCCATTCCCGCAGTTTTCATTTGATCAAATTTCTTTGTTTTGCAAATTGTTTCAGCTATTACCCGTCTGAAACCCGATTTCCATTCTGTCTTATTTTATTCATTGTGCCGACTTGTTTGGTTATGGCGCATTTGTTACGCGCCTGGCTAGGAGTTATAGTTTGCTGCCGCCACCATATGGCGTTGATATTCCTCCGGCAGAGGTCTTGACTCGGACGGTCGACGCCTCTCCACTGGACGCCAGGGCCATTACGCAGATGCAAATGATAGAGACGCCGGGCGAGGGGGTTATTCGTTTATGGCCACACGACCGATGGTGATTCCCCCAGTTGTGGGACTAGACGGCCAGATGCAGTATCCGGTCCAACCCGCTCCAGATCCGATCCCTCATGCTAGGATGCCAGCAGAGCGCGTTTTAGTACGCGTCGCGATGGATCACTTGGTGGCCGAGGCCGCCGTAGTAGATGTTCCCTTGAGCCACCAGCTGATGTTCGAGGACCTCGACCCTGCCCTCTCTCTGCTCAGGCTCAGTAGACCCAGGCTATTCAGCAGCATAGCCGTCTTCTTACAGCTCAGACTCAGGCGATTGTGGCTCTAGCAGATCATCAGCGCCAGATGCATGATTGGTTTGTGCAGGTAGTTGCAGCACTGGCTGTTGCAATTCCAGGTTTTCAGCTGCCACCACCAGATTAGCAGCCCTGAGACATCGGTTTTCTTATCCGAGTTGTATTCTCTTTATTTTGATTTTTGATGTATTTATTTAGGGGTACAAACTCGAGATATTTTTGTATGGGTTGGGTTGGCTTGATACTTTGACACTGTTTTGTATCTATTTGATGTTTGCTTTAATGTTTGTTGTGATTGACTAGATACTTACCTGAGAAATAGTTCTGGCACCTGTTGGTCAAGAGTTGTTTCATCATTCATTTTGGAGATTTTGGGCTCACTTGGCACATCCTCCGGCAGTTCTGGTACTTTCTGGTCGAGAGCTGTTCGTGTTGCATTCTGCAGTTCACTGGCACATCGACAGTGATCAGGGGAGTATTTCAGTTCCCTTTACCTCTTTTTTGTGCTTGATTTCGATTTACCGTACATTGAAGGCAATGCACGAACTAAGTGTGGGGCGGAGGGTAAATTGAACTGAAATTGCTTAAAATTGTGAAAATTTTTGAAATTTCCTAATCATTTCCCCTTATTTTGTTTTACATTGTCCTTGAAATTTGTTTGCTGGAAAATGGAAAATGATAGAAAAACTAGAATTTTTGGCTTTTTGGTGAATGTAAATAGAAAATTGAATAAAGTTGAAAGCGCGCCTGGTTTATGATGTACTGGTAGGCCCAACTGATTTCTGAAAGCTTAAAAATCCCGATTTCGCTACTTAAATGGACCTTAATTAATAAATATTGTGGGTTCCCGCCTTTTGCGTAGTAGCAAAGCCAAAACTGTTGAATAGGCTGATAAGTACCACTTTTGTTTAAAATGCTTATGATTTGGAGATTACCTGGTACATTATGATCTTTTTATGAAAATAAATCCAAGAAATAGTGGCCCCCCATTCATCCATCCATCTTGAGATTGTTTTGAATATATATATATATATATATATATATATATATAGGGAGAGGATCATTTGAGGATCATATATATATATAGGGTGAGGTTCAATGTAGACACCCCCATAAGTGTAGACAAGTAGACACATTTTTTCACCATTAAATCTCTTGATCTAATGGTTGTGATTAATCTTTTTTTTCTTTTTCACACTTTTCAAACAATTTCACATGTGAAAAAGAGCTATTTCACATGCGAAAGTGTCTACAAAATTGTTTTTTTTCACATGTGAAATTGTTTGAAAAGTGTAAAAAGAAGAAAAAAAGAAAAAAAGAAAAAGAAAGAAATTAATCACAACCATTAGATCAAGAGATCTAATAGTGAAAAATGGTGTCTACCTGTCTACACTTATGGGGGTGTCTATAATGAACTTTTCACTATATATATATATATATATATATATATATATATATATATATATATATATATATATTATAGGGCAAGGTTCCTTGAAAAACTACTATTATTTGGAAAAATGAAAAACCAACGGAAAAATAGCCTTCATTTAATATAATTTTCCTTTGGTTTTTCAGTTTTCTAACTAAAACTTAGTTTTCCATTGAACTTAACCCTATATAATATATATATATATATGTGTGTGTGTAAAAAAAATCGAATAAAGTGCACAAAATTCGCTGATCCTACGTTCTATTTCTAGGGATAGTGACTTCGGAGATGATCTATTGGGGTTAGGTGGATTTTGTCTGCGAGGGTCAAAGCCTGCTTACTACCTCTCGGGATAGTGACTCGGGAGATGTAATGATAGGTGGAGACTCGCCCTAGTTTAGGAATAAATAAATAAATTCAATTCAAACTCAGCCATCATTCCATCCATTCCACTTTCCATAATCTCTGAATCATAATTTTTTTTATTCAATTGTGGTGGGAAAAGCCTTAATCTAGTTTGGTCCGTGCTGATTCATGCTTTGAGATGGGATTAGGCATATTTGCGAAACTGATAGTGTGGGACCCATAATTGAAAAATTAAATTGAATAAATTATGTTAAGGGGCTTCGGTTTTCGGCGGTTGGGTTTATTCGGACCGAAATACCGATAATCGTAGCTAGGGCGTGACTATCGATGGTTTTGAATAAAGAATAGTAGCTAGAAGTCAAATTTCCCGGTTGTAATTCCGTCGCGAACTTTTTTGGGATGAAAAAGGGTTAAGTGTGGGGATGTTTGTTGCATCGCATCTTATACATATTTTCGAATATTAAAACCCGCATTTGTACCATCTTTTGATTAGTTTTCGATTAGATTTTGGTTCTTAATCGCTCATGTGAAGTATTACAGGAAATCAGGTGGTGATTTGATGATTTGTGGTAATTTGTGGTGAAAACGGGACATAGATCGGAGTCCGGGAGCTATAAATAGAAGATCTCAAAGTTCTGCTACAGTGTCTCCTCGCGGACCGCGAACAACACATACACAATCTCGTTGGTCCGCGAGTTTTGGCGTGAGAAAGAAGTAAATCTGTAGTCATGGCCCGCGACCCCCGTCTAACATTTCTCGCGGTCCTCTACTTTCGGAAACCAGAAAGAATAAAAGGATTCTCGCAGACCAGCGAGCCTTCCTTTTCCCTTATTCGCGGTCCGCGAATCTCCATAGTCGGCTGAATTTTTCTGTTCGCATATGTAAGGAATTTTTGGACCGAGGGTTGGGGGTGTGGACCAGAGAGCATTGTTTGGAGAGATACTCGAGATTAGATTGGGGATTTTGAAGCTTCGGTTTGAGATTTCTTCATCTATTCATCCTCTTCTTCATAGATTTTGATTATTTGATCGTGTATTGCTTAGATTTTACTGATTTGACTATTAGAGATATGATTTGTGGTTGATTTCTCATTTATCACCTTGTTTAGATGACACATGACCCATTTTGACTTTTCGGTTGACCTTTCAACATGATTTTGTATTTTTGCTATTGATTCTAGTTTTGGTTGCTTGAGATGATCATGTATGCTTAATTTTCTGCTGTTAATGATGTATTGTGTGATCTAATTGATAGGGATTGTGGAATTGCAACCATTATTGATTAGTTCATTGTTAGCCTTTTGAATTGATTGAGTATTTGGGTTAATGCATGATCCGGAGACTTCCTACATGATTTGTATTTCATTGATATGTGGCTGATTTAGTGTGCATTCATTTGAGGTTGACTTGACTGAGTCGCTTCTTATGTTAGTTATTGCTAGGCATTGTTTAGTAGGTTAGAGTGCTTGTGACCGCAAGATTCAACCCTACTTATTCGTGTTTAGTTATTTCTAGGTCTCAGGTTATTAAAATTAGAATGATTGCGTGTATTAGGAGCCAATTAGAGAGGCTTCTCTTGTTGTTTCCCGATATATGCGTGTTTCGCTTGTTTGGACCAAAACTATGAAACCGTTATGCCAATTCACATTTTCTGCTATCTGTGCTTCATCTAGGATTTCCCGATTGTTTAGGATGTGTTAATAGTCCTCTTTGGTTGGGTTATTCTCATTTGGCAATAGTTTCATGTTGATAGATCGATCCAGGGGTCTTGTCGGGTTTAGTGGATTCTAGGCTAGGTGATATCTCTCTCATTCTGTTTCTCTGCTATTTGCGTTGTTTGTTGTTTGTTTAATGCTTTCTTAGTTTACTTAATTTAATCATTCCAATTACATCGGTTAAAAATTAGTGATGGTACATTGTCGGCAGACTGGTTACGCGTCCGTGGATTGATACTCGGTACTTATTGATACTATATTGCATACAACGGGTACGCTTGCCCTAGTATGTGATTTGGTCACCCAGTATTTAACTTTCTAAACTTGACATGTTTTTCTTGTTGAAATCCGACACATCAAGGCGTATCAGCTACTTTTCCACTTGCTCCAAGAGATACACTTGGAGCCCTAAAATCCGAGAAAACCCTAATTTCGACTTTAAAAGAAATTGTGCGGGTATTTGTTGGGGGACTTGACTTTTTCTGACTTGAGAGACCTCTTAAATTATTTTTAGATCAGGGGAAGGCTAGGATCAAGGGGGGACACATACGGTTTAATCATTCGACCACAAGTTTGTGATCCTGTTTCTTTTATACTTCTTGATTTCTTGTAATTGATAACCTAAAACCATGTTTGCATCTAAAGTTATGAACTTTGTGATTATTTCTGGATTGCTATTGGTGGTAGGCTAATTCTTTAGTGCCACCTAGACTTAAAGATGACTAATTGATATTTTCTACTTTATTCGGTTTATGACAATTTCTTGATGGGTTGATTGCTCTTTAAACTCCCCTAGTTTTCTGTGATTGATGCATATGCGTATTAAATTTAGGGTTTTGATTGTGCGTTAAGTCTTGCTTAGCTTGCGAATGTATTTCGGTTCAAGTTAGTGGTTTGATAGTTTAACTAAATTTTTGCTATTTATTATGATTTGCTAGGTTTAGTAATCATAGAATTAATTGATTATCATTACCTTGAGATTAATATTCTGCCTTATCTAGAGACCCAAAAGGTAATGGATTTGTCGGGTAATCGGGTTAGCTAATAGGTCTTAGGAAGAATTGTCCCAAAAGGAAATTACCTAGGGTTCTATGGTTAGCTTGTTATTCGTGTTAATTTTAGTGATTAGAGGTAGCTCTGGTTATTTTAGGGTGCCTTAGATTGTTTTGAGGGTGTCTAAGGTATTTGAAGTGCGTAGGAATCAAAAGGTGAACCGTTTGTTCGAACATCAGAGTAATCGGTTAGGAAGGACTCAAAACATGAACTAACTAACAGGTGAGCGTAATCCAACCTTTAGGTATTCTATCAGTAACGTCTGCAAAGTGATTCGGGGGCTCATAGGGTTTCTATAGGATGTGTCTTAAGATACTAGTTCCATCAGAGTTGTCATAACCGAGTGTGGTCGTTAGTGTTAATTAGGATTCTAGGTCTAGGTGGTACCATTCTCATTTCTGAATTCATCCTAAGGTTTTCCTGTGTCGGTATTTAGTTAAGTTAGTTAATTTAAATATTTAGCTTAAAAACAACAAATCAATCTTTCAAATAATCTAAATTTCATTTCCTTAGTTAGGCTAGCTAAATAGTGTCCTTAGGGTTTGATATTCGGTCTTCCGCAAGCTATACTATAGTCGGCAGGTACACTTGCCTAGTAGCATGGTCTGGTTTTAGGATTATTGGTTTTTAACTTTGTTTGTCTAGGTCTAGGATAAGTTAGTTGTTTTTAGTGACGAAGTTTTGCACATCAAATGCTTTAATATATGAGGTTGGGACCGGGGATAAAATGGTATCAATGTGAAGGTTCAAACGCTCGATAGGCTTAGTGACACCAGATTTAGCACAAGTAGTCATGGGGTGAACGTTTTGGGGAGGATGGGAATGGGAAATGGAGCGACAGGCGGATGTGGCTGAGGTGTCGAGGGACGGCATGTGGGCTGGAGTAGAGGAGGTTGGGCCAGTGTAGGGACTAGAGTTTGGGATGTGTGTTAGGTGATGATGGGTTGGCGGTGGTATAGGGCTCATGAATGTGGGCAGGCGGAGGAGTTGGAGAGACGAAGGGGGCTGTATCAGTAGGCATACGTGGGTCAGAATTGAAGGAAGGAGCGGGAGATGGTGTGTGATTGGTTTCGGAAAAAGGAAAGACACCTTCGTCAAAGACGACGTGTCAAGAAATATGTACCCGACTGGTGGAAGGATTGAAACACCGTACCCACGGAAGTTGGCCGGGTAGCCAAGGGAGATATACCGAACCAAACGTGGGTAAAGCTTATGAGTTTAAGTGGCCGAAAGGTTGGGATAGCAAGCACACCCAGACGCACGAAAGTGATCGTATGTTGGGTGACGATGATATAGGATGAATGCAGGAGTGTAAAAATCGAGTCGTTTGGTAGGAATGATGTTATGAAGGTAGGCCGCGGTATGAAGAGCTTCAACTAAAACGAAGGTGCAAGGCGTGCTTGCGTAAGAAGAGCACGGGTGATGTCGTTAAGGCGATGAATCATCCTTCGGCCTTACCGTTTTGCTGGGATGTTTGTGGGCATGAAAAACAAAACACAAGGCCATGATCGTTAGCAAAATTTCAAAAATCATGATTATCAAATTTTTCGCCCAAATCACACTGAAAGGATTTGATAGATTTACTAAATTGGGTTTGAATGAGTTTATGGAATTTTTTGAATGTGGGAAATGTTTCAGATTTAAATTTGAGGGGCTAAACCCACACGTGATTGGTAAAGTTATCTACTAAAACCATGTAATAACTATAACCGGTTTTGCTCTAAATGGGAGATGTTCGGAGATCACAATGTATGATATCAAACGATGTAAAAGTAACTGGTACAGAATCGAAAAATGAAAGTCGTTTACTATTAGATAATTGACATGAATTGCAAACATCAAAAGATTTGTCTTTATTACAAGAAATAAATTTGCGACTGGACAAATAATCTAAAACGTGGGAGCATGGGCAACCAAGACGTTTTTGCCAAAGATGTGGAGATGAGCAGTTAAGCAAGTAAAAACATTATTCGATGGAGATGTAAATGGATAGAGATCGTCCGAGCTATTGTGGCGGGAAAGGAGCCTGCTAGTCTTGAGATCCTTAAAAGAAAAACCAAGTAGGTCAAATTCAATTGCAACTTGGTTGTCACCAGAAAATTGATTAACAGAAAGAAATTTTTTAATGATGTTAGGGGCTAAAAGGACATTTTTTTAATTTATATGTTTGGTTTGGGAGGTGATGTAAAGCATTACCCGAACCCTTAATTGGCAACGTATTACAATTTCCAACGAATATATTGCTAATATCAGATTTTGAGAACACGGTATGGAATATACCTCGGTTGACCGTAAGATAGTAGACGTGCTCATGTCCATATACCATGTCTAAGACGGTAGATAGTGTTCATAGATCATGTTCGCCATAACACGAGAAAGGGCTGTGGACCTAGTCTTAAACTCGAAATACGAATGGAATAATCTTGTTTGATGCTGCTGCTCACACCAATTAATAAAATTGGTTTTGTGGTACTTTCACTTGTGGAGCTATAAGAAGAAAATAAATAAATCTACAACTTTGAATAATTGCTTGATCCACGTGAACAAAGATACAAATTTAGATCTCACATTCGATCGTTTAGAATTGTCGCATAAGATATTGATACGGATCAGATTCAATTTATTAGTATAGTTAGCTTGAGATCGACTTATTCAATGGTCGAGCTAAATCAACACTCAAAGATTACAATAAGAAGAAAATATCGTGATTATGTTGAGTATTTGTGTTCTTGATGAACAAATTAGAGAGAACAGGGCAGGGGAGGAGCTTCATTGGGTCAGAGGGGACCCCGATCACTGCTGTTTTTTCGTTTAGAAGTTTTGAGTATGTGTAATTCGTTGAAATTTTTTTATATGTATAGAGTCGGTCCCCACTCGTTTTTTTATGTATTGAATTAGAACCAGCTCATTTTTTTTATGTATTTGGTCTATCTCAATTCAGAAATTTACATATAAACTTTGTTTAATTCATAAAAAATAATTTTAAAATGAGAGTCCTATTTTAAATTGTAGTAAAGTAAAGGGGCCATAGAAGTATGAGATTTTAAGATGGAGTCCTTTTAGTAAATAACAACATACCCTTAATTCAAACAAGGGGAAAAAGTGCAAACCAATTAACCTCATTAGTAAAAAAGAAAATCAAACCAGGAGCCTCAAAAAGATAGAAACTTTGTATTCTTGTTGAAAAGTATTATCCTGAAGATTTTACGAAGGGGGAGAGGACTCGGCTACGATATAAATGAAAAGTTTTTAAGGTTGAAATGACAAAGAACACCAAGCGACATGAGGTCTCAACTATTTCTGATCTATGAAAAACTCCTGTGGGAACTCAGAAACGTGAGACATACTATTTGGTTGAGAAAGTGGTTCGGTTAATCTTGATACTTCCAGTTTCTACTGCAACAACAGGGATGACATTTTCAGCAATGAAAATATTCAAGAATCGTCTTCGCAATAAGATGTCAATTGAGCATCTCGTGGATAGCTTGGTGATTTATGTAGAAAAAGAAATTGCTGAAAAGTTTAATTCGAACTGCATAATCTATGAATTCAAAGCTCTTAAAGGACGTCAGGTTGAGTTATAATTCTTCTTCCAGGTACTTATCATTTCTCTTACATAATCATAAATATTTTAGGTCTTTGTTTCTTATAAAACTGTAAAACCACGGAGGGATCTTACTAATGCATGATTTGGTAAAACGAGAATGAACACGATGTAAATAAAGCTTTGCTTTATTGATTCACTAAGAGGTTACAATGTAGAAAGATAAACACACTCAGAACACACAGTTAAGAAGATGAGAATGACAGAACTAACTGAACTCTCTCTAACACGAACTATTTATAGTCACTTACATACTGGCCGACGTACCACCTGGCAGACCAGTTGGTACGCCCGTACCAACTGGTACGGCGGACCATATCGTACAGCCATCCTGGTATGTTGACTATATGACTCACAAAGACGCTCTAGTCTAGATACAATACACAAGACACAACGTAGTATAGGTATATGCTCTAACAAACTCCCCCTTAACGTGTAGTGTATCTTGCTATCTATCTATCTAACCAAACTTCAGTCTTCAATCTTTAGCATCACTGCATCTGATTTTCAACTTGAAATCTTGTCAGAATGAGAGCTTGAATTGCTGGATCGATCTTGAACAATCTTTGAACTTCAAGATCCACTTGTGAAAGATAGTACATACTCCCCCTTTCATCATGCTTGAGTCTTGTCACACAGAATAACCTGCAATTTCAGAAGACAGAAACGCGACTTTCCTTTTCCTTTAAGAAAAAATCAATTTAATCTTGACGCAAAACTTCTCTTCGAGAAACCAAGATATAGTTTTGAAATTTTGATTTTGTATCGTGTATCGATTGGTGGAAAACAAATAAGAAACAAAATATTTTTGGCTTTTTGAAACTTTATATCAAAACACACCGAAAATCTTTTTGATTTTTTTAAGTTTATGCTAAACCACACCTAAAATCTTTTTGGATTTTTCAGATATGAAACATAAATGCAATACAGAATTAGAAACTATTTTTGTCTTTTGCGAGAAATATCACAACTTCAATTTCAATTATTTCAGCACACAAGTAATGTTGATTGCTGGTATAATTTGTCCAACTTAAACTCAGGCACAATCATACTCATAACATCTGGATATGTTATTGTATTGATTAAATTTGCTTTGACAAGTGTACCCTACACTATCAAACATACTCATATATGTAGTTTCTTTTATATCACACTTTGTGATTTCATTTGTGATTTAATCACACAATGATTGAATTTATGATATCGTCAACTGTGTTCCATGCAAAAAGAAATAAGAACGTTAAATCGTCTACCTTAAGGTCAATTTTTCGATACGCAGATAAGGCCTAAGATTTATCAAAATAAGAAAATAAAACAAGTTGAAATTGTATAACCCAACAACAATCAGGTCGGTACTCCCATATGTTGGATTTAGGTGTCCAGACCCGACTAAATCAAGTACCCGACCCGGTCAAGACCCGTAAGAGTTACACCGGAGGCAACGGGTTTTAAAGTCCACTTACTTTTATAACCGGCAAATTCGCAGAAGAATTAATTATTTGTTTATTAAATGGTTAATAGATAAATAATTAATTAGTTAATTATAAATAATTAAGATTAATTAAGCGACAAGAGACGTTAAATATTATTCACGTATTAAACGACAATCAACGAATTAGTCTTTGACTAATGTTCGTTGAAACTCGGCATGCAACAAATGTTTAAAAGTTAAAGGTTTGTCGCACAACTAAATAGTTTGAAAAGGATTGGCCTAACTCGAGGGACTTAACGGAAAATTAATCAGTTATAAATAACTGATTAAGGGAGGCGAAACCCTAATCCAGAGATTAGAAATTTCGGCCCCCTCCCCCTTCTCCTCTCCCTCTCCTTTTTGCGATTTCGACCAAACCCTAGGTCGCCGTCGCCGCCGTTTTTTTTTCGGTGATTCTTCTAATCGCGTGAAAGGAATCCCAATCCTTCGCCGAGACGCAGCAGCCGCGACATCCCTCTCCGCCGCCGCCCCGTCATTCGCCGCCACCGCCGCGCGCCATCCTCCCTCGCCGCCGCCGTAGCCGAACCGCCGCCGCAGCCCCTCACCGAGGCACCGCAGCGAGTCGCGGTCACAGCCGTCGCCGCCCTGCCGGCCGCCACCATCCTCGCCGTCACCGGTTCTACCACCGACATACCCAGTCGCGAACCACCACCGTGTGGTGTGTTCGCTCGTCGTCCGCAAACCCTAGTTCGCGCCCGATCCGACGTACGAGATTTTCTCGGTTCCTGATTCACTGCGTAGTAAATCTGTATCCACGAGGAAAGTCAGATTCGTCAGACGAATCACGCCCTGCGAAACCCTAGCGTCACCCGTTGACTTTCGGTGTCTCAAGCGTCTGTTTGAATCACCGCTCAGGTATATCTAAACTTGTTGTTAGTTTGGATTTAATCATTTATATATTTTATGATATGTCGCGTTTTATATAAATGCGTTTTTGGTGTTTGCGCGTTATGGTGATTGTCGAATCCTGTTGCTTTTCGTTTACGCTAATTATCTGGTTTTCGCGTTAGTATATTCAACGTTTCCGCTGCCTATTAAATTAATTGTTAATTTAATTATCTGATTTAAATTACTTCGGTAATTGATTAAATAATTATTTATTGTAAATAATTATTTTCACAAAAAAAAATTTGCTATTACCGAGACCCGAATGCCACTGTCGTAACCCAACAGTGGTATCAGAGCCTTGATCACCACACGCAAACCCAAACCGGTTGTTTTAAACCGGTGTGCTTTCGCGAACTGGGGTTCTGAACCCGAAAGTCGCGAAATTGAATGAATCGCCTTTTAATATGTTTAGTCGATTTGGATCCACTAAACATAACACGGTTCAATATAATTGATTGAATTATCTTTCGTGCATATTCGGCCCGACCCCATTTAATTTTGTCATGGATTCGTTATGGTTTGGCCCATTAAGCCCATGTTGTTTTGTTTTGGATTGGCCCAATTTTACTGGGTTCAAAGTTGTAATTATTTAAAATAGATTAGTTTTATTTTATTTTGTTATCGCTCACCTTCGCCTGGACGAACAAGAAGAGCTTGATACAAGGACCCATTTGAGATTATCCCTTTATGGGATTTTCGAAAATGGCTAGAAGTCAAAACGAAACCGACGTCTCCCGATGACACGCAGGAGCTTGTTGAAGCCAGTGGGAGCAACTAAGTCGATCAGGGAGTTTTCTGTTCTCGTGGTTGATTTATTTTTATGTCCCTTGCCCTTATTCGATATTGTCATAGGCTCTGACAATATCGAAGCCCCTGCATGGCCGGATATGTACATGTGTGTTTGCTTGTTTTGGTTGCTTGTCTTAATTTGATTAACGCGCCAACTAAAATCCAAAGTTAGTTTTATCAATATAAAAACTAATTTTTCAATCGATTAAATAAAAGTCCTAATTTTATTACGACTTCATAAAATTTATTAACCAATTTAATTCGACATTAAATTCGAATTTTTCGATAAAGTAATCGAACATCAATAAAATTGGTTATCGTCTCGCGACTCATAGATCATTAATACTTAGGTTATTTAAATGGTCGTCCCGAGTGAGATAGGATTAATAAAATCTGTCGTCACATTAAATATTAAAATATGACCTAATAATCTTATCTGGTAAGCCTAAAACCGGTAGTTTATGCCATCCTATGTCAAGTCTAACTTGGAACATATTGACCGATACATCCGTGTTGGAGTATTTCAACACCGCACGTGGTGTTTAGGGTATCTTCCAAGGTGAACGTTGATAAACCGAGGTGGTGGGCAAATATATAAATAATGCTACCTTTACCTTGGTTGCGGAAGCAGATCGAGTCTTTGTGTGACTCGTTTTTGAGAAAACAAATGAACACCGAGATATGACCGATATGGTGTTTGAGATGTGATGATGATGAAGAACAAAGCTAGTAGAAACATGGATATGAAGAACAAGATAAATCTATGATAAACAACATGAAAGATAGATAACAAAGGATAACCAAATGATTAATTATAACCGAATGATTACATTACCTACCCCACGCATTCCCGGGTTTCTTGTTCTTACTAGGTAAGAGCAAGAACCCTTGACAAGCTTCAAGGAACCATGACTAACTCTCTCTCAAGCACTCATGCATCATCAAGTCTTTCACATGAGAAAGACTTACTATATATACTACAAAACTCACTAAGGGCATAATAGTAAAACTACCAACTAGTGATAATATTTAAACAATAAATAATATTCACTAGAGCCATCTTCTTTAGTTGAGTCTTGTAGCTTGAGTTGTCATGTTTCTTCACCGTGTTGTCAGGACGGTAAACGTTAAGTGGCCGTTGAGTATTATCACATTTATCCAAATCTTGTTGGCTCGGTATCTCGATTCCCAACAATCTCCCCCTATTTGGTAGATGGTATACTCAACACTTGTGACATTGATTCTTTGTATTCTTGCATCTTGACTTCAAGAAAATCTTCATGTAGTTTCAAATCTTTTGTTCTTCAATTCTCCTTTGTGAAGCTCCCCCTACAATAAACATTCTTCAAGCTTCTGCCATAAGCTGTAATGCATAGGGTGTTTACAAATATCAACACAATGACAATTTACTTGAGGACTAAGTCACAACTCAAGTTGCCAATATTGTTGAAAATAAACAATATAAAGGATCAATGAAAAACGCGAGAAATAAATCCACAATTCAACCAATTTGAAATACTTGGTCGAATACCAAACCGATGCGTTGCACGAAGATAAACCACTTTTCCTTTGCTTTCATTTGCTGAGTTGGTTGCAAAAAGTCTCAAAGATCATCACATCTTCTCCCCCTAGACTTGTGCAACCCGTAGCAAACATAAAGGCATGTTGTTGTAACCAAACACATCCATGTAGCATATCACAAACAAAAATCAGCCTTGCAATATCAACCGGTTAATCTTCATAATCCAACCAATAATAAATCCCGTTCGTCTTCAACATATCGACCCAAACTTGCGCATAACTTTCATAACCGTTTTACCCCATAGCACGTCTGCCATAACGAAGTAATCTTGATATAAAAGAATAGTTGTAGGTGTACCTGAAATGTTTAAGACAAATCGTGTTCTCGAGAGAACGAATAATGTTGGAGAAATAATATGAAGTGGTTGATGTGGATCCTTGTGGCTTCAATTTGGTTGCTACTGTGTTGACAACAAAAATAATGATAACAATAACTCACTGTTATATTCATCCAATTCTGTCAAATGATTTACTGTTCTGGCCCAAGCATACAATTTTCGCAGCCCAAATAAATTGTATAGACCAGCGGCCCAGTAAAAACCAACAGCAGCCCAATCGGAACAATAACTAGGCCTAAATCGTGATAAGCAGCCCATGTAATTGTTTAAAATAGGAGAACCCTAAATGTGTACCAGAAAAGTTCATCATCTCTCCTATTAGTCGACGAGGAGCAACACCTGGCGGCCATGGTAACAATTTCCGGCGTCTTGACGGCGAACAGAAACGAGTATCGGCGAACTGAAGGCATTTCCGGTTGAGATTTCTGATCCGTTTGAGCTTCATATTCCGGTTGGCATGGGGTTACGGTTGAGTTCCCGAGATCCGGTTGAAGTTCCAAACTCCGGTTGAATCTTGTTTCCGGTTGAGCTCGGTTCCGGTTGAACTCAGATTCTTCCGGTTGAGTTCAAGGTTCCGGTTGAGCACATTTTCCGGTTGAACATCAAGTTCTGGTTGAAATTCTGGCTACCGCTTGATCTTCTCAGTTCGACCGGAGATTCCGGTTGAACTCTGATTTCCGTTTGAACTTTCTTGAACCGGAACATTTGTTTTTCCGGTTGAAGGTTGGAGCGGAACCATCGTCACCATCTTCAAGATTGAAAACCCTAAGTCGAACCAGCAGAGACCAACTGTTTCTCACGTCGTCATCAACCTTTGATGATTAACTCGTGTCCGAACCCTAGATAGAAACCAGTTGCTGTTGATAACTCAGTGGTTCTTCTTGTATTCTAACAGCAAATCCATTACCGACCATCATCGGTCTTCTTTGATTGAGAGATCCGAAACCCAGATCTTATATCGAACCGTGATCATTGTCGGCATTGAACTGTTGATCCAGATTACGAGCATGTTACCACCTTCACCCATCACCTTCAACGAAAACCTAATACGGATCTGTGAACGACAAGTTTGAACACACTTAACCCATATCGAAATATTTTCCTCGATCCCTTGACATCGTCTTTGAACCGAACAGAAACGGGTATACGAACTAACTCGAGCTACAGTCTCGTGTTCGTGTTTCTGAGTTCATCATCTTCAAAAATCAAAACCTGTAACTCACTCAATATTTTTGTATATTTTGTTCTTCTAATTTTCAAGAGAGAGAGAGAGTACAATAGTTGACTTTGAAAAGAGTGAATGTAGGGATTGGACTTGTAGGTTGCTTGTTGACAGAAAAGTAAATGGATAATAGAATGAGTTTAGTAAAAGTATACTTTGTTTTGTGGGACTCAATAAAAAGTGAGTAAGACAAAACTCAAAAGCTTAAAAAGCAAGTTGAATTTTACACACATACAGACAAAGTATGATGTGATAAAAGAATATTCACATCTTTTGAGGTTTTCTTGAGATCTACAATCAGGAAGTTCATGTTTGAGGCTAGATTTTGACAAACTTGGAATATCATATAAATCTAATTGTGTATCAAGATTTAAACACAAACACTCAAGAAAATTTACTTTCGATGACTCAAGAATAGTACATGAATAAATAGATCTTTGACTATTCTAAATAAGAAAAATTCAAGGATCTTTTTCACGAAAACTTTGAAAGACATGGAGGGGAGTTCAAAATCTTTCTAAAAAGTTTACATCTCCATTTGTTTACAAAAACAAGCATATGAACACAAAGTTGAGATATCAACCGTGAGGTTGCATAATCTCGACCATGGCTCTGATGCCAATTGATAAACCGAGGTGGTGGGCAAATATATAAATAATGCTACCTTTACCTTGGTTGCGGAAGCGGATCGAGTCTTTGTGTGACTCGTTTTTGAGAAAACAAATGAACACCGAGATATGACCGATATGGTGTTTGAGATGTGATGATGATGAAGAACAAAGCTAGTAGAAACATGGATATGAAGAATAAGATAAATCTATGATAAACAACATGAAAGATAGATAACAAAGGATAACCAAATGATTAATTATAACCGAATGATTACATTACCTACCCCACGCATTCCCGGGTTTCTTGTTCTTACTAGGTAAGAGCAAGAACCCTTGACAAGCTTCAAGGAACCATGACTAACTCTCTCTCAAGCACTCATGCATCATCAAGTCTTTCACATGAGAAAGACTTACTATATATACTACAAAACTCACTAAGGGCATAATAGTAAAACTACCAACTAGTGACAATATTTAAACAATAAATAATATTCACTAGAGCCATCTTCTTTAGTTGAGTCTTGTAGCTTGAGTTGTCATGTTTCTTCACCGTGTTGTCAGGACGGTAAACGTTAAGTGGCCGTTGAGTATTATCACATTTATCCAAATCTTGTTGGCTCGGTATCTCGATTCCCAACAAACGTATTGGAGTATTTCAACACCGTACGCACTCGCTGACCACTTAGGACAACTACTATTTTCTTTACACGCACCTTTGGTATTGGAGTATTTCAACACCGTACCTCTGGTCGGCATGTAGACAAAATGGGCATAGATGGGGCTAAACGTATTTCGTTGATCCGTTCGCGAAAGCCCCATAACGGGAGTTGTGACAGTCACAAGTGACAACCGTTGTCCGTTCAGCTACTTGGAAATTTTGAAAGCACTTTACGCTGCCTGGAGAAATTGTCTAACTAACTGAATTCCCAATTCCTATTCAAGATTAGCTTGCCATCCTTGAATACGAATCAAACATCGAAACACTAAAACATTTGCCTATTGTTTCAGATGGCTAACCGCGCAAACCAAGAGATTTTCCATCTCAAGTCTCTCCTTGAGAAGGAGAAACTTAATGGCGCCAACTTCCTTGATTGGGAAAGGAATCTGAAAATTGTCCTGAAAATGGCTAACATGGAAAACGTGTTAGAGGCTGAGGTTCCTGAAGAACCTGAAGCTGACACGGCCGCGGCGCGAAACGCCCATAACACACTGCGAACAAATGCCAAGAATGTCGCGTGTCTTATGCTAGCCACCATGGATACTGAGATCCAGAAAAACATGGTTGACAGGACGGCTTTTCAGATGATCGGTGATCTAAGGGGCATGTTTGAAACTCAGGCCCGACAAGAGCGCTATGACACCGTTGTGACACTCATTAGTTGTCGCATGGCCGAAGGCGCTCCCGTCAGCCCTCATGTCCTCAAGATGAAGAGTTACATCGACCGCTTAGCAAAACTGAATTACGTCATTCCTGCCGAAATGGCGACTGACCTGATTCTTCACTCACTGTCCAGTGCCTTCACCCCTTTCCGGGTAAACTTTAACATGCATAGCATGGTAAAGATAGTGACTGAACTTCACGGTATGCTTAAGACCGCTGAAGTTAATTTTGTTAAGGGTAAGGCACCCGATGTACTCGCGATCCGATCAAGAGGCATCAAGAAGCCCGAGGTAAAGAAGAGTAGGCGTGGGAACAAGAAGAAAGGCAAGGCAGCTGTCACCAGAGCGTCTGGAAGCTCCCAGAAGGGCAAGCTCTAAGGCAACCAAGGCACCGCCGCCTGAACAGCGCGAGTGTTTTGAATGCCACAAGATGGGGCACTGGAAAAGAAACTGCCCAGAATATCTTGCCAAGGTGAAGAGCGGAAAAGCCCAGCCGGGTAATTCCTCAGGTATACACATAAGATTATGTTGTATGATGCTTCACTTATTCCTACAAAATATATGTTTGACATACTTTACATTTTGTAGGTGCATGAAGCTGAAAGGAAGCAAGCCAAGATGACACTGAGCTATTCTGCGATTTTCGCACCTAAATAAAGTTCGTGTCTCAAGTTTTCGGTTTAAAACAATTCTTGGTAATTTTGAAACAACTTGTTTTGTTTGGTTTTCCCTGGCTGTTTTCCAGGATGAACAAATTGCTTTCCTTGGATTTTGATTATGACATGTTTTGACAATGGTTGATTTTTGAAACATACATGATTGTTTTAATCTACTTTGAATTTGATTCAACCTTTTGTTAGATTAAATTCAAAATCCCATAACAACATACCTTCTAGCCTGGTACACTTGATTTGATCAAGGCTAGCTTAAATACGACATGATACCCTTTTTAGTTATCATATCCCATTAAAGCTATAATGCCTTAAGCGTATATCGTAATTATTACGAGACAACGTACGACGCAGCAATAGTTCGTGAAGTCCCATGACTTTGAACTATCCGACGTCAAGAATATTAAATCAAGACGAACCAATTGAAGATCGCCTTTTCGATCTACAACCTTATGAACAAATCAATCCTCTACTTCAAGCAGACGTTTGTTCATATAAGTTCGATTCACCAGCCGAATTACTACAGGAGTAATCACCTGATGATTACAACGTTGTAGAATGGTCACACCAATTCTGGTGCACATTACCATTACAAATAAATGTGCATACCTACACACATCTTGGAAGTCTTAGACTACACTTGTTGTACTCACGTGTGTTTTGAATCCGACATGCACTAAAAGGTTTAGTACAACGATTCACTGTTTCATCTAGAAACCAATAAACACAAGACTGATGACTTGCCACAACAAAAGCCCTTGACTTTCTGTAACCATAACGCCCCTTCACACATCACTTGCATAACTAACTTCCAATCCCAAGACCAGTATCTTGCGAAGATGGAATTTAGTAATTACATGTCCAAACCTAGATCTTTAAATATCTAGAGAAAGGTGATTCTGATAAGTCACTGGATCATGTAATGCAACTCTCGCATCTATACGAGACGAGCAGACCAACAATGTTTCACCAACAATGGATTGTTGCTTAACGAAACATAGTGACATTCTGATTAGAGTTTGTATGTTAACCTTACCTGAATAAGGGAAACATCCTCTAATGTCAGACCCGAGAATCCGATAGAATAAATCATCATCTCGATCATCACGAGATACTTTCAAACAATCATAGACGAAAGCATATCCGTGCTATCAAACTCTGAAATGACTTTGTCAATCGTCTTTGAACTTATGAGTAAGTCATAACATCTGGTGTTGATACATGGTTCCTGATCGTCATGTGAAGTATCGAATACAAGACGGATTCACACAAGAATGCTGAGGTCCGATCTCAAGCCGAACCTGGAGTTCGGACACGACCGAACGTGTGGCCGAACCTGAGGTTCGGCCAGTCGTATTTCAGCACTATATATATGTGTCTCTTGTATTGTAGAGATAACAGTTTATGCTTCCGCGTCATATATTCTCTGTGTACTCTGTGATCTCTGTGGTTAATACAAAGCTCATTTGTATTTAGTCTTTGTGTTACATCTCGTATTTCATTGATTTCGTTACGACTAAGTAGAAGATCCATGTGCTCACGCACTTTCAAGTGGTATCAGAGCATTAGGTTTGTTCTACTAGTCGGAAATCAGTATTTTTCGTAGTTTTGAGTTCAAATTCACGTTTTTGCGAAAATGTCAATCATTTTTTAGTTCGTTTGATCGTCTCGAGTGTGCTTTTCATTCAAAATTCATTCCTGAGTTGTTTCTATCATGTTTGCTTGAATTCCTGTCAAAAATTTCAGTAAAAACGTTGAAAATCAAGAAAATGACGTCGAGTGAATTCTGTCCTGTTTGAGGTTCGGACAAGTTCGGCATAACCGCTCCGAACTTTTGGTTCGGACGGAGTTCGGTCTCTATATTGATTCGGTGAGAGTTCGGTGAGGGATCGGTCAGTGTTCGGACTAAGTTCGGTGATAGTTCGGAGTTGTTTGATTCTTGTTCGTCCGAAGGTCAGGTTCGGAGAGAGTTTGGCGTTGTTAAGTTCGGACTAAGTTCGGAGGCCGATCGGAGGAAGTTCGGACGAGGTTCGGAGTGAACAGTAACCAGTTTTTCGAAAATGTCCGATTTTCAAGCGTTCGCGGCTATTCAAAATTCAGTTCAGGCAACGATGCAAACAATGATTAACTATGATAATGAAATTGGAACAAGTCAGAAAGTTCCCAAATTACTTAAATTGGAAGATTATCATAGTTGGGTGACACGATTTGAAGCGTTTGTTTTTGTAAATGATATCGATATGTGGTTATCGTATTCTGAACAATATACATATCCTATGGGTGAGGATGGAGAGCCAATTCTTCAAAGGAAGCTTTCTGGTGAACAAAAGAAAGCATATCAAGCTGAAAAAAGGCTTATGGCACTTTAACAATGGCTTTGCCTACTGATTTACTACATCAATTTTCAAGTAACTATACCGCAAAGAGCTTGTGGGATGCTCTAGAAAAGAGATGTGAAGGCAATGATCAGTATAAGAAAAGTCGACAAAAAGTGATGAAGAAAGAATTTGATAGCTTCAAGCATTATCAAAATGAATCAATTCCAAATCTTTTTTTTTTTTTTTTTTTTTTTTTTTTGTAAACGTAGATTTTAGGGTTTCATTAAAGCACAACAAATTACAAAGAGGTGGCGGGTAAGCGGGCAACAAGCTGCGCCGCTAGACCCTTTTGGATAGCAAACCCAATTCTACTAAACACAAAGTTATGAGCCTTAGGGGATGTCGAATTGCTGTGCACGACCCGCTGAACCCGTCGTAGGAAATCAACTGCCTCCGGCGCAAGGAACCCAAAAGTATCAAAGGCAAAGGGGATAAACACGTGTTGATTTTCGAGACAAGCGCTCTCGTGTTTAGCGACTTTGCCCGCCTCGGCCTTCTGCGCAGCCTGCCCCGCGACGAACCCGCTGTCCCTAAGCCCAACGAGAGGAGACACACCGGTAAGATCAACACAGGCGTGTTTCCCCCCCGCCCACCCAGCCACAAGCACATCCGCCGGCCGTAAGGTAGACCTGCCTTCAAGCGGATCCGTCAGAAAATTAACAGGAGCCTCCTTTTTAGCAGAGATACCGGCGCGCTTCAGGACATCGAACAACACGTCCCTGACCCAGTCATGTCTGTATTTAAACACGCCTGTGTTGATCTTTCCAAATCTGATTGCAAGATTTGCACATTTAATGAGTGAAATGAAATTGGTGAATCTTACAAAAGATGAAGCAGATAGGAAAGAAAAGATTATGGAAGCTCTACCAGAGAAGTGGGAAAATTATTTGATGATGATTACTAATGATAAGGATTATCCAAGGTTGTCGTTTAATGATCTGATTCAACGAATCCAAGCTAGGGATATGGAGTTAAAAGTGAACAAGTCACTTCCTGAGCAAATTCAGAATCCTGCAGTATATTATGGCAACAATGATTCAACTTTGAATGCTGGAAAGTCTAATATTCTTAGTTCTGCACCCCCTACAGCATTTCTGGCATGTAAACCTGACACTCCAAGTTATTCATCTGCTGGTTGTAATGTGTCAATTCTTAGTTCTTCGACTCAAAGTGCATTGTCTGTTCAAACTGTTGATGATTATAATGCGTTGATGTCTGCATTGGTATCTTCATACTTTGGTGTTATCACTGGTTCTGTGAGTAAAGCTGAGTTAGCAAATGAAGATTACGATCAGATTGATTATGATCATTTGGAGGAAATGGATCTGAATTGGCAATATGCTATGTTTGTTCGTAGAACGAAGAAGTTTTTCAATAGAACTGGTAAGAAGAGACTAAATCAGGAAGGAAAGATTGGATTGGACAAATCTAAGGTGAAATGTTATTAGTGTTCCGTATATGGTCACTTTGCTCGAGAATGTCCAAGTTCTGCAGAAAGTAAATTGAAGTCTGGTCAACATGCACATTTAGATTTTCATCCTTCAGATAAAGCTGAAAAGGTCGATCAGAAAGTTGCTACTCTTGCTCATGATTGGACTAATACATTTATGCATCCAGATGGATTTGCCTGGAATGTAGATTCAGATATTAAAAAGAATCATACTCCAATCTCAATTGCTTTAACCGTTCAACATGCTGATGATGAAAGTTTTTTTAACAGAATCTGATACTTCTTCAAGTATATCTTTGGTTCAAGAAGAATTACCTAAGTCTTCTGAAAATTCAAAAGATGATGATTTTAAATGTTATAACTGTGAGAAGTTGCTCAAGAAAATTTCAAGTTTTGAACAAGATTGTCAATTATCAACTGAAGAAATTGTGGTTTTCAAGAAAGAGGTGGAAGATTTTCAAAAGAAATATTATGAGTTAGTTCATATTCATGAAGATGTGTTGAAGGAAAAGGCACAATTGGCTGAAGAGTGTGAGAAAGCCAAAGTTGAAGCGTTAGATGCAGCTTAAGATTTTGAGAATCTGTTTGAGAAGAGTTATCCGGTTCAGCAAAAATATGAAGAGGCTACTGCTCTTATAGCAAGAACTGTTGTTACTGTTGAGAAGCTTCAAAACAAGATCTCTATGCTTCAAGATGAAAATGTTCTATACAGAGACAAGAATGAAGTGTTAACAAAAGATGTTGAGATCTACAAGCAAAAGAGAGAAAATGTGCTTGAAGAATTATATGGTGAATGTGAGATCCGGAAGTTACAAACTTACGAATATGATGATCTCAATGCAAAATTCATCAAGTCACAACAAGAGGTGTTTGAAGGTCAACAGAAGATTAATGATTTAAAATTGGAGATTTTGGAGTTAAAAAGGCAAGTGAAGAACTACAATTTGTCACCAACATTGCTTAACTTCTTATACAAGCAGGATCAGAGTTCGGAAAGTTCTAAGAAGGATGATGTTCACTTGGTTCCTCAACCAGTGGATTTGATTGAAGTTACTGCTGCTCAGATTGATCCAAAAGATGACTTGCATGATTATTCCAAGTTTGCCACTCCATCCAAGAAGAACAAGTCCAAGTCTAAAAAGAAGGAGAAACCTTTGGGTGAAGCTCCAAAATTTGTTTCCAAGTCTGTATTGCTGGAAAATGAAAAAGTTTTTGATAAGGTTGTTTCCAGTTCTTCATCTGCAACCGAAGAAGAGAAGGTTTTGATTGAAAAGAACAAGTTAAAGGATATCAAAGACAAATTCACTAGTGTTGCTAAATTAAGAGTTGAGTCAGGTTCTTCGTCAAATTCTTCAAAGACTCAAGGATCTAAACATAAAGGTTTAGGTTACAAAGTGTTGAAAGAACCGGTTCAAGCAAAGAAATCAATGAAGGCTGAGAAGGTTCCTAAAGCAAAAGTTACAAAGAAATCACCATCTTAGAAGGAATTTTCTTATTATTCTGGAAGATCTTCATCTTCAAGGAGTCCATCTCCTAGGTATGATTCTTCTGATGGTTTCTTTGATAACTTTCATTATGAACATTCATCTGATTCTTAAAAATCAAAACCATTTTCAAACAATTTTAGAGAAAGACTTTGTTATGTATGTCGTCAACCAGGACATCTAGCTGCTGATTGTCCGACGATTGCATATATTCACAAAACTACAAAATATGTGCATAACAAAGGTCAAATTTTTTATGAACCATGGTCCCCAAAGCTTAAGTCAACTAGTAAATCGTCTTGGTCTAAATCAAGTACGTCGGTTGAATCTGATTCGGGTTCCAATCAAAAATTACAACGTTTACAAATTTGGAAACCAAAAGTTGTTTCCAAGGCCAACAAAGACTTTGTGGAAGACACCGGGCGACCCGACACTGTTGATTCGGGTCGATCCCAACGCACCTTATGTTTTATTTGGTGTCAAGCAGGTGTTTCAAGAAGACCTTTCGGTGATTGACAAATTGCTGATTGTGAAATATCTGTTCTAATTAATTTGAATTTCAACATCAGTTTTGTTTTTCAAAATGCTAAACTGCGAGTATTTGTGTAGGTTGATCAATTTTTCTTATTTTTCACTCTGTCTCATTCTGAGGGGGAGTTTGTTTTTGTAAAAATACAAAAATAGTGTTGTTTTTCAACTGGTAAAAATAAAAATCTATAAATAGAGTTGTCATTTTTAGGGGGAGAAATTTGAAAAATACAAAAACATTGAAAAATGAGAAATTGTATCCGACATGATTGGGAAATGATGGTACATTGGCTGACAGTGTCTGACTCATGGATAAAGTAAATGAAAAGGCCATAAGACCATTTGATCGATGTGTAAGGTAGGCTCAGCAAATCAGAAAGTATACAAATGTGATATACACTAAATCTGATGCTTAACCTAGTGGACAACATCTTCATACATATTTCATGATATATTAAGAAAAGGATATGTGAAAAATAAAACGAGAAGTCAATGTGTATACATGTGTTCATTTTGCAAAGATTTAAACTTGTTTGATTTTCTTTATTTTGTCAAACGATCGGACTTTCTCTGCGTGTCGAAAGACCGACCTGATCGTTGTTCGTTTGACGTTCTGCTTTATTTTCTTTGGTGTTTCGTATAACTCATCGGACTTTCTCTGCGTGTACGAGAGTACCGACTTGATTGTTGTTGAGTTATACAACTTCAACTTGTTTTATGTTTTCTTATTTTGTTAAATCCGAGGCCTTATCTGTGTATCGAAAGATCGACCTTAAGGTAGACGATTTAACGTTCTTATTTCTTTTTGCATGGAACACAATTGACTATATCATGGTTACAATCATTATGTGATTCAAATCACAAATGAAATCACAAAATGTGATAAGCAAAGCATATCTGAGTATTTCTGATAGTGTGGGGTACACTGGTCAATACAAGCTTAATCAATATCTTAACATATCCAGATGTTATGAGTATGATTCTGCCAGAGTTTAAAAATTGGACAAATTATATCTGCAATCGGCATGGCTTATGCGCTGCAATAATCGAAATTGAAATGTAGTTCAGCATGTAATGACCAATATGATCCCAAGTTGTGATCTTTCTCACAAAAGACAAGAATAGTGTCTAATTCAGTATTGTTTTACTTCTGTTATCAGAAAATACCAAAAAGATTTTAGGTGTGTTTTGATATAAAGTTTCCAAAAGCCAAAAAGATTTTGTTTCTGTTTTGTTTTCGTTTGATGAACACGGAATACGAAATCATTTTCAAAATCAAACTATCTTGGAGTCTCGAAGAGACATTTTGCACCAAGATTATTTATGTTGGCAGATTACTAAGTGGGAAGAGAGCTTCACAAATTCAAGTCTTCTGAAGTTTGTTGATAAAGAGATTACACACGATGCAATGTCAAGTATTCAAGATTGAACTCGTCGTCAAAAATCGAGGAAGAGTTTGATTGAAGATACATGATACAAGTTTGAATGGAGAAGATGATACTGCACATGCCGAGGGGGAGTTTGTTGATACATGGTTCCTGATCGTCATGTGAAGTATCGAATACAAGATGGATTCACACAAGAATGCTGAGGTCCGATCTCAGGCCGAACCTGGAGTTCGGACACGGCCGAACGTGTGGCCGAACCTGAGGTTCGGCCGGTCGTATTTCAGCACTATATATATGTGTCTCTTGTATTGTAGAGATAACAGTTTATGCTTCCGCGTCATATATTCTCTGTGTACTCTGTGGTCTCTGTGGTTAATACAAAGCTCATTTGTATTTAGTCTTTGTGTTACATCTCGTATTTCATTGATTTCGTTACGACTAAGTAGAAGATCCATATGCTCACGCACTTTCATCTGGATATTAAGCATTCGATTACCGTACCACAAGCTACGACATCGAACAATTTCGTTCTTGAAAACGAAAATTGATTGCCACGTTTTCTTCGTGTAAATTGGTATCCAAACGGTTTGAAAGAAGGATGATGATAGGGAATGTCAATCTGCCTCAAGCAAGTGGGAGCATCGCCCCTGATCCTTACCGGAATAACGATCAAGTGCAGATCTAAAGATCATTTAAATTTACTGGAGTAAAATTTCAAATGACACCTCAATTAATTATAAGTTTCAAGATTAAGTTAAGCATTGATCATTAAATGGCCGAGCAACCCTTAATACGATCAATCTCTTGAAACAATTCGAATCATACTAAATATGATGCGAAAATAAATCCAATACTTAAATATTGCATGGAATGTTGCCGTAAAGTGTTACGCCATGACCATAGATGGAAAATCACATCATCACTACTAAACACTGATGAAAGGGAATATATGTTCATTAACCGAGTACCAATTATGCTCATTGAACGTTGATAGCCACCTTAATTGAATCTGAACTAAAAATGTCGTAAAACATTTAAAGAGTTAATTCGACTCTGTAAATAGTCGGTTAACATGCTCAAGTGATAACACAGTCGTACACGTGCTTACCAAGGGCACTACATTATCACAAGTTCGATTCACTTAAGAAGACTCACTGTTCAAGATAAACACTGAATCTTAAGAAACAACCGATATTGGCAATCCTAAAACGAAACTCGAGGAAATGATTGCGAGTTTATAGTTTTCAATGATTAGGTCAGATCAGTGAAATGACACTATTGGATAGTGCATGAATTCTGCATCACATCGATATTCGATTTTAGTGTTGGATGTCGAACATTATCGTTTGCACCATATCATTCAATCTCCTCTAAGCTGTTAGACGGGACTTTGAATTCTACGTAACGCGTTCGAATTTTATACGTTTTTGTTATCCATGAATATTTCGTTAATATTCTAAAGGTCCGTAGTCGGTCAGACATTGCGGGAGCAACGCCTGAAGCAAGACTATTCTGACTCTGGACTCAAGGTGTTGACTTCCAGATTCACAAGGCCCCATTGGAGAATGACGTCAAGACGTAACTCGCATCAGAATGTCTTCATGGATCCAATCATAAGACAAATCTGATTGATGGTATACTCAACAGTATCCTTCGACCTGAGATACATGAGCGACCTCCCGTCTGCCTAAGAACTTTCTTTGATTGTAGCTTAACGATGTCGCGTAACTGCCAGCCATAACGGTTACTTTTGGGAACGGATCTGAAGCTTAGTGGGAGCTGTATGTAGTCGATATGGGATTCTGTGCTCTTGCATTGATAATGCAACAGTTTGACATCGTGGGCCCTCTCGTTAGTTCCAAGTGTTAAGTGTAAGGCCTTACCCAAACTTACTGTGTGTTTCATTGGACCACTTCGAACAGAACAACGAGAAATACAATGATCGAACACGATAGAGAATGAATAAATCCATGTCTCTAGTTCGATTGATGTCTCGTACAGAAAGGATCTGATGACTTTACAAATACCATAAGTCTAAACTATATCACAAGTTTACTGATATGCCTTGGTTGTTTTGACTTGAAGAGTCATGACTGGTTGGGACAGCCACGTGTAGCTAGAGCACCTCTGACTGTTTCTTGATTTATAGTCGCGCTCAGTCCAAGTTGGAGACTGTTGGATTTAGGTGTCCAGACCCGACTAAATCAAGTACCCGACCCGGTCAAGACCCGTAAGAGTTACACCGGAGGCAACGGGTTTTAAAGTCTGCTTACTTTTATAACCGACAAATTCGCAGAAGAATTAATTATTTGTTTATTAAATGGTTTAATAGATAAATAATTAATTAGTTAATTATTATTAATCATTAAGATTAATTAAGCGACAAGAGACGTTAAATATTATTCACGTATTAAACGACCGTCAACGAATTAGTCTTTGACTAATGTTCGTTGAAACTCGGCATGCGACAAATGTTTAAAAGTTAAAGGTTTATCGCACAACTAAATAGTTTGAAAAGGATTGGCCTAACTCGAGGGGTTATAAATAACTGATTAAGGGAGGCGAAACCCTAATCCAGAGATTAGAAATTTCGGCCCCCCCTTCTCCTATCCCTCTCCTTTTTGCGATTTCAACCAAACCCTAGGTCGCCGTCGCCGCCGTTTTTTTTCCGGTGATTCTTCTAATCGCGTGAAAGGAATCCCAATCCTCCGCCGAGACGCAGCAGCCGCGACATCCCTGTCCGCCTCCGCCGCCCCGTCGTTCTCCGCCCGCCGCTCGCCAAGCCACCGTCGCGCGCCACCCTCCCTCGCCGCCAACGTAGCCGAACCGCCGCCGCAGCCCTTCACCGAGGCACTGCAGCGAGTCGCGAACACAGCCGCCGCCGCCCGTCGCACCTCGCTGCCGCCCCGCCGGCCGCCACCATCCTCGCCGTCGCCGGTTCTACCGCCGACATACCCAGTCGCGAACCACCACTGTGTGGTGTGTTCGCTCGTCGTCCGCAAACCCTAGTTCGCGCCCGATCCGTCGTACGAGATTTTCTCGGTGCCTGATTCACCGCGTAGTAAATCTGTATCCACGAGGAAAGTCAGATTCGTCAGACGAATCACGCCCTGCGAAACCCTAGCGTCACCCGTTGACTTTCGGTGTCTCAAGCGTCTGTTTGAATCACCGCTCAGGTATATCTAAACTTGTTGTTAGTTTGGATTTAATCATTTATTTATTTTATGATATGTCGCGTTTATATAAATGCGTTTTTGGTGTTTGCGCGTTATGGTGATTGTGAATCCTGTTGCTTTTGGTTTACGCTAATTATCTGGTTTTCGCGTTAGTATATTTCCGCTGCCTATTAAATTAATTGTTAATTTAATTATCTGATTTAAATTACTTCGGTAATTGATTAAATAATTATTTATTGTAAATAATTATTTTCACAAAAAAAAATTGCTATTACCGAGACCCGAATGCCACTGTCGTAACCCAACACCATACACGCAGAGAAAGTCCGATGAGTTATACGAAACACCAAAGAAATTAAAACAGAACGTCAAACGAACAACAATCAGGTCGGTCTTGTGGACACACAGAGAAAGTCCGATCGTTTGACAAAATAAGGAAAATCAAACAAGTTTAAATCTTTGCAAAATGAATACATGTATACACAGTGACTTCTCATTTTTCTTTTTCACATATCTTTTCTTGATATATCATGAGATATGCATCAAGATGTTGTCCACTTGGTCAAGCATTTGTATTTAATGTATATCACATCTGAATAATTTCTGATTCAATGTCGAGCCTACCAAGCACATCAAACAATGATCTTATGGCTTTTTCATCTACTTTATCCACATGTTAGACACGTAAGCCAATGTACCAATATTTCCGAAATATGTCGGATACAATTTCTCATTTTTTCAATGTTTTTGTATTTTTTGTTTCTCAATGTTTTTGTATTTTTCCATTTTTTCCCCCTTAAAATGAAAACTCTATTTTTTG
Source organism: Deinandra increscens subsp. villosa (assembly GCA_039602395.1). NCBI lineage: Eukaryota > Viridiplantae > Streptophyta > Magnoliopsida > Asterales > Asteraceae > Deinandra > Deinandra increscens. Next base: position 80,893,123 of record JBCNJP010000017.1, on the reverse strand, counting down.
GATTTTCATTTTAACAAAACACAAAGACACTATTTTTGGTGTTTTAATTCTCTCCCCCTAAACTACATACGGAATGTAAACGAAAGAAAATTGACCTCTCGATACAGATACGTTTTAGTTTAAGCTTTCAGAAAAACTTTGAGTTTAGAAATATAAAGCATTCAATTTAAGTTAAGCAGGAGACTCAACTATCAGCACTCACTGGAAGCTTGAACTTCACAATCACCAATAGGTCTTCTTGAAGAAACCTGCACACTAGATTTAAATATTAGTATTCAAATGACCCGAAGCACATAGCTTCTGGTCGACCATTGTCTTCCACAAAATCAGTTGCAGCTTTGCTGACTGTTGTTCCATTCCTCGCAACAAACCGCATGAGAACATATTGGATTTATTCCTCCAATGTGATTCTCAATTGGAAAATCATCATCATGGTAATAGCATGTATGTATAGGGCGATCCATGATCAAGATTTGTACTCAGAAAAATGAATGAATATGGACAGAAATTCGATATACAAGATTAAGATTGAATCTGGATATTAACTAGAAATCGATATGCATTCAACGTGTAGAAAGAATACAAACCGATGGATTACTTGTTTCTGACTTTGACCCTTCCTATATACAAGGAGTTGGAAACCGTAACCTTCCTTGATTCTAGGAGTTTCACAACGTTTACAGTTATCAAAAACTGCTTAACACCGTGATTAACTCAAGGAATCCGGCTGGGCTTCTAAAACTCGACATATGACTAACTTGTTACTTAGGGTGGGCTAATCCACTAAGGCCCAAGCACCCTTCTAAGTTAAAGCAACTTATTTTTGACCCACTTGACCCAATTAGTCTAATACATAATAAAACACAATTAATAGATGTTCAAGACTAACTAAAAATAATGAAACTAACAATCTCCCCCTTAGTCTTGACATCTTCACCACTTCATCTTGATCTTCATGCTTCAACGATGGTGACCTTGTCACCGTCTACATGCACATAACCTTCGATCTCCAATATTTGATAATCCTTGCCTTCGATTTCTTTGACAACCTCGACTTCATTTTCATCATGCCCCTCGACCGGTTCATCTTCATCGTCTTCATCATCGAACATCTTCATGTTGCCAACTTGCATATCACCAATTGGTCCGCAACCCGGTGGAAAATCTCTAATAGCACTAACCTTGCGTTTCTTCCACTTTGGCTTGTCAACCTCCTCTTCTTTCACCTTTTCAGCGTTGCTTTCTTTGTCATTTTATTTAAGGACTAGGTAATTCATCTCCATCATGTCAAGATATGACACGTAAATTCCAAGTAGACTTGGTCCTTCCTCCCATGGTAATTCCATAATTTCGCAAACCTCGGTCCATTTGTTTTGTTGAATCACTTCCTTGTATCCACCCGATACTTTGACCGCCATATAGAGATCGAGTAAATCGACCTCAACACCATTTCCCGTGACCGGTGGAAAAACCTTTCCACGAATATCCAAACATTCTTCAAAGTACCAACGCACCATATCTTCAAAATCCTTTCTAATGCTTTCTTTGTGCTTGTCAACAAACATGTTAATTGTAATTATATCAAGAAATGCAACATTTGTTTGCATGTCACATACCTCGATTGGTTTTTTGTCTTTGTTGAACAAAGGTTCTTCAATAGCCATTCCACAAAAATCTTCCACGCATTCTTCACGATCATAATAACCGTGCAAGTATGCTTCCACTTTCTCCCTTTCACGATTGTAATCGCATTCTTCGCTAAGTTTCTTGAAATAATCATTCAAGTAATTTTCTTCCAACATCTTACCATCCCTCCTTTCGACTACACTTTCAATCTTGTTATTTTTCCCAAACATCCTTTTCAAAGTACATTTGCTTCTATCGCATATGGCTTCAATTCCTTGATGAAGGAGTTGCTCCATACTCAAAACATAGTTATCTAGATTTGGTAAATAACTCACACATGAAATTCGTTTCATTTTCCCTTTAACTTCAATATCAATTTCCCCAATACCATGAATGAAAACAAAATCGTTTTCACCCTCATGAATGTTAACTCCAAATGTTCGTTTGAAATTAACAAACTTGTCCCTATTGCCACTTACATGATTTTTGAAGTTTGGATCCACTTACCAAATGTCCGACCATTTTCCCGTGTCGGTTCCCTTTACTATGTATGAGTCCAAACTATTTTCAATCTTTTTATTCAGAAATTTTGTTGGACACATCGGTGCAATGTGCCCAATCATGTGGCAATAAAAACACTTAAAGTTTACCTTATCAATCGGATTCTGACTTGAACTTGCACCCGACGTCCCGTAGTACTTCTTCATCTTTCCCTTTTGTACAATCCTTTTTGCGAGATTGATCTTCTTACCCTTTCGAGGCACAAAAGTTAAAGGTTTTTCCCCTTGCGATCCTCCTTGCGTTCCAAGCCCATTTTTGCAAACCCCTTCGTTATTCGGCCATCTTCTCTCTTGAAATTGGCCTTTCCTTTATGGTTTCTCTTAATGCGACTTGAACCTTGAGTCTCCAAAGCGAAAGAACGAGCGTCTCCTTTCCCTTTACGTCTCTGTGTGTCTTGAACAGGGCCCTTTGCTCTGACGCCACTGTTGTTCCATTCCTCGCAACAAACCGCATGAGAACATATTGGATTTATTCCTCCAATGTGATTCTCAATTGGCAAATCAACATCATGGTAATAGCATGTATGTATAGGGCGATCCATGATCAAGATTTGTACTCAGTGTAGAGGCTAGATTATAAGGCTTGTAAAATTAAATAAGTTGGGCTGGGCTTAGAGGGTTTCATTAAAATCATAGGCTAGTTTGATATTGTATTTAGGCTAGTTTATGATTGGGTTTGGGTTTACTATTGGGTTTATGATCCACAAGGGGCCCAATAGTAAACCCATTGGGTACCTATATAAACCCATTTGTGTTTATGATTAACCAAGCTTGGAGATTACAGATTACGATTTCTGCCTTCTTTGGTGTTTACGATCCGTGTTCATCAAGCTTCAAGATAGTAGTGTTATTCATTCAAGACTTCATCTTTTACTTAGATCTAGTCTATTCTTCTACTATTCTTCTTGAATCGATCTTATACGAGGATTCCGCACTCGTGTTTGATTAGATATCGTGTGTTTGGGAGATTTCAGGACCTACAATTGGTATCAGAGCCAAGAATCATTGATTCGAGGCTCACACGATATTGATTCAAGCAGATTTCTGGGTTAAAGTGTTGGTTTTTGAAGATTTGAAGGGTTTGGTGGTGATTACGAGTTCTGCTGCTGCTGTTCTGTGCGTTTACGATTGCTTGTGGTTGAAGATCTTCATCAGTTGTGTGTTTACGAGATCAAGAATCAATTTTTACGGTGTTTACGATTTTGCAGGATCGTAATTGGGTGATTACGACATTTTTTCATCGGAAACAAGAGTTTACGATTTTGGTGGATCGGAAACAGGAGTTTACGACTTTCGGGATCGTAATCGGGCATCGTAATCAAGTTTACGATTTCTTCTGTCGGTTGTGTGTTTACGATCAGGAGATTACGACCAGCTGTTTTGTCTCAATCGTAAACGGGTGTTTACGATCGGAAACTTTTACGATCGGAAACAGGGTTTTGCGGCAAAAAGTCACTTTTTCACACCTTCACGGAGACGGGCGTAACTTTTGACTCGTTTGGAGTTAGAAGCTCAAAGTTTTACACGACGTTCGTGACATCAAGCCCTAGAATTACCCTAGACTTACGTCCAGGGGAGCTCGTTTGGACCCCCCAAATTCCACTCCGAAGGCCTCCGTTTTTCAGTTTTAAGTTTCTGACACTATTCTTTGAATAGTGATTTTGCCGATTTTGCCGTTTTTGCCGATTTTTCTAATTTTTCAGAAGCTGCATATCTAATTAAGAAAATGAGTTCAGTGGTTGAAGAAAATAATTTGGTTGAGAACAAGGATGATTTCGCAGCTGAAGTTGACAATACTGAGATATGCCCCAATCCTACTTGTGCTCGTATAATTCCTGGACTCAGACAAATGTGTAAAAATTACCAGTAAGAATTGTTTGAGATAAAGTGCGAGAGGAGTTCCTTTAAGGGTAGATGGCAAAAGAATGAGGAGAAGGTAAAAGCTCAGAAACTAGATATTGTGAAATATCAAAAGCTAGCAACGGAGAAGTCTATTTTATATGATCAGGCTAAGATTGAGATTGGTGAGCTAAAGAAGCAACTGGATGAACTGCAACAAAAATATAACGAGCTGCAGGTCAAGTATGATTGCAATCAGGAAAGAAATCAGCGAATGCTAGATGCAGGAAAGGAATTGTCACATGCTGTTGTGACCGGTCAAGTTGGGAAACACACACCTGGATTTGGGTCAGAAAAGACTGATAAGGCCTTGGCTGCAAATAGCATTATTCATCCACCAGTTCCCAGAGACATTATAGGAATACTTCTTAGTGAGGAACAAGTTCAACGAACCAAGTCTGATTATAAAGAAGCTGCTCCTTCTATTGATAGTGTCTTGGTTGGAACTACACCATTGACTCAAGAGGAAATAGACAACGAGGCAAACATGATATATGGTGAAGGGAGAATAGAAGACGTATAAAGAGATGATGCTGAGTCTGATGAGGGTGGGATAGAGTTGAAACCATACCCCGAAATTGAAACCCCATACTTCAAGGTAATTGACAAAGTCGAAAGGGAAAAGGTGATCTTGACAACACGGCCTGAGGGGAAGATCTTTATGACATCTGGATTAATGTTTGATCAAGAACCAGATGTAGGATATGAATTACCGTCCTTCTCCTCCAAGTTCAAAGGCATAACCGATGGAGTGATAAGCGAACCTAAAGTTGAGAGGCCAAAGATCACCATCAAGCATCCGAGTATGAAGCCAACAGATGGAGTGAAGAATGAAAAACTCAAGGGAGTAGCTGTGTCTCCCATTTCTTCAGTTGCTTCATGCAGTTGTCAGTGCAGTTGCAAGAATGGTGCTTCTTCATCAGGAAATCCAGAGAGCACAAAGACGATGAGGACAGGTTCAACACAGCTTCGAGGATCCAGCAGAAAGTCAAATATAGAGTTGCAGACAAAGAAAAGAAGCAGGCACAAGGCAAACCAGCTCCATATATGCCACCAAAGACAAATGGGTACACGTCTGACTTCTATCTAAAGAAGCAGACTTGTTTTAATTGTGGCATTGCTGGTCATATTGCTAGAAACTGTCTTTATCGCCCCTATGAACCCTATTTTCCGAAAAGTCAAAGGGTTTCATCTCAGGAGTCTGTGAAGTCTAAGCCGATGATGGTGCACAAACCTAAGGCAATGAAGACTGTTACTCCTAAGGTTAAACCCTCTGATCAACATTAGGGTGCTGCCAAAGCTGAAAGAAAATCTATAAATCAAAACAACAGCTTTCCAAGTTACAAAAATTTTCAAAAACAGGTGAAGAAACCAGTTTCAAAACAACCAAAGCTTGAAAAACCCAAGGTAACTAGAACTGTTTTCAAAAATGATTCTAAAATGCAGAAGGTTGAAATACCTAAAGTCACAACTCAAAAGGTGACTAAAACAAAAATTGTTTTGAAAAGTGAATCTAAAACGAAGAAGGTTGAAATACCTAAGGTCACAACTCCAAAGGTGACTAAAACAAATGATAAATCACCTAGAATTTGGAAACTAAAAGTCAAGGCAGCTCCATTCCAACTTCCTGATTTTTCAAAGGGGATGTTCTTACAAGAAGTATCCTTTATTGATTCCTCAGGTGTACCCAGAAAAACAATGGCCTGGGTACCAATGGCTAACTAATCTCTCACTCTGTGTAGGAACGATCATGGAGGATTATCACTAACGTTTTTAATTACTAATCTGTTTGTTGATAAGTGATTGTTCCAGGCACAGTTTAGGAGACGTATCTTCATTTCATGTCAAGTAATCTATAAATGGAAGGTATGTCTCATTGAGAGGTAAAAGGTCAAAATAAGCATGAAAGGTACTGTTCTTAACTTGGTTGTGTGAATGAAGCAGCAAAGGGTGTTTTGAGTCAAACCAAATTTCCTAAAATGTTCACTTGGTAATTATTGATTGTTGAAGTGTTTGACCTCAGATGCAATGAAGTGTGCATGTCATGAAACCCAATTTTCAAAAATTTTCAAATCAATACTTTGAAAGTTAGCTTGGCCAGATATCTTCAAAATTTTGTGTTTTGTTCTTTTAAGTGTGTTTGTGTGTTTTATTTAAAAAAAAAAATTTTAAAAATTTAAAAAAAAATGAATGATGATGTTCACAAGATTGTGACATTAAAAATCAAAAAACAAGGGGAAGAAATGTAAAATGAAGAAAAAGTTGACCCCTCAAAAATAGTGTGCATTTCAATTTTTAATTGTTTGTGTCTTGTTTTTGAGAAGTTTAGGGGAAGTAAAATGAATGTCCGAGTTGGAGATGGCTGACACGCGTAAGGCGGAAGTGAAAGGCAAGCTCCACGGTGATATGCTCGGTAGGCTCGACCTAATCTTATGACCACCAATGTAAGTGCAATGAACTTAAACTCTATATATGTTTAGATTCCCATCCTAGTTTACATGGTTCAAAAAACTGAGTCCCAGCAAAAACGGGTTGAGAGTGGTAATTACCTAGTATTCACTCTCTCACACGCCATGTCTCTGTTGTGATGACTACACCACATAATAAAAAAGAAAAGAAAAAGAAATGAAAAAGAAATTAAAAAAAAAGAATAAATAAACACTCAGTTGGTCTTCTTTGTGTTCTTAGCGGCCGACCTGATCACCAACTGATGGTTAATGAAATAAGTGGTAGTCATAACGGTGTTGCATGGTTCCTCAAGTTGGGGGTTTGTAAATCCTCAATAAACTCTGAGGTTGGGTAGGTTTTGCTGTGTACGCTTGGGTGTGGGGACAATTAAACATGACGGTAATATTGTACTATATTAAGCATGACGCATTCGGTTGGGATTAAACGGGTTTGAGTTTAAAGCGGACAAACATACCGGCAATCACCTGGACTAGTCGAGTAACTGAAGCTGAAAAGGGTTCCTCAGTCAGATTCATACGGTTTGATCACTTGTAAACTTTCTCATGTTTGGTTTGGTAAGTATTTGTTTAGTTTTTATCTTTCGTGTGTGAGTCGTTAAGTTCTTTTTGGTGTGTTTTCGTCTTGGCCAGGTTAATTTGAGAAGTCAAAATATGTTTTTCATGGCTTTTAATGCATGACAATATGCCCCCGACAGATCTTGCCAAATTTTTAGGGGAAGGAGTATGGGATAATAAGTATTATCCGAAGGGAACTCGAGGATGATACTTATTATCTAATGGAAAAGACTTCCTCCGTCAGATCTTGACAAATTTTTAGGGGAAGGAGAGGGGATAATAAGTATTATCCGAAGGGAACTCGAGGATGATACTTATTATCTAATGAAAAGACTTCCATAATACATAGTATCTGAAGGGAACTCGAAGATAATATGTATTATCTCAGAGGAAGTCCTTAGCTGAGGGGAAGTTATCAGCTAAGGGGAAGTCTTTAGAGGTCTTGGGTTCAGGGGAAGTTTTATAGAAAACCCGTAATCTATATTAGGGTTTTTTGGTTAAAATTATGTTATTTTGAATCAACTGAACAGATGATAATTACCTCCTAACCCAAAGACCGGTCATCAAATGTCTGGTGGAGTATATTTTTTTTCAAATGTGTGTCAGACAGGTTGATGATAGAAAGATGTTGCTACTGCTCAAGTTAAAGAACCAGCCAGACAAGACTTCCATTTGAATAAGCAACTGTTCAGGGGAAGTTGTTGGTGTCTTTACAAGTTTTCAAAAGCTTCAATGGTTTTCAAAGAAAATGCTCACAAGTTTAGGGGAAGCTGAAGATTTGAAGTCAAATCTTTGAAAAAGAAAATGATACAGAGAGCAGTCAGAGTTCATGAAGTTTGAAGATCAACAATCAAGTTCTTCACAGTTAGAGGTTTTTCAAAATTTAACCTCTAATTGTTTTGGAGATTCAAGATAGTTACCGAAGATTCAGCAAGAACCAGTTCGTTCAAGAAGCAAGTCAATGAGAGTCCTCCATTTCATTGCTTGTCCATTTCAAGAAGTTCAAGCTGATGCTGATCAAGAGGAAGTCCCAAGTGCCCGTCATGAAACCCATTGAAGATTTCTGCGGAAAGAATCTTCATCAACATCCATGCCAGCCAGTCAAGAAGAAGAAGTTCAAAGATCGAAGACTTTTAATATCACAAGCCTAGGGGAAGATTATAGAGGCTAGATTATAAGGCTTGTAATATTAAATAAGTTGGGCTGGGCTTAGAGGGTTTCATTAAAATCATAAGCTAGTTTGCTATTGTATTTAGGCTAGTTTATGATTGGGTTTGGGCTTACTATTGGGTTTATGATCCACAAGGGGCCCAATAGTAAACCCATTGAGTACCTATGTAAACCCATTTGTGTTTATGATTAACCAAGCTTGGAGATTACAGATTACGATTTCTGCCTTCTTTGGTGTTTACGATTTGTGTTCATCAAGCTTCAAGATAGTAGTGTTATTCATTCAAAACTTCATCTTTTACTTAGATCTAGTCTATTCTTCTACTATTCTTCTTGAATCGATCTTATACGAGGATTCCGCACTCGTGTTTGATTAGATATCGTGTGTTTGGGAGATTTCAGGACCTACACTCAGAAAAATGAATGAATATGGACAGAAATTCGATATACAAGATCAAGATTGAATCTGGATATTAACTAAAAATCGATATGCATTCAACGTGTACAAAGAATACAAACCGATGGATTACTTGTTTCTGACTTCGACCCTTCCTATATACAAGGAGTTGGAAATCGTAACCTTCCTTGATTCTAGGAGTTTCACAACGTTTACAGTTATCAAAAACTGCTTAACATCGTGATTAACTCAAGGAATACGGCTGGGCTTCTAAAACTCGACACATGACTAACTTGTTGCTTAGGGTGGGCTAATCCACTAAGGCCCAAACACCCTTCTAAGTTAAAGCAACTTATTTTTGACCCACTTGACCCAATTAGTCTAATACATAATAAAACACAATTAATAGATGTTCAAGACTAACTAAAAATAATGAAACTAACATTTTCTCCCCCTTAAAATGAAAACTCTATTTTTTGGATTTTCATTTTAACAAAACACAAAGACACTATTTTAATTCTCCCCCCCCCCCCCCTAAACTACATACGGAATGTAAACGAAAGAAAATTGACCTCTCGATACTGATACGTTTTAGTTTAAGCTTTCAGAAAAACTTTCAGTTTAGAAATATAAAGCATTCAATTTAAGTTAAGCAGGAGACTCAACTATCAGCAATCACTGGAAGCTTGAACTTCACAATCACCAATAGGTCTTCTTGAAGAAACCTGCACACTGGATTTAAAGATTAGTATTCAAATGACCCAAAGCACATAGCTTCTGGTCGACCATTTTCTTCCACAAAATTAGTTGCACCTTTGCTGACCACCTTAGGTTGCCACTGCATTTTTGCCTTTTCAGTTTTTATTGAATCATCATCCTGTGAGGACCTACCAACACTGGAGTCAAATTTGAAAAATTGTTTCGATTTAGATTTAGTTTTGGAAGGTGGTGACTCAGTAAAAATTCTGCCTGATTCATCGATAAAAGTGGCAGATTTGTTTGAGAATCTTCTGTTGGAAATTTCAGGACAATCTTGTGCCATATGTCTCTTTCGGCGGCATTGATAACACAAACGATATGATCGTTTAGATTGTGGTTTGCCCTGAAATGAATAACATTTATCATCAGATTCATATTCATCAGAATAATCATCAAAAACCTAAAACCTGTTTGCATGCACCCATTTGGAAGTAGGACTTCGAGGAGTAGAATTTGATCCAGACGAGGAAAATTCTTTTAGAGAAATTTCAGATGAATCCTTCTGCTGTTGCTTTCTCCCGAATCCCTTTTCCATGGTAGAAATAAAGACTTGAGCTAGGTGATAGATTTGATCCAAACTGGTGTCTTTCTTTTCTTTCTTAACCTTCTTTGACACATTTATCTGATTTTTCTTCTCAAACTTCTTGCCTTCACTACCCAAACCAGAACGTTTGTAACCCGGTAGCTTAGTTAAATCGACTTAAGAACTTGAAGGACCAAATTTAGCAGCTTGATTGAATGAAGCTTTAATGTCTTGTAACCAGTTAGCTTCAACTAACTTTGCAGCAACTTGTGCTTCATTCAACTCTTTTTCATCTTTTTCAATCTTCTTGTCATCAGAAACAACTTTATCAACTACACCAGTTCCACCAGAAACAAATTTAACAAATGTGGGTGCACCATATGTTGAAGAGTCCACTTTCTTGTTTGAAGACTTTGGTTTCTTCTTTTCAGATTTCTCAGACACAAAGTCAGAATAATCTCCAGTTATATCAGAAGAATGAATATCAGCCAGAGCATTAGATTAAATAACTGGATGTGGAATTTGATAATGTTCTTCGCTTCCAAAAACCTTCTTGAAATTCTCATCTTTGCACAAGTAACTTGTGAAAGAATGTAAATTCTTCAAATTGTTCAGTTGCCTTTTAAGATCTAATACTTCAACATTCAAATCATATATTTTCTTTTGAGCTTCCCCCAACGCTTTTTCTGAATCATTCAATTGCTCCGAAGCTCTATTAGACACAAACTTCTCTTGTCGCATCTGATCATGGGCATCATACACTTCTTGAGTAATTTTCTTCACCCTGCCCTCATGAATCTCAATATTTCTTTTCAGTAATTGATTTTCTTCTTTCAAACTGATGACTTTGTCTTGTAATTCAGAATGAACCAATCGATGTTGATTTTCTGCAGCAATAACTTCATCAAACTCTTTCTTGAGTTCATCATAATATTGCTTCAGCGCTTCGACTTTTGTAGTGGATTTCTGAAATAAAGCATTAAAATCGCCAATGATCTTTTGCTTCACTCTCCCACTTCTCAACAGTTTTAACCAACTCTTCATTCTCAGTTTGCAACTTCAAAATTTGTTCGTTATCTGCACTGACCAGCTCATCCAATTTTGTCTGAAGCTCTACAAACTCTTCCATCAAAACATTCTTTCCTTGACTAATGTCTCATTTATCTTTAGAATGTCATCAGAATCTTCAAACTTCTTTTTGAAACTTTCTAATTCTTCTTCCTTCTTTGTCCTTTCAACCATTAACCCTTCTTTTTCTTGAACCAATTCTCGAATTTTTCTATCCTTTTGAGTACAAAATTCACAATTTGACTCATAACCATTATCTTTAGAATCACTTGTATCAGATTTACTGATCTCAGATGCATACCCACTTGATTCAACCTCAATATTTGCCATCAATCCATAATTTTATGGAGAGTGAACTAAAAATGCAGATTCATCCGGAAAATCTGTAGCCAAATCATAACCTTCCTCAGCCACTAGAGCCTTTGCATCTTTATTGTGACCATGATTATCTGAGGTACTTGGTTTAGAGGAAGACTGCTTGCATTCTCGAGCAAAATGTCCTAATTTAAAACATTTGTAACATTTCAATTTAGACTTATCTAAACCCAGTTTGACTCCTTGAAGAATAGAATTCTTGCCATGTTTGTCAATAAACCGTCTTCTTTTTTCAACAGTCATAGCAAACTGCCAATCCAAATCTAATTTATTTAGCTGATCATCATCCATATGTTTTAGATCCTCCGAAACCAAACCAGAATCACCAATTTGACTAAATATGAATCCATACGAAGATGATATGAAAGCAGATAACAAAGCAGCTAAATCTTCGGTTGCTTGAGTAGGAGCAGACTTGTTGGATGGATCTATTAGGAATAGTAAAACTGCAACCTGAAGAATAACTAGAATTTTCAGACTTTCCAGCAAGAAAGGCTGTTGTTGGTGGATTACTGCTTGAAATAGAACGTGATTTTGCTTTAGCATGCACTGTAGTAGTATTTTCTCCAAAATACAATTCAGGATTTTGAATCGAAGGGGATGCTGACTTTTTCACAATCATTTCCATTTCTCGAGCTTGTAACTTGCTTTTCAACTGATTGAATGTCCAGCTCGAATAACTTAGATCATTAGTCAACATCATCACAAAATTCTCCCACTTTTCGGGTAAAGCTTCCAGAAACGTTTCTTTTAATTCATCATTCTCTTTCTTGACACCCACAACATCAAGTTCATTTATCAATTGTGAAAACCTTGCAATCAAGTCTGGAATTTTCTCATTTGCAGTGCCTGAAATTATCAAACTCATTCTTTAAAACTTTCTTTCAAGTGTTTTTATATTGATCATTACCTTCACACCTTTCTGCAATTGCATCCCATAATTCCTTAGCCGTTGTATATTACTTAGATTGATGCATTTGATCTTTTGGTAAGGCCATTGTAAGATAACTATATGTTTTCTTCTTTCTGGCAAAGAATTTTCGTTCGTCCGCATCAAAACTACTAATCATCTTCGGCTTGTTGGGAGTCGGAATCCAAGTATCAATATCTTGCGAATAAATGTAGGATTCAAACCGACTTCTCCAATTGTGATAATCAACTTAGGAACCTTCTGAGTTGTTCCGATCTCGTTATCATAGTTCATCATGGCTTGCACCGATGTTTGAGCAGCTGAAAATGCTTGAAAATCGCTCATTTTGTAACTACGATACTGAACGTAAAAACTTCAGACTGAAAAACGGAGGTCTTCTAAGCGGATTTTGGGGGTCAAACCAGAGGGAACTAGCCGTTAGGCAGTAAAAGTATAGATCTCCTTGAGACGAACGTTTTGGCTGGTATTAGCTCCCGTAACTCTTAACGGTTCTCAAGTTACGTCAGTTTTAGTGAATATCACTTTTCTACCGACGTACCAAAAAATGGATCTCCGTACCAAACCAAATTTAGCGTACCACTTTCTACACCCGTACCACACACGGACCAGAATTCTCAGGTGTACCACCTGCGGACCAGATTAACTTAGCGTACCACAATTTGTAGCGTACCAGACTGGTACGGCGTAACTGCTAGCGTACAAGAAGATAACCGTCGCGGACCACTGATGAAGATTGCCTTGCGTACCAAAGTTCAACGTACCAGAAGGCTATGAAGATTGCCCTGCGTACCAGAACCTTCAATCAGCATACCAAGGTGTTCTTCAGGCGTACCAGTGACGTACCAACCTGAGATCGATCAAATTTTCGAATTCTGAACTGTTTGAGCTGGAAATTGGACCAGTTAGGTGCAAAACACACTAGGAATGCTCAGATCTCATTTTTGACCTTAGAAACACTAAGAATTGAGAAAATTTGATGAAAAACGACTCAAAGCCAAGCTTTCTCTCTCTAAAAACTCAAAAATGGACCAAATTACAGCAATAGAGCAACCTGGATTGCTCTGATACCACTTGTAAAACCACAGAGGGATCTTACTACTGCATGATTTGGTAAAACGAGAATGAACACGATGTAAATAAAGCTTTGCTTTATTGATTCACTAAGAGGTTACAATGTAGAGAGAGAAACACACTCAGAACACACAGTTAAGAAGATAAGAATGACAGAACTAACTGAACTCTCTCTAACACGAACTATTTAGTCACTTACATACTGGCCGACGTACCACCTGGCGGACCAGTTGGTATGCCCGTACCAACTGGTACGGCGGACCATATGTACAACCATCTTGGTATGTTGACTATATAACTCACAAAGACGCTCTAGTCTAGATACAATACACGAGACACAACGTAGCATAGGTATATGCTCTAACAAAAACATATAGTTTTTTCATTTGTAAGAGCGGTCATTTGAATTAATAAAGAAAAATTAGGTACTTGTAGTTTTTATTGTTTGACCCGACCGAACTGGATCGCCGATCCGAACATATACCGTGAAACATAGCGATAGAAAAAAAAATGGGTCACGTGACCTTCGATCCCCACTCTATAATTTCTCAAGCTCCGCCACTAGAACATGGGAATAAGATACGCATATTTCATTTCATAGCCCCTTTACAATCTCAACCCCTCTATTTATATGCTCCATCAACCAATAATGAATATAATAAGCCCTATATATAGGTCTATAATCACACTAAGTATCCCTATACAATATTCTGACTAATATATATAACTAATAAGACCAACCTATTAAACAGAAACACATAATTTACTAAAGCTAATGTAGGCAAGATACACAAATATTTACAAACATTCCTGTAAGTTGAACAAAATTTGCACACCATATTTGGCTCTTTCTTTCAATAAACAAACATATAACTTTGTATTTTTTGGTTAAGCCAAGTTAGATTTACACCTTCCTAACTGATTTATAATTAAATTATATCTCAATCAAACAACAATATTATAAACTATAGTATAACATTATAATACACATCAAAGGGTGTCGGTTATTAAATTTTTTTAACTTCCAATCATTAGCATAAAGTCTGGAACCTTCATCCAAGTGTAGAATGTGACGTGACTTGTGAACAAATGTGAATTCAATAGAAACATTCAATAGAAACTATCAAGTCTGGTTCTCTTGATATATAAAATTTGCAATTAAGACTCACGAGAAGTCAAATATTGGATTCTACAAACTGTCACTATAAATATATAATATTAGGAAGATGACCTAACCCATGTGAAGTATACCCTCTATTTTGAAGCTATATGTGATCATATCATTGATTCTAAATTAGTTGAGAAATTCTCAGAGATAGAGTTCAGCATGTGGAAGACTCTGTGTTGGAGATGCAACACAATGATTAATTTATAAAACTTCTTACAACTCTTTTATTGTTAATATTAAACAAAACAACCTAAAATTCCACTAGTCCTTAAAAAAATGATGAAACGAAACGGGTTCATCTTCGTTTTCTGTTTACCTCTGGCTAGCATCGCCATCGTCTGTCATTATGATCTTCTACCAAAGCTCCCGTTGTAAAGCAAAGGATTGGATATCTTGATTCACTTGTGCAATGTTGAAGTGTTCACATAAAACAACAAAATTGTAACATTTAGTAAAAATTCTTCTTTTTATTTTTCGTTTTTTTCCCACAGTTTATGTGAGAAGGTTGACATTAATTTTGACAAATGTAACCTTATTAAAATAGCGTACGTGGTTCTTAGAAGTACTTCAATGTGAAATGGCGATATATACATGAATTATATAAATTCAAAATACTAGCTATATTCATATATTACATGATTTAGAGGGTGGGGTTTGGCAAAGGCATCGGAGTTAAAAAAAGTCTTGCTCTTTTTAAGGTCAAGAGTTCGAACTCCGTCGAAAAAGGATTTGGTGTACATTAGTTGGGGTTGATTAGATTATGATTACTGTACTTTGCTGTAAAGAAAACATGATTAATAGGGTGTTGCTATAGATACATTCAAATTTCTAATCTCACATCTTTCTTTGTTTTTAATCAAATCAGACCAGGACAGTTGTTCGATAATATACCACATGGTTGTTAAACGAGTAGTGGGTCATATATGAAAGGTATAAGGGCTTTTTTCTAACAAACATTAGCGCGGACGACTATCCAGCATGTTGATGGACGACTATCCGTAGATATTGAGATTAAAATTTAGAGGGTGTGATCCCCTTGAGGTCAATGATTCAAACTCTACCGAATACGGATTTGGTGCACTTTAGTTAGGGTAGAATATTATGATTAGTTTGTTTGCTTTTCCGTTCCAAATAACTTGATTAAAAGGGTCTTGCTATAGATACATCCAAATTGATAATCTCACATCTTTCTTTTGTCAAATCAGACTCTGATGATCGTCCAATGATATACCAAATGATTGCTAGACGAGTAGTAGACTTCATGTGAAAGATATTAAAGATTTTTCTGACAAACCTTAATCCGGATGATCGTCTAACCAAATGTGGACAGCCATCCACAAGGAGTTTGTGATTAAAATTTAGAGAGTGTGTATAGAGACCTTAATTAATTAACATGAGACCAAGTAGTTGAGTTAGGACACCTAAAAATATTAAAATGTGGAAGTTTTAGATTCAAGTCCCACATCTAACACAAAATTGGGGGTTTCATCAAGTTGGGTTATGAGGTTTTCTCACTTATACTCCTGATGGTGGTTTTTGAGTCCTATACTCAAGGAATAAAGATGATCGAATGGTGTTAATGACCCGTCAATGATCCAAAAATTTGTTAAAAAACATTTAATTAACATGATTACTTTAATCGACCATAACTAATCTAGAGAGATATCGCCAAGTCAAACGAATCAAAAGTTTTGACGACGTGCACCGTACATCAACATGATAAATTAATGGCGTTATTTTAAAATAGGTTTTCACATCACAGGAGCTAAAACATAGTATATAAAGTATAAACCCAAGTTGTTTATATATTAAGTTCCAGCTCTAACCTGGCATCCAATGCCAAAACACTATAAAACCAAGAATCATATCATTACAACTTGTAAACACCTTCTATTTTTCAAATTTCCATCGATCTAAACAAATGGGCATCATTCGGTTGAGTAGCAAAACTAAACATTTCAGCAAACTCCATAGCAGAAACAAGCTGGACGTACCCAAAGGTTGTTTGGCTGTCTACGTTGGAGAAGTTCAAAAGACGCGATTCGTGGTTCCTTTATCATTTCTTGAGTATCCTCCATTTCAAGAATTGCTTCGACAGTCTGAAGAGGAGTTCGGGTTTGATCATCCTATGGGAGGTCTAACGATTCGTTGCAACGAAGAGGCTTTCGTTCATCTCATCTCTAGGTTGCCTGTTTCATGATACAAATACTGCGGTTAGGAATGTTCTAGAAAATTGGTGGAAGTTTTTTTAACACCATCTTAATTTGAGAGAGAGGTTCTAAACCATGTAAAAATCCCTGCAAACACTTTTTTTTTGTCATGAGGGGGTTAGTTACTTTTAAACAATTGTGTATGCGTTTATGATATCTTATATTTTAGAAACAATATAGTTGCATTCGATGTACTTATTTGACATATTAACCTGATATTATTATTATTACAGCTAATATATAGGGTAAAGTTCCGGTACAAACCAATATAATTGTAAGAACTTAAGAACTAATGTAAGAATCTTTAAATTTCAATTGAATGAAGGTTATTTACATAATTTTTATGCTTCTTATTCTTTTTTCCTTCATCTCTATACACATGATGACAACTTAACGACCTAAAAAAACAAAAAACTAAACAAAAATCGTTTTTTTTTGTAAATCCGACTATGTTGCATATATGCAACATATGAAAACATATAATGTTGCACATATGCAACATATGAAACATATAATGTTGTATATATGCAACATGATATGTTGCATATAAAGCATATGAAACATACCATGTTGCACATATGAAACATATAATGTTGCATATATACAACATGGTATGTTGCATATAAAACATATGAAATATACCATGTTGCATATATGCAACATTGTATTTTCATATGTTGCATATATGCAACATAGTCGGACAGGGCAAAAAAAAAAAAAAAATTTTAAGTCATCGGGTGGATATGGGTGGATATACGTGAAATTAAATTAAAAAAATATCAAATTACCAAAAAAAACTTTATTTGAAATAATTTTCCCTTGTTTCTTACAAGTTTGTACAATAGAAACACAAGATATCTTTACCATAAATGTAGTGGAGGAATTAAAAAAAATGACAAAATTACTTAATTATCCCTCGTTTAAGCTGGTTCTTAAGAGCATTCACGGTAGATTCTCTAAAAATTATGTGAGTGTAAATCTGTATAATTTAAGGTTTGGTTGTGAGTGGTTGTGAGTAGAGGAGAGAGAAAAACTTTACAAAATCTGTATATTTGACAAAAAAGTTGGTGATTTGCTAAAATTTGAGGATTGAAAGAGAGAGAAAAGGTAATGATAAAGGTATAAAAAATATTATTTAATTATGGTTGTGAGTGGAAGAGAGAGAAAAAGTAATAATAAAATGATAAATTATAGGGATATGGATAGAGAAGCTGATGTGAATGCTCTAAGTTCTTACAATAGATAATGGTTCTTACATGAACTTTACCCCTAATATATATATATATATATATATATATATATATATATATATATACACTTAATATATAATTAGCTGGGTGGACGGAGAATACAACATAGTAGTAAAAAATTTGAAACATTAATCGGTTAAAATATTATATAAATTTAAAGGTTTATTAAAAGATTTTTGAAGTATTTCCTCCCTAAAAAAACCGTAAAAACTCGAACGTAAACAACACAAACGCAATGGTTAAATATTAAAAATTATATCTATATAATTAGGCAACTTGTGTACATGTTTCTAATGCCCCGTGTTATGTCTCTTTTGTTCTCACGTGGGTTTATTTCCCCTTTATCATCTCTTTACTCATTTCCTTCTCCTTCTCCTTCTTCTTGTTTTTAGGGCTGTTTCTTTCTGGTAGCTTTTCACTGAAATTCAAGCATTTGTTTTTCGTCTTGCTTAGATATTGTTGTGTTTGCGTCGTCTTTCTTAGGGACACCCGTCTTTTTATTCAATACACCAACCCTATACGTGAAGGATAGGGCTCTCTTTCACGTATAGTATGGGTGCCAAAATAAAATAGCTTACATTTCTCCCTCCCCTTCACGTATAGAGGGGGTGTAAGAATTAATGGGTGAAGGATAAACCTATCCTTCACGTATAACTGTCAGAGCATGATAGTACAACGTCAGGGAATGTCGGGAGGATGTCTAAGAACCCTCACGTAGAGCTCTATACGTGAAGGTTAGTTTTTAAATTTTTAGTATTGTTCTATAAACTAGAATAATTAACAAAATACAAGAAACATACAAAAAGTGGTAACCGAAGCATACAAAAATTAAAAAGTAGACCCACACGCATCTTTTTTGATTTTATTATTTCTTTTAATTAGGATTACCACTAAGCTATACTAAAAAATTAACTGTAGTGACTTATCTAATTAAATATAAACTTTACATTCGTAAAAATTTATATATAATTTGCAATGGTAACCATAAAAAAATTTATATATAATTTGCAAGAAACCAAAACCCAAAAAAGAGACAAAGCTAACTATAAAAAAATGTCAATTTCATATATACCCTTATAAATTTAAAAATATCCCTATAAGAGTATACGTAAAATACCAAAGGAGGTCTTCATATCTAAGCAAGTTTAAGTGATACCATTATGACTGTTACAGATGTACAAGGGCGAGTGGTATATACCTATTCAAAATTTAAAATATCACACATGCCCTTCAAAACTAATCAATATATCATATTTCTTCATTTCATTAAAAAATAATCTTTGAAATGACTACTTTACCCTTATTTGTTGTACAGCTTTAAGAATTCATATTTATCAAATAAAAAGCTTTAATAAATAACCATTTAATCGTTTCACAAAAAAAGTTAGCCCTATATGTGACCCCTTTTTCTTTACCCCACACGTCACCTTAAGGCCTATACGTGACCCCTTTTTTCCTCCATAATTGACTTCTGTCATTTACACGACAACTCAAAACCATAGTTTCAGTCACCTATACCTTACGGATGGGTCTCCACGTTAATTATAAATATTTTTTTGTAACCTAAATTTATTTAAAAGATTAACTCAACAATAAAAATACTAATTTACTAGTTAGTGTCCCGGGTAAATACCCGAGGCTGTTATATAAAAAAAATTAAACGAATTAAAAGATGAAAGTTTTTTTCTAACTATTAAACGAATGATCGAATTGGAGTTTAAGTTCATCAATGGTGGGTTTAGAAAGTCGCGACTTTGTTTTTTGATTCGTTCACCATCATTCGTTGATCGAAACCTAAGCAATATGGATCTAGTTTTGTTAGGTTTTCTTTCACGAATCCAAAGCAATTTACGGATCAAATTTTCATTGAGAAATGAAGAAGATATGATGAATCAAAGTTATGATATTGTAAAACAAATATGGATAATTTTGTATGGAAATAATTTAATTTTTTGATTTTTAATTATAAGATCTTTCCTTTTTGTAAATACCATTTATTTTTTCAATTCAAAAATCTATAAAAATGACACATAAGCTAATCCTAGGTGGCACACCTTAAATTGTGCCACCTACACATTAAAAACTTGTGTTTATTATATAGTTAGATTAGATTAGATTAGATTAGATTAGATTAGATTAGATTAGACTAGACTAGTAATACTAATAGAAACAATAATATTAATTCAATAATAATAATAATAATAATAATAATAATAATAATAATAATAATAGTAATAATAATAATAATAATAATAATAATAAATAGTAATAAAATAATAATAATAGTAATAGTAATAGTGATAATAATAAATAAATAACAATCTCCAAACTAGTTATTAAAATTTCATACATGTAATAGTTTATTTAAATTTTAATATTTTACGTTTGATTACAATGTTCATCGTATATTTCGACCAGTATAATAATAATAATAACTGTAATAACATTAACATTACTACAATAATCATAGTAATAATATACGTTTTTGTACATGCACGTAATACGTACAACATTACCAGCAATATTGTTCCATAGACTCGTATCCATGTGACTATATGTATGTATGTATGTATGTATGAATAGACTTGCATTAATGTGACTATATGTATGTATATATGAAAGCATACTAATAATAGCAACGTATCGTCTATATATGCTTAATAATAATAGCAACGTATCGTCTATATATGCTTAATAATAATAGCAACGTATCTATATCGTATGATTATGTCGATGTATGTAGGCACATTATAGTATAATTACACGTGTAAATACAAATATAAAGCTGGAGTATACACTACTACAAAAACTGCTTTCCTTGACACGCGAACGATGACACTCGATAATTCTTGACGTGCAAAAACTGAAGTGTCAAAATAAAATGTCAATTATAGGTAATTCCTAAGAATTCATGACGCGCATTTTTGCGTGTCAAGAATTTCTGTCATATTTCAAAAAAAAAAACACGGAGGACATATAAAAGCCGCGCGTCAAGAATCAAGTGTCGTTTTTTAATTTTTTGGCTCCAAATTTCCCCCCAATATTTTGCCTAGATTTTCCCCCTTCCCCAAAACTGATATCGGCATATCGATCTTCCCCCAAAAACCCTCTCCGCATTTTGACCCACTCTCCGACGTCACTCACCAGAAAACCTACCACCGGCGCCACATCCTCCGGCTCCCCGAACCTCCCCAACGGACTCTGCTCCTCCGTTACAAAACGAGATCCGTTAAAATCAGATTTAACCTTTATTTTCTATTTAACCTTTTTAATCGTCCGGTTCAAGCCCTAATTGAAATCATATCCGTTTTTTAGATAAGACATCATTATCAATCGGCGGGCAGAAATTGGTGATCAGAATCGAAGGGTTACCGGGTAGGCACCACTGAGGGTCGTCGGAACCAGCGTCGCAACTCAATCCATTGTTGAATAACATCGTGCTTAGCCCCGCCGTGTCAATTCAGGTAGGCAATCTCATTACCATCGTTCTTAAAATTGAAATCAGATCCGTTTCTTAAAATTGCTTTATTGAAAGCGTTCGGCTTTAAACCCTACTGTCTTCTCTGCATATTGTGATGATTAGGGGTTATGATTGGATGAAACACTTCAGATCTACCTCTTAGAAGTTGAATTCGTATAATTTTCCGGGTCCTATTTCACTGTCTTCCTAGTCCTATTTCTCGCTGTCTCTCTGTTGTTTATCTAATTGGTTAATTGATTTTGTGTGAAGTATAATTTAGTTTGAATTGTGTTTTGGGGATATGGTTTTATAATTGTAGGGATATTTGCATCTTTTGTCGCTTTGATGTTTATTGTGTTAGAAGAGAGGATATCAACTACTCTCCGTATGAAGAAGGCGAATGGAGGTTTGAGTTTCTTCAGTTGTTCAATGGATTAATTTGTTAATCTGATGGTTTGTTTGCTAATTTGATTGAATCTTTGTTACCGGATTCGAATGCGCATTTTAAGGTTTGATTTTTGCTTCAAGTTAAGTTCCTGTATGGTAAATTGATCTTCTAAAACACCTTTTATATATTTATAACTCTTGAAGATCGGAGTTTTTATATTACATTCTTTGATTTCCAGTTTATTGAATCTCTAATAATTAGTTGTTATTAGCATATATTGCCGAACCAGCTAACTTGCTCTGTTCGTTGATTTCTGTTAGTTTATT
Source organism: Deinandra increscens subsp. villosa (assembly GCA_039602395.1). Classification (NCBI taxonomy): domain Eukaryota; kingdom Viridiplantae; phylum Streptophyta; class Magnoliopsida; order Asterales; family Asteraceae; genus Deinandra; species Deinandra increscens. Next base: position 80,870,919 of record JBCNJP010000017.1, on the reverse strand, counting down.
GGCTCCACTTTTGAGTATTGAAAGTTCATATGTTCCATTAGTTCGTTGTTATTTAGCAGAATTAGTTTTCTTTATTTGTATTTAACTATATCAGAGAATTAGCTAAGTGAGAATTTTGACAGATTGATATGGGGAAAAACCGCATAGGAAAGTGGATTCTTCGAAAGGCTTTTGATGATGAAGATCATTCGTATTTGCCAAAGGTATCGGCTCTCTTCTCGTTGATGTTCTATTTATGCAAATATAACCACATAATGGGTGGTGAATCGGGTTGTGCAACATATTTTGTATAGGTAGAAAGAGCAGTTTAGTGATGGAGTCGGTATAGCTGGATCGATGGCCTAAAAGACCATGCTAAACTTCATGTATGAATTTTATTATGTTTCTATAGCAAACAATACATCCTAATGCTTGACAGACTAAAGTAATAAACTGTTAATTCAGGTGACTGATAAGATGATATGCTTAACGTGCCACATATCTTCCCTCACAACACGCCGCTGACAAAAGAAGCAAACTACTACAGGATGATCTTTGAACGGCTTTTTCCTCAGGTCTGACCGTTTTGAAATTGGTGCAAGAACCACAGATCGTTGTTCTGACCGTTCTTTATGTTCTTGTTTCATAATGCACCGATCTTAACTATGCCGGGTGGTGCAAGTGTGGCTTGCAGCACAGCTAAAGCAATTGAATGGGACGCTGCATGGTCTAACCATCTTGACCCTTCAGGTAGAAGGCATCCCTGTTTAATCATAAGTCTAATTTCTTCAACTTGATATTTATAACTTATTATATTAGCTGTAAATTGGATACAGGTTGGCTGTAAGATGGGCGGCAAATTTATAGTTGGTAGTTTATATTGAGGATTTCTCTTTATTGTATAAAACAACATTGAGTTACATCAATACCAGTTTATTTTACAGAATCAAGAGAAGGCTTACAAAGTTCTTTCGGCAATTCTTAAGGTATGATTGTTGTTTGTCTACTCCAGCATAACTATATAGTAGCACTGTAGAAGTGTCAATATGGGCAGGTCATACAGGTATAGTAACAAGTCAAATGGGTTCAGAACGGGTCAGGTGGGTTCGGGTCATTTTTTAACACTCAAAACAGGTCGGGTGGGGTCAGTGTTGGCTGACCCAACAGGCCAGCAACACTGAGTAAATTATCTACACAAAATTGTGTTCATAATCAGCTTCCGGGTTTATGACATGGATACGAAGTATCATAATTTGTCAACAAAAGTTTCTAAAACTTCCTTTTAACCTCAGCTTCTTGATGGCCTTCCTGATACATTTTGTGGTATGTTCTAAATAAAATGGAAAAAAATGTTTTCTTGCTGAAATATCTACCAATGTCGAAATGAGGCTTGATCAGTATTCCTCCACTAAGGAAGCTTATAAAGATGCAGTCAAAGGGTTGGAAATATTGGCCTCTAAAGTACTTCCGGGTTCTGGCACAATTAACACTACTTTATATGTTGTTGGGGTTAAACCAACAATCATGGAGCTTCTAAGGTTGTGTTTAGATGGGTATAAATATTCTTTTTTCCTTTTACTTATTTAATTTCTTTGATTAGAGAAGCTATGTGTTAAATATCATTTGTGTTATAATAACAAGAACTGGAAAAGTGTGCATCTTTTTGAGGTAGTAAACTGCTTATGCAAGTTTATTGTTAAATATCATTTGTGTTAAGTTGCATGTTGCTGATTTTTGGATGGAGCATCACTCTTCATGCTAGATTTCTAATTGGTGTGGTTTTTTTAATAATTTACCAAATACCAACTGGGGATTTGGGACTGCCCTGTTTATGTTGTTTGTTGCCTAATCTCTATTGTTTATTTTATCTATTGTGGCTAAGGTAACTATGTTTATTTAACTCAAATGTTTACTTTATCTATTTGGATGCTTGTATCATCTTGATGGTTGTGCATTTGGTTTCTAATATGCTGATGAAAATGGGTTCTTTCACTGTTTTTGGTTCAGGTTTTACTGCTTGCATACACATTGCACTAGAGGTGGCTAAACATATATAAACCATTCGGTTCAAGATTATGATGCTAATCTTGATCAAATAGTTTGTTAATGTTACATGTTAATTATATGTTGTTTTCAGGGTTCAGGACTGTATTGCATAGTTATATGCCAAGGACATCACCCCTGTGATAGACAACGACTGGATGAGACTTTCCATATAGAAGTATGTATTTTTAAGACTTTACATTCATAGCATTTCTCACATGTTCCTGCATGTTTGCTTGGATATAATGTGCCATAAGTCTTTAGTTCATGTTAGATTATTAGTCCATATTTAATATGACAACTCTGTTCTTTTCCCTTCGTATATATCCAGGCCTTAGCTCCAAAATTCTGTTTTAAATCATATAATGTACGATATATGATGTCCTTACGTGTTCACTAGGTGCATGCACCTTTTAAATCATATAATGTACGATTATTAGTCCATATTTAATAGCTCCAAAATTCTGTTTTAAATTATATGATGTTTTAAATCATATAATGTACTATTAAATCATATAATAGTTGGTGGCTGATGGTTTGCTGGCTGCAGGTTGGTAACTGAGAATCGAGAGCAACAGATATGAGGTTGTTGGTGTTGCATGAATTTGAAAGTGATTTTGCATCATGATGCAAGGAAATCATTCCCAGTTGGAATCTTTCAGAAAATTTTAAAAAAAAGATGGGCGGGTCGTGATCAGTGGATCGGGTAAAGTAAAATTGTGGGCAAAACTCTTGATATGGTTATATTTAATTCATTTACTGTGAAAATATGATTAAAGGACTTCACGGTCATTGTGAACATTTTAAAAAAAATTTGGGGGTGAAATCTCGGATAAATGATAAATGACCCTCACACACTATTCTCGGACATTGAAACTATCATGACATTGATCGTTGAAGTAAGTGATGAAATCACCACTGAGTTTTTACCCCTTCTAAGATAAAATCACCACTGAGTTTTTACCCCTTCTAATTTCTCATGAATGTGTATTGACTCTAACTTTCTATATTTGCATTTAGCCCGTAGGTTGCTGAGTGTGGTAGCAGTGAATTTACTGATGAGAAGAGGCTTGAGATGTCCGTGGCACAGTTTATTGATCACTGGCTTAAGGTTTCCTAAATGGAACATGACAATCTATACCTGAAGGACTGACACTTTGTTAAGGTGCTCTTAAGTTTGTTTAAGCAGGTCTATTTAAACCATGGATTAGCATTTCATTTATATTTGTTATATATATTTATCATATTTACAAACCGCAGGAGTACCCAGAGTATACAACTTATACAACTCCCATTTTTTTCGTGACGTTTGGCTAAATTTGTATCTTGACCATTATCAAATGCATGAAGATCATGATATAGATATCAGGAGAGAGATAACATAAGTTGTCCTGACTACTGTTTTGTGTACATGGGTGCAAAAGCTTAGAACACTTTTTCTTGCAAGAATATTCGAAGCTGAAAATCAGGATGGGCTGCATGGAGATCCCAACATATACTTGGTTGTGTTTGCAAGTGAACTATTTATTTATTGTAATGATTACTTTAGTTACTTTTGTCGTTGTGATCGAATTGCATGTATGAACATGGAATCGAATTATTTTCAATTGCTATATGTATGAAATGCATTGTTTTGGTACACCAGCTATTCTGTATTTTGATTTGTGAAATATGATTTAATAGGGAAATCAGTAATTTTAGAAAAAAATATTTAAAAAAAAACCACTAAAAAGATGACACGCAACAATGACTGTCATAAAAGGCATGACACGTAAATTCGCGTGTCATAAACAGACGACACTAAAAATATTATAAATAAAAATATATTAATCACAGACGACACCCTTTCTTGACGCGCAAAATGGGTGTCAAGAATGGAGTGTCATGGATAGCGTGTCATTGTTCGCGCGTCAAGAGCTTCTTGACACGCATTTTGCGCGTCAAGAAGCTTCTTGACCCCCACATCCTTGACGCGCAATGCACGTCAAGAATGCCAGTTTTTGTAGTAGTGATAGGCCTAAATGGGAGCTATACATGTTAAATGGGAGCTGTACACGTCACCATTAGCCCTATATGTGACCCCTTTTTTACCTCCACACGTCACCCTACGTGACCCTTTTTTTTCCTGAATATCCTTAAAAAACATTTTTAATAAAATAATTGAATCAGTTCATAGAAAAAGATTACTAAATAAAAAACTAACACATAATTATAAGTTAATTTGAATATCACTATTTTTTCTTTTAGTTTCATTACATATTCAAATCGGAACCAACTATATTAGAATATATTATTAGAGTAAATTACGGATTTAGTCCCTGTGGTTTGCATGAATTTTGGATTTATTAGAATATGTTTAACGTTAAAATATAAAGTGATTTATAACAAAAATTATTATATAATTAAACCTAACCTTCACGTATAGCTCTATACGTGAAGGATAAGAAAACAGTCATCTGGGGTGAATGAGAGATCTAAACGTGAGCATTTACTATTTTGAGGGTTGAAGGAGGGAACTAAACGTGAGCATTTATTTTTACACCCCAACTATACGTGAAGGATAGCCCTATTCTTCACGTTTTAAGGTGGTGTATTACAAAAAAAAGGAGATGTCCCTCTAAGAATCCACTATTAAAAAAACTAAAGATAAATATAAAAATCTAAAAGTTAAACTTTAAAAAGATTGCAAACGACCAAAAAAAATATTGATATTTTTAAAAGGGGTTTCTTACAGAGATATATTGACTCATATCATCTTTTGAAGCAGTTCGATCTTAAAATAAACTTATACGTTCTGTTTTAAATAATCTAAGGAAAAAACTTACAATTGTACCATACGTAACGTATGTTGCAAATTACTATTCATATAAGTTAGAGTATGTGTGGTATATTTATTAATCGATGATCGAGTAGTTAAAAAAAATCTAAAATCCTTTTTCACTGTATCAAAATTATCATCAACAATTCTTAGTCACCAAAGTTTAGAACCCAAAAATATCGAGTCCATTCATTACCATGTCACCAAAAACGAAAACCAAAACCAACACCTTGACAGTTAGACATAGAATTGTTTGAAACCTCCAAATAAGAGTGCTCGAAACAAAAATTTATCTTCAAAATCTTGTAAATTCTATGTTTTTCACTTTAGTCTTAACTGAAGGATTTGATATTTACTCATGTTCTTCAATAGCAATTCTTATATTTTCTAAAATAAAATTATCACAATATTTTGTTTTATTTTGAACTGTCGTCTTTATTAGAGAAAACAAGACTACCAAGACAATAGTAATGAACAACACATTAGAGAGTAAAACAACTCCGTCTACTCCAAACATATTCTCACCTCTACCCATATGTTCGAACCACAGCAACCTTCTCCGTGGATAAGACTTGATTTCTAAACAGCCTAGTATTACACCCTTTTCATATGGGACCTCCTATTCAGACACTCTTTTTTCAAATTTGATACCAATATGCCCCGGATTGAATAAAACAACACCGTTAACTCATCTCAAGTTTGAGAATACGAGGTTTAACCGAAAGTAAACTGGGGCGTATTGCTCAAACCGCCCCGGTTTGAGGGAAGATTTAACAGGGTCGTGCCACGTCATCAATACACCCCATTTTGCCCAATACGCCCCGGTTTAAGTTGTTTTAAAACTTCTTCACTTTCACCAGGATTACATTTGTATCATTTGTAAAAAACAGAACCGTTAAACTTCTTTTTTCGATTCTTCGGTTCGTTCGAATTGTTTTTTGAAAGTTAACTTACATCTAAAATTTTATTGGCGATGTCGTATTACGATTTTCTTTTCGGTGGAGACTCTTCTTCCTCTGATCCAACATAGGTTCCTGAAACAAACCAGGTAACCGTTTAATTGGTTTTTAAAATTTTTATAATCTTAATTTTCTGGCGTAATTTTTAACTGTGTTTACTTTTTATTTTTATTTTTTATTTTTTATTTTTATTCAAAGTGTTTATTTATCAAAATGTTAATTTGTATTGAATTTTCCACTAAGAAGGTGGTTTTTATTTGTTAATAATAATTTCTATTAACTGGTTGTATTTAGCTTTATTTATTGTTTGGAAAAAATATAAATACAACTAAATGTAAAAAGGAAAAAGAAAACCGGTATGGTTAATAAAAAATGGACGGTTTGAGGTACGGATATATAGAGAATGACAGAGTTCGTTTATCATCATTCAATCCGGAACTTATAGTCTAAACCGCCCCGATTTAGAATGTCAACTCATACTTTTAAGTTATCCAGATTGATTGACCGTTTCAAATACATGAAGGGAATAATACGTAAGATTTAAAAACTATAACAGATTTATACATTTTTTTTTGTGTTAATTAAGGTTTGATAAGTTCAAGATTTGACTTGTTCAAATATGCACATAATTATACCAATCATTAATTGAGAAAAAACAGTTCAAGTTTATTGGATCCTAATGAAAACCAAGGCAGGCAGATCTGGAACTGACTACGTAATGAATGCTCCTCAAATAAAGTGCCTGGTGATATATCTTGGATGAAGATATGCTACAGCTAAAAGATCCTTGCATGTGAGCTTCTGAAAGCCAACTGCTGTAATTTAGTAGTAACCAGAACAACTTCAAAATTCAAGTACAATGATTTTCGTTTTATATGGTCTTAAAGTACTTTTTATATTCCCACTTGAATAAGGTATCAAATCATGTTTACTTATTCTTCCATTTGTAGGTATTATTAAGATTGCTTCAGTTTTAATTTTTTGTGTTTAGTGGAACACAACCTAGAAAGTTCAAAATTTATAATTTAGTTATCTATCAACTTGATCAGTTTATGTTGCATTTTAGTGCGTGATGATGAAGATATTCCTCATTCAAAACAATTTCCCAATGTTGAAATCCATTATGTATATTTCTGGTCCTCGTAAAAGTTACTCTTTTGTGATGGTAAAAATATAGTCTTAATAGTTACACATATGCTAATCTTATCGTAAGAATACCATACACAATTTCTTTCATCTATTAAATTTGAAAAATAAATGGAAAATGATATATATGCTAGCATACGTATCAATAGTGTTCGTGGTCATGACACAACCTCAATGGACGAGATTCAACCTCCTGTAAATGTAGATACTAACACACACACATGAAACTGTTTATGTTTAGAGTCAAAGGCCACGACTCACCAACAACGTTGTTGTTGACGATTTTAGCTCGGGTTGCAGGTAGTAGGTTACCAGGACTGAGCTCATGAAGTGAGATTAATTTATAAGGTCTAAGACATGAGCACACGTGCTAGCTAGCTGACAGGTTGTTAGACTAGTTAGACGTTAAGAACTGAGACCAAACTAGGTATAAATGTTTAAGCCTTTTGTACCCAATATTATATATATTTGAAAATTTTAAATTTTTATTGAAATTGGGTATTTAAGTTGTGTACATTTTCTTTCGTGATTTTTCATACGCAACGTGTTCGCACCCCAAGACCTGCCAGGGGGGGGGGGGTGACATGTTGGTATCAGAGCCCAAGATTAAGCAGGTTAAGGGTTCAGGTAGAAACCCTAAGCCCAACCTGTGAGACTCTAATGGAAGCACTATGATGCGTTAGGACTTATAGCACTTTTACGTCATGTATGCAAATACTATGTATCCATACATGGTCGGCAGGGGTTAAGCTTAATTACCTTAACTACTGAGCCCACAGGTGTGTGCAAACCTCTAGTGAATCCTACTATATCGATACTATTGTGTAGGGTAAAGCCCTCTAAGATAAGATAAGGGCACATATACCCTAAGCGTGTATTAAGGACATCAATACCCTAAGGGTGTGGATACTCTAAGCTAGACTAAGGGCATGGATACCCTAAGGCTAGGTTGAGACTAATGATACCCTAAGCATGAGTTAAGTGTCATGTTGGCTTAAATATTTTTCCTAAAGTAGATACTAAGCTCTTTCATGTAACATGATTGGATCGCTGAGGTAGTAGTTCATTGAGGTGCAGTCACTCTTCAGCTCCGAGCAGGCATGAGCAAGGTGGCCCGAGTTGACATCACCACGTGTCTTTGGCAGCAGTTCAGAGGGATTCTCCTTTTCCAGTTACATGTATCATCTGCTTTGTCCAAGGATCGTGTGTGAGGTATACAACAACTAAGACTATCCCAGCAGGAAGATCGATTCGACTAATGGCAAGGGAGTTATAAATGGGACCGGAGATACTGGTGGTGGGCGACGACGAGGACGATGCCAAGGAGGAGAATGAGGAGCCTAATCAAGAAGAGCCCAAGGAAAATGAAGAGCCTGATGATGACGATGTTCCTGAGGATGATGATGAGGTTGCAGAGAATGATGACCCCGACAAGTAAGAGCTGATGGTTATTAAGGGTGAGGGAGAATCTGCGAGAGTATTCAAGGTGGTGGGTTACTATGAGCCGAAATCTCAGTATCTGCTAGGACATGATCCTCATGATCCCTACTATGCGAAGAGGCTCCAAGAACTCTATGCGTGACCTCCCAAGCTGAGTTTCAGTGGTCGTTTTACCTCATGCACATGTATAGCAAGTCTGCGCACTCCTATACTTCACTTGCCGATCTGGTTTATGCACCTTGTTAGCACTCATGGTTCCCTAGTGTGAAACAAAGAAAAATGCTAAGAAGAATAAGGACGTCCAGTGTAAATGGATGAGACAGAAAATGACCCCACGTTGGGTGCCACTTGTTGCTACAAAGGGAACGGGCAGGCCTAGTATTGGCCTTGGCAAGAAGGCAAAGTATTGACCTTGGGTAAGGAAAATGACTTGTGTTGGTAATTTGCTAAGACACGAGCAAACGTTGGGTGCCACTTATTGCTACAAAGTATTGACCTTGGGTAATGAAACTAAATTGGTAGTCAATTTCGATCATTGTTTGAAATTTGAATTTTAGGGACTACAATTATTTTTTTTATATAAAAAAATAGAAAGTGATAGAAGTTGAATTTTAGGTACTACAATATTTTTAAAAAAGAAAGTGATAAGTATAGCTTCGAGCAGTAGTAATCCTGAAAGAAAATTGAATTGGATCATCTTCCATGTGATCTACTATCTGTTTTCTAATAACATTTTATTGTTATTAACTGATTATGATATTGGTTAGTCCGACCCGAACCAATGACTTGACACGAAAACCTAGCATTGAGATTGTTATAAATTAAAGCGTTAGTGATATACGTCAAAAGATACATATTTTTATATCACATTATAGTCACATTTCTGATTATTTCAAGCTAACAATTAACGAAACAGCCAAATAATGCTTCCTTTTGAGTTTTCTTGAATAATCCAGGTCTAAATCACAAAAGAAGCAGAAAACGATGAAAAATACAAAAGAATACACAAGCTTATTGACTGAAGACCTCAGGCGCGACCCGTGCCCCTTCCTTAACCGTTGATGGTGTTGGGATTTACAGTGGGTATCCGAGTTGTCCGTTTTAATTATTTACTGACTAAATATACGGGTTAATTAATCAGAATTAATTACGTAGCGGAAAAATGTTTTACAACGCGAATTTTAGTAAAACCGTAGACAGGATCTGATCATCGTGTACGCGTAAATACAGAAAATTAAATAAATTAATTTAAACATCTAAACAATTCAGATATACCTTGGCGGAGTCCGAACAACCGTTCGAGACACCGGGGTTCGACAAACTGGCGCTAGGATCAGTGGTAACACTCGACTCGAACCGGCGAGTCAAATCTTCAACCGACTTTGAAGACTGGGCCTCAGGCACCATGGACGCGTTCATCTCATGAACCGGCGGTGGTGGCAGTAACGAAACCATGCTATGCAATATAGCATTCCAATCGAATGGCTCCGCCGTGCTTGACGACGAAACTGTCATAGAAACGATTTTGTCCGTCGCGCGTGGAGGCAGCGGAGGAAGTGGCGTAACGGCGGTGGCGTACAATGGCGCCGGCCACTTAGGGTTTTCACCCGATTCGACCGTGGCGTGACGCGAGGGCTCAAACATAGGCCTCGGTGGCACTGGGTAAAGCGAGAATAAAACATCGGTGACGACGGCGGTGCGAGCCACAGCGGCGACAACGGTGGCGGCGGTCTCCTCCACGGCGGCGGCAGCGGTATTCTCGAGTTTCATCGCGGCGGAAATTAGACGAGGGTCTCGTTTCACCATTGCGTTAGTCGGAAAAAGCGACGGAGGTGGTGGTGTTGCTTGCGCCGATTTCAAGAGAGTAGAGGGGAAAGGGGGCGACGACGACAAAGAGAAGGGAGAGAGAGGGAGGTTGCGATTAGGGTTCTCCCTAATCCCCTCTCTCTTTTAATCTCTTTTCGACAGGCTTGTAGGTTCCCTAGGCCCACGTCACGAATATCCAATCCTTTAATCCCATCGAGATAACTAGTCCGTTCACCGATAACGACTACATAATATCCCACCCACAATTCTCGTAAACTATTTTACGATAGATTCGTTTCATTACTTTTATTTAAATAAATAACAATTATTTATTTATATAACCGTTTAAATTAATTAATTAACAAGTAATTAATTATTTAGTTCGTTGACTCTGGTGTAACTCTTCCGGGTCAAAACCGGGTCGCTTACGTTAATTGTCGGGTCAGGACATCTAATATCCAACAATCTCCCATTTGGACTGATCGCGACACTTTAGCGTTGTAGTCAGAGGCACTCTAGCTATGCATGGCTACACCAACCAGTTTTGACACTTTAAGTCGACAGCCAAAGTATATCTGATTGTAAAGCAAGCAGATAGAGGACCTATGGTAATCGTTGTCATATGTTCCTTTCCGTTCCAGACATAGATGAATAATGAGACATGGACTCTCATGTATTTAATTCATCGATTATAGTCTCGTTCTCCGATCCAAAGTGTACCAATCAAACACACAGTAAGTTTGGGTGAGGCCTCACACTTCACACTTGGAATCAACGAGGGCACCTTTATGTCTATCTATTGCCAAAGCAATAGTACAGAATCCCATCTTTAGGCATACAACTCCCACTGAACTTTAGATCCATTCCCAAAAGTAGTCCTATTGTTGGCAGTTACGTGACAAAGTTAGACAACAATCAAAGAACAGTCTGCAGTAAACGCGAGTTCTAGTATACGTCTCAGGTCTAAGGAAACATTAGAGCATATCATTAATCAAGCACGCAAAGCTTCCATGATTACATTGCTTAATGCGAGTTACGTCCAACGTCATTCTCTAATGAGGTCTGTGATTTTGAACGTTAAACCCTTTTAAGGTTCAAAATTCAGAATAGTCGTAATTTAGAGTCGTTCCCACGTCTCTAATCGACTATGGACATTTAGGACAATATCAACAATTGTTCATGGATGAATAAACGTATTAACATTGAACATAGTTATGAAATTTCATATTGCATTTACTAATGGAATATGAATAGTAAAGATAACTGTTTATATATGTTCGTACACCCAAATACTAAATCAAAACATGTCTTTAGCTAATTTAAGCCCTATCGCTTCTCTGTGACGATCATGAGTCTCGTGAGTCATGGGCTTCGTCAAGGGATCAACTAAGTTTTGATCTGTGTCTACTTTGCATATTTTTATTTCATTTCTTTCAACTACTTCTCTTATGTAGTGAAATTTCCTCAGAATGTGCTTGGCCTTCTTATGAGACCTTGGCTCTTTGGAGCAATAGCGCATGTGTTATCGCACATCATCTCGATTGGTTTCTTGACGCTTGGAACCACATCGAGATCGGTGATGAACTTCTTCATCCATACTGCTTCCTTGGCAGCTTCTGAGGTGGCTATATATTCAGATTCAGTAGTGGAATCAGCCACTACTGGCTATTTGGAACTACACCACGAAACAACACCTTCATTGAGGGTGAATACGTATCCGGACTGCGAGCGAGAGTCATCTCGGTCACTCTGAAAACTAGCATCGATGTAACACTTTGCAGCGAGCTCATCAGTTCCTCCATATACCAAAACATCTAACTAGTGTTTCTCAGGTATTTTAGGATGTTCTTCACAGCAGTCCAGTGAGCTAGACCAGGACTTTGTTGGTATCGACTTGTTAGGCTCAACGCAAACGAGACATCTAGTCGAGTGCAGAGCATGGCACACATAATTGAGCCAATAGTAGAAGCAAATGGGATCAAAGCCATTTGGTTGATCTCTTTCTCCGTTTGAGAAGATTGAGATTTGTTCAAGAGAACACCCTTTGTCATAGGGACGTCTCCTTTCTTGGAGTTGCTCATGTTGAACCGTGCTATAATCTTGTTAATGTATGTACTTTGACTAAGACCCAGAAGCCGCTTTGATCGATCTCTGTGAATCTTAATTCCCAGAATAAAAGCGGCTTCCCCAAGATCCTTCATAGCGAAACAAGATGAAAGTCATTTCTTAACCTTGTTAAGCATGGGGATGTTGTTTCGTCTGATCAGTATATCATCCACATACAATATGAGGAATAATATTGTAACATCCCAAGATTCAGATAAACTCGTAAGTGGTAGTTAATATAATAACTATACTTATTTTACGTATTTGAAAGAATAGGAAATGCATATTTATATGATATATGTGCTATACATGAGTTATATGTATACATGCATGATAATATACGTGAATACGTAGTTGCAAAGTTGAGAAACGGATAAATATGTGATATATATATATATTTTTATATTTTATATGTGAGAATATGTGTCGTATATGTGTTTATGTGATTAACATGTTAAAATGTTAAGAAATGTGTATTTGAAGCTATAACAATAAACTATGCATAAGGTAAGTGTTTATCGGGTTAGATTATTAAAAAAAAAAGTTACATGTTTATATGTTAAATATATGTTATTTGAATGATTAGTCACCATGCTAGGTGTCAATTCTCATGATTAGTCACCATGCTAGGTGTCAATTCTCATGCTTAGTCACTAGGACACTTGTAAGAAGCATGTGAGACACTCTTGGCTATAAATAGACCATGGATTTATCTATTTTTCCTTGCTAATTCACCTAAAATCAACCTAAAACCTCTAAGAAACCTCAAGAACACCAAGAACACTCTAGCTTGGATTTTTGAAGATTCAAAGGGAGTTAGGAGCCCATCTTCTGGAATAGATCAACTTAAGGTATGTTTAACATAAGCCTTCAATTAGTTTCATGATTCATAACACTTAGATATGCCTTTTAAGAATAATGCAAGATTAAGGTTCTTGAACATGTTTTGTTGAGATTGGGAGTTCTAGTGGGAATCATGGGTTGAAATTTGGTATGACGCCTTAGAATAACATGTTTTAAGAAAGCCTTAAGTTAGTTCATGTTTAAAGAAGGTTTGGTATGGTTTCACCATGTTGGTTTATCAAGAACAAGTAAACCAAGAACAAGAACATAAACATTAGTGCTTTGCTCATAGTAATTCCGCCTCCTGGTCGTGATAACTCCTATACGGTCGGTCATGATCATCACCAAACTAAAACACAAATATGGGTGATATCTCATAGTAATTCCGCCTCCTGGTCGTGATAACGCCTATACGGTCGGTCATGAGAATCACTCATCAAGGACATAAAGGCTTGGGCAAGGGTAATGATATTCAACAAAAGAACATAATTATATATATGTACTAAGTATATATAAGTTAAAACATGGGTTTTGATAAAGTATTGAATGTACCGAGTTACTCGGATATCTAGAAGTTGGTGCGGACTGGAAGGGTGGCACCTGTACACTAGGGTTTCTTGCATAGTGACGTTGTCGCATAAATCCCAACTGGGACATGGCATACGCTTCACTGGGCGATCTCGGAGTGAGCGTTTACTTATAGGAATGCACTTCTTCATAAATATCACTAAAAGAATACTTTTTCCCATAAAGGGAAAAACGGTTATTTAGACAAATGGATGTTAAACCAACAAGGGATTGGGTTTAGGATAAAGGGGTTAGCCTTAATGACCGCTTGTAACCTTTAGGATGTCTTGATAGGGACATTACGTTAAAGCCGTTAAGGAACTGATTCACGAGGACTTAACCCAAGAATAATAGTTTCGCAAAGCTAAGGTGAGTTCTATAAGCCCACATTTATATGTTTTAAATGTTTAAAGTTTTTGGGCTGGCATACATACTGTGTTATGAAAAGTGTTTCCAAATGCTTTTAAGTGTTGTTAAGTGTTATTATTCATTTGGATTGACTATGTGTTATTATGCATATGAATTGAGTATGATGTGTTATGTGCTATACTCTGCTTTGATATTAAATGTCCAAGTGATGAGAGAATTGATAATAGACGTATAGTGAGTATGTAGGTATATACGAGAACTAATGATACATTTGCTTTATTTAATGTGGTGGATACGCCGCTGGTACTTCCTATATATAAGCATAATAATATTAATTACCCGGTATATCAGTAGTGTGGTGGATACGCCGCTGGTACATCCTATATATAAACTCTAATGGTAAATTGGGAAATGATCATTAGTTGCAATATATGAATACATTATCACTGTCTACTAATAAACCTAAGGCTATTGGGTATTTGATTAAAGGCAGGTAGTGGTATTGTGGGGGTTGGGGATTGCTAGTAAGATACTCGTTATTGAAGAGTTGAACAGGTTAAGTAAAACAATCCGTAAGGTTATGGGGTGGATAGTACAGATGGGGCTCATGAAATAGGGAGACAAAAAGGGTAGTATTTCTTTAGCCGGTGTACGGAAGGGCCTACGTAAGGTAGTGAGACTGGCCATATCGGGATGCCTGGATGGGAAGGATCTATTTGACAGTCGATAATACTATCCTACCCTAAGGTGTACTTGATAACCACAAGTGACCAGAGATTCTTTAGGCTGCTCCGGGGTAGCAGATAAAGAATAAGGCATAGCAAGACAGTTGCTAGTGCAAGGAATATTGAATTTAATTAACTAGGAAGGTTTATGGGTTTGATGTTCCTGTTTGAATAGATTCCTGGTTATGTGTAATATTCTGATGTGTTGTATAATTCTGTTATGTTTTATACTTGTTAAAAGTTTACTAATGGGGTCAAGAAGACCCGGGAGAACTTGATTTGTCTTGCAGATCAAGAAAGAGTTTTTAGAAACTTAGAACTCACCAGCGTAAGCTGACTTTTTAAGTATGTATGTCAGGTGATGGTGAGACTTCTGGAAGTAAGGATAGGACTTTGGTGATAAAGAAATGAATGGGCAAATTATCAAGAGGAAGCTTGTTGGACCGCTGGCATAGACCTAGATAGTTAAAGTTTATGTGATATTTAGTTTACTGTTGTAACTTGGCAATACGAATAAAGTTTTTAATATTTCCGCTGCGTTAGTATCTCCGTTATACCATGTGTTCTTGTGTAAATCCGACACGTGACCCCTCCTGGAGCCAAGTCTGGGTGTGGGCGTCACAAGTTGGTATCAGAGCCTTGGTTTAAGAGATTTAGGTACTATTACGGTATCTAGACTTAAACTAGGACTCTGGGGAGACAAAGTAAACTAAGATAAGAGGTATAGGTGCCAGCCAGGATAGTTATGCCCAAAAGAATGAGGTTGCATTGGGAACATAATAAGTAGGACTTAGGGTATATGAGTATGGAAGGTACCGAATTGCAATTAGCTACTGCAATTTGATATTGACTTTATGAATATATCCTAAGTACTATCTATTGTGTGGCCGAATGTGGAGTAAGTCATTTGACGGTAAGATCTTGGTCAATGACCTGAGAGAACTCTTTGAAAGAGGATTTAGAAACCGGTTTTGATATAGAGTGACCGGTAAAAGTAGAAAAGAAAAGTGTGGACACTAGGAAGGAGTGTGTGGAAAGTCACTGGGTTTTTGAACGCATCATAACTATATAATTGTATGACGTCTGCACTTATCTAATTGTTATGCTTTCAAAATTCAGATACTCGACTCACACGAATTCTGACATGTCTGTAGGAATATGGTAAGAAACGGACAAGGAGATAGGAGGGTCGGTAAACCACTGGGTTCTGGAAGACGAGCGCGTGCGAATACTGAACCCGAGAATAATGTGGGAGCTAATGCATTCACTGATGAGCAAAGAGCGAGCTATAGCCGCCGAGGTAACTCAAGTATTTCAAGCGGCATTACCTAATCTGATAGCTCAACTCCAAGGAGCTGCCGGTGGAGCTGTCGGTGGAGGTGCCGGAGGTGCCGGAGGAGCTGCAGGGGGAGAAGGTGATGCTAACGCAGATGAAGGGAATGTAGTTCCAGGAGGCCGAGGATGTTCTTTTAAATCTTTTAGTGGATGTAGGCCTCCATCCTTTGAAGGAAAAAGGGATGCAAGTTTGACTGTTCGATGGATTCGAGAAATGGAAGCCGTCATTGGCATTAGTGAATGTCGTGCGGATCAAGCTATGAAGTATGCAGCTCATTTCTTTGTTGGCGAAGCGTTGTTTTGGTGGGACTCAATCTTGCAGGCTCGAACTGAGGAAGCCATTGCAGCTATGCGATGGAATGATTTAAAGGATCTAGTGATGAGTAAGTTTTGCCCAAAAAGTGAGCTAGAGAAGATGGAAATCAACTTTCTGAAGTTTGAAGCGGGAAACTTGACTCACCAGGAATTCACTAGTAATTTTGACGAGATGTCAAGATTGGTGCCAAGGTTGGTAACACCTGAGGAGGAAAAGGTGAAAAGGTACGTGCAGGCTCTTCGTACAGCAGTGAGAAAGATAGTGAAGTCTCATGCTCCTAAGACGTACCAAGAGGCAATTGACCTTAGCGCCACACTTTATGAAGAAGAATACAATGAGGAAGGTAGACCAAGCGAATCAAAGAGGAAGTGGTTGGAAGGGGAAGGAAGTTCGAAGAAGGGTGGCAGATATCACCGTAAGAAACCTAAGTATAATTCTAAAGGCAGGCGATCTAACTGTCCTAAGTGTGGTAAGAATCATTCGGGAGAGTGTAGGCTGGGAGAAAATAAGTTTTATTCCTGTGGACAGGAAGGTCGCTTTGCCAGCTGTTGCCCAAGTCAGAAGAAGTGCTATGAATGTGGAGAAATATGGCACATTAGACCTGATTGTCCTAAGTTGGTGCAAAAACCGAAACCCTTAAGGATAATTGAAGCTCCAAAGGCCAGGGGTAGAGCATATAACCTGACTGCTGCTGAGGCCAAGTCAACGTCAGATGTCGTATCAGGTACGTTCCTCGTTAATGATGTACCTGCTTCTGTGTTATTTGACTCTGGTGCTAGTAGGAGCTTTGTATCACATAGTTTTTGTGTGTTACTTGATAAACCAAAAGTTAGGACTAAGATACCTTTTAAGGTTGAGACTGCCCTCGGAAAGCACGTTATGATTACTAATGTAATGGAAAATTGCCTGATAGAGTTAGAAGGAATCAAACTACCTGTAAGGTTATTTCCTATGACTTTAGGTGGTTTCGATATTGTACTAGGAATGGATTGGCTCACAGAAAATGAGGCTCATATTATTTGTAATCAGAAGAAGGTGCAACTTCGTGTGCCAACTGGAGAAGTCATATCCGTATACGGGGATCGTGACCGCTTTGCAATAAAAATCATTTCCATGATTAAGGCACGGAAGTTTATGAGTCAAGGATGTAAGTCGTACTTAGCTTATGCTATTGACTCGAGAATGAAGCCGAAGGAACTAAAGGACGTTCCGGTGGTGTGCCAGTTCCCGGATGTATTTCCGGAAGACCTGCCAGGCATTCCTCCTGATAGAGAGATAACATTCAGGATTGATTTGGTGCCGGGGGTGAAGCCCGTAGCAAAGACACCTTATCGATTAGCTCCTTCGGAGATAAAAGAATTAATGTCACAACTACAAGAGTTGCTTGACAAAGGCTTCATAAGGCCGAGTATCTCGCCATGGGGTGCTCCAGTACTTTTTGTAAGGAAAAAGGATGGAAGCCTAAGAATGTGTATTGACTATAGGGAGTTAAATAAGTTAACGATAAAGAATAAGTACCCGTTGCCTAGGATAGACGATTTATTCGATCAGCTGCAAGGAGCGAGTTGGTTCTCTAAGATCGATCTACGATCAGGTTATCATCAGCTTAAGGTTAGAGATAAGGATATTCCGAAGACAGCTTTTCGGACACGCTATGGTCACTATGAATTTTTAGTAATGTCGTTTGGGTTGACTAATGCCCCTGCAACATTCATGGATCTCATGAATAGAGTGTGTCGACCTATGTTGGACCGATTCGTGATTGTGTTCATAGACGATATTCTAATTTATTCCAGGACTGAGACAGACCATGCGATGCACTTAAAAGAAGTGTTGGAGACTTTGAGGAAGGAAAAGCTGTAGGCAAAATCTTCAAAATGTGCGTTTTGGCTAAGGGAGGTCCAGTTCCTTGGTCACGTAATTAACGCAAATGGTATCCTAGTGGATCCATCTAAGATAGAAACGGTAATGAGTTGGAAACCTCCTAAGACACCCTCGGAGATTCGTAGTTTCTTAGGTCTAGCAGGTTATTACCGTAGGTTCATACAAAATTTCTTGAAGATCGCAACGCCACTGACTAAGTTGACCAAGAAAGATGTCAAGTTTTTGTGGGGTCCTAGTCAGCAGAGTGCATTCGATGAATTAAAAACCAAGTTGACGCAGGCTCCGGTATTGTCCTTACCGGATGGGCCTGATGACTTGGTAGTATACTCAGATGCTTCTTATCAAGGGTTGGGTTGTGTGTTGATGCAGCGGGGCATGGTAATTGCCTATGCATCTCGACAGCTAAAACCCCATGAGACAAACTATCCAACCCATGATTTAGAGTTAGCCGCGGTAGTGTTTGCACTCAAAATATGGAGGCACTATTTGTATGGAGTTAAGTGCACTATCTACACTGACCATAAGAGCCTAAAATATTTCTTTGAGCAAAAATATCTTAACACGAGGCAGCGTAGATGGTTAGAGTTGATTAAAGACTATGATTGTGAGATTATGTATGACCCTGGTAAAGCCAACGTAGTGGCTGATGCTCTAAGCAGAAAGGAGAGTCATCCTTCTTTTCGGGTGAAATCATATAAGTTAGTAATCACTCCTGACTTTCTTATCCAACTTCGTAAGGACCAATATTAAGCCCTTAAGGATGAGAATGTCAAGAAAGAAAGAATGGTCGGCCAAGCAGGAAGCTTGGAAGAAAATGAGTATGGTGTGAAGACAAGGTTTGGTCGAATGTGGATACCACTTACTAGTGGGATTCGCGATAAGATATTGGATGAGGCACATAAGTCACGTTAATCGATTCATCCTGGTACGACCAAGATGTACCAAGACCTAAAAAGAGACTATTGGTGGCCAGGCATGAAGTTTAATGTTATGCAATACGTGAGCAAGTGCTTGACTTGTGCAAAAGTTTAGGCTGAGCATCAAAAGCCTTATGGGAGGCTTCAGCCTTTAGAGATTCCTGAGTGGAAGTGGGAACACATCACGATGGACTTCATAACTAAGTTACCTCGCACAGCTAAAGGTTATGACACCATTTGGGTGATTGTAGACAGGCTAACCAAGAGTGCTCACTTCTTGCCTATTTGTGAGACGATTTCTTCTGAAGAGTTAGCTAGTTTGTTCATTAATGAGATCATCTCTAAACATGGGGTTCCAGTATCTATTGTCTCTGACAGAGACACTCGGTTTACTTCGTGATTTTGGAGGAAATTCCATAAGAATATGGGATCGAGATTGCACATTAGTACGGCATATCATCCCCAGACGGATGGGCAAAGTGAAAGAACGATTCAGACTCTGGAGGATATGTTGCGTGCTTGCATAATAGACTTTGGAGGAAGTTGGGATAGTCACCTACCACTAGCAGAATTCTCCTACAACAACAGTTATCATGCTAGTATTGGCATGCCTCCTTATGAGACGTTGTATGGTAGAAAATGTCGAACTCCAGTGTGTTGGGGTGAAGTTGGCCAACGAGAATTAGGAAGTAAAGAAGTAGTTCAAAATATGGCTCGAGATCTTGATGTGGTCAAGGCAAGGTTAAAGGCCGCACAAGATCGACAAAAGTCATATGGGGATAAAAGGAGAAGGCCAATTGAGTTCCAAGTGGGAGACTTCGTGTTGCTAAAAGTTTCTCCTTGGAAGGGTATTATTCGGTTTCGAAAGAGAGGCAAGTTAGGCCCAAGGTATGTAGGACCTTTTAAGATTGTAGAACGTGTAGGTGAGGTTGCCTATCGGTTAGATCTACCTGAGGAATTGTCTGGGATTCACCCAACATTCCATGTTTCTTATCTAAGAAAGTGTGTATATGATGAATCAGAAATAGTGCCTTTAGATGAAATTGAGGTAGACGAAAAGTTATCATATGTGGAAAGGCCAGTTGCGATTTTAGATCGCAGTGAAAAGAAGCTCCGAAACAAGACCATTCCGATGGTCAGGGTGCAGTGGATGCACAGAAAAGGTTCTGAATCTACATGGGAACGAGAAGATGAAATGAGAAATCTCACCCTGAGCTGTTTACGCTTTGAGCAAGTTTCGAGGACGAAACTTATTTAAGGGGGGGGGGAGAGATTGTAACATCCCAAGATTCAGATAAACTCGTAAGTGGTAGTTAATATAATAACTATATTATTTTACGTATTTGAAAGAATAGGAAATGCATATTTATATGATATATGTGCTATACATGAGTTATATGTATACATGCATGATAATATACGTGAATACGTAGTTGCAAAGTTGAGAAACGGATAAATATGTGATATATATATATGTTTTTATATTTTATATGTGAGAATATGTGTCATATATGTGTTTATGTGATTAACATGTTAAAATGTTAAGAAATGCGTATTTGAAGCTATAACAATAAACTATGCATAAGGTAAGTGTTTATCGGGTTAGATTATTTAAAAAAAAAGTTACATGTTTATATGTTAAATATATGTTATTTGAATGATTAGTCACCATGCTAGGTGTCAATTCTCATGATTAGTCACCATGCTAGGTGTCAATTCTCATGCTTATCACTAGGACACTTGTAAGAAGCATGTGAGACACTCCTGGCTATAAATAGACCATGGATCCATCCATTTTTCCTAGCTAATTCACCTAAAATCAACCTAAAACCTCTAAGAAACCTCAAGAACACCAAGAACACTCTAGCTTGCATTTTTGAAGATTCAAAGGGAGTTAGGAGCCCATCTTCTGGAATAGATCAACTTAAGGTATATTTAACATAAGCCTTCAATTAGTTTCATGATTCATAACACTTAGATATGCCTTTTAAGAATAATGCAAGATTAAGGTTCTTGAACATGTTTTGTTGAGATTGGGAGTTCTAGTGGGAATCATGGGTTGAAATTTGGTATGACGCCTTAGAATAACATGTTTTAAGAAAGCCTTAAGTTAGTTCATGGTTAAAGAAGGTTTGGTATGGTTTCACCATGTTGGTTTATCAAGAACAAGTAAACCAAGAACAAGAACATAAACATTGGTGCTTTGATCATAGTAATTCCGCCTGCTGGTCGTGATAACGCCTATACGGTCGGTCATGATCATCACCAAACTAAAACACAAATATGGGTGATATCTCATAGTAATTCCGCCTCCTGGTCGTGATAACGCCTATACGGTCGGTCATGAGAATCACTCATCAAGGGCATAAAGGCTTGGGCAAGGGTAATGATATTCAACAAAAGAACATAATTATATATATGTACTAAGTATATATAAGTTAAAACATGGGTTTTGATAAAGTATTGAATGTACCGAGTTACTCGAATATCTAGAAGTTGGTGCGGACTGGAAGGGTGGCACCTGTACACTGGGGTTTCTTGCATAGTGACGTTGTCGCATAAATCCCAACTGGGACATGGCATACGCTTCACTGGGCGATCCCGGAGTGAGCGTTTACTTATAGGAATGCACTTCTTCATAAATATCACTAAAAAAATACCTTTTTCCCATAAAGGGCAAAACGGTTATTTAGACAAATGGATGTCAAACCAACAAGGGATTGGGTTTAGGATAAAGGGGTTAGCGTTAATGACCGCTTGTAACCTTTAGGATATCTTGATAGGGACATTACGTTAAAGCCGTTAAGGAACTGATTCACGAGGACTTAACCCAAGAATAATAGTTTCGCAAAGCTAAGGTGAGTTCTATAAGCCCACATTTATATGTTTTAAATGTTTAAACGTTTTTGGGCTGGCATACATACTGTGTTATGAAAAGTGTTTCCAAATGCTTTTAAGTGTTGTTAAGTGTTATTATTCATTTGGATTGACTATGTGTTATTATGCATATGAATTGAGTATGATGTGTTATGTGCTATACTCTGCTTTGATATTAAATGTCCAAGTGATGAGAGAATTGATAATAGACGTATAGTGAGTATGTAGGTATATACGAGAACTAATGATACATTTGCTTTATTATTATGTGGTGGATACGCCGCTGGTACTTCCTATATATAAGCATAATAATATTAATTACCCGGTATATCAGTAGTGTGGTGGATACGCCGCTGGTACATCCTATATATAAACTCTAATGGTAAATTGGGAAATGATCATTAGTTGCAATATATGAATACATTATCACTGTCTACTAATAAACCTAAGGCTATTGGGTATTTGATTAAAGGCAGGTAGTGGTATTGTGGGGGTTGGGGATTGCTAGTAAGATACTCGTTATTGAATGAGTTGAACAGGTTAAGTAAAGCAATCCGTAAGGTCATGGGGTGGATAGTACAGATGGGGCTCATGAAATAGGGAGACAAAATAGGGTAGTATTTCTCTAGCCGGTGTACGGAAAGGCCTACGTAAGGTAGTGAGACTGGCCATATCGGGATGCCTAGATGGGAAGGATCTGTTTGACAGTCGACAATACTATCCTACCCTAAGGTGTACTTGATAACCACAAGTGAACAGAGATTCTTTAGGCTGCTCCGGGGTAGCAGATAAAGAATAAGGCATAGCAAGACGTTGCTAGTGCAAGGAATATTGAATTTAATTAACTAGGAAGGTTTATGGGTTTGATGTTCCTGTTTGAATAGATTCCTGGTTATGTGTAAATTCTGATGTGTTGTATAATTCTGTTATGTTTTATACTTGTTAAAAGTTTACTAATGGGGTCAAGAAGACCCGGGAGAACTTGATTTGTCTTGCAGATCAAGAAAGAGTTTTTAGAAACTTAGAACTCACCAACGTAAGCTGACTTTTTTAAGTATGTATGTCAGGTGATGGTGAGACTTCTGGAAGTAAGGGTAGGACTTTGGTGATAAAGAAATGAATGGGCAAATTATCAAGAGGAAGCTTGTTGGACCACTGGCATAGACCTAGATAGTTAAAGTTTATGTAATATTTAGTTTACTGTTGTAACTTAGCAATACGAATAAAGTTTTTAATATTTCCGCGGCGTTAGTATCTCTGTTATACCATGTGTTCTTGTGTAAATCCGACACGTGACCCCTCCTGGAGCCAAGTCTGGGTGTGGGCGTCACAAATATAGCACTTCCACTTGCTTTTCTGTAAACACAAGGCTCATCTTCGTTTTGAGCAAAGCCAAACTCCTTGACTTTCTGGTCGAAGTGAAGATTCCACCTTCGAGATGCTTGTTTAAGTCCATAGATGGACTTATTCAACTTGCAAACCCTATTTGGATATTTAGGATCGACAAAACTATCGGGCTGAACCATGTAGACATCCTCAGTGAGTTGTCCGATTTAGAATTGCGGTTTTGACATCCATTTGCCATATCTCATAGTGATAGCATGTGACTATGGCAAGCAATATCCTGATCGATTTGATCATGGCTACGGGCAAGAAGGTTTCTTCATAGTAAATCCCATGGGTTTGAGTGAAACCCTTTGCAACAAGCCGTGCCTTATAGGTTTAAACATTTCCATGCATGTCAGTTTTTCTTTTAAAGATCCATTTGCTCCCTACAGCCCGAGAACCGGGGGGTAGCTCAATCAAGTCCCATACTTGATTATCACGCATGGATTGCATCTCGGTGTTCATGTCTTCAAGCCATTTGTCAGATTCAGGATCCGACACAACAACTTTGTAATCAGTAGGTTCGTTATTAGAATCAGCTACTAATAGGACATCGGAAGCTTTTAGATGACCAAGGTATCTATCAGGTTCCCTGCGTTTCCTTTCGCTCGTGCAAACGCTTGTGTTTTGGTCTGATTGTGCGACAACCATTTGTCGGTCAGACCCAGCGACCGTCTCAAGGTTTTGTGTTCTCGAATTTCTTCGAGATCCATTGGATCACTATTTGTTCCTCTGTTGAGAAACTCCTTCTCAAGGAACTTACCCTTCCTTTTTATAGAAACAAAGTTTCCATCAGGATGGTAAAAGTAATAGCCGGTATTACAATAGTATCCGATAAAAATCACCTTTTCACCTCGAGGATCATGCTTGTTATCAGATTCTCTAGTGAGATAAGCTTCGCATCCCCATAACCTAAGGTAAGAAGTATTAGGAGAAGAATTATGCCATATCTCATATGGGGTCTTATCCACTCTCTTCGTCGGTGCCAAATTTATTAGGTGAGCGGCGGTTAAGAGAGCATAACCCCAAAAGGAGTGGGACAAGGTAGTCCTACACATCATCGATCGAACCATGTTTAACAAGGTTCAATTCCTCATTTCACTAACACCATTCAATTGTGGTGTACCGGGAGGAGTGGGTTGTGAAATAATTCTACAAGCCTTGAGATGATCAAGGGACTCGTTGCTAAGATACTCACCACCTCTATCTGATCGAAGTATTTTAATAGTTCGACTTAGTTGATTTTCTACTATGTTTTGAAACTCATTGAATTTGTCAAAAGTTTCGTGCTTGTGTTTCATCAGATAGACATAAGCATACCTGCTGTAGTCATATATGAAAGACACGAAGTAGCGTTCATGATTTTTCATTTCAGTTCGAAAGGGTCCACACACATCAGTGTGTATTAATCACTAACAAACCTTCAGCCCGTTCACCAACATGGGTGAAGGGTGACTTGGTCAATTTACTAGATAAACATGATTCGCATTCGTCGAAGGAATCTACATCAGTGGATTCTAGAATCCTTGCAGTTTGAAGCTTCTTGATGCGAGCCTTGCTTATGTGACCTAGTTGATGATGCCATAACGAAGAACATTATCAACTTTATTTTGTTTAGAAACATGATAGAGTTGATCATGCGTTTGAACAATTATCTCATATATACCATGTCGAGGTTTAGCCTCGAAATAAAAGATATCATTCAAGTAGGTAAAAATGAATTTCCATTAAACTTGTACTTAAAACCTTGTTTAAACATGGAAGAGACATATACAATGTTTCTGGACAATCCAGGAGCATATAAACAGTTAGCTAAAGTAACTACAAGTCCAGAAAGACATGTAAGAGAATATATGTCGGTAGCCAAGTCCGGGACTCTTTTCCCATCACCAACGATGAGTTCCATGTCGCCTTGCTCTATCTTCTTCCACTTCTCAGGTTCCTACAAAACATTAACAACGTGGAAACCACATCTAGTATCACATACCCATGTATTGGAAGAAACAATGAAATGTTCAATAACATTTATTAACATACCTAATGAGGAACCGTTGCCAGAGTTTCTAGTCATCTTGATCTTAGCCATGTAGATGGGGCAGTTACGTTTCCAGTGGTCCATCTGGTTACATTCAAAGCATTAGCGTCCCTGAGGAGGAGGTGCCAATGGTTTCTTGCCCTTGGTCTTGGTTATACCTGTATCAACAACTCTGAGCACAACCGGTGTGGTCCTGATCTTGACATTTGGAAACAATGTCAGAACCTCATCTAAAGTCTGAGCCGAGCAATTGATCGCATGCATGCGATAATGCTTGGGTAGAGATCCTTGGACGAGATCCAGAGCCATCCCCTCAGGAATGTAGTAGCTGAGGTCGATCAGTCTATCGCGATACCCCTTCATCATCATGAGATGAATGATCATATGTAGAGGAATTAGGCAACATATGGCAGTTCACAAAATGTTGAAGTGCCTTACATCGTTCACCTCTCTGGCTCAACTCAAATAAATCTTTAAGTTTTCTCATGATCTCATACGCTCCCATGTCGGTAAAGTTATACCGAAAAGCCGGTGTCATGCTAGATAACATAAGCTCAGTGACTTCCCGAGCATCGTCACCGTGCTTTTGGATTTCCAATCGCGAGCGGTCGTTTAGCAAGTAAGACGGCAAGCTCGGGATGGGTCGGTCAAGAACATTTAGCTTTCAAAATAGCCTCAAGATGTTCCTCGGGATGGTTTGCCATGACAAGAAGTTCGTCTCAGTGAATGGGTCGAGAGATACCATTGAACTTAGAGGAACAGTGTTTTCACTAGCCTTCTGAAATAAGCAAAGTAATTTTAAATTAGTATCTTCGGTGTATAGTATTTTCTTATATAAACTGGTAAGATTTATTTAATAAGAAAATTGAGAATTCGATTACACGATTTTACTTGAGACTGCCAAATGAGCCTCAGGAGCAAACTTGTGTAACCAAACTGACAACGATTGTCAATCACGAAGTCTCAGTCGCGACTCTCATTTATGAGGCCGCATAATAGAATATATTTTTCGATACGTTTAGCCTCATCCATGCCCACTTTGACTATATACGTTCATAGTGCGGTGTTGTAATACTCCAACATTACAAACATAGATAAAGAAAGCGATAGTCATCCCAAATGGTCAATGTGGCTGGCACGGTGTTGAAATACTCCAATGCCCCCACCCAGGAAGGTACCCTAGGCACCAAGTGCAGTGTTGAAATACTCCAAAACTGATGCTTCGGTCAATACGTTCCAAGTTTGACGGGATATTTATTTTAAACCAGCTATTTAAAATATCTATGTGTCGCGAATGGTCAATTGTGTGCTAACAGCATAATGGCATGGTCTTGCTAGAGCTATTTAGCAAGACCAATAGGGAAATGACAATTAAAAGTGAACAACCACACGGAAGGCAACTTTGTGCGTTCATGGATCCGGTTCAGCTCCCACTAGCCTTCAGACTCCCTTTTGGCGAGTGTCCGATCTTCGGTCTTGGTTTTATAAAATTTACTAACAACTTAGTAAACCTAGCTCTACATTACAATTTTGAAACCCGAAAACAGCGGTTCCATTAAAACCAAATAAAATATAATTTGGCCAACAATGAAACCATGCTATGCAACATAGCATTCCAATCGAATGGCTCCGCCATGCTTGACGACGAAACCGTCATAGAAACGATTTCGTCCGTCGCGTGTGGTCGCAGCGGAGGAAGTGGTGTAAGGGCGTCGACGTACAATGGCGCTGGCAACTTAGGGTTTTCACCCGATTCGACCGTGGTGTGACGCGAGGGCTCAAACATAGGCCTTAGTGGTGCGGGTAAAGCGAGAATCACCTCACGGTGATCCTCGCCAAAAACATCGGTGACGACTGCGGTGCGAACCACGGCGGCGGTGGTAGTCTCAAGTTTCTTCGCGGCAGCAATTAGACGAGGGTCTCGTTTCACCATTGCGTTAGTCGGAAAAAGCGATGGAGGTGGTGGTGTTGCTTGCGCCGATTTCATGAGAGTAGAGGGGAAAGGGGGCGGCGACGACAAAGAGAAGGGAGAAAGAGGGAGGTTGCGATTAAGGTTCTCCCTAATCCCCTCTCTCTTTTAATCTCTTTTCGATGGGCTTGTATGTTCCCTAGGCCCACGTCGCGATCTAGTCCTCTAATCCCATCGAGATAACTAGTCCGTTAACTGGTAACAACTAGATAATATCCCACCGACAATTCTCGTAAACTATTTTACGATAGATTCGTTTCGTTTCTTTTATTTAAATAAATAACAATTATTTATTTATTTAACCATCTAAATTAATTAATTAAGAAGTAATTAATTATTTAGTTCGTTGACTCCGGTGTAACTCTTTCGGGTTGAAACTGGGTCGGTTACGTTAAATGTCGGGTCAGGACATCTAATATCTAACAGATGAAGATTTGACTTTGCAAGCCTGCCACACACGAGCCATGCCACTGAAACCCCACGGGTCGTGTCTCTGTTTCCTGACAGGCACGACCAGTACCCATTGAAGCCCACAACCCGTGCCTCTGCCCAAGTTGATTCCCCGAAGATTACTTGTCAGGCACGACCCGTGCCCGATTCCATATTTTGCCTATAAAAGCTAGCCAAATCCTCATTTTAAAGAAAGCCCAGTTTTGACAAGTGAGATTGGTCCAGATCTGTCTTGGCTAGCTTGGCTTGGCTCAGCTCTGTTCCCGTTTTAGCTATAATAGTGTAGTTTTTCTCTTCTTCTTATTTTCGATTTTCTAGTCTTTTAATTTTTTTATGTTTGTAAGAAAGTTCACTTAATAAGAAGTTTTTTAAATTTTGTCTATGAGATACTCATCTTATATTAAGCAAATCCTTAAATTATGTTTGGTTAAATCCTTACACTCACTTGAGAAAATAAGCTTTGAAAAAATAGTAAAATGAGTTTGCGTAAATACCTTAAGGTAAGTACGGGACTTTGTGAGAACTATTTTAAATTGAAAGTGTATTATTAACCTTTTTGAACAAACGTGCCTTGCTATTATAGACTATTCTAGGAGTCGAAAGCTCATCAGTCGGATTTGTGACACCCGACTGGGGGACGATGCATGATCCTAACGGTGACTCGCACTCCATGCAAAGTAATACGTTCGTGAGTTTTATGTCTATGTAAACAAACACGGATTTCACGCTAACTATGGCCTAAAGGTATTGGTTGGGATTGGGGTTAGTAATATTTTCTCATTTAACGGAGGTCGGTGAGATACGGGATAATGAACTTGGCTCTGGTTACGACCGCACATGTTTGCACGAGAGTGGTGCATGGAGAAAACGGACCTTAGTCCCTTTTAAAGATATTTTTCATAATAAAATATTCTGATATGTGGGTTGTTCCCCTGCTGGTTCATGACAACGTATTCGAGTGTAATGGTGTATACGAACCATCGGGCCCTACAATTGTTTGGCATTTACGCTTACTTTGTTTGTTACTCCCAGGTCGGTCCTCTCGAGATCCTTACGGGGAGACGAGAGGAACGCGAGATAAGATTCCAGGATGAAAAACGGTCCTCCTCATCTGACGAGTAATGATCTTAATGCAAGTATGTAAATCATTAGTTTATTTATTTTATCATTAGTCAGTCTTCTCAAGTGATACTATCCTCTAAAATGATTATTATACTAGAACCAATTTTCATTTATCTTTATATTTTTATACAACTTCAACCCCTCATATATATAAAGGGGGTCTTTTTAACTTAGAGAATCACCATAAAAAAAATCGAAACAAAAATCGAATTTTTTAGCTTGGTTTTCACGGTTTTCCAAACTCGGAGAGGTTTTCATTATATCCCTCCCCTATATATATATATATATATATATATATATATATATATATATATATATATATAGGGTTAGGATCCTGCGAAAACACATCTTTTTGTGAAAACTGCGAAAACACATATTAAAACTCACGTAACTTTTTCATACGTTAACGATTTTTCATAAAATTTGCGCCAAAAGTCTTAGAATTATGTTATCTTTAAATCTGGAGCAAAATATTAAAAAAAAAACTGAACGTTTTTTTTCCCGTGTGATGCACATGTGCATCATATAATTAAAAAAAAATTATAAAATGCTATTTTTTTCTTTAAATCTAAAGATAACACAACTATAAGATTTATGGTGCAATTTCTTTTTAAACTATTAATGTATAGCACATGTATGAGCGTTTTTTTTTGGTATGATACACATGTGCATCATTCAATAAAAACGCAAAAAAATGATGAAAATATATGACATATGGTGCGACTAAGAAAAAAAAATATTAACTCATACTAAAAGTATGAGTTTTTTTTGTGATGCACATTTGCACCACACAAAAAAATATTTAAAAAAAAATAAAAAAAAAACGTTAAGTTTTTTAAAACTTTTATAGGATTAAAGATAATATAATTTTAAGACTTTTGGTGCAAATTTTTTAAAAAAATATTAACGTATGAAAAAGTTATGTAGGTTTTAAGATTTGTTTACGCAGTTTTCACAAAAAAATGGTGTTTTCGCAGGATCCTTCCCCTATATATATATATATATATATATATATATATATATATATATTTCAAAACCCGGTTAAGTTGTTAACTAAAGATTTGTTATCAAAAGCCCTCATTTTCCTTGTTTCCTTGAACGACCCTCGGTCAACTTACTACTACTATACTGCTCCACGATGAGTGCACTTGTCCATGTTATGTGGTGAAATGGTAGTTGTAGGTAATCAGGTTTTATAAATTTAAAAGCTTATATACAAAAGGTGTCACTAAAATTGTTATATCTTTATATACACCACACGCACACCAGTTAGACTTGTCATGTATCCATACATAACATAATTTCAAAATATTAATCTTTCTTTTATGTGAAGTTGATTACCTTTGGCTAAATATAGTGGGCGTGATATTAGTCTTATGGCACCATATAACTCCCCACACACCGACTCCCGGGGAGCTATGAGGACAAAATGTGGCCGACTCACGATGTGTATAACGGCGGTTAGTGTTTGAATTTTAAAATTAAACCATTGGCAAACGGTTTAATTAAAGGAAAACTGGATTTAAATAATCTCAACTTTCACCTATTGGCCATCAATAATCTCACCTTTAAAAATCATTTCCACGAGTCCCAACATTCACCCTTATTTTTTTTATTGGACCCTTCATTAATTTGTTTAACACCGTTCGGTACCTGCTGACGTGGCAAGGTGACATATAAAAATCTTTTCATTTTTTAAATCTTTTTTCCATGTGGCAGATTTGTGACACGATAACCCCTTCCCCACTTGCACCCCTCCAAAACCCATCAATGATACACCTACCCACATAACTTCTTCACTCAATCACCCTCCATTATCGTGTTTGTGTTTTAGAGAAATGATTTTGAATAAAGATACATGTTACAACCCAAAAATATTAAAAGATAATGCAGGTATGATTTCTCACAATACAGATTATCATTCGAATGAATCACCGTTAGAAATGATAATACGAATTGAATAGTCATAACCAGCAGTATTAAAAGAAGGGGGGTTTAGTGAATACTCACTACTCAAATCATTATTTGAAAGAATCACCCTTCTAATGATAACAAGAGTTGATATCGCATTACATCCCATAATATTAAAAAAGGGGAATTTAGTGGTTACTCACCTGATAAGTAGATCGGAAATGAGAGATAGAACCAATCTTGAGAGAAAACAATCTGGAGATTATCCTAATGAAACGAATATGCTAAATGAATATAGGGAATCGTAAAGATTTTAGTTCTAAGGATACAAGTAACTTAAGGAGTGTTAGGTCTTATTTGATTAACAAAATACCATTTTACCCTTTATCAGGAAATTAGTGTTTAGTGAGCGCATTCCTACAAGTAAACGCTCACCCCGGGATCGCCCAGTGAGGTATGCCAGTTCCTAGTTGGGATTTATGCGACATCCTCGCTTTGCCAGAAACCCCAGTGTACAGACGCAACCCTTCCGGTCCGCACAAACTTCTAAATAGTATTTATATATATTTGATATATATTTTAGTTCGAATATCGTTAACAAAATATATATTAAACACTCTTTAATCGATTTTTATTTATTATTTAATATTTTAAATATATAAGTGTATTTATATTAAATATTCGTTAAATAATTTAATTAAAAATGTGTATCATTTATATACGTATGTATGTTTATTTGTTTATAAAATTTAACACATTTATATATCAATTAACTTTTAATTGATTTATGTGTTATTAACGTTTTATATAAATCATAAATGAATGAGGATTTTGTAATAATAATATAATGTGATTACATTCCCGACGGGTCGCGTATCGAGTCTGAATAACCAAATAATAAAGTAGTCTGAATTAGATAAATGAATAGTCTTTCCCGATTAGTTTCTCGCCACGAGTATTTCCCCGTTGTCGGTTTATCGTTTGAACCGAGTTAACACACCAAAAAGTTGACCGAAAGTATAGACGGATTTAGTTTCGGTTTAATATCATCACCTGTTGACACCCCGTTTGCCACCACCGTGAACCACTTTCAGCAACCACCAACCACCGCCACCATTCTCCACCATCACGGTAGTTCATCGCCACTAGCGTCATGCCCCGTCGTCAATCGCTCGTTACCGAATCATCCACCGAACATCACTGAATAACAAAACATCATCATCTTCATCGTAGTCGAACGGGAATACGGAACCACCACCATTGTTGCTTGGATTCGATCAGACGACAGCGGCGACGTCTCTGCTGCCTTCTCGTTGCTGTGTTCGCCGGGAAAACAAACGGTGAAGGGAGGGTTGCGAAGTGGGGGGTGGGGGTTGTCGTGGGTTGACGGAAAACGAACCAATGTCGGAGAGGGCGAAGGGGCTGTTTTTAACGGGAGGGCTTCTTGGCGTCGCCAAAGAAACAGAAAGGAAGGGGAGAGGAGGGCGAAGGTCGCCGGTTGTGGGTGGTGGTGCTCACCGTGAAATCGAAAGGAAGAGGAGGGTAGGAGAGGTATGGCTCTCTTTTTCTTTCTTCTTCTTTCATTTTGTCTTGTCTGTGTTTGAAATGTGTATATGATGTATGTATATTCATAGTATATTTTAGGATGGATGAATCATGATGATTTTTTGACACGCACGTATTTTAGGAGGATTTTTTTTTAACGTTAAATTTGGATAACTGACGGGGGCATTACCCACCCACCCGATCATCTCCAACCTCCATCAGGAGGAAACTCACCACTGGTGAGAAAACCCCCTGGCCCAACCTGTAACCCCCATTTATTTATTTTTTGTTACAAGTGGGACTTGAACCCAAGACCTCCCATTTATAATGTCTTGGGTACCTCCCTCTAGCCAATTGGGCTAGAGATCATTTGTTAAATAGGAGGATTTTGAATTGATAAATAGGTGGACAAGAGTAAGAGTAACGCACAAGAAAATATACATATGAGATATTTGGTTGTGTGATTAAATATACGGGTATATATCTCGTTTGCTAAACCTGTTAAATAGGTTAAATAATTTTTTTTTATAAATGGAATATAAAAATTCCCAAACATCTAAAATATTATGAGAGTCTATAAATAAACCTTTTATATTTATTCTTCTGTTATAACGTAAACTGGTGAACGTTTAGCTAATTACGTGGTATAACCTGCGTGTCTAGTTAGCATTGTGACCGTTTCACAAACTGAATACGTTATCTCGATTGGAATTATTAGTAAATATTATAATAATTATTGAGTTGTTAAAATCATCTCAAACGGCTAACCGAATTGAGTTCGGTTATTATCTCTATTTTGCGTTTTTCCGCTCCGTTATAACTCGGATTTGAGATCCGTTTTCGCCCACAGTCTTTATTTTTCGTTCTCTATTATATTCCAATATTTCACCTCTTGACGTTTTCTCGAATGTCGTGTAACAAATTTGGATCGGGCTTATATATAGGGTCAAAATTTCACCTCTTGACGTTTTCTCGAAGGTCCGATTCCTAATCCATTTTTAAAGTACCATTGATGCTTATATATAGGGTGTACCGCAGCTAACCCTCCACATCGATAATAATTTAAAAATGTGTTAGTAACCTACGCAGAACTACCATTTTCCATATAATAACGAATGAACTTATGATCGTAACGTTGTGATTGAGATTGAATAACACCAGATATGATGGATCATTTTTGTAAGATGATTTAGATCTAAGATTGTGATTATACAATCATCTGAACAAACAAATTATAGATTTGATTTATCACCGTCTCCCCTACTTCAGGGAAAAGACCGGTGGAATATGAGAATAGTGGTGGGGGTAGAATGATTTACTTTTAAATTGTTGAAACTGATATTTTAATATTAAGTCAGAAATATAATTCCACATAATAAAATGGGATCACAGATTTCTTAACAAGAGAACGTATCGGGTATTGGTGAGCTAGATGGGTAGCAAGCCACATCCAATTCACCCACGAGATGTGAGGTCTAGTCAATAGTCTGAATTAGAAATTGGCTAAAACCCAAAATTAACGCCTATGACCAAAACCAAAAGTATGCTAAGCTTGCATCACACACAATTGTTTAGGTGTAGTACGTATAAGTCTTGGACTGGCCAGAGAAATCAAAGATACTTTATGATCTAGAGCAAATTCAATCATCGCTATTTAAGGCGGTGATAACGTGAGAGAAGTGTTTTTAACAGAGATAGTTGATTAATCCATTTGAGGAAAAGATAGTGATACAATACGATATTACATTTAAATGAATCACCATTCAAATGATAAGGTAAACGAGATATCGTAATCTTTCTTTTATTGAGATCAATAGGGGAACCAAGACCAGATTAAATCATGGTCTCGAGAAAATTCAGGAATTTATTCCATATAGAGATAGTGCTAATAACAAGAATTGATCTTGAGGAGATAGGCGATTCCGTGAATTCTTATCGAAGATGTTGCTAACATAAGAGTTTCGATTTAATGATGAGTCCCATTGGAGTGGTGATGTACATTCGAGATGTATCATCTTTAATGAATGGTTGTTCCTCCAAGTGGGGAACTAGATCGAGTGACATTGCAACGGGAGTAATACCAGAAATGTCACGTACTTATTTGCATGGGTTTTGAGGAAATACACGTGTCTCAAATTTACTTGATGATTTATTGTTACGAATAGTCAAATTTGGGTTATCCGAACGAGGAACGAGTTTTGCCTGATGCTGAGATATTTAATCCAATGATGACGTTTGAAGTTCCCGATAAATGTATATGATTGAGTTGTAATTAAGGATAACCGAAATTAAGGGTAATAGGTTTCTTATCTGTTGGTTAATCATAATGGGAGGTTCAAGGGTAATGTGAATATAAGAAATGATTAAGTAAGAGGACAACAAGTAAGGAGTTATAAAACTCATATTCTAATATATACAAGAGGAACATCGTCGTTTGGAAAGATTACAAACTTTTATTACAAGAAAACTGATTTATTCAAATATTAACAGTGTCCAAACGATCTTCAAGCATCATCATTACTTATTTAGACATCATCCATGACGAAAGTTATAGCAGTTGCTTAGAGGTTCAGAATGGTTCTTAAAAGTTCTCAAAATGAAAAATTTTAATTTGAACCTAACCCTATATATATATATATATATATATATATATATATATATATATATATAGGGTAAGGATCATGTAAAAACCACATCTTTTTGCGAAAACCTAAAAACTAATACTAAAACCTTCATAACTTTTTCATACGATCATATTTTAAAAAAAAAATTGCACCAAAAACCTTAGAATTATGAGTTCTTTAATTCTGGAAATTTTTTTAAAAAAAACTTTAACGTCTCGTCGTTTTTTATTAGTGCACATGTGCACTAATAATAAAACTCATACATATAGTATGCGTTCATGTTTTTTTAGAAAAATCGCATCAAATACGTTATAAAAAACCACGAAAAACTAACAATTGCCACGAAAAACTAACAAAATTATAACGTATTTGATGCGATTTTTCTAAAAAAACATGAACGCATACTATATGTATGAGTTTTATTATTAGTGCACATGTGCACTAATAAAAAAACGACGAGACGTTAAATTTTTTTTTAAAATTATTTCCAGAATTAAAGAACTCATAATTCTAAGGTTTTTGGTGCAATTTTTTTTTTAAAATATGATCGTATGAAAAAGTTATGAAGGTTTTAGTATTAGTTTTTAGGTTTTCGCAAAAAGATGTGGTTTTTACATGATGGTTACCCATATATATATATATATATGTATATATATATATACATATATATATATATATAGGGTTAGGGTCCCTGCGAAGACGCATCTTTTTGTGAAAACTGCGAAAACACGTGTCGAAACCCACGTAACTTTTTCAGACGTGGTAGCGATTTTTTGCATAAAATTTGCGCCAGAAAGCACTTTAGAATTACGTTATCTTTAAATCTGGAGCAAAATATTAAAAAAAAAACTGAACGTTTTTTTTCCCGTGTGATGCACATGTGCATCATATAATCAAAAAAAGTTATAAAATGCTATTTTTTTTCTTTAAATCTAAAGATAACACAACTATAAGATTTAGGGTGCAATTTCTTTTTAAACTATTAATGTATATCACATGTACTATGCCGTTTTCTTGGTGTGATGCACATGCGCATCGATTCGAATAAAAACGCTAAAAAAAAATTATAGAAATATATGACATATGGTGCGACTAAGAAAAAATTATTAACTCATACTAAAAGTATGAGTTTTTTGTGATGCACATGTGCACCACACGACAAAAAATATTTAAATAAAATAAAAAAAGCGTTAAATTTTTTAAAACTTTTATAGGATTAAAGATAACATAATTTTAAGACTTTTGGTGCAAATTTTTTAAAAAAATATTAACGTACGAAAAAAGTTATGTAGGTTTTAAGGTTTGTTTACGCAGTTCTCACAACAAAATGGTGTTTTCGCATGTAATCCTTCCCCTATATATATATATATATATATATCCATTTAACAGATAACACATTAACAGTTAATACATAGAAAATCATCCAAAACAATTTAAATGTTAACACATTATACTTTATTAATTAAAAGTTCGAGATTGTTACAGTCTCCCCTACTTAGAAAAACTTCGTCCCGAAATTTATGTAGTGGAAACCGTAGGGTAAATCTGATCAGAATGATGTAATTACTAACCTCGAAGCGTTGTCGGAAAACTAAAATTGGAGGGGTCGCCGGAGCTCACGGCAGCGGCAGCGGAAATCACACACATGGATGATTTCAGATCGGATTTTTTTTTGTGGTTAGGTGCGCAACTGATCTCTGAGTGATGTGGAACAATTTATAGGGTCTCAAACTCGATGAAACCATGTTTCTTTTAAGTTAAAAAACTCCGAACGATTATGAGTTAGGTTGATTAAACCGTGATTAAAATTGGTTCTAAACACGCATTAAAGAAGCAATGATTGTTTAGCAACGTTAGGGCAACAATTTGAAGAAAAACGGACAGATTAATTGATTTCCGAGTTGTTTCCACGTAGCCGGCGATCGTCGGCCGCAGTTCGCCGGAAATACGTGAAACGCAATAATTTTTTTTCTTTTTCTTTTGAAAACCATTTTAAGATTTTTTTCAAAATAAACCTTTATATTTTCAATAAAGAATATCAAAGATTATCAAAATAAATCTATATTTTGATACATATATTTTTAACACTTAAAACCTTTTTTATTTAAAATGAAATTTTTTTAAATATAATCATAAAATATTTTTTTTTAATAAACAACTTCTAAAACTTGTCTAAAAATCTTCTATTTATATAAAATTTATTATGAAATCTATAACATAACATGACCGAGACATTAAATGTTGTGTAACGTTTATGAAAATCAAGTTGCACATTAAATCTAAAACTATATTTATTACTAATGTTACTTGAAGAACTACATAGAAAATCATCCAAAACAATTTAAATGTTAACACATTATACTTTATTAATTAAAAGTTCGAGATTGTTACAGTCTCCCCTACTTAGGAAAATTTCGTCCCGAAATTTATGTAGTGGAAACCGTAGGGTAAATTTGATCAGAATGATGTAATTACTAACCTCGAAGCGTTGTCGGAAAACTAAAATTGGAGGGGTCGCCGGAGCTCACGGCAGCGGCAGCGGAAATCACACACATGGATGGATTTCAGATCGGATTTTTTTGTGGTTAGGTGCGCAACTGATCTCTGAGTGATGTGAAACAATTTATAGGGTCTCAAACTCGATGAAACCATGTTTCTTTTAAGTTAGAAAACTCCGAACGATTATGAGTTAGGTTGATTAAACCGTGATTAAAATTGGTTCTAAACACGCATTAAAGAAGCAATGAATGTTTAGCAATGTTAGGGCAACAATTTGAAGAAAAACGGACAGATTAATTGATTTCCGAGTTGTTTCCACGTAGCCGGCGATCGTCGGCCACAGTTCGCCAGAAATACGTGAAACGGAATAATTTTTTTTCTTTTTCTTTTAAAACCATTTTAAGATTTTTTTCAAAATAAACCTTTATATTTTCAATAAAGAATATCAAAGATTATCAAAATAAATATATAATTTGATACATATATTTTTAACACTTAAAACCTTTTTTATTTAAAATGAAATTCTTTAAATATAATCATAATATTTTTTTTTAATAAACAACTTCTAAAACTTGTCTAAAAATCTTCTATTTATATAAAATTTATTATGAAATCTATAACATAACATGACCGAGACATTAAATGTTGTGTAACGTTTATCAAAATAAAGTTGCACATTAAATCTAAAACTATATTTATTACTAATGTTACTTGAAGAACTACATAGAAAATCATCCAAAACAATTTAAATGTTAACACATTATACTTTATTAATTAAAAGTTCGAGATTGTTACAGTCTCCCCTACTTAGAAAAATTTCGTCCCGAAATTTATGTAGTGGAAACCGTAGGGTAAATTTGATCAGAATGATGTAATTACTAACCTCGAAGCGTTGTCGGAAAACTAAAATTGGAGGGGTCGCCGGAGCTCACGGCAGCGGCAGCGGAAATCACACACATGGATGATTTCAGATCGGATTTTTTTGTGGTTAGGTGCGCAACTGATCTCTGAGTGATGTGAAACAATTTATAGGGTCTCAAACTCGATGAAACCATGTTTCTTTTAAGTTAAAAAACTCCGAACGATTATGAGTTAGGTTGATTAAACCGTGATTAAAATTGGTTCTAAACACGCATTAAAGAAGCAATGAATGTTTAGCAATGTTAGGGCAACAATTTGAAGAAAAACGGACAGATTAATTGATTTCCGAGTGGTTTCCACGTAGCCGGCGATCGTCGGCCGCAGTTCGCCGGAAATACGTGAAACGCGATTAATTTTTTTTCTTTTTCTTTTAAAACCATTTTAAGATTTTTTTCAAAATAAACCTTTATATTTTCAATAAAGAATATCAAAGATTATCAAAATAAATATATAATTTGATACATATATTTTTAACACTTAAAACCTTTTTTATTTAAAATGAAATTCTTTAAATATAATCATAAATTTTTTTTTTAATAAACAACTTCTAAAACTTGTCTAAAAATCTTCTATTTATATAAAATTTATTATGAAATCTATAACATAACATGACCGAGACATTAAATGTTGTGTAACGTTTATCAAAATAAAGTTGCACATTAAATCTAAAACTATATTTATTACTAATGTTACTTGAAGAACTACATAGAAAATCATCCAAAACAATTTAAATGTTAACACATTATACTTTATTAATTAAAAGTTCGAGATTGTTACAGTCTCCCCTACTTAGAAAAACTTCGTCCCGAAATTTATGTAGTGGAAACCGTAGGGTAAATCTGATCAGAATGATGTAATTACTAACCTCGAAGCGTTGTCGGAAAACTAAAATTGGAGGGGTCGCCGGAGCTCACGGCAGCGGCAGCGGAAATCACACACATGGATGATTTCAGATCGGATTTTTTTGTGGTTAGGTGCGCAACTGATCTCTGAGTGATGTGGAACAATTTATAGGGTCTCAAACTCGATGAAACCATGTTTCTTTTAAGTTAAAAAACTCCGAACGATTATGAGTTAGGTTGATTAAACCGTGATTAAAATTGGTTCTAAACACGCATTAAAGAAGCAATGATTGTTTAGCAACGTTAGGGCAACAATTTGAAGAAAAACGGACAGATTAATTGATTTCCGAGTTGTTTCCACGTAGCCGGCGATCGTCGGCCGCAGTTCGCCGGAAATACGTGAAACGCAATAATTTTTTTTTCTTTTTCTTTGAAAACCATTTTAAGATTTTTTTCAAAATAAACCTTTATATTTTCAATAAAGAATATCAAAGATTATCAAAATAAATCTATAATTTGATACATATATTTTTAACACTTAAAACCTTTTTTATTTAAAATGAAATTTCTTTAAATATAATCATAAAATATTTTTTTTAATAAACAACTTCTAAAACTTGTCTAAAAATCTTCTATTTATATAAAATTTATTATGAAATCTATAACATAACATGACCGAGACATTAAATGTTGTGTAACGTTTATGAAAATCAAGTTGCACATTAAATCTAAAACTATATTTATTACTAATGTTACTTGAAGAACTACATAGAAAATCATCCAAAACAATTTAAATGTTAACACATTATACTTTATTAATTAAAAGTTCGAGATTGTTACAGTCTCCCCTACTTAGAAAAATTTCGTCCCGAAATTTATGTAGTGGAAACCGTAGGGTAAATTTGATCAGAATGATGTAATTACTAACCTCGAAGCGTTGTCGGAAAACAAAAATTGGAGGGGTCGCCGGAGCTCACGGCAGCGGCAGCGAAAATCACACACATGGATGATTTCAGATCGGATTTTTTTGTGGTTAGGTGCGCAACTGATCTCTGAGTGATGTGGAGCAATTTATAGAGTCTCAAATTCGATGAAACCTTGTTTCTTTTAAGTTAAAAAACTCCGGACGATTATGAGTTAGGTTGATTAAACCGTGATTAAAATTGGTTCTAAACACGCATTAAAGAGGCAATGATTGTTTAGCAACCTTAGGGCAACAATTTGAAGAAAACGGACAGATTAATTGATTTCCGAGTGGTTTCCACGTAGCCGGCGATCGTCGGCCGCAGTTCGCCGGAAATACGTGAAACGCATTAATTTTTTTTCTTTTTCTTTTAAAACCATTTTAAGATTTTTTTCAAAATAAACCTTTATATTTTTAATAAAGAATATCAAAGATTATCAAAATAAATATATAATTTGATACATATATTTTTAACACTTAAAACCTTTTTTATTTAAAATGAAATTCTTTAAATATAATCATAAATTTTTTTTTAATAAACAACTTCCAAAACTTGTCTAAAAATCTTCTATTTATATAAAATTTATTATGAAATCTATAACATAACATGACCGAGACATTAAATGTTGTGTAACGTTTATCAAAATAAAGTTGCACATTAAATCTAAAACTATATTTATTACTAATGTTACTTGAAGAACTACATAGAAAATCATCCAAAACAATTTAAATGTTAACACATTATACTTTATTAATTAAAAGTTCG
The DNA here is from genome assembly GCA_039602395.1 of Deinandra increscens subsp. villosa. Taxonomy (NCBI): domain Eukaryota; kingdom Viridiplantae; phylum Streptophyta; class Magnoliopsida; order Asterales; family Asteraceae; genus Deinandra; species Deinandra increscens. Next base: position 80,829,755 of record JBCNJP010000017.1, on the reverse strand, counting down.
AGATTGTTACAGTCTCCCCTACTTAGAAAAACTTCGTCCCGAAATTTATGTAGTGGAAACCGTAGGGTAAATCTTATCAGAATGATGTAATTACTAACCTCGAAGCGTTGTCGGAAAACTAAAATTGGAGGGGTCGCCGGAGCTCACGGCAGCGGCAGCGGAAATCACACACATGGATGATTTCAGATCGGATTTTTTTGTGGTTAGGTACGCAACTGATCTCTGAGTGATGTGAAACAATTTATAGGGTCTCAAACTCGATGAAACCATGTTTCTTTTAAGTTAGAAAACTCCGAACGATTATGAGTTAGGTTGATTAAACCGTGATTAAAATTGGTTCTAAACACGCATTAAAGAAGCAATGAATGTTTAGCCAATGTT
>JBCNJP010000017.1:80718045-80828874 GCA_039602395.1 Deinandra increscens subsp. villosa | reverse complement strand
GAAGAACAAGCGGGCCGATGAAAAACAACATGCGGTGCAGGTCGGAACATAAGAATGAGGTATGCTTGCAAAATAATGACATCAGCAACAAATTTGCTCGAGGAAAAAAACGAGGAAGGGTTCAGAGAAGACAAACATGAATCTACACAAAGCAGCAAGTGATGAAAACAAGAAGGGTGCAACAAAGCAAGTAGAGAAATTTCTGAAAAAGTTGGATGACGATTATGAAAAGATCGTGAAAGGGCTCGAAGAGATAAAAGCCGAAGAACCGAAGAAGGAGGCTGCAGTAGAAGAGAAGAAGATGTTAAAGTTAAAGAAAGACACCAAAGGAAAGAGCGTGAGGTTTGCATGAAGGAAAAGGTGGGAACGAGAGCGTTTTGGAAGGAAGTAAATAAGGCTGACCCGTTTTGTTATTAGATATTAACATGGTATGGTATGTAGTTAATTGGAAGTTAGCATAAAAAAATACACTAGTAATCTGAACTTTGTGGCAGGATTATGTGTTTTGATTTTTTTTAGATGGTATTATGATATGGCAATTAGTTATAACGCGTATGAATGCTTGGTGCACATGTGAATTAAAAAATACCAATGCAGGGTTAATTTGGAAGTTAGCATAAAACAATACACTAGTAATCTGAACTTTGTGGCAGGACTGTTGGTTTTGACATTTTAAAATGGTACTATGTAATTGCAGATAGATATAACATGTATGAATAATTGGTACACATGTGAATTAAAAAGTAGAAATGTTATAATGAAACCCAACAAGACACTGATACAAATGGAAGGTCTACAATGTGATGTTTATGGATGGTAACTAAGAAAAAACAGTTGATATTATAACATAATAACCAATGATGCACATGTGCATCATTAGCTGGTAAAGTATATCAAACACAACTAGAATGTTGTGTCGCATTAGAAAAGATATAAAAAATCTAAACATTTAGAAAAAAGAAACACTTAGTTTGTAATATAAGTTAATAACTAATGGATAAAACAAATGTTTATTAACTATATAATGTATGACACACATGTGCACAATTGTATGGTTACACAATAATATATCATAGTGAAATTAGAAAAAAAATCAACTGCAAAACACTTATCAACCATAAAGTCAACAGAATCCTTAACAACTAATACGAATGAAACAAAGTCAAAAGGTATCATAAGCAAATACAAAGTCAAATCATGCATCTAAACAAGATGCTTATTATGAATCGATATAAATATTTATGAAGGCATGAACGAAAAAAAAATCACGTAGCGGGCGACCCAGCAACTCTACCAGATGAGCGTCTAGCAGCATGTGCAGGTTCTCGATGGACTGGTGGAGCATTTGGGGGGGGGGGGTGTCAACAGGCGCACCGTCGTTGAAACAAGGCTGGTTAGCAGAATCGACGGCTTGATACACGTGTGTATCGAAAGGATCAGCAGACGCGGTAGCACTCGCAGCAGCAACCTCGGCAGTACGCCGAACTTTATCACAGTTACGGGAATCATGGTCATAAACATATTTGTTACACTTCTTACACAGTCTCGGACCCTTCTTGAACGCTTCAATAGCCTTCTCACCCGGACCGATCAAACGCTTGTCAGTTCCACACCGCTTGTTCCTAATTCCCTGCGTTGGCATGACAGAAGAAGTACCAAACTCAGGCTGACGAAGAATGTCACTTATTACCGCACTTGTTCGATCCTGGGAAGGATCATAGGCCACTTCAGAAAATATGTGTTTCTTCAACTCTTTAAGCTTACTCAAAAATACTGCAAGCTGATCTGGTTAGCGCCTTAGACGGTCCGTACATTGGGAAACGATATCCATAATTTCGTTTCTGAGAATGCCCGATTCAATGCTATCAACTGAATACCGATTTGCAATATCATAAACTCTTGATGGAAGTGCATTACGCGCCCAACGCGCAGACATGTATTTTTGGGGAATCTGGTTTACTTGGTTGCATCTGGCGGCATAAAAAGCCAATGCGTGTAAAGCATAAACACGAGCAAGAAACAGTCTTAGCAGCAAGATCAATGGAAACCTGTTAAATATAAACATAATGGCCATAATAAAAAACAGTACACATGTGCATCATATTTATAGATTATGAAATGTAATATAAAGATGTAACACAGTCTGAAAATGAAATTAGTAACAACAAGAAATGCACACATGTGTTTCAGAAAGCATCAACTAATAATCAAATAATTTAAAACAGTCCAATAATAGTATAGATTGAAAAAGTGCACATGTGCATTAAAAGGATAAGCGCATATAAATTACCTCAAATTCATTGACAGTAACAAATTGCCTATTTGCATGAGCAATGGTATATATTTTGGTAGTACCAACAGTCCGCATCAAGCCACCAGAACACTGGTAGACGCTTCGCTCAATTTCTTTCTGAATTTCCTTAAAGATTGTGATCGTGTACAAACTTGTAGCATGTTTTTCAATTGGAAGACGGGTGTGGATCTCGGGTACAGTTGTGTTGGTATCAAACTCGAGCTTCCGCTGGTTATTACGCTGCGCATCAATGGCGGTGTCAAAACACATAAGGAACTGCAACAAGGTGTTGCCACCACTAGAGTTAACCTTGAACAATGCGTTAGAACTCTCGCATCTTGATGTTGTCTTCATCAGACAACACATAGGAAGGTCTCTAAAGTATGCAGGGATCCAGTCGGCTCGCATGTTGTACATAGCGGTAAGCCACTCATGATCAGCCAATCCATATTCTGCCATAAGCAACTGCCAATTTTCTTCAAATTCACATGGCTTCATTATCAGATTCCAAACAAGTTTGTGAATGGCTCTACGAAGGGCTGCATTATCTATCGCGTCATCTTCAATCTACAATACATAACAACGGAAAGTAAAAAAATGTAAGATATACAAATAATATATAAAAAAATTAACATGATGGTAACAATGATCACTTATTAACGAATATATAAAGAATTATATATAAAAATAATTGTACGCACCTTGGAAGGAAGCTTCCTCATGATGTGCCATATGCACAATCTATGGGCAGACTGGTAAAAAACAACTTCAATAGCAGATTTCATTGCGCCATCTTGGTCAGTAAGGACCAACCTAGGCTGAGTAACATGGGCTTTCAGAAAGCATTGAAGCAACCATATATAAGACTTGGTCGTCTCATCCGATATCAAGCCGGCACCGAAAGTTACACACTTTTTATGGTGATCAACACCGGTAAAAGGCACGAAAATCATCCTATATCTAAAAAAACAATTAAAGTTATAACTCTGATGCACATGTGAATAACCTGTTCAAGGGAATATAATATAATAACAATTATTAACAAATGTGCTTACTGGTTAGTCTTGTAAGTAGCATCAAATGCAAGAACTTCGCCAAACGCTACATAGTTGCATCTTGAAACGTCATCAGCCCAGAAAAGCGATTGCAGCTCGTTATTAACAGCTAAAGACTCATAAAAGAAGTTATGCAAATTTCTAGTACGTTCTTCTAGAGTATCCATAACAAGTTTGGCATCCCTGTCACCAATGAAGATACGAATCGCTCGAGCAAAGTTTTTGTATTCTGTTTTAGAACCACGAACGTTGTGATGACCGCCCTTCAAAGAACACTGAACCTTATGAGCAACCGTAGGGCCAATTTTGTTGAGGCTAAGTTGGTGGATAAACTGTTGAGAAGTAAAATCAAGTTTACGCCGCTTGGAAGTAAAATCCATGAATTCAGGGCCAACAAGTTCATGATTGTGGGCTTCAAGGAACTTGTAAAGAGTATACTGCTGAGTCTCTGGATTGTACTTGGTCCGTATACATGCAGTACAACCAGTCAAGGACGAACGACTAGCGTTTGAAGCAGATGCTGGCTCGGGATTCATAGAATCAAAATTTTGAAGCTTTGGCTTGGAAGCTTTGTTACACAACACATATCTGTGTATAGTAACCTCATCAACCTTTCGGTGTGTGCCTAAACGGGTGGAGAAACCAGCATTAGCAGCATAAGCATCATACATCTCATTCACACGTTCCCAACTATCAAAAACCGAATACAAAACAGGGACATGAGAAGGATCCACATCAGGCTTCCAATATCTAGTACCGTCAGAAGTAGCATAAACACTGCTACGAGCACCATCTGAACACAAACATAAAAAAACAGATGTAAAAGACACGTAAGCAGAAGAACAAACTAACTGATTACTAAAATATATATATAAAAAAAACAGGGAAATTGATAAGCACAAGGAAAGAATAACATTGTATTTCATGAATTAAAAAGATGGAAAAAATAAAATAGAGTGCATTAAACTAGAAAACTATAGAAAGCTAAGCAAAATAGTAGATATTGAATATTTGTTATGATATTGAGATAAAGAACTAGTTAATATCCAAGTGCACTTTGAATAAACGAATAGAATCTTGATAGAGTAATTTGAATACAAATCGTATCTAAATTATATTGACCAAATGATACATAGAAATAAAATAAAAATAAAAAACACTATGATGACAAATTTGGAAGAGCATTAAAGATTTGGGGAACAATACAGATTTGGTGCACATGTGACTCATTAAGACAATAGTATAATAATATGATATCAATAGCAAATGTGACTCATTAATATAGCATGATCAGGCAGATAACAAAATAAAAAAAGCATTATAATAATACAATTGCAACAATTGGATGAATAATACATATTCGAGAAACAAATACAGTTTTGGTGCATATGTGCAATCATAATGAATTAGCAATAAAACAAATTTGACAACAGTATCATGATCAAACACAGAACCACATAATAAATAGCAACATGACAATATCAGATTATAACAAAGCACCGTTATAAAAAATAATATATAACAAAACTAAAGCACAAATTAAACAGATGCACATGTGAACTATTGATCATTCAAGTATAATAGACTGTTACCATGTTCTTCAACACCTATGGTGTGACAACTGCAACTTCCCAAGTTAACCCCGTTAAGTTTTTCCGTTAGTTCCGTTAGTTCCGTTAACGAACCCGGGACCCGTTATTTAAATAATTACATGCTTATTCATGTTTATTTGCTAATTGATATTAGTAACTTGTTTCGTGAACTTATTTTGTGATCTTATGTGTTAGTTGTGAAAATTTGCATTTTTATGCGAAACCGGGCTTCATGTGTAAATTTGGATTTTTGTGTATAAATGATAAATTTATATAACCCGACCAATATCTTACATGTTAAATGATTTTAAAACTCTTGGAAACATTTTTAGGAATTTTACTTTACAACTTTTAGCAAAAACCCATTTAAATGAGTTTTTATACCTAAAATACTTAAAAGAAACTTGAGGGGCCAAAGTGTAACATTTACTTAAAAGAAAATCTGCATTTTTATCTTTCCCCCATCCTCATTCACGCATCTTCATCAGCTCCATCTCCTCCTCTCTTCTCCTTGTTCACGACACAAAACACACACACACACAAAAACTTGCGATTTTTGGAGAAATTAAGCTTCAAGAAGGTGGATTCGGGTTTCTACAAGCTCCAAGAACATCACGCAAGCTTCTTCTTCTTCCCCACTTCTCCTACCTGCGATTTCTTCTTCAAATTAGTAAGCCCTAACTTTTGAAAATCCGAAATTTGTGGTTGCATGTGTGATTTTCGGTGTTTATGTGCTAAATGGAGTGTTGTTATGCTCATGTTTCATGTTTTAGACTAAGATATGTTAACTTATGATTTGGGACAGATTTGAACTCGTGATTAGGGCTGGGTTTTGAGCTTGAAATCTGCTATGAATGATCTCTTATGTACATTGGGTGTTTAGTTATGAAATTTGGACGTTTATGCCCTTGTATGCTAGTTACTTGATGAGATTTTGCTATGATTATGATATGATCTTGTTCATGACAGAAATTACATGTTATTATGGTTATAAACTTGTTAGTAAGTGTTGAATGGAGCAAATGTTAGCATAGAATTGAAATTATAAACTTTTACAAACTTAAAAATTCTAACAGCTTTGACCAGAAATTTTGGTCAACTTGCAGAAGCCATAACTCTCTCAATTTTGCTCGAAACTGATTGATTCTTTTTCCCTAGTAAAGTATTATGTCTTAGCTTTCCAACGGCTACTCGCACACTTTCTAAAACCCCCGTTTGGTCAGTCAAAACACAGCTGCAAGTCGGGTACTCAAAGCTGTCATTTTCTGTGAAAAGTAGACTTTGCAAATTGGTTGGACTTGATTCTTGGGTATTAGTGAAGGGGTTTTTGGATGAAAATGATGTTTATATATTAAAACTAAGATCTGGAGGTTTTGGTAAACAAACTCCAAGCTTTGATCAAATTATGGATTAATCAAATTCAATTTGCCTACTTTGACCTTCTACAACAAAACTGATTTTTGGTCAACTTTCAATAGCCATAACTTGCTCATTTTTGATCGAACATGATTGATTCTTGTTGGGTGATAAACTAGGATGTCTTAGCTTTAAAACGGCTATTTATACGCCTTCTAAAACCTTCGTTTGGTCACCCAAACTGCTGCTGCAAAACAGGTACCCAAAGCTGTTTGGAATTTTAAAAAGTAGATTTTTCTAACGGGTCGGACATGTAAACCTTAGTATATTGGGGCGTTTGCTATTTGGAATTGTTGGTTAGATATAAAATGTAGGATCTGGAGCGTTTGAAGTCTTAAACCCAAAAATTGAGTGAGTTATGCTCATTTCAAATTTTCATAAACTAGTTAACTATATGCTAAATGGGTCAACTTGCAATGTGCATAACTTCTTCGTTATTTGATGTTTTCGATTGATTCTTTTTGCAACAAGTCATGTTTAACAAGTAGTTTAAGCCTGCAAAATTTAAGATCCTAACTCCTAAGTATGTAGATTTTGACTATGCCACTAGTTTGAGTGTTGAAGTTGACTTTCTGAGTCAACTTTGACCAAAATGGCAATTCTTTGAATTTCTCTCAATCTGAAACTTTTGTATGCATTGTATGACTTGTGTGACTACATGAAACATGTTTAGGTGCTAAGATTGCTATTTTCGTCCTCGCGACACCTCCTAACCCGTTTAGGCCATATTTACCCAAACAGGTTGATTGTGACCGACTTGTTGAATCTTTTGCTGTGTACCAGTGCCCCCTAAGGTGAGTTCATTTATATTATTGTTATGTCCGTTCAGGGACGATAACGCGTAAGTGGTTACATCCGGTAAGGATGGTGACCCAAACGGTAAGGTGTTTCTTACTGGGTAAATTTCCGACATAATATCATATGTGACACTGAATTGAACTTATTTATTAAAAAGTCCTTACATTCGAGCCGTTAATATACAGTAGCGAGGTAATATTGAGTAGTACTACTGGGGATTGACACCCCCGCTCAGCGGTGCACGGGATGCACCCTCCCGACTGGCGGTCGGACTGAGACCAATGTTAGCCTACCCTCCGTGATCCTTCAAGACACGGGAAGGCAAGGTTCATAGGTATTCCCTATCAAAACATTGTCAGCTTCGGTTACGAACAATTCAGGTGTACATAACTATAGGCTAGCTACCTACGATATGGAATTTTACTGGTCTTATGATATTGATTGTGTTGTACCTGTCTTTATTCATAAACTTTAGGTCTACCTGTGACGGGTAGACTGCTTTAGTGAACTCACCAGCCTTGGCTGACACTTGATTGTTGAATGCTTTTCAGGTTAGCTTGGAGGATCATGGATGGCACGGGCAGCGGCAGTACTTGTCCTTTGTAAAACCCTTTTGGAAATTGTATTTCAGATGCTTTAGTAATCACTTTTACTAAACTACAACCTTGTAAACTTTTAATGCTTCCGCTGATTTTTGTAAAATGTAAACTCTGATTTATTTAATGTAATACATGATTGTTTACCCCTTTAACTATGGCTTGGTTGTAACTAAAGACTTGGATCCTGGTCTGGATCACACCCCACACGGTTATACTCCGTTAGTGGAAATTGGGGGTGTGACATATGGACACCATAGGAGGTGCAGATCGAGATTCTGATGAAGACGATGTGGACGATGATGCAACATTGGATGACGTGGTTGATCCAGTGACCTCAGTAAGTAAATTTTGATTGTCGATGAGTTCAATATCAAAATCGTCACCGGCATCAACGAATACATCATCAACAGGTGCATGATCTTCAATTAAACTACGAGCATCAGCAGATAAATCCATATGCAACTACGAATATCTAAAAAACAGAATAGCATAATCAAAATCGCAATGAAATCATTGAATTTCAAACTTAGGTAATAAACTGGATGAAATCGACTGGAGTATTGAACGAGATACCTGAAATCGAATTGAAATATGATGATGATTCAATGAGATTCAATAGGAATCGCGAATTTTACACCGAACTATGGAAGGAATTTGGATTCTGTGAGTTAATGGAATCGAGAGAATTCGCGTTGAGTTAATGAGATGGCAATGATGAGACTAAATATAATATATGTGTTATAAGTCAGCGAGTTTTTATAAATGTCATATAATGCCAAAAATACCCCTCACTAAAGATTGTTTTTTGGTTTTCACAAAAAATAGGTGTTTACACTCGATCCTTCCCCTATATATCTATTACTATATATAATACATATTGCCCTAAAGGGCATTTTCGTCATCAAAATTCCTTAATCCTTAAGACGCGTACAAACGATTATGCAATGTGTACAAGTCTTTGAAGCATCAAAGTTAAAGCATAATTGATATCTGTTGAAAAAACTGAGGTTAAATTAGGAATTAACCTATCTGCTCTTTTTCTGTATTTATTCTCCTTTGCATGCTTCCATCGAACAGACAAAATCACAGGCACCGCCTTCATGAACCAATTCTCCACACTCTCTCCTCCCTTCAATTGGCTATTCTCTTTAGCGGCCAGATACAATGTTGAGAATTGAGATGCTCAAATTCAAAATTCGAATCACATGAGAGAAAGAGAGAGAGAAAGAGAGAAAGACTAAATATGATTCACGTCGTCCACCCGCTTCTTCATCCAGATCTATTCAACAAGGTTTGTGTTTCTGGGCTTCGATTCTGATGTAGTGAGTTTGTGTCATATTGTAGGTTTTTCATGTTCAAGCGTACTTCAGAAATCCCTAATCAGGTTTTGGTTTTCTGGTATGAACGATTTGAAATTAGTAAGTTTGATTAAACACTAATTTATTGTTTTTTGTTCCCTGTTGTCATCGTTATCGCCGCCGGCAAGGCGACCTTTTGCAGTCGTGGTGACTTCTGAGGTTATTTACCATGGAGATTACGCAGCCCTGGTGACTGCACTGCGATTTCCTCCAATGACGAACCGGTAGCGAAGTTTCATCTCATCATCTAAAAAGAGGGAGGAAATTCAGAGATGGGGAGCTTCTGAAGAAGACGGCGGCGGCTTTCTCCAATCGACGGTGGTTGCAGGTTCCAACAATCGAGAGAGGTAATTACCCTAATTTCACTTCCTATATAATGAACTCTTGTCCCTCTCATAAGCTAATAACCATCTGTTTCCATCTTTCTTGAAATCGGACCAGACCATCTCTTCAAAGAGGTATTCTCCCTAATTTCACTTCTTTTAAACTGTTTTTGTGAAAGTAGCAAGAATCTGTGTTTGTTCATCACCAAAAACTGCTCTGGATGTTTTTTGTTAGTATCGTAGATTAAGGTATAATATAACATTGCTTTGACAACAATTTCTATAATAAACTGCTCTGGAAATTTGTTTGTTAATCACAAAGTTCTCTTAGAGATGCTTTGAAGCTTGTTATGTTAGTCTATATGATATTCCAGTTATTTTGTTATTCATTGACTGTTTCAAAATGTCTTTGCGTTATCCTCCCTCCCTTTGTTCATGTATTCCTGTAACCTATTCTATATAGAAACTCACAATCACCAATAAAACCAACAAATTGTTATCTTTTGATTAATAAGATACATGAATGGAAATACCTTGTCTGCTTATACACTTCTATCGGAATCAAAGTAATTTCTGCACATAAAAAGGGTTCATAAGCTTGAAACGGTTTTGTTGTGTTTTATTACTTAGTAGTGTATTTCATAAGCTTAAACTTGTATGGACTGCACTTTTTTTAAAAAGGGACTTGTATGGACTGCACTATTTCATAATTTTATGTTCAATTATGGTAAAAGTTTAAATTTTGGTTGATGTAGAGCCACATTGTTGCAGGTGCAGAAGCGTTCTAGGGTATTTGTCACTTCAAATTTAGGTATGGCTTCCAACCAAAATCTAATTACTTATTAAAACAGTGATTATTTCATGACTCTGTCACTTCTGTTTCCGATTGGTTTAGCAGCTGCAGGTTGTTCAATGGTGACTTCTTGCATAATTGTCCGTTTAGACATATTATCCAAGTTTGATTTCATATTTAGTTAATTCATGGGTTCCTCGATTTCGCTTCAGGTCTGTGTACTCATCTGTTTCTCCCCTATGCGAGGTAGGTATTTTGTTACAGTGGCCTTGTGAATCTCAGGTGCTCAGTTTGGTTTTGCAGGTTCACAACTTTGTTTCGCCCGAATTTTTGTTGGTTTCAGTAATCTTGGTGAAGCCCTAACAACGTTGCTTTATTTGTTTTTTTTTTTGCTTTGATGTGGAGGATGTGAACCCTACGCCACACAGGTAACTCTAAGCTCTTATTTTAGTCATTCGATTTGGGAAAACTAAGAAATATGTGATTGTTACATGTTTTATAGGGGGTAAATTGGTGCAAAGGCTCTAGGAAGGTATAAATAATCCATCTTCACTTCACACACCTATTAGGAGATTATTTAATGGCAAGATGTACTGAATTGTTTATAGAAGATTAATAACATTTAGTTATTTGAGTAGGTTGGTGCTGATATTTCAGTGAAGTCCCATCAATCAAATAGTGCTGTTTCCGGGGCTAATGGCAGGTTTGCTCACATTGCATAAAATTTGCTCACATCCAAACAAGAATATGTCTTGTGATATGTTGTAGGCACCACCTGATAAAATCTGCTCACATCCAAACAAGAATATGTCTTGATTTTTTCATTGTTCTTTGTATATATTTTCAGCAACAGCATCATGTTTATTTCTTTGTTTGACCCACGTGACTGATGGATGAACGGTTAGTGTTCCAACATGGGTGCAAGAGTCTATTTTGTCAACAATCTGATAAGGGAGTCCACGGATTTTGAGTGTTGACAATGGGAAAATAGGTATGATTCTTCTCCTATTTGTTTCTTCCCAGAAAACTCAGATATTTATTTTGATTATGCGGTTTAAAAAATAAATATGATCTAAAAAAGTTTTTAAACATATCTTTTTGGTATTATTTTTTTTTGTGAGATTTTATAATTTAGTTATTAGATAACCATGATGTTTTCTCTGTGAATTGGATTGGCATTTTTAATAGGTTAGATAGGCGGATGCTGTCTTGGTAACTCATGGATCCCTGTCATTATTCATGTCTCATTATTTGGGTGTTTTTTACTTGCTTATGTAGCTCATGCATCTTTGTCGTTAGCGAGACTAGCATGAATTTTCTATTCTTTTGTGAATTTGGATTGTTAAAAGGAAATCATATATTTGTTACTTTTCATAAAAGCGTTACAATTCGTGCCTAAAGGCCTAACGCTGCTGTAAAATTTAAACACAAATTTGCTTCTTTTCATAGCAGGTGTGACATTTAAACACAAATTTTTTCCTCAACCAGCTGATATTGCTAAAGGCTTAAAACTGCTGTAAAAGCTATGATTCAAGTTTGTGATAGGTAACATTTTAGTTTATTATATGAAATTTATATGTATTTCATTGTTAAATATCAGAAGTCAGTGGCATGCTTACATATTTTTGAATTTGTATAGCGTGTTCCTTGTCTTCAAGTCAGCTTCAATGTATTTAATTATTTGTTTATTGGGTTTACTAAACTATTCCATGATTCCATTCTCTTTATCATCTTTTTAATCTATTTACGGTTAGCCATATTGTCAATTGTAAAGAGAGCTTCTTTGATGAGTTTTTTCTTCTAACTAATAGAAAATTTAAATAAAAATAAAAAATGTTTTCTTGCTTATTTACAGGTTTAGGAGGCTAAACTGCTGCCATATAAGTTATTTAAGAATCACATGAGCAACAAGGTACACCTGCTGGCAAGTTTTTGTATTTAGTGACTTAAAATGGGAACTTCTAATTTGGTTAGTGTCTTTATGAATTTAGTGACTTAATTTAGTGAACAAGTTGTTAGTCTCTCTTTTCCTCAAGCTAAGCCGTATGCTAATTATAAATTTATTTGAGCATGAATTTGATTTTGATGTGTAGTGAGTTAATTTATTGGGTACCTGTTGTAATTATATATATTAGTTAATTTTGTATTTATTTCCTTGCCTTGTTTCTCACAGATTTTGAATGTTCACAAAGGGGAAGTACGTATGCTTCTTCCGTTATGTGTTTCTTCTTTAGGTTCTTTAATTACTCATTCTTATTTTACATTATGGTTAGAATTATTGCATACTGCTACAAAGTTAGTTTTAGAGATATGTGCTTAATGCTCTGTGGTTTTAATCAGAAGAGCTGCAAGCAATACCATCTCAATCAATTACAGCTACAAGGTGGGTTTTGATGATTACATCTATTTGATTTTGTTAATTTCATAGTTTTAATTTATGTGGTGATTGGATAGTAATTATTTTTTAGTTGGTGTAATAGTAGCTACAGATCCTGGAGGACAAACTGTGGAAGATTGCATCTACTGTTGTGTTTTACAGGTTTAAACATCCCACTTTTATGGTTTGCACATGCTTTTAAAGATATAACCTTTTGTCCATGGTCTTTTTTTTTCTATTTTTCTTAGTCATAGACAAAAATACAGGTGTTTAACAAATCAAAAGAAAAAAAACTTACACATTTTCATGTAAACTGGACTGAATTTTTATATCATTCAGCTCCTTGCTATCATTTATATATGATTACCCTTTTTCGTTAACCTAACAAGTTATATTTAACTAAATTAGGCCATTAGGCACAACAAAACATAAAGTACTTGTACTCAAATGGTTAACACCAAATAGTTTTAACAAACAAAAGTTCATATTCTTCAAGTCTTAAAGCAATAAAATTTTATATATATTCTTATAAATTTCATAATATCATAATCATCCTTTCAAAACACTATGCACATTTGTTGAAGTGTTAAGTTATTTTTATTTCCTTTCTAACGAATCAGTTGAATCCAATAAGTGGTCTTTTATGGGAGCTTTATCAATGTACAACACTGAAGAAGTATGTTTTTAAGCCCATATTATCTCCTAACCTTAATACTAGCTGCTATTTTTGTAAAGGAAAATTTGTTGAACATGTTAAGTGGATTTCTCAAGGATGTGATACGGAAGAATGGCTTTAAGCACTTCCTCGAGGTGAGACGGATGTTATGGAGCTTATTGTTCCAATACCACATCTTAACCAAGTGCAGGCTGCAAATAGTGCATGATTTTGTTTCTTAATGATTGTTTGACATGATTAAAAGTTAAAATCTAACCAATTCTTATTTGTTTTGTAAGTTGCAAGTGTGGATTGAAGAAGAAATCTGTTCATCTCCATCGAAGAAATCTGTTTTTCTCGGTCTGTAAGTATACATTGGCATTTTGTTTCATATATGTGTTTAAGTACAGGTTATATACATTGGCATTTGGGTCCTATAAGTTCAGGTTCATATACATTAGCATTCGGGTCCTATAATTTTATATGTGTTTCTGAATCTGTTCTTGATTTTTGGTTCCTAATTTTGGTTGCTATATCAGTTCTTGAATATGTTCAATTGAAAAACCTATTTCATAGAATCTGATTTTAAATCTGTTCATTCGAAGGTGTTCTGAGCAAGAAGAGGCAGCAGCAAGAAGATGTTATGGCAAGAAGAGGCAGCAGCAACTGGATTACACTTTTGCTGTAAAGTGTAATTAGGTATATGAGTATATCTTAAGCATTTTCTATATCTTAATCTGCTATATCAGTTAACTTTTTGATTTCATAGAATCTGATTTCATTTCTTATTTTATTGATTCTGTCCCAATTCTACTTTATGTTATGTTTTGTCCTGCGGCATCGTTCTAGAAGTTTGAATCTGCGTTCTAATGTTTGATTTTATTCTTGTTATTGAGGTACATTTCAGTTGCTAAGGCATTGTTCTAAAGTTGTTGCGCCATTTCAGTTGCTAAGACATCGTTCTAAAGTTTGAATCTGCGTTTGTTTTTGAGGTACATCCTTACATCGTTCTAAAGTTTGAAACCTTGGATTTGTTATAAAACAAGGCATTGATAAGCTTCAATTATCAATAAAATGGGTCATGGTGTCATGATGACTGCAAATCATGTTATTTAAATTTAAGAAACCTTCACAATTGGTACAACTTAAAGTTCCCTATAGAACAGAACACAACAGTTCCCTAAATGAGTTTTTTTTTAATAAAATCATTGCTGTTATTAAGATGACTGCATATCAATGTGAAGGTTTCTTAAAGTGATAAAGTGACCATGAGTATTTATTAACCTATCTATAGAATAGAACATAACAGTTCCCTAAGTTAGTACCAAGCGTCTAAATATTATGAAGGTTCTTATCATAGTCATGGTTTTTCATCTCTCTAATGCTCTTATATATTTTCATACCTTTGCCTACTTAGGTGCCATCTCACATTCCCAGCTGAACAGTTTTGCTACTAAAGGTATGACTCATTTCCCAGATGGATTTTTATTTTGTTTGCTTTTGGGTGTCTTCTTTTGTCTGCTACATTTCATGCCCCTTCTACGAGAATGTGTGAACGATTTAGGATATTAAAATTGTAACGTTTTAACTTTTCGAAAAAAGTAACGTCTGGTGGGTTAAGTGTAAGAAAAGGTTGATTTCTGCACATGAAGAAAAGCAGGTACCCAAACTGACCTACACAATGGTTTCCAAATGTTTGAACCTAGATGGCTGCGTGCTTGATGAGTAGGTGCAAAGTTCAAACCGAAGGCTTCTTTTAGGTAAAACTTTTACTTTTTGACCGACCCGTTTGAGATATAAACTATAGAACTCATGGCGACCTGTTTGTATTTTTTATGGTTAGCATGACTTTAATTGAATGACACACAATACATTTCTTTGTTTATAAACTATATAAACTATATAACCCATTTCTTTGTTTTATGGTTAGCATGACTTTAACTCATGGCTAATGATTTGGGGTGTTTTGTCCTCTGTTTTGCAGCTCAACTTTATTGGAGGGTATATATATGGGGCTTGTTTTTTGCTGCAGGGGAATCAAGCTTGAAATATTTGATTTGCTAAATTTTGTTTGCATGTTTGTTAGTTGAATTTTCAATTTCAATCGACATCTTGATGATTTTTAAGGGAAGGAAGAACTACGATACTTATGATCTTCTGATGATCGTTTAAGGTTTTTAATATTAGTTTTTTATTTTAATTTTTTTGTTTAATGTTAAAGATTTTATAAAATGACTATAGTACCCCTGATTTAACGGTGGTCTTTAACTCTGTTAGTGATAAAGGATCTTCTATGTAACAGTTCAAAACATAAAGGTTTTCGGATGTAACAACTTTACTTAAAGGACCTAATTCGAAATTGGGGTAAAACATAAAGGATCTTCTGTGTAATTTACTCTTTTTACTCTTATATTTTCCCTACATTGTAATTTGATCAAGATAAATAAAATATATAAGTTTTCACTTTTTATATTTTTAAACTATTTCCTTTTAATATCTTTTGAAGTTATGTCAAATAGATAGGATAAAGTCCCATCAATATTGTATTTGTACGTGTTGTTTTAATTAAATCAATTATCGTATTATTTATATTTTTTCTAATTGATAGGATATTTGTTAATGGAAAAGTCGTTGTAACAGCACAAGATGGTGAAGATTCTATGAAGTTAAAAGTTAAGCACCATCCGTAATAGGTTTGTGTAATTTGATATGGTGTTATTAGCCGTTGTAAAAAGAATAATATAAAGATTTTTATTTTTTATCAGTGTTGGTTGTTATTTATTTGAGTTTTATAAGGTTAGGTAAATTAATTCTATGATACGAACGAGAAAACTAACAGACATACCAAGAAATATATATCACGAAAGAATTGATAAAGTAACAAAAAAACAAGCATTGCGTTAGTTGTTGTCGCCGCCGACACACATATACCATATTGTAAATTGTCATTGGGAAGCATCTTGCTAACGAAAACGAATACTACGATGGTAAACTGTCACGCCGAAGTAACGCGCGAACAAAAGACGAATAACACGTTATAAATTGTCGCCGCCGCAACGCGCGGGCACACGGCTAGTATATATATATATATATATATATATATATATATATATATATATATATAGTGAAAAGTTCATTGTAGACACCCTTATAAGTGTAGACAGGTAGACACATTTTTTCACCATTAGATCTCTTGATCTAATGGTTGTGATTAATATTCTTTTTTCTTTTTTTCTTTTTCTTATTGTTCAGAAAATTTCACATGTGAAAAACAATGTGAAAGACAGTACTTTCACATGTGAAAGTGTCTACATATGAACCTCACCCTATATATATATATATATATAGGGGAAGGATCAAATAAAAACAAGATGTTATTGTGAAAACACGAAAATAAATATTAAAACCTCTATAACTTCCTCATACGTTAATAATTTTTAAAAAAACTTGCACCAAAAGTCTTAAAATTATGTCACCTTTAATTCTGGGAAAAAAAATTAAACATATAAAATTTCATGATTTTTTTTATTATTGCACATGTGCAATAATACGTATTAATTATATTGCACATGTGTAATATTAACAAAAAAACATTAATTTTCTTTTAATTTTTTCAAAAATTAAGATAACAGAATTATAAGATCTATGGTAAAAAAAAATTCAAAAATATTAACGTATGAAAAAAGTTATAGAGGTTTTAATATTATTGCACATTGCAATAATAATTTTTTATTGCACATGTGCAATAATAAAAAAATTTAAAAAACGTTGAACTTTTTTTTAATTTTCTCCAGAATTAAAGATAACAGAATTATAAGATTTATAGTGTAATTTTTTATAAAACATTTTAACATATGAAAAAGTTATAAAGGTTCTAATATTATTGCATAGAAAAAATTACATATTTTAACCTTTAACTATACCTACTTTGCATCTTTTAACCTTTATCTTTTTTTGTTACATTGTGTGTCCTTTAACTTTTTTTATGTTACATCCTATGTCCTTTCTAACGGATTCTGTTAACTAGTGTCGTTAATTCCATCACGTGGTAATCACGTGAGGGGTAAAACAGTCTTTTCCCTTATTTCTTTATATTCATTAAAAAAGATAGTTATATATATCGGACTTAAACAAAGACCCACCTCAACTCCTTTTCTCCGACAGGACCTTCGCCGCCAGCTAGGGTTCTTCTCCGACGCGAACTTCATTTCTCCGGCGACCACAATAAGAACACCAAGATCAAGGATTCTTCTCCGAGGCAACAACAAAGATGGTTTTATGTTACTGTGGCAAAGAAGCCCACATTCAAACATCTAGGACACCCCGTAACCCAGGAAGGAGATTTTACGGATGTCCCGACCAGGTAAACATGTATAGTTTATGTATCCAGCCCTCATTCTCATTCTCATCATTCTCATGCTCCTCAACCTCATTCTCATTCTCATCATTCTCATGCTCCTCAACCTCATTCTCATTCTCATCATTCTCATCCTCCTCAACCTCATTCTCATGGTCACCATCTATATCACCATCATTCATGTTCTGATCCCCAATGTCAGCATGATGATTGTTATCATAAGTGAATAACTCATCAAATTGGATATCTTCAAGTGATGTCTTACCTGCCTCACTATGATCATCCCATTCCAACAACCTTAAATTGGATTTTTTTTCTACCAGTCATGTTTGAAACAGTTGTCTTACAAGCTATATTATGATCATCCTCTCCCATTTCTTCTATTCTTATATGTGATTGGCTAACAATTGGTAATTTTGAAGTACCATGTTCAGTGTAAACAGAAATCAACCTATGTTAGGGGACATTAACTGTCATTTTAAGCACATCAGAATCACAACTTAGGGCATGAAGCCCATAATCCAAACACTTACCTGGTTGAAGAAAGTGATAGTATATAGCTTCATTACTTGTGTATCCTAACCTCAACATTACATCATCCAAGTCGTGTACAGAGAATCTATCAACATCTATCATGTCAACAAAATCAATTTTGCCTTTGACATATCGACGGGAAGGAAATTTTGTGAAGCTTCCACCATGGTGTAACTTGATGGAGAATAGAGTCTCATAACCGGAACCTACATTCACAATTTAACAATTTCTCAGCAAAAATTCAAAAAATTTAGTAATGTTCAGAGGTTGGAGATGGCTTACGGTATATGGTATCTATGTCTGATTGAGTCAATGCCTTTCGAAGTAGCAGAGCATCATCGTTTTCCTCAACCATCACGCCATCGGAATCGAATTTCGGTGACAACTTGTTCAAGTTTGGGGGTGTTCTTCAGAGCGATCGATCAAACTGTAAAGGGCCTGAGTTATTGATTCGACAAAGATAAAGGACCGTCTTTGATTTAGGGTTAGGTTATAATAAATTAAATGAGGGAAATTAAATAAATGAGATTAAAAAAGAAATAAGGGAAAAGACTGTTTTACCCCTCACGTGATTACCACGTGATGGAGTTAACGACACTAGTTAACAGAATCCGTTAGAAAGGACATAGGATGTAACATAAAAAAAGTTAAAGGACACACAATGTAACAAAAAAAGATAAAGGTTAAAAGATGCAAAGTAGGCATAGTTAAAGGTCAAAATATGTAATTTTTTCTATTGCATATGTGCAATAATAATAATAAAAATTATTGTACCTGTGTAATAATAATTTTAAAAGAAAATTTGATTTTTTTTAATTTTTCCAGAACTAAAGATAACATAATTTTAAGGATTTTGGTGCAAATGTTTTTAAAAAATATTAGCGTATGAAAAAGTTATAGAGGTTTTAATATTTGTTTTCGTGTTTTCGCAATAAAAGTTGTTTTCACATGATCCTTACCCTATATATATATATATATATATATATATATATATATATATATATATATATATATATATCCTAGCAGTATTTTAGCACTAAGTTCAGAATTCTACAAAGTTTTGGTAGCACCATCTTAGGGGGAGATTGTTGGAAATATTTGTGTTCAAGACTGAATTTCACTAAGTGTGAAATTCTCCGAGAGAAGTGAAGATCCGGAGGAACTTCCAAAAGAAGTTGTCTCAGAAGGTTAAGTTGGAAGATATCCTGGAAGATCACTTATCCCGGAAGATCTTGTTACTTCGGAAGAACCAAGTTATCTAGGATGCTAACTCGGAAAAACACTCCTCTAAGTGAACTGCTATCTCGGTTGATTTGACTTAATGTACACAAGTCCCGGAGTTGTCAGAACACTATTCCAGCAGCATCTATACCCACGTTTGTCTCAGAAAGCATGGTGCAAGCATTATGCAGTCTACTAAACTTAGAAGGTATCAGATCTTATGTGATTACTTTGTACTCAACGGGACCTCAAGGAAATCAAGGGTAGATCTTGATTTCCTCCTAGCACTATAAATATTGTATCTAGTTTATTGTATTTCGTGTCCACTAATTGCTTTGTAAACCTATAACAATTGAAGCTAATACAATAGTAGTGCTTGGATGTTCCTTGTTTACATTACTTACTTCGTTTTTTACATGCAACAGTGAGAGTTGGTTAAAGCATAGAAAGATTAATCTAATTCCGTCTTTTTAATCTTAAACAAGTAATCTTGTGAGGTTATTTAGAGAGTAATAACCACGTTCTAATAGTGTCGAAGGTGAAGCGTACTGGGATCGCGTTAAAAAAGTATAAGACGAGAATCGCTTACAAGAAATAATGTATGACTATGATATGGCGTTTGACGATGATCCCATTGAACCAAAACATTCATTGGATGAAATGAAAGCAAAGTGGGCTACACTTAGTCCCGATTTATTTAAAGTTCGACGCTATATACAAAAGACGGATGAACATGTTGGGAGATCCGGACTACGGACATGATGAATGTGTTATAAAGGAATTCGTTATTGAATATGAGCGATTATATGAAAGACCGTTTATCAAGTTAGATACTTGGAAGTATTTGAATAAAATATATTATGATAACTTTTTTTTCTAATAAATTATGTAATTTGTTAATTTATTATTTTATTAAATTATGTAATATGTTTTTATTTAATGAAATTGTGTTAATTATTTTTTTTATTTAAGAAAAATTAATAATTGTGAAATGATTAGGAGGGGCTCCATCCACTTTTAGTCATGGAGCTCCTTGCTAGATGGACTTTCACATGTCAATATTTACCTAACGCATAAACTTTACCACCACACGTAGCCTTAATCTAATAGGAATATGGTCAAAATGTCAAATGGAACAGAAATCATCACGCATGCATTTTTGTTGAATGAAATGCTAGGTAGAGCTCATATATATAGTTGTATAAATAAATGGTTAACATATTACACCTATCTAAGTATATGTATACCCCTACAATGCCAACAGAGGATAAATCAATGATGATGAGGTAGAAGTTTTATACAAAATTGTTTGTGTGTGGTCTTAGCTAGCTGATTGATCATGAACAAGGCAATCGTGCAGTGAGTTCTACAAATGCGTCTTCATGGCAAGATATGGTTAGCCCTCCCATTGGGTGATCAAACCCAAGCTCTTCCTCCGAGTGTCGCAGCAAGTCTTGGAACAACGGTTGGTCTAAAAAGGATATCGGGACTACAAACCGCCTTTTCTGGATTTGACCCACATACACTGCAAGATGACCTTTTGGTACATCTGATTCATACTTCCTGCTGGAGTTCAGTTTGCTAAAACTTCTTACGTTAGCAATCAGATAACGCAATCGCACAAGACCCATGTTGAGGAATCACGGAGTAGCAAAATGAGAGCTAGTACTTTTACTTGTGGTGATTAAGATTGAAAGCTTAATTTTATTAGAGGGAGTTGTTGGTATTTATAGATTGAAAGTTGTGATGCCTCACATGGCCAGCTAGCTTTTTGAAGTTCCTATAAAATAGAATGAAGCGTAAAGAGATGCGCGTAATTCGGTAAGGTACGGAAGCAATTATTTTGACCCATAATATTATACAAATATTTTAGGTATCTTGACAGGTGGTCTTGAAATGGACGGAGCATATGATCTCCTTCTTGTTCACATGCATATCAGTCATATATTAACATTAACCTTTCTCTTTATGAAGTATGAATCGAATTTATATATTAAAAATATAAATTCCATATTGATTGTTATAGCTCTTATATAAGATGAGATAATATGCTCTTTACATGAATAAAAAAATATTTTAAATTGAAGTTCATACATAGAACCATTTGAACCATTTAAACCATGTGAAACTTTAGAAGAAATAATTTGCTAAGTTTTAACACTAACACTCTTCATGGTGTTAAATCTTATTGTGAGGGTTATTTAAAATGGTTTTGAACTAAACGATAGAACTTATCAGCGTAAGCTGACTTTTTAAAAGTATGTATGTTAGGTCTTGTAGAATTATATTCTAGCCGGGACACGGATACGATGTAGGAGGTGACGGTGAAGACGCTAGTTGCTATAATAACTAGCTTATGTTTCAATTTACTTTATGTTGTATTTACGTTTCCAATGTGTAAGACTTCAAGTTGTTAGTATATAAAAGTTTTAGTTTCCGCTGTTTTTGTTATCTCTGATCAAATCATGTGCTGATGAGTAAATCTGATGGTGTGGCGGCGGCCTGCAAAGGGCCAGGCGTCACAGTTTTTTAGCTTGGAAAGGATGTTCGCCCAAATCCCCGTTGGGACCAGTCACACTTTCCTGGGGATTCCCGACGTGAATGTTTGCCTATAGGAAAGCTCGTCTTCATACCATCATTACTAATGTAATTGCTTATAAAGGGCAAAATGGTGATTTTGATACTACAAAATACATGGTCTTACTAATTAAATATTGTTAGGATTATAAGACATAGAAATAGACATAGAAGATGTTAATTATATCACTACTAGAAAAATGACCTTTACTAATGTGTGAACTATGACAAGTGTTAGTTTTATGACGCGCAAAAATACGTGTTATTAAATCTGTTATAAATTGTAAAATCTTAAAAGTAGATGACGCGCAATTTTGTGCATCATAAAAGTTTTGTCATAATAAAAATAAAAAAACATGGAATACACCTTAATAAGACGCGTGTCATCTTTAAACTGTCATTTTATGTTTTCATTTTCCCGCTGAAATTTTTGCCCTAAAAATTCTTTCTCGCCTCCATTACTCACCTTGCTTTCTCCAAAAATCCCTAATCTCATCTCTAACCACCACACCTCCTGTTCTCCTCCTCCCTCCGCCTCCCTCGACATTTCTCCCTCATCCACCGGCTATAAGTTCACGAAGAAGCGAAGAACAACTCTCCCATCACCGTCATTCTCCATTAAGTTCTCCTCGCGACCACGCCTCCACCAGCACCGCCTCCACACCCAAGCACCACCTCCAACTGACGATCTGCTTCAGCCCTACATCGAGTTTCCACCAATTAACGATCGCGATTGTTGGATGCAAAGTCCATTTACGTCGATTACTATTTAGGGGCCCATTACTTGGTCCCTAAGTTAGTTGCCATAATCTTTAGTCTTTATATATCAATGTCATGTAGTTGTAATCTAGTCCACTATGAGCTAATAAAAAAGAAACCTTAGATGCAACCCATTGACGTACGTCACAGCAACTAAAGACACGTTAAATCTTGTGTCGTTCGTCATTATCTTTTTTCTCGTTTGTATGTGTGTGTTGTGTATGTTTTCAGTTTTGCTAATTGAACTACTAAAAATGAGGGTTGTCTTATAGAAGTTGGACACTACGCATCTCATAACTTGTATAAATATTTATAATCATTTCTGCTTTAGTAATAAAATGACCAACATTATATACATATACATAACATGATCACAAATTAAATTACCCTTCTTATAATATAACTGGATTACTAAGAGTAGCTTAACACTACAATAGAAATTATCACGCAATTTGTTGAATGAAATGCTAGCTAGGTAGAGCTCACATAGTTGTATAAATTACATGGTTTACATATTACACCAATGATGAGGTAGAAGTCTTATACAATGTCAACAGAAGATAAATCAATGATGAGGTAGAAGTTTTATACAAAATTGTTTGTGTGTGGTCCTAGCTAGCTAATTGATCATGAACAATGCAATCGTGCAGTTAGTTCTACGAATGCATCTTCATGGCAAGATATGGTTAGCCCTCCCATTGGGTGGTCAAACCCAAGCTCTTCCTCCGAGTGCCGCAGCAAGTCTTGGAACAATGGTTGGTCTAAAAACGATATCGGGACTACAAACTGCCTTTTCTGGATTTGACCCACATACACTGCAAGATGACCTTTTGGTACATCTGATCCATACTTCCTGCTGGAATTCAGTTTGCTAAAGCTTCTTACATTAGCAATCAAATATCGCAATCGCACAAGACCCATGTTGAGGATTCACGGAGTAGCAAAATGAGAGCTAGTTTTTGTTGTGGTGATTAAGATTGAATGCTTAATCTTATTAGAGGGATTTCTTGTATTTATAGCATTGAAGCTTAATGGCATGGAGAAAGATGTGAGCCTCACATGGCCAGCTTTCTGAAGTTCCAATAAATTAGAATAATGAAGCGTAAAGAGATGCGCGTAATTAGGTAAGGTACGGAATCAATTATTTCTCAACCATAATATACAAATATTTGAGGTATCTTGGCAGTTGGTCTTAAAATGGACGGACCATATCATCTCCTACTTGTTCACATGCATGTCAGTCATCTATTAACACTAGCCTTTTTGTTTCTGAAGCTTGAATCGAATTTAATATATTAAAATTTAAATTCCATATTGATTGTTATTGCACTTATATAAAATGAGATGTATTTGCTGTATATGTGAATAAATAATATTTTAAATTCATGTTCATATATAGGACATTTAAATCATGTGAAATTAGTGTATTTTACATGTGAATTTTTTTGAAAAGAGAAAAAAGAAAAAATTAATAAACAAAATTAATCACAACCATTAATCAAAAGATCTAATAGTAAAAAATGAGTCTATGGGTCTATAATTTTATGGTTATACTTCATACTCTACTCACGAATTAGCAAGAGTGATAAACAATACCCACTTTTATTTAATATTTTTATAAGTCTATTACTACAAATTATCGAAAAATTAAACAAAATATTAAAATCATTAGAAAAAGAAAAGGTAGAAACCTGTGTTACAGACAATATAGATAAACTAACAGAAGCTATACATAAAGTAAATATAGAAGATATAAAAATTGATAGAAAACCTAAGCCATACACACACTGGACACCAAGAAAATGACTAATCGTGATAACATAAACTTTCTAGGGGGAAGTAGAACAATACATGAAGCTAGAAACTCAACTAGTAATATACAAGATATGATAATATTTGAGTCATTCCTAAATAGAATAATAAGGAGAGGGTCAGGATCTAGTAGTTCACGACAAATAGTACAGTAAGAAGAAGAAATATATCTAAACAGAAATATAGACGTATACAACGAACACCAACTAGATATTTTAAACCCTAGGATTTTATATCAAAAAGGAATGTTAAATGTAAATACCACATTAATAAGAAGCAGTAGAGAATAAAACTTAAGGGTGGTAGATAGAATGGTAACCATAGACTTATTCTCACCTGAGACAATATAAATGATTTAAAGAGTTAAAAAAAACTTTCTACATATATGATTAATAATAATAGGTATAAAAGCATGAAACAATATAAATGATTTAAAGAGTCAAAAAAGAACTTTCTACATATATGATTAATAGTAATAGGTATAAAAGCATTAGGAAGAAAAAACTTATGAACAAATTTACTAGCATTAAAACTAGACAAAAGTTGAAAAAAACTAAACTAAATAAGGCAGTAATCTCACGAATGGAAATCGATCTTAGCCAAAATTAAAACATGATGAAGTCTTAAAACAATACAAGAATTAAAGAAGAAATCTAGAACCGGATTGTGAATAGACGGTTGATAATTGATTCTCCACTCCCTCAGATGATTCCAGCCCTTTTCTGCTCTCAAAATCGTCCAAAAGAATCCCCAGAAATGGCTGAAGTCATAAAAGTCCCGAATAGAAACCCTAAAGTCGAATTTATATCAAGATTGCTTATTTTGCGGGAAAACCCCCTCCAAGCGTATCACTTGGAGGGTTGAAGGCTGTAGAAGGTACGCGTAGAGCATATATATGATAAATTAGTCGGAGGTTGACCCCGATACCGGCTTTGACTTGTCTTCCCCCAAGCGTATCGCCCACTTCCTCTTGTTCAGCACTTAGTCATTTTTCTCTTGTTCAATCTTCTCCTCTTCTTTTGTGACCTAGGGATTTATCAAATACCTATAAAAGCACAAAGAAAACACAATTAAGACTCTTTAACTCACAATTGACTAAAAACACATAAAACGACTCAAAGTGACTCAAAACCGACTCTAAACTATACAATATACACGGAAAAATAGGATGTGTTTGCAACACATCAGGTGTATTTGAACAACTTTCAGTGTTCAACAAACTTGTCAAAAAAAAAGGATCGCTTCGACTGCCACCAAGTGTTGTTGCTCCTTAGACCGGGCTCCGCCCTAGCGCTATGGAGTCTATGGGGTTTTGGTCCCTATGTGATTTGAAATATTAGAAATGAGCATTAACTTGTCATAAATGTATATATAACATCATGACAAACTATTCTTTCTATTTATGTTAAGAGTATACGATATACCCCCGTTAAGGGACGTTAAGATGCTTTGGCGTCAGCTTGGCGGCGCAGAGCACCGCCCCCCTTGACGTTATTAGGTGGTGCGGTGAATCTCTGTCAAATTGTTAACGGGCGTCATTTGATGTTTTTAGCCGTTGAACGGAATCAAGATTAGTCGTTGGCTATTTATGAGCATTAAAAAAAATTTTTCACCATTTTAATACTATATAAATACCCACTTTACACACTTTTTTTTACACTTCTCTTTCTACTCTTTATTTCACTCTATCATTTAAAAAAAAACACCAAAAATATCAATCAAGAATCAAACCACACACCTTTAAGCAACAAAAATATTTAACCATGGCATATGCCCATGTATACAGGGCAGCCATGTTGGATTATAGTATCCGATCGTCGATAATATTAACGTAACTATCGAGGTCCGATACAAAAGGGTTACACTTTGGGCAACGAACGAGAATGTTCATTTAGTTAACATATTCATGATTAATAATAAACATGGTGAACGTTTTATTTATAAAATGTAGATAAAAATTAATTATGAGATAATTATATATATATATATATATATATATATATGAGATTTTCAAAAATCTCATATATGATATATATGTATTATTTTGAATAAGCTAAATAAATTAGTTATTTAGGTTATTAGAGATTGATTCAAATTGATTTAGCTGATATAATTATCTTATCAGCTTAATCTATAAATAGGGATCAAACCCCATAATTTCAAATGACTTAGAAAACACCACAAGAAAGAGAGACAGAGACCAAGATTTTGGCCTCCCCCTCCTCTTCCTGCGCCACCATCGCACCGTAGCAACCACTATCACCATCGGGTATTCACGA
Source organism: Deinandra increscens subsp. villosa (assembly GCA_039602395.1). NCBI lineage: Eukaryota > Viridiplantae > Streptophyta > Magnoliopsida > Asterales > Asteraceae > Deinandra > Deinandra increscens. The sequence continues at coordinate 80,802,076 of JBCNJP010000017.1, read as the reverse complement.
GTCCTCGTGTATTCTCGCCGATCTTCTTGAAAGGTATACTGATTATCTTTCTAGGTTTATTATTACTAGGTTTTGTCATAACGATTATGAGATCAAAACCCTAATCGTGAAACAGTCATCTAGCAAAACTGTCCGTTGAACTATAATGTCTCGTTTTGTTTAATCACGACTAGTTGTTTCCTGTTTATTCAGGTTGTTTGGATCAATGGTGGGATCAATTTAGAATTGAGCTTATGTACAAACTTCCGCCACGTGACTTGCGTTTCAAGTCACGACTCTAAAATTATAAAATCATACACAGAACCCCCAACAGTGGTATCAGAGCCACTTGCAACTCCGTCTAGACGAATCATATTTTAAAGAATTGTTATAATTTTGTTTTTGCCATGTTTCTTGTTTGTATTTTTTGAAAATTGTAAAACCTTAGGGTTTAACAATCATGGCCAATGATTATTTATGGTTGTATTATTATATGGAATTTGATCCAAAATATATCTGTGCTTGTTTCCTTTGTTACGGTTGTTGATTTTGTAATGTATGTATTCTATTTTGGGCAATTTTGGGCCTACAATGTAATAGATAGGGTTTGTATTTTCTTTTGTTATAAATGTAAAACCAAGACATACAAGGAAGATGGCGATCATAAGGAGATCAGGAACAAATATGTTGAAGCAAGTGGGAGCATGAAGGAATTGCCAGAATTGTGTCATGCGTTATATATATTTGCATATTTTCGATTTCGCTCAATGGCTCGGGCGAAATTGAAATCCCTTGGATCAATTACATATATTTATTTATTGTTGTGAATACATGTTGATGTTTATCACGCAATAGGCCCCTAGATCACAATCTAATAACAACATAAAATAAAAGACGTTTTATTTAAAAGTTTCAAAAAAGGATTTTGGATTAAATAAGAAGTATATTTATTTCAGGTTTTCTTTAAATAAATTAAATAGTTTAATTTTTGAAAACCAGGGTAAAAGTGACTAAAATTAGTTCGCGAAACGACCAACCTAGTTTTAGTTAGGGGATGAAAATTTAATCGGTCGAGTGATTGAAAGGAGTTTTCAAGTCATCATGAACCAACGTAAAAGCAGTTTACAAACTTATGAACGGTTTACATCATGTAATAAACTGTTCATAATATTTTAAATATGACCTTGATTGGTAAATTTAAAATATGGAACCCCAAGTCAAATCGATATTTCTGCGCCACCCTGAGCTTAGGACACTTTAACCAATCTCTCTGAACCCCCAATGTAGTGACAATCCTGCATTTGGGCCTATGGTTTTGGTTGAAGGTAGGACCGCGATTTCCATGTAACATGGACTTGGACTATAGTTCAGGTTCAAGGACAAAATATCATTTTGCGAATCAAAACTCAAGTGTTTAGCGATGACCCTGCACCTGAGCGTACATTTCGTAAAGTGGGGCGCACTTGGGGATAATGTACCACTTATCAAGTCTTAACAAGTGTTCCCAAAACGAGAGTTGTGTAGTCGACAAAATTGGTAATCGATACCAACCTGCATAGCCCAGCCGTTGGAGAGAGCTAAGCCATTCAACGAGTTGAAGTAAACAGGATCTCACCTTAATTATAATTTTCTTTTATTGGGTCAAAATTAATTAGGCATTTTTGCATGAAAATTTCTAAATCTTGTCATTTCTTTTAGATGTCATCAAGTAATTCCGATCCCGTCCCTACCTCCTCCCTATTTTTTTCTAAGTCCATCATTAAGAAGGAAAGGCTCAACAACTCCAATTTCATGGATTGGTATTGCAACCTGAAAATTATTCTCACGGCTGAAAAAGAAGTTTTATGTTCTTGAGAACCCAATCCCTGAAGATCCCACTACTTATAACAGTACTGACCATGCAAGATGGGTTAGGCATGTTAATGATTCTCAAACTGTGACGTATCTTATGCTGGAAACAATGATCTCTGAACTTCAGAGGAACATGGTTGACAAGAAAGCATATGACATAAGCGAGCAGGTGAAAGACATGTTTCAGCAGCATGCTCGACATAAACGTTTTGAGGTGATGAGATCCCTGATCACGTGTTGTATGCAAGAGGGTTCTTCAGTCAGTGCTCACGTACTGAATATGAACAGATATATCGGCTTTATAACACGATTAAGAAATCCATTAACTGATGAGTTGGATACGAATATTATCCTCAACTCACTGCCCAAGTCATATGATCAGTTCTTCTTGAACTATAATATGAATGGTCTGGATAAGAGTCTCGCAGCTCTGCATCAGATGCTTAATACTGCTGAAACAAACATTCTAACTAAAACTAGAAGTGGGACAAATCCTGTGCTTATGATTCAAGATGGCAGAATTGGTAAGAAAGCTAAAAGAGCCAAGTGCAAAGGCAAGGGAAAGAGGAAGGGCAAAAAACAAGATTCTCTCAAAATAAGTGCTCTGAAGGATGCCAAATGTTTCTACTGCAAAGAAACACGGCACTAGAAGAGGAACTGTCTTAAATACCTGGCTGAGTTGACGCTTAAGAAGCTGACTATCGAAGGAGAGTCCTCAGGTACTCATGTTATAGAATCGTTTTCTTTATCTAGCAAATCTTGGGTGTTTGAAACTGGATGTGGTACTCATATATGTAATAATTTGCAGGGGTTAAGAAAACTTAGAGATATGAAGCTGGGCGACTTGGATCTGCACGTTGGCAATGGGCAGAAAGTTGTTGTGAAAGCCATAGGAGATTTTAATTTAAATTTACCTAGTGGTTTGAATATTATTTTAAATAAATGTTGTTATGTCCCTAGTGTGACTAAAAGCATTGTTTCTCTATTTGCTTTGAAAAGACAAGGTTTTAAGTATATTTTCATTGATAAGAGTGATTCCATTTCTGCATACTTGAATGATATGTTTTATTTTGAAGCAAGACCACAAAATGGAATCAATGAGATAGATTCCAATGTTCAAATGGTATACAATATCTCCAATAAATGTGCCAGGACTAGTGTCAGTAACACGCTTAGATGGCATTGTCAACCAGGACACATAAACAAGAATCGTATCATGAAACTCCAGACTGCCGGGATATTAGTGTTGGGTTTCGACAGTGGTATACGGGTGCCCGGTGACGTTAAAAAAACTTTTAGTTTAATTAAAACATTACCGACTGGGTTTAGTTAATAAAGAGTAAAAACGGATTACCTGGTAATCCGTTAGGCATCGGAAGAGTAAACTTCGTTTTTAGTCCCCAACGTTTGCACATTTTAACAATTTTAGTCCCAAATTTTCGAAAATCCCAATTTAGTGTCTTACATTTCATTTTCTTTTTAATTTTGGTTACAATGTTAACAACCGTTTAAATAGCCGTTAGACTGCCCTCATATGGTCCCCACGTGAGGGGTATTTTTGTTATTTCCATTTGTTTTAAAGTATGAGTTAAAACAAACGGAAATGACAAAAGTACACCTCATGTGGGGACCACCTGAGGGCAGTTTAACGGCTCTTTAAACAACTTTTAACGTTGAGACCAAAATTAAAAAAAAAATTTAAATGTGAGGCACTAAATTGGGATTTTTGAAAAGTTGGGACTAAAATAGTTAAAATGTGCAAACGTTGGGGACTAAAAACGAAATTTACTCACATCGGAATTAATAATTTAACTAATTTTAGACGCGTAAACCGTTGGTGTCAAAATCGTGTCAGCAGAATCACGATCACCAAAATAATCACACAAACACCATTTCGCGTTAAACCGGTTAACGCGAAAAACACTAAAGATTACATTAATCGAAACTAAAATGATCGAAACTAAAATGGAGTTTACATATACATTCGCGGTTAACTAACAAACGTTAGAGACACCGAGGGACAATGTGACGACGCTAGGGTTTTCACGGAAAAACCATTCTGACCACTCGGACCATATTGTTTTGCTAATCGCAAAAGCGTCTTAAACCGATTTGTTGAAAATAGCAACGATTCTGTTTATGGTGGCGACTGGCGAGCAGCAACAAATCAAGACGGTGAAGGCAGATAGGGTTTTAGACGGAGCGATTATAACGATTACGGCGACAAAGCTCGCTTCGTTGACGTCGTGAAAAGGACGACGTACAAGGAAGGTTATGGTGTCGCGATCTATTGGAGAAAACTAGGTCGCAACAGCGACCTAGGGTGGCAGCGGCGTCGGCTCTAAGGAGGAGGAATGACGGCGACGGTGGTGGTTCTCAAACGAGGTGGCGGTGGCGGCAATTGCACCCAAAAGGGTGGTGACGACGATTCTCCCAATTGATGAGTGATGATGATCAAACCTCGATTGCGGATTGCAAGAATCCGGCAAAAAAACCTTCGACGGCTAGGGCTTCACGTGGAAGGAGTGTCGAGAGCGAGAGGTTGGTGTGAGAGAGGGAGAGAAATCGTGGGAGAGGGGGCGCAAATGAGGATTAGGGTTTTCCCAATCCTTGCTTCCTTATTTAAGCCCTCGTAATTTATGGATCAAGTCCCTCGTCAATCTCAATCGTCAAATCGAACCATTGATGTTTTACAATTGATTAATAAAACAATTTTATTAACAAAAGTTCATAAATCCGAGAACCAATAAACTGAAACAACTATTTATTTGATTTATTATATTCACCGCTAACGTTAATAATTATAACGATAATTCTCCGTTCATTATCGCAATGATAATTATTCGTAATTAAACACATGTTTATTAATCATGAATAAACATTAATTAATTACTTGTTTTCGTGATATACCGGTTAATCTATTAAGCGAATTTGTTTCTGGTTACCCTCAGTGTAACTCTTTACGGGTCAAAACCGGGTCGGCATTGTCGGGTCTGGACATCCAATATCCAACAATCTCCCACTTTGACAGAGTCCGACAACATTAGAAGAAACAGTCAGGGTGCTCTAGCTACACGTGGCTGTCCCAACCAGTTAAGACACTTCAAGTCAGCAACCAAGGTATATCTACAAACTCACATTGTAGTTTTGACTTATGGTAATTCAAAGTCAGTAGCTCCTTTCCGTATAAGACATCAATTGAACAAGAGACATGGATTTAATTCATTCTCTTTAATGTTCAATCATTCTATTTCTCGTGTTTGTAGTTCGAAGTGATCCAATCAAACAAACAGTAAGTTTGGGTAAGGCCTTACACTTAACACTTGGAACTCACGAGAGGGCCCACGATGTCCATCTGTTGTATTATTAGTGCAAGAGTACAAAATCACATCTTGACTACATACAGCTCCCACTAAGCTTCAGATCCATTCCCAAGAGTAGCCCTTATTACTGGCAGATACGCGACAACGTTAGACTACAATCAAAGAACAGTCTTTGGCAAACGGGAGGTAACATATGTATCTCAGGTCAAAGGACACTATTGAGTATACCATTCAATCAAATTCATCTTATGATAAAATCCATGAAGACAATTTGATACGAGTTACGTCACAACGTCATTCCCTAATGAGGTCTGTGAGTCTGGAGAGTTAACCGTTTGAGTCCAGAGTCAGAATAGTCATAGATCAGTTTTGTTCCCACAAATTAGATTGACAACGGACGGTTTTAGAATATTTCACCAAATATTAATGGATGTTTAAAATTGTATAAAATTCAAACACGTTTCGAAGAATTCGAAATCTGCATCTAACCCTTTAGATCAGATTTAATGATTTGGTGCAAACGTTAAAATTCAACATCCCAACAATAAAGTAGAACATCAATGTAGCGTAGAATTTAGGTAATACGTAACAGTATTAGCTTATTGATCAAACTTGATCAATGGAACTGTGAATTCTTGTGCTAAGTTCTTTTCCTGTGTTCTGGTTTTGCCCGTTTAAGTTGTTTCATTAGTTTTGTTGTTTCTTATGAACAGCAAAAGTACTTAAGTGAATTTGAATGTGTGTAAAACTTGTGCCCTTGGTTTGCACATGGATTACTGTGTTATCACAATGGCATGTTAATTGATTATCAACGGAATCAAATTAACCTTCTTCGAATGTACCTTTACATTCAAGATTCAAAACTTCACTTAAGGTGGCTAGTTGTTCGGTGAGTATACTCAAGTACTCATCATGAACATTTTGTCAGCATCAAGACGAGTTGAGATGATTTGGATTTCCAGCTTGTGTCGTTGTGTAACCCTTTACAGTGACACTCATGCAACATCCCTATGTTGGATAGTTCTCGTTTCATAACTAGTATGACACGACTTGTTTCAAGAAATTGAATGATCCGAGGATGCCATTCCTGAGATGTTTTCTATTGTGGGACGTTCTTGAAACTTTGGAGATAAGTTTGAGGCTTCATTACAAGTTTAAATCAGTAAACTTCAATGAACATCGGATCAACACTCAATCGTTATCCCAATAAGGATTAGTGGTGATGCTCCACTTGCTTTATGTAGACAATGCATTCTTATAATCATCTTTCTTTCAAACTATTAGGATATTGCTTTGCAAGAGAACTCTTAGCAAAACATTCGTCGCTTTCAAGAACGAAGTCTTTTAGTTTAGTAAACACAGTATGAATCTAAATTGATGAATATCCAATTGTCATTTCTCATACATGAGATAGGAAGATGAAATCAAACTGCCAAAGTTTGATGGTATCCTAGATACAATCATCTTTGTGTTTGAAAGGTGTTACGTGCTAGACGCCCTGATGATTATTCTATCAGAGTATCGAGTCTGATTTAGGATTGACAATTCAATTCAATGACCAACCAATAATGGAAGATTTTAGATAAGTAAAATTGACACCTAGTTCCATTTGGAATTATTAGTGATTTAGAATGCTAACATGTTTTCATTCTAGCAACAACCATTTGTTGTGAAAAGATGTTTGTCTAACGAGTCTTGAACAACTACAAGAGTCAAAGTGCACAGTCCGGCAATTCCAATAGAAATCCAGTTTCTTTGATAAGGAATTTAGATGTCCATGCATCAAAAGGTGGACGTGCATAACTCAAACTTGGTCTCCCGCAAGACCTCTTCTTGGAACCAATTTGAGTCGCAAGTGTTTGTTGAGGAGATGATTCGTGGGTATAAGGTGTGAACGGCGGCCATTTGCATGTCATAAGTCATGTGTTTATTAGTTTCTAATATGAAACGTAATCCTCATAATGTAAGCAACATGTGCTTAGCAGGATTTTAACACTTATGAGTACAAGCCAGTTGTAGTCTTTGACTTTCAAGGTACTTGTATGTATATGCACAGGACTTAGTGCATTCATGACCATGATGGTCATATGCACAGAACTTAGTGCATTCATATAACATGATCAAACAGGTGATTGTGTTACATAAGTAACATTGGTGATTTGAACTTATAAAAACAAGCATTTGAACTCAGCAAAGGACCTTTTGTTTGTATTGACGAAATCAAGCAAGTGACTTCATAAAAGTTCAACTTGATTTAATGATTTTTCAAGCTACACAATTCAAAACCATAAGGTTCTATGAATCATGGTAGGTTGTTGTTCCTGTTGTAACAAGTATAATGAGAACGAGAGACGTCATAGCCTAAATGGATTTAGATAGAACAATCGTTCTTCTTTTGCATTTAGGCTAGTCTCATGATCATTAAATCAATAGCACCAGGCTTAGTGTCATGTTATATATGTTTGAATCTCATCTACCAACCAAGTGAAACATTTTCAAGTGTAGATAAAACCATGCATATGATATAAGTTTAAACCAAAAACTTTAGTGCATGTTCGAGATTCAAACCAAAGCAAAATTGTATCATCCTGGATCCTGCCATGAAAAACAAACAAGCAAGTTGTTTTAAAGATACCACCAAGAATCTAAAGTACGACATGATATTTATTCAAAGTTTGCAATCATGCAAAGATGTCATGTCTTCTTGGTTCTTTTGCTTTCTATGACTTCACATTCCTACAAAATGTAAAGTATGTCAAGCATATATTTTGAAGGATCAAGTGAAGTGGTTTATAACATGAGGTAACAGATATATATACCTCCTGAAGTGCCTATATCGGCCTTCTTCCGTTTCACCTTGGCAAGATATTCTGGGCAGTTTCTCTTCCAGTGCCCCATCTTGTTGCATTCGAAGCACTGGCGCTCATCTTGCGGTGGTACCTTCGAAGCCCTTGACTTGCCATTTCCGGTGCTACTAGAACCTCTAGCAGCAACGCCCTTGCATTTCTTCCATTGCCCAGGCTTCCTCTTAACCTCAGGTTTCTTGACACCTCCAGATCGGATGGAGAGCACATCATTTTACTTGCTTTTTTTGTTGTTACTGTTGAGAAAATTGTTAGAGCATGTTCCTAGGGTGGTCGTTACTGTGTGAATATTTGTATAGATTGTAAACTAGGCTAGACTACCAGCGGACCAGTGGCAGACCAGATGGTACGCCGGACCATCTGGTACGTTGGTTAGTTGGTCCGCTGGGCAGAAGGTTGCCTATAAATAGGTGAAGTCTAGATTGCAATGTTGAGATTTCTGGTCATTTGTATTTGTGTTGAGAGGAGAGGTCTGTCCAACCTCTCCCGAGCTTCAATGATGTAAACTCCTTCGGTGTAATCATTCGACACAATAAATGGTTAGATTTCTCCGTCTCTATCATTCTATGATCTGGAAACGATCCGTATATGGTTTTACAAGTGGTATCAGAGCCATTGGCTCAATTTCCAGATCTCATTTTAGTTTTTGTTCGTTTTTGAGACGTTAAATGGCTGATTAGGTGTGATTCAGTGTCGTTTTGCTTGATTTTTGTTCAAACGAACCTTCCTGAGTCATTTTCGCACCTAACAGTGGTGTTTGATTGAAGAAATTCGACAACATTTTGAATCTGGAGTGAAATTTGAGAATTTCGAGTTTTTGAGGTCTGGTACGCTGCTGGTCCGCGGGTGGTACGCACGGCAATCTTCAACCGCCGTACCAGTGTGTTCTTCCGCAGTACCAACTGGTCCGGAAGACAATCTTCAACGTGGTCCGGAGCGGTTATTTTTTGGTCCACCGTACCAAATGGTCCGCTGAACCAAATGGTACGCCGTATCAAATGGTCCGCCGATGATATTGGTCCGCTGATATTGATCCGTTGAAGATTTTGGTACGTTGGAGCTTATTGCCAGCCAGGGGCTCTGCCCCTTGGACCCCGCCAGGGGCTGCCGCCCCTTGGACCCCGCTTCTCGGGGGCGCTGCCCCCGAACCCCCGTTAATCAGTAATAAACATTTGGGGGTTGTTTTCAAAAATGGGGAAGGGTCAGGGAGATTTTAAAGAACAAATCAGTTATTGGGTTTACCCTTGATTCGGTAGCTGTGAATTTACAATCAAGGGTTACCAGATTCCGGTGCTTATCATGAATTAGTCGTCGAATTTCTGAAAGATGTTTGTGGGTAGTCACGGTTTTTGATGATGGGCATATATTCAAAAACAAGTTTCTGATGATGGACAGAGATTCAGAAACTGGGGTGTGATTACTTTGGAACGTTTGTCGGAGATGATCTTTCTACACAAACTGAAGATATAATGTGATTCCATTGCGAGCTACCTGAAGAACATATTGCTTGCTGGGTTGGAATCGGGAATTGAATATATCACATGTTTAGGGGGAAAATTGAGACCCTTGAAAATTTCAAAGTTCTATTTGAAGAAAAATGGAAAATGTGAAAATTCAATAGCAATCAGTTCAGGGATGATGGTAATTTGTGATCTTCATGGAAAGGTGATGTATTCTGATGTTCGTGCAAACCGATATGTCAAAGTTTTCAGTTATGGTTTGGAACTCTCTGTCATATGCTTGATACTTTCTTGGAGTCGTGAGATTCTCGTGTTGATCTACCGAGAGCACTGACGTGATGTTCTTTAACTGCTGATATATTGGGAGAGACTTAATGCTGAGGGGGAATTTCTGTAATTGAAGATGCTGATCGTGTTGGTCTTCATAAAGATCGGAATGTGTTACAAGTTTGTGAAGATTATGAATTGTTGTCAACATGCAGTGATGTTCGTGGATGTTTTTACAAGTTTCCGGGTAACGACTGATGAAGTGAACCATTATCATATATGCCAGTTCCAATTGGATGTGCTATGCTTGAAGCTAGGGGGAACTTTGTTGGTTGTGGAGATTGTGCAAGATTCGAACTGTTTCCTGCATGTCTGATATTCAGTCCAAGGGAAGTTTGCTGAAGTTCAAGATTTCAAGATTTAGCAGACTGACTGATGACGATTGCTGAAAAATGAAGACCTACATTCGACAGTAACGTCCAAGGGGGAATCTGTTAGAGCATGTTCCTAGTGTGGTCGTTACTGTGCGAATATTTGTATAGATTGTAAACTAGGCTAGACTACCAGCGGACCAGTGGCAGACCAGATGGTACGCCGGACCATCTGGTACGTTGGTTAGTTGGTCCGCTGGACAGAAGGTTGCCTATGAATAGGTGAAGTCTAGATTGCAATGTTGAGATTTCTGGTCATTTGTATTTGTGTTGAGAGGAGAGGTCTGTCCAACCTCTCCCGAGCTTCAACGATGTAAACTCCTTCGGTGTAATCATTCGACACAATAAATGATTAGATTTCTCCGTCTCTATCATTCTATGATCTGGAAACGATCCGTATATGGTTTTACAAAAATTAATCTCAGCAGTCTTCAACATGCCGTGAAGCTCGGTCACTGTCATAACCAGGGTATTCATATTAAAATTGATCCGAAAAGGAGTGAACACGCTGAAAAGAAAGTGGAGGATCAAATTCGTCGCCATTTCCTGAGGAATGACATAATCGAGCTTTGCGAGTCGGTCGATGTAGCCCTTCATCTTAAGGACATGGGCGCTGACAGGGGTACCTTCAGCCATTCGACAGGTGATGAGCCTGACAGTGGTTTCGTAGCGTTCCTGCCGAGCCTGGGTTTCAAACATGCCCTTAAGTTGCCCGATCATCTGAAACGCCGTCCTATCCACCATGCTCTTCTGAGAATCATTAGACATGGTGGCCAACATGAGGCACATCACTGAATTGACATCCTTTTTCACTGCATCGTGTGCAGCGCGACCAGCCGACGTATTATTAGCCGGGTGCTCACGCACCTCGTGTTCCAACACATGTTGTTTGTTGGCCATCTGCACGACAATTTTCAGATTTCGATGCCAATCGAGGAATTTTGTGTCATCAAGTTTCTCCTTCTCAAGGAGATACTTGAGCTGTAAAACCTCGTTTTTTGCATTAGCATTAGCCATCTGAAACAACAGGCAATTCGTTTAGTGTTTCGATGTAATATTCATATTAAAAAACGACAAAGAAATCTTGAATAGGAATATGGGAACCCAATTAGTAATCGACCCACAAAGGCAGCATTAAGTGTAATCACCGGTGAACTAAGTAATCGGACGGACAACGATTTGCTGTTGTGAAAGCCAGTCACAACTCCCGTTTATGAGGTTTTCCCGAATTAGTTCGTGAAATACGTTTAGCCTCATCCATGCCAAGTTTGTCTACGAATGACCAGATGTACGGTGTTGAAATACTCCAATACACAAGGTACTCGTAAAGAAAATGATAGATGTCCTCAGTGGTCAGTGTGCATGCACAGTGTTGAAATACTCCAATGCACACACCTTGGAAGATACCCTGAACATCAAGTGCGGTGTTGAAATACTCCACCACTGATGCATCGGTAAATATGTTCCAAGTTAGACTTGACTAGGATGGAATAATCTATCCGTTTTCCAGCTTACCAGATAGGATTATTTAGTCAATGTTTTAATTAATTAAGCGTTTGACTACGCTTACTCAGGAACCCTACTCGGGACAGTCAATTTAATAACCTCCTTATGAAAGACTACGCGTCGCGAGGAAATAACCAATTATTTAAAAGTTTGATATCTAAGATCGAAAAATTCGAGATCACAGTCGAATAAAAATTGGTTATGTAATTTCGAGTCTTAATTAAATTTTATGACTCAAATCAATTGATTGTAAAACAGTTTTAGCCGTTTAAAACTTACGCGTCGCGAGGTAATAACCAATTATGTTAAAAGTTCGATATCTAAGATCGAAAAATTCGAGATCATAGTCGAATAAAAATTGGTTATGTAATTTCGAGTCTTAATCAAATTTTATGACTCAAATCAATTGATTGTAAAACAGTTTTAACCATTTAAAACTTAGTTTGAAGTCTTAGTTTGTGCGTTAGACGATTTAGGACAAGCAACCAAAACGCACATGAAAACAGACACATATTCGGCTTAAGAGGTTTTGACATTGTTAGAGCCTGATGACAATGTCAAAAAGGTCTGGGACAAAATGGTAAAATCAACCACAAGGATGAGTGTGGAATTGTCATCCGGTCGACTCTAACGCTCCCACTAGCTTGTAGCTTCATAAGCTCTTCTTGATTGATTAGAATTCGTCGGTCTCCCGGTCGTTGATACTTGCCATACTAGGAAGTGTCCTTAGATAAGAACACATGTCATGATGGGGTAGTCGCATCAATGCTCGTCATGTTCGTCTAGGGCGAAGGTGAGCATTCATAAGAAAATAGAATAAAAACCTAATCTATTTTAGATACAACTTTTGAACCCATAAACAAAGTGGGCCAATCCAGAACCGAAATACAAGTGGGCCAAAAATGGGCCAAACCAAACACGACAACCAATCTTAATATGGGTCTAGCCGAATATGCGCGTTTAAACAATCAATTAACGAATTGAAAATGTTTGGTGGAATTAAATCCACCAAACACGTAGAAATGCAATTCGTTTAACATTCGCGACTTTCGGGTTTTATCCCTAGTTCGTGAAATCCACCATTTTAAAACCGACCGGCCAGGGTTTGCGTGTGGTGATCTAGGCTCTGATACCACTGTTGAGTTTCGACAGTGGTATACGGGTGCCCGGTGACGTTAAAAAAAATACTTTTTAGGTTTAATTAAAACATTACCGACCGGGTTTAGTTAATAAAGAATAAAAACGGATTAACCGGTAATCTGTTACGCATCAGAATTAATAATTTAACTAATTTTAGACGCGTAAACCGTTGGTGTCGAAATCGTGTCAACGGGATCACAATCACCAAAATAATCATGCAAACACCATTTCGTGTTAAACCAGTTAATGCGAAAAACACTAACGATTATAATAATCGAAATTAAATTGATCTAAACTAAAATGGAGTTTAGATATACCTTCTCGGTGAACTAACAAACGTTAGAGACACCGAGGGACAACGTGACGATGCTAGGATTTTCACGGAAAAACCGATCCGACCACTCGGACCAAATCGTTTTGCTAATCGCAAAAGCGTCTTAAACTGATTTGTTGAAAATAGCAACGATTCGGTTTAGGGTGACGAATGGCGAGGACCAACAAATCAAGACGGTGAAGGCGGCTAGGGTTTTAGCTGGAGCGATTATAACGATTACGACGACAAATCTCGCTTCGTTGACGTCGTGAAAATGATGACGTACAAGGAAGGTTATGGTGTCGCGATCTATCAGAGAAAACTAGGTCGCAACAGCAACCTAAGGGGGCGGCGGTGTCAGCTCTAAGGAGGAGGGACGACGGCGATGGTGGTGGTTCTTGTAACATCCGCCTCCGACCCGTTAGCAAAACCTGACCCGTTGCAAGTTCATCGTCTGGTTTGGAAGTCCATCAAAACATTTCAAACATGGGATTAAACTTTTGGCACCATTTTTTCATAATCCAAAAATCATTTTTTTACGTTATTAAGATGGTTAAATAATTAGGATTGTTTTCAAGCAAATGAATAAATTTATTTCGCAATTAAACGCGTGTTCGGGATTCATTTTATCGATAAACAAAGGAAGTTCATACATTTATTAGCTTACAAGTTCAAATGAGGATTTTAAATGCTCATGATCATTTTCCAAGTTAAATGAATTAACCGTTTGATTTTTAGACAAAAAATACAAGTAAAACAATATATCGGTTTTCGCGCAACTTCGGTATTAACTGGACGACCCGTGAATCTCAAAAATCATATTTTTATATTACATGATGTTTTTATATGACTAATATAGCTCCTCGTAAAATTTGGGGTCATTTTGAGTTAAAACGATAATTTCGATCAAATGCGTTTCGGTTCGCGAAACGTCATAACCGGAAGGCTTGTAAATTTCAAAACTTATATTTTTGTAATTTCCTAATGTTCTAATGAGTCTCATGAACTTATGTTTTAAATTTTAGCTCATTCCGATAAGAAAGGAAAAAGTTAGAGCAAAATGAAAAAAAAAAAAGAAGAGAAAAAAAAATAATAATAATAATAATAAAGAAAGGAAGGATGAAAGAAAAAAAAATATAATTGAGACAGCCCAGTTTCGAACTCAGGACCTCTGGGCCCAAAGTTCAGCGCTCTTACCACCCTGGACACGCTGCAATAGTGATTTATATCCAGTTCCACGGTTTATAAATTGTATTTGAGACCTGATCGCGACCAGCACCATTTCTAGGCTATTTTTGGCCTAAAATCTTCGTTTCAAACTCGTATTTCGATCCGTTTTCTCCTGTAACTTCATCTTAATGTCCCCTAAATTATTCTCCAAGTAAATCCATATTTAATTCGAATTCATTAATCATTTTGATTCATTTCCCTACTTGAAAATATTGACTTTTTCTCCAAGACTTACCAAAATCACTATTATGCTCAATTAAAACCCTAAACGACCCTCTACCCTATAAATACCAGTTGATATTGTTCCTATGAACATCCCTCAAGCTTCTTGAAGCCTCAATTCCGTGCTTTGTCCATTCGTGTGAGTTTTCAAAAGTCAACGATCGTCAGTTTGACCGTTCGATTTGATCAGTTCCTTCGGCTTTCAAGGGTAAGTTTCTTCTTCAAACTTTCGTGATTTTATATGTTCTACAATAACCCATTGTTTATTTTGACCAAAAAGTCCTCTGGGTCAAAAGTCAAACATTAATTACACACTTTAATTGGGGAAACTTTTGTATAATCACAATTACTAATAACCAATGTTCCTAATCTGTTCTAAAAGGTTATATAAGTATATTATGATGATTTTAAGCCATCGAAACTGGATTTTTATCATAAACATGGGAATTATGTGTTTTGACCCATTAAGGGTCGTTTTGTTGCATAAATCATTAACCAAATGTGTTTGTAATGAATTAAACATATCAACACATTTGGGGGATGTTAATAAACATATAATAAAGAGTTGGTAAGTTAAAATATGACTATGGAAAGATATGGTAACTTTTAGACCATTTATGTAATTATTCAAAGTTTTGGGTAAAGAGTGAATTTTATAAAACCTATGTATTTTTCTGTTTATACACAAGGTTTTAGTAATTATATAATGAAACCTAAATTCTTGAAAATTATACTTTTAAGACTTTGTTGAATTGACATAATTAACCCCTAAGTTTGAGAAATTACAATTTTAACCCTAAACTTTACATAATTATCAAAAGTGGCATTTATGATCATAAAAGGGTCTTTTAGTAACAATAACTATTAAATAAAATATTTTTGACATAAATAATAAATAAATTCCCCAATTAATCGTTTAAAGCTTAGTCTGATCGTTCGGTCTTTACAATTGTCAATTCTTCGAATTCTTTAGGTTTTCATCAGGGTTAGTTATTCGCGTGCGTTGCTCGTTCTTTGTCACCTGCTTAGCTTATCGGGTGAGTATTCATAGCCCCATTTTTATTTTATGTTTTGGGGTGTAACATGTACACTTATCGAACTTTCATACTATATATTTTTCATTTAACTCAAATGCGATTCTTGTTCATTATTGTGTTTTTGCTTGTATGTGAACTGTATGTCATATTGCATGTTGTTCGTTCGTTATGTTTCATGATCATTCGCGTAACATTAACTGTAAAAAGCCTGGGTTCCAATAATAGATCTATTGGGGTGACGTCCCACTTGACTTGACCGGTTTTGGCGTCGAGTGATTGGTAACCTAAGTGTCAGGATTGGTTTATGCACTCCATTTGTACTTGCTTTATCTCATTACATGTTCTTTCATACTTAAGCATTTCCACATAACGTTCGATCGCATTTTTTTACTTATATTCTATATTAAACCTATGTTACTCACCAACTCTAGTAGTTGACTTTATATGTTGTACATGTTGCAGGAAATGACTGAAGTTGCAGTGATGACACTTAGGGCTTACTTATGGACCTAGAATGACCTTAAAATTTATAATTAGTATCATGATTTGTTTGTACTTATTTGGATTGTATTGAATGACATTATTTGTATATCAATAATGAATGGCATGTTTAAACTTGGTAAATATCTAGTTGTCATAAGCATCTGGACAATCCTCATGCCCCAACGTATTCCGCCGTTGGTTGGGGTGTGACAGTTCTCAAACGAGGTGGCGGCGGTAACGGCTCCCAAGGAAGTGGCGTCGGCGGCAGTTGCACCTAAAAGGGTGGTGACGACGATTCTCCCAATTGATGATGATGATGATCAAATCTTGATTGCCGATTGCAAGAATCCGGCAAAACAACCTTCAACAGCTAGGGCTTCACGTGGAAGGAGTGTCGAGAGGGAGAGGGAGGCGTGAAAGAGGGAGAGTGACGAGAGGGAGATAAATCTTGGGGGAAGGGGGCGTAAATGAGAATTAGGGTTTTCTTAATCCTTACTTGCTTATTTAAGCCCTCGCAATTTACGAATCAAGTCCCTCGTCAATCTCAATCGTGAAATCGAACCATTGATGTTTTACAGTTAATTAATAAAACAATTTTTTTTAACAAAAGTTTGTAAGTCCGAGAACCAATTAACTCAAATAACTATTTATTTGATTTATTATATTGACCAATAACGTTAATATTTATAACGCTATTTATCCGTTCATTATCGCAATGATAATTATTCGTAATTAAACACATGCTTATTAATCATGAGTAAGCATTAATTAATTACTTGTTTCCGTGATATACCGGTTAATCAAATAAGCGGATTTATATCTCGTTGCCCTCAGTGTAACTCTTTACGAGTCAAAACTGGGTCGGGTTCTTGACATTGTCGGGTCTAGACATTCAATATCCAACCATTAGAACCTACTGGTCCAGAGTCTTTTGACACATGTGAGTCCTGTGTAAGTGGCAAGTTGACCAAGTTGCCTTTCTCGAATGTCAGTGAAAGAGCGAAGGACCTGCTAGGGCTCATAGACACTAATTAATGTAAGCGGACCTTTCAGGATGATATCAAGAAATGGAGTAAGGTACAACATTACATTTACTGAAAATTACAGTAAATATGGATACGTCTATCTTATGCGGCATAAACATGAAAATTTTGAAAAGGTCAAAAGAATACCAGAACGAAGTACAAAACCAGCTTGGTAAGACGATTAAAGCACTTCGATCAGATCGAGGTGGCGAATTTTTTTAAGTGAGGAATTCAGCGTGCACCTCAAGTCTTGTGGGATTGTATCCCATCTCACTACACCAGGAACCCCACAGTTGAATGGTGTATCAGAGAGAAGAAATCAAACATTGTTAGACATGGTTCGATCAATGATGTGTCGCACCAACCTGCCACACTCCTTTTGGAGTTTTGCTCTTATAACTGTTGCCTGATTAGTAAACCCCGCTCATACAAAGAAGGTAGATAAGACACCATATGAGATATGGCATGGGGAACGACCCAAATTATCCTACCTGAAAGTATAGGGATGCTATGTGTATGTTCCAAGTGAATCTTCGAACAAATTAGATCATCGCGGCGATAAAGTTGTTTTCGTCGGATATGCCCAAAAGGTTGGTTATTATTTATACAACCCTGCTGAGAACAAAGTTTTCATCAAAAGTAGAGGAACATTCTTAGAGGATGAGTTCCTCCAACGAGGGAATGTATATAATCAGATTGACCTTAAAGAAGTTCGAGATCAACCTGAGACCCAAATAGAAACCGGTACAGTAGATCAACATGAGATGACTGAATTTGAAAGAATATCACATCCGGTAGTTTCACAAGGCGTTCGCAGAAGTACGCGGGATCGTCATGAACCAGAAAGAAATCTGGGTATGCACAAAGTTCTAATGGTTGATCAAGAGGAACCTGTGAACTATAAAGATGCGATATCAGACATTGAATCTGAGAAATGGCTGGAAGCCATGCGCGCAGAGATGCAATCCATGTATGACAACCAAGTCTGGGATTTGGTTGAACCTCCACCCGATTGTCCCGTAGTAGGAAGTAAATGGGTTTTCAAGTTGAAAATAGACATGGATGGCAATGTGCAAACCTATAAGTCTAGGCTAGTAGCGAAAGGGTTTACTCAAACTCAAGGAGTTAATTATGAGGAAAGCTTCTCGCCTGTAGCTATGCTTTACTCAATCAGCATAATACTCTCTATAACTGTGTATTATGATTACGAGATATGGCAGATGGATGTCAAAACTGCGTTTCTTAATGGACATTTGAATGAAGATGTTTATATGAAACAACCTGCAGGTTTTGATGATCCAAAGAATCCTGAAAAGGTATGCAATCTGGATAAATCCATTTTTGGATTGAAGCAGGCATCTCGAAGCTGGAATCTTCGTTTTGATCAAAAGATAAAAGAGTTTGGTTTTATCAAGAACGAAGATAACCATGTGTTACAGAAAGGCAATTAGGAGCTCTATCACTTTCCTGATCCTATATGTAGATGACATATTAATCATTGGAAACAACATACCTATGCTCAAGGAAGTAAAATGTTGGTTGCAAAAGTGTTTTTCAATGAAGGATCTTGGCGAAGCCACCTATATTCTAGGAAATTAAAATTCATAGAGATAGGTCACGAAAGCTAATTTGACTAAGCCAAAGTACATATATCGATAAGGTCTTGCGACGCTTCTCGATTGCAAAACTTCAAGAGAGGAACTTATCCCATGGCACACGGAACCATTCTAAATAAAGAACAATATCCCCAGACGGACGAGCAGATAGAGGATATGAAAAGAGTTCCATATGCATATGCTATTAGTTCCATTATGTATGACATGCTATGTACTAGACCGGACGTGTCATACACTTTAAGTATGACAAGTAGATATCAACAGAATTCGGGTGAAAGCCAATGGATTGTTGTAAAGAATATCCTGAAGTACTTAAGAAGAACTAAGGATATCTTTCTGATATATGGAGGAATAGAGGAAGAACTGAGTGTAAGATGTTACACAGACGCAAGTTTTCAGACTGAAAAAGATGATTCTTGGTCACAAACAGGATATGTCTTTACCCTGAACGGTGGAGCCATAACTTGGAAAAGTACCAAGCAATCAGAACCGGAATACATTGCAGCATTTGAAACTACGAAGGAAGTTGCTTGGATGAAGAAGTTCATTTATAATCTCGGTGTTGTGCCTAGTATCCAAAGGTCGGTTGAGATATTGTGTGACAACACTGGTACCATTGCTCAAATCAAAGGAACCTAGAATCACATCACAGCACGAATCATATCTTGCGAAAGTTCCATTACATTCGAGAAATATTGGAACGAGGAGATGTCATCATAAGCAAGGTCCATAATCATCAAAATCTTGCAGATCCATTTACTAAACCTGCACCTCACGTCAGACATGAGGGAGCATGCTGAGAAAATAGGTCTTAGATTTGAGAGTCAGTGGATTTAATTTGTATTTAGAAAATTGGTGCATTCGAAAGTACAGACAATTATTCTTGGTATATTAATAGTTAGGGAGTTATATATAAACTATTTTGTCTTCGACTATTAGTACATTAAGAATCCATGAATACTAGTGTATTCTAAATGTCCATAGTTGATCAGATGTGTGGGAACGAATCTGAGCGATAGACTATTCTGAGTTATGATTAGATTCATGAGATGAATGCTCAAGAAGTGTTGAGAGTCATAATCAGATATATTTTATTAGTTGAATAAATATTGGATGTAGCTCTCTTCAAATAATCTTCATGCATTAAAGTCATAAGATATTTTGATAATGGTACAATCATTTTATCTTTAGATCTATGGTGCAAACAAGAGTAAACGTTTGCTAAAATGTCACTCTTTGATTTTATCTAACACTGCGTCCTTAATAGGGCAGTAATAACCAAAAGAGGGAACGATCTAAAGCTCAGTGGGAGCTGTTTGTAGCCAAAGAAATATGTTCTCTTATTTCCATAAGAGTTGAATATTCTCGCGCCGTCGTTGAATTTGAATAGTGAAAATGCGTGACGGTGCTCGAACTATGATTAGTTCGTTAAGAGTAATTCATATTGGGAACGAAACTAGAAATTGTTAAACAATATATGAGATTGACCTAAGAGATCCATGTCTCATGTTTAACATATTCATGATTAATAATAAACATGGTGGACGTTTTATTTATAAAACGTAGATAAAAATTAATTATGAGATAATTAAATTGGTTAGCAGATATACATATATATATATATCTATATATATATCTCAAAGTATTCAAAATATATATATATATATATATATATATATATATATATATATATAAGAAATATGTTCTCTTATTTCCATAAGAGTTGAATATTCTCGCGCCGTCGTTGAATTTGAATAGTGAAAATGCATGGCGGTGCTCGAACTATGATTAGTTCGTTAAGAGTAGTTCATATTGGGAACGAAACTAGAAATTGTTAAACACTATATGAGATTGACCTAAGAGATCCATGTATCATGTTTAAAATATTCATGATTAATAATAAACATGGTGGACGTTTTATTTATAAAACGTAGATAAAAATTAATTATGAGATAATTAAATTGTTTAGGAGATATACATATATATATATATATATATATATCTCAAAGTTTTCAATATATATATATATATATATATATATATATATATATGAGATTTTCGAAAATCTCATATATGATATATATGTATTATTTTGTATTTTGAATAAGCTAAATAAATTAGTTATTTAGGTTATTAGAGATTGATTCAAATTGATTTAGCTGATATAATTATCTTATCAGCTTAATCTATAAATAGGGATCAAACCCCATAATTTCAAATGACTTAGAAAATACCACAAGAAAGAGAGAGAGAGTTGTTTTCTGTTTATTCGGGTTGTTTGGATCACTGGTAGGATCAATTGAGAATTGACCTTGTGTACACGCTTCCGTCACGTGACTTGCGTTTCTAATACGACTCTTAAATTTTAAAATCGTACACACAAACCCGATCAAACCAAACCCGTTATAAACGGGTCAAGCACCACTTCGAATTATGTATAATTTAAACCCCGCCTTCACTAATTACGCTTAATGGGGGCAAATCTCACCACCTCAAGTAATTGTCTATTCGGTGTATTTGAGTAACTTCTAGAGTTCAAGCAACTTGTCAAAACAAAAAAGATCGCGTTGGTTGCTATGAACTGTACGTTGTTGCTCCTAAGATCGGGCTCCGCCCCTAGCCCTATACAGTCTAGGGGGTTTTCCCCCTAAAACTAGCTATGTGATTCGAAATATTAGATATGAGTAAAGGTGCACATTTCGGTTTTTTCAAAGAACCGGTTCCAGGTCTGAACCGGTTCTGGTTTTGGTCAACGAGTTTTGGATTGGTTCTCATAAAATTCGGTTCGATTCGGAACCGATTCTGGTCTAAAATTTTTGAAACTGACGGGACTGGTTCGGTTCTTAGACCGGTTCCTCTAGGACCGGTTCTATAACCGGTTAAAAAACTAGCATCTGATGAGTTTTTTTTACTGTTGTTGTTGTTTTTATATATTTTGAAGTTGTTTTTTTAACAACTTAGATAAAAACACATAATAACCAAATTTCAATAATTATTAAACATAAAAAAAACAACAAATATTACTATTAAACTAAAGAAAAAACATGATTACGTGACCTGTTTTTGGATCGGTTCTTGACTAAACCAGTTCTAACCGGTTCCTTGCTTCAAAACATAGAATCGGTTAGGAACTGATAATTCTAAACGGTTCCGGACCAGTTCTTGTAAAAGCGGTTCTAAACCGGTTCGGTTTGGCGGTTCCGATCCTGAAACCGGTTTTTTTTACCTCTTGATATGAGAATTGACTTATCATAAATGTATACATAATATCACAAGAAACTATTTTTTTTTTGGGAAAAGACCAAACTAGCCACTTTGACCGCACTTGTCCCCAAAATGACCTTTGACTTTTTTTCTCCTTAAAATAGCCACGGTCGCCGACGACCATAGAGCTTCTGGACGACCGTGGAGGTTTTCGAGGCGACCCTATATTTTTTTTTAATTCGAGACGACCATGGAGGTTCTCGAGACGACCGTAGAGGTTCTCGAGGCGACCGTGGAGGTTCTCGAGACGACCGTGGAGGTTCTCGAGATGACCGTGGAGGTTCTCGAGACGACCGTAGAGGTTCTCGAGACGACCGTAGAGGTTCTCGAGACGACCGTGGAGGTTCTCGAGACGACCGTGGAGGTTCTCGAGACGACCGTGGAGGTTCTCGAGACGACCGTGGTTGTCAGAAAATAACAGTCGTGGTCAGAAATATGGTGACATGGCACATCCTGATTGGCTCAGAAGCCACGGTCGTGCGATCCTAGTCTATGGTCGCCGACGACTCTTGATGGGGGCTATTTTGAGTCAAACTTTATCAAGTGGCTATTAATTATGATCAAAATGGCTAGTTTGGTCTTTTTCCTTTTTTTTTTTTTGGGTAAAGACACAAGAAACTATTCTTTCTTTATGTGGTAAGTGAATTACCAAGAGTAGCGTAACCTAAATGAATTAATATGGTCAAATTGTCAAATGCAACAGAAATTATCACGCATGCATTTTGTTGAATGAAATGCTAGGTAGAGCTCATATAGTTGTATAAATCAAATGGTTTACATATTACACCTCACCTATCTAAGTAGAAGTTTTATACAAAATTGTTTGTGTGTGGTCCTAGCTAGCTGATTGATCATGAACAAGGCAATCGTGCAGTGAGTTCTACAAATGCGTCTTCATGGCAAGATATGGTTAGCCCTCCCATTGGGTGATCAAACCCAAGCTCTTCCTCCGAGTGTCGCAGCAAGTCTTGGAACAACGGTTGGTCTAAAAACGATATTGGGACTACAAACCGCCTTTTCTGGATTTGACCCACATACACTGCAAGATGACCTTTTGGTACATTTGATTCATACTTCCTGCTGGAGTTCAGTTTGCTAAAACTTCTTACGTTAGCAACCAAATAACGCAATCGCAGAAGACCCATGTTGAGTTGAGGAACCACGGAGTAGCAAAATGAGAGAGAGTTTTTGTTGTGGTGATTAAGATTGGAAGCTTAATTTTTATTAGAGGGATTGGGATCACTTGTATTTATAGCATTGAAGCTTAAGGGCATGGAGAAAGTTGTGATGCTTCACATGGCCAGCTAGCTTTCTGAAGTTCCGATACAATAGAATGAAGCGTAAAGAGATGCGCGTAATTAGGTAAGGTACGGAAGCAATTATTTCTCAACCATAATATACAAATATTTTAGGTATCTTGACAGTTGGTCTTAATATGGACGGACCATACCATCTCGTTCTTGTTCACATGCATGTCAGTAGTATATTAACATTAGCCTTTCTGTTTATAAAGATTGAATCGAATTTAATATATTAAAATTTAAATCCCATTTAAATTCAATATCGTTATAGCAAGTTGTAAAGGAATAATGTGGTTGAGATCGATTGAAATTGGAGTGTGTCAGCGTATATAGAGATAAATTAAGAGTATTCAATTTATCTCTTTTCAATTGTCTTCAACTATCTTTGCATTATATGTCAAGTGGGTCTTCTTCTTTACTTGTTCTTCACTCATAGCTTTATTTACTTGTTGTAGTCTTTATCTTCTAATAGTCTTAAGCTCCTTCAAGACTCTTCGTTGAAGACTAGGAATATTTCCCATCAGAAGCCTTTCACAGAAATGGGATTCTGTGAATATTGGATTTCACAGATCTACTACAGAATTTCTGTAGTATATCTAAGAAATCATAGAATCCGTGATATCGACAGATTCCGTTATCCTTTCTCTTTTGAGGATGTTTCTATTCTTGTCTTCTAATACTTAACTAATTCTATTACAAATAGGAGTGTCCTAACAGTTGCTACAAAGAGACCAGTCAAGCCTAGTACCGGTCTTTGCGAGAAGGCTAGGTAGTGACCTTGGATAATAAAAATGACTTATGATGGCAATCTGCTAAGAAACAAGCAAACACTATTAGTCTCAACCTAGGAGGCCGCCCCCTGCGATCATTCTCTGGCATGAGAGTCAATATGGTAAGTGTTATAGAGAGAGAGTGTAGTGAAATAATTATGTGGATTCTGCTTTATGTAATGGTTTGTGAGTTGTGATTTACCTTAGCCGAGTTCTCATTTTAAAATTTAGTCTTAGGATTCGTGGGTACCTGGTGCCTCCTCTTCGAAAGTGGTAGCATCCTAACTCCCTTGAATGCTTTGCCTTGAGAAGGCATTTTTACCCATTTGGGTGTAAATGATTGACCATTGTAGTTTACTCACCGCTTTTCAATGTCAGGCGACAATGGCTTGCTTCAGGTCCTTTTCATCTGCTTTCACTTTAGTAGGTTTTCACTAACGTATGTTACTCTATATTTTTTTGTAGAACTCTTATATTTTTGCCGTGACTCCAAGGCAAGTTAATTACTAGAAAATTCCTATTCTGAACGTCCAAGGAAAGTTACCATGGGTTTTCCTTGCATCAGTAGCCGAGGCAATTTCCAAGATCAAGCCAAGATGTGCGTACTTGCTTTTGAATTCTAGACTCCTTTATTTTGAGCTTACTTTGGACTATCTCTGGTCTAGTTCCTAGACTTGTGGCTAGAGTATGTCCGGGGAATATTCTACGTCATCAATACTCAGGTTCAACTCTCTCTCATGGCAGTAATGTTTAGTTGTTGTTTTTTTATTGAACCTCCCAAATTCAACACTAAAACTAATATTACAATTGCCTCTTTTACCATACCATTCTCGGATTCTGCTTTGAATCTTCATTAGTTGCACTTCGAGTTTGAGAATCTTCATATCAAGACTCCCAATTTCAGTCAAAAAAGAACAAACTCTAGATTGAGATTTATTGTTTCTTGTTTAGGTTAGATGGTTAATTAATTAAATAATTGAGTGTGTTGATTTAAAAAGGTTAACAATAGAAGAGAGAGAGGGGGGGGGGGGGGGGGGGGGGGGGAGGGGAAGAGAAGTAAATTGTAAGGTTAAACATGAAACTAAATCGGTATTGTAAGGTTAAACATGAAACCTTGAATCTTGAATAAGAACAAACTCTAGATTAAGTTTTTCTTGTTTAGGTCGGATGGTTAATTAAATAATTGAGTGTGTTGATATAAAAAGGTGAACAATAGTGGATATATATATATATATATATATAGAGAGAGAGAGAGAGAGGTTAATTGTAAGGTTAAACATGAAACTAAATCGGTATTGTAAGGCTAAACATGAAACTAAATCAGATTACAATTTTTGGAAAAAAAATAGAAAGTGATGAAAGTTGAATTTTAGGTATAGCTTTGAGTAGTAGTAATCTTGAAAAAAGTTTAATTAGATGATTTTCCATGCGATCTATTATATGTTTTCTAATAACATCTTATTGTTATTATGACATTGGTAAGTCCAACCCGAACCAGTGACTTGACACGAAAAATCTAACATTGAGATTGTTAAAATAAAAGCGTTAGACTTGTCATATATGCATACATGATAACATCATTTCAAAATATTAAACTTTCTTTTATGTAAAGTTGATTACCTTAGGCTAAATGTAGTGACGTGATATTGGACTTATGGCGCCCCATAACGCCCCACACATCCCCCCCCCCCCCCCCCGGGGCGCTATGAGGGGAGAATGTGCACTACAAGAAATATGACTTTTGGTGGCAAAATTTTGTTTATCTATGGTGGCGATACATGGCCACCTCGCCAATAGGTGGCGACATATCGCCACCATAGCCCTAGCCAGTGAAAGTCCGTCGCTATAACTTAAAAATGTCGCCACCGAAAGTTTCGCCACCTTAGGCATATCTGTAGGGGCGACAAATTGTCACAGAAAAGTCCGTCGCCATAAATTTCTGAGATAAAAAAAAAGTTTTAAAAAATTTAATTTAGGTTTTTGGTGGCGACTTATCGCCACCGTAAATTAAATAGTTTTTTTTTCTGGGGTTTTGGTGGCGATATGTGGCCACTGTATATGTAAATTATTTAATTAACTTTTAAATCAGATTCTTTTCGTGTCGATAAGTCGCCACCTTAGGTTTAAATAATTTTTTTTTAATTTTAATCATGAGGTTTTGGTGACGATAAGTCGCCACCATAGATTTAATACATAGTTTTTCAAAACCCTATGGTGGCCATAAATCGCCACCATAGGCTACTGTTTGTAAAAATTATATATAATTTTTTTTATAATTTTCCAGGTTTTATAAACCCAATTCAGAATTAACATTAAAGATCCATTCATAACCAAACTGATATATAACTAAATAAAACATTGTCATAAAGCATAGATCCATAATTCATAAAACAAACATGACTTAAACTAATTAGTTAATGTTTTGAACCTAGAAAAGGCTTAAACTAATATTCATCTTCATCATCTTCATCATCGTCATCATCTTTCGCCGTGTACCTGGAACTATACCTTCTTCGAAGCCGTGGAGTTAAAGGAAAATAACGCAACACTTTTTTTGGTACTTTCTTCCCCTTTGTGTTTTTGTCAACCCATCTACTCTCCTTACAAACCGGGCAATTTTGCATTGATGAGTTCTCCTTCCAAAATAAAGCACAGTCATTAATGCAAGCATCGATAGATTCATAGCCTAACCCAATCTTTCTCAGCTTCTTCTTAGCTTCATAGTATGACGTTGGAATATGATTTCCTTTCGGAAATGCAACTGTTAAAAGTTGTAAAAGTTGGTCAAACGAACTATTGGTCCATTTGTTCATTACTTTAATATGCATCAATTTTGCTAGGAAGTTTAGGGAAGACATCCATGTACAATCAGGGTATAACTCGGTATTCAACTCTTTAAACAAATCATCAAATTCCGGGTCTAAACCAGTTCCATCTTCATCTACATTTTCTTCATGTGTATTAAACGCGTTGATAACATCATGAATTGCATCATACATCTCAGGGGGGTTTGTTGCTGCAGACCCTGAAGTATACATATCTGGATCGAAGATCGCTGCCATAGCCTCAGCTTCAGGATGTTCCTCACCATGATAAAGCCATATCTTATATGATTGTGTAAACCCATTGTCAATTACGTGCGCCCAAATGGTTTTCGTGTTCTGTCTTTTTCCATTATGACACGATTTACATGGGCAATAAGGTTCCCCGCGGCTGTTGACGTGTTTCTTGGCAATCTCTAGAAACTGTTCAAGACCTTCGTGGAATTGCGTAGAATTCCGGTTTCGCAAACTAATCCAACTCTTATCAATTGTCATGACTGTTTTATTATTTATTAACAATTAGCTAGAGTATAACAAATTATATCATATCAAATTGCTTACAAATTAATGGTAGCAACAACTAGCACCAAAGGTCATGGCGCATATAAGATGCATACAAGTAAAATAAACAATAACAGTGGTGCATTAACATATAAATATAATATTCGGTGACGGTGGATCCTAACCCACCTTTTGATTATTCTATCTCATATGTATACATTTTAACGTGTGGACACTTAAGAAAAAATCGGCAGCAATTCCTCTCAACTCCCCAAGTATGCGTATAAACAGCATACTCGAAGGAGTGAGAGAAAGAGCTACCGATTTTTTCTTAAATGTCAAAACGTTAAAATGTATACATATCCTAAATGAGATAGAATAATCAAAAGGCAGTCCCAAACGGGGACAATCCAAAGCTTATCTCTATTAGATAATCTTTGGACGGGTATAGTCTAAAGGGTTATCTTAAATGGAATACGCACATACTAACACATTAGAACATATACATACACATACACAACATAACTACATGCATATAAACATATATACAAACATACACATACTTACTTAAACTAGGGGACAAGGTTACCTCAACGGTGATAACAAGAAAGAAAGAATAAAAAGGAACGTGTAATCGAGCCCAATGAGATCCTCAACACCGATGTCTTCAAGGATACAATTCAAGAAGAGTAAGTTGGACAAAATTCATCCTAAAACTTATAAAAAAATATACAACCAAACATAAAGTCTTGTATTTCTGTTATTTGAAGGCTTTTACAAAATCTATAGTTACCACATATAATCTGATTATAATCTCAAACATGTCATCTCTCTTTTTAGGTTTAAAACTTTCCATTAATTATATGTATATGCATACTATCTATTTCCATAACTTTATTCATATTGTATAAAATAAAGTGGTAAACCCAGTTGCTATAAATCGAGAAGATGGTCTGCACATTGAAAAAGGGGTCTGTTAGGGACACCCCCTTAAATTTTGGCTGGCACCCCTTATATAGGTGACTCTGAGGTCTAAGAGTCACCTCCAGATTTAAAAAGCTCACATAATGGCCTAAGAGTCAACTATAAAAAGGGTGTCATCCAAATTTTTATTATTATAATAAAAAATATTATTGTTATATTAATAATAATACTAATAATACTAATAATAATAATAATAATAATAATAATAATAATAATAATAATAATAATAATAATTATTATTATTATTATTATTATTATTATTATTATTATTATCACATATAAATAAATAACACAAATAAAATATGAAAAAACCTTCAGGGTGACATAAAGGGCTGGAGGTGAGATATGGGACTCCTTATATGAGATTCAGCTCACCTCTTCAACCAAGAGGTCACCTACAAGGAGAAATTAAAGGTGAAGCTAAGGTCTCGGAGTGACCTAAAGGGCTCACATCTTACCATCCAGGCTCCCTCTAAGGTCTCTGTGTGACCTATATTATCGCATCTCCTACGTATTATTACATCGTTACGTGCATACAAACACACATACAAACACATACTAATACGTTATCAAACCACATACATATATATATACATACATGATAGATTTTGACTTAATATATGTTTATATATACATACATATGGTCACGTGGATACAAACTCATATAAGAACTCCGTTGGTATATTGTATGTACTACATGCATATGTACATACACATACCAACACACTTACATGCACACACATATGTACATACAATATCAATATGAATAAATTTAATATGTGTTCATATATGCATACATTACACTTTTACATGTATATAAAAATACATACCGCACGTACACATATAAAATTATTATTGTTATATTAATAATAATAATTGTTATTATTATAATAATACTAATTATAATAACACTAATTATTATTACTATTATTACATATAAATAAATAACACAAATAAAATATGAAAAAACCTTCAGGGTGAGATAAAGGGCTCGAGGTGAGATATGGGACTCTTTATATGAGATTCAGCTCACCTCTTCAACCAAGAGGTCACCTACAAGGAGAAATTAAAGGTGACGCTAAGGTCTCGGAGTGACCTAAAAGGCTCACATCTTACCATCCAGGCTCCCTCTAAGGTCTCTGTGTGACCTATATTATCGCATCTCCTACGTATTATTACACCGCACGTACACATATAAAATTATTATTGTTATATTAAAAATATACAAATTATTATTATTATAATAATACTAATTATTATTATTATTATTATTATTATTATTATTATTATTATTATTATTATTATTACATATAAATATATTATACAAAAAAAATATGGAAAAAACCTTATGGGTGACATAAAGGGCTAAAGGTGAGGTTCCGCTTAGGGACACCCCTCATATAGGTGACCTCAAGACCTCCGAGTGACCTATAGATGGGGTGTATTAAAAAAAAAGGGGGTGTCTCTAAGATTTCCCTTGAAAAAATACAAACACTTTCTTCTCAAAATCATAACTACATAAACAGTTAACAAGTTCCACGTTTACGTTTTTTGGTTGGATAAAATTTTTGGTATTCGGTGTTAGAAGTGTCGAATCGGTGTGAAACGAAATGCTACTCTGAAAAAAATTGCGTTTCGAAGCTGTTTGGAGTGATTTTAAGATCGATTATCAATGGATTTGATCGAATTTTGCCGAACACACTAGTGTGTTCTTCGTGAAAACCTTGAAGATTCTGAGATTTCCAGATTTATTTTTTTAAGCTGCTATTCAACGACTAACCTTCCTATATTGACTTTTATATCTAATTAAACAAATAAACAAATCAAATTTATCTCCTCGATTACAGTTAATCTCATTCCCTCGAAAATCGCCGATTTGAAAAAAATGGAAAAGCAGGTTAAATTAAGGAGAGATTGTGTAATACATACAAATCAATTCGCTGTAAGCTCGACAAAAATGGCAGAGAAGATCGTTTTAGGCGAGAGCATACAAAAGGTTGAGAAACTTTTTGTAAACAAAATCGATGCAAAATGAAAGTTTAGAAGATGCCGATTCGAACTTTACTGATGCAAAGATGAAGGCCTCGACCCATCCTGACCCGCAAATCGGGAATCGGGTCGGTGGATTGAAGAAGGTATAGTAAAAAAAACAAACCTTCGATGCACAGTGGCGGGACGACGACAAGCGCAGGGGTAGGCGGCCGACGACGGCGAGCTCGCGCGGGGGTGGTGCGGCGGTGGTGCGGCGCTGTGGAGGAGGAAAGTATTTGGGGTTTTCTGAGTTATGGAGAAGCATAACTGAATCTGCGTATTTTGTAGAAAAGAAACCTTACGGTGGCGACTTGTCGCCACCAACGATAACAACAACGACGTCGTTTGCTTTATTACGGTCTGGTGGCCATTTATCGCCACCATAGGCTACACAAAAACGACGTCGTCTCTTATTTCTTGAGAAACAAATAAATAAATAATTATTAAAAAACCTGAAAGATTTCGGTGGTGGCGACAAGTCGCCACCATAGGGTATTTCGGAAAATTTTTTTTAATTATTTTAGTAAACAGATCAATATAAAAAACTATAAAATAAATAAATTAAGCCAATGGTGACGATATGTCGCCACCATCTTTTTTCACGAGGCGCCAATATTTCCCGCTCAACGTATCGTGGCTATAAATCGCCACTATAGGTGAAATTTTAATACTTTTCGCTCGAAACTTTTGGTGACGACTTGTCGCCACTAAAACCTATCTTTGGTGGCGACATTTGTCGCCACCTTAGCTCTCGCCACCAAAAACTCAATTTCTTATAGTGGTGAATGTGTATAACGCCGGTGAGTGTTTGAATTTTAAATTGTAAACCGTTGGCAAATGCAACGATTTAATTAATTTTTTTTTCTTCCTTTTCTCCTCTATGAAACCCTTTTTTTTAAAAAAAAAAATTTACCAGACATATTTCTACTCATCTTTTAATTTTTCTACTCCTGCATACAACTTATTTTTTTTTATTTTCTAACAAAAATGTCAAATTGGCGGACCAAAGAGGAGGAGTTCGAGTTCATCATTTGAATGATGGAAAAGGAGAAGACGGAGACGATTGATCCCAATGATGCCGAAGATGAAGTGTACTGGGATCGCGTTAAAAAAATTATAAGACGAGAAGCGCTTAAAAGAAATAATGTATGACTAGATATGGGGTTTGACAATAATCCCATTAAACCAAAACGTTCATTGGATGACATGAAAGCAAAGTGGGCTACGTTAGTCACGGTGTATTTAAAGTTCGACACTATATATAGAAGACGGATGAGCATGTTGGGAGATCCGGACTACGAACATGATGAAGTTGTTATAAAGGAATGTGTTACTGAATATGAGCAATTATATGGAAGACCGTTTATTAAGTTACACACTTGGAAGTATTTGAATGAAATATATTACGACTAGTTTTTTTTTAATAAAGTTATGTCATTTGTTAATTTATCTTTTTAATTAAATTATGTAATATTTCTTATTTAATAAAATTATGTTAATTTATTTGTTAGTTTAAAAAAACTTAATAATTGTGTAATGATTAGGAGGGTTTCATGACTACACCACTTTTAGTCATGGAGCCTTTGCTAACTGGATTGTCACGTGTCAACATTTGCCCAACGCACGAGCTTTAATCTAGAGGGGAAATCACTAAAATGACCAAGTTTATATCAAAATGTCCACATTTAATTAGTTCGACCAAAATGACCAATGTCTCATTGATCAATAGAATGGGGACACCTCATATGTTCCGGCTAAGACGTGGCAAAAAGTAGCTACACACATGTAGCCACGTCGCCAATTCGGCAAAGAGGGCAAAGAAGAAGGTCTACGTGTCATTCCATAGTTCCACAACCCAATCACTGATTATTCCTTGGTCCCACTCTCTAGCCACTAATTTGACGCCACATTTACTTGACGGCTAAATTAGCCGTCAAGTAAATAGGGTATTTGATGACTAAATTAGCCGGTGGATAAGGTACTTGACGGCTAAATTAGTCGGCGCATAAGAAATTTGATTTCTAATTTAGTTGTCAAGTACACGTTGCAATATTTAATTTGTTGTGTGGTGGGACCGAGGAATTTTCAATCATAGGATGGAATGCCAAGTCGTTAGCCTTCTTAGCTGTCTTTAGCCGGCTGTCTTACGTGGCGGCCCATTAGTGGCTAGTTTGGAACACGTGGCATCTGTTTTTAGACTTGGGCGCTAACGTGTCGGATTATCATATGTTGTAAAGGTCAAAGATCATTTTGAGAAGGCTAAAATGTTATGGTCATTTTGATATAAACTTGGTTAAACTTAGACCATTTCAATCATTTTTTCTAATCTAAAAGGAATATGGTCAAATTGTCAAATGCAACAGAAATTATCACGCATGCATTTTGTTGAAGGAAATGCTAGATAGAGCTCATATAGTTGTATAAATTAAATGGTTAACATATTACACCTATCTAAGTATATGTATACCCCTACAATGCCAACAGAGGATAAATCAATGATGATGAGGTAGAAGTTTTATACAAAATTGTTTGTGTGTGGTCCTAGCTAGCTGATTGATCATGAACAAGGCAATCGTGCAGTGAGTTCTACAAATGCGTCTTCATGGCAAGATATGGTTAGCCCTCCCATTGGGTGATCAAACCCAAGCTCTTCCTCCGAGTGGCGCAACAAGTCTTGGAACAACGGTTGGTCTAAAAACGATATCGGGACTACAAACCGCCTTTTCTGGATTTGACCCACATACACTGCAAGATGATCTTTTGGTACATCTGATTCATAATTCCTGCTGGAGTTCAGTTTGCTAAAACTTCTTACGTTAGCAATCAAATAACGCAATCGCACAAGACCCATGTTGAGGATTCACGGAGTAGCAAAATGAGAGCTAGTACTTTTAGTTGTACGTGGTGATTAAGATTGAAAGCTTAATTTTATTAGAGGGGGAGTTGTTGGTATTTATAGCATTGTAGCTTATTGGTTTGGACTTTGGAGAAAGTTGTGAACCTCACATGGCCAGCTTTCTGAACTTCCAATAAAATAGAATGAAGCGTAAAGAGATGCGTATAATTAGGTAAGGTACAGAAGCAATTATTTCTCAACCATAATATACAAATATTTTAGGTATATTGACAGTTGGTCTTAAAATGGACGGACCATATGATCTCCTTCTTGTTCACATGCATGTCAGTAGTATATTAACATTAGCCTTTCTGTTTATTATGATATTTGAATCGAATTTAATATATTAAAATTTAAATTCAATAATGTTATTGGTCTTATATAATATAAGATAATATGGTTTTTACGTGAATAAAATATATTTTAAATTCTTGTTCATATATAGAACCATTTGAACCATGTGAAAGTTTAGAAGAACTAATTTGCTAAGTTTCAAGACGAACACTACTGATGGTGTTAAATCTTACTTCGAGATGGTCAATCTTTCTACAGTTTTAGCATTTTGTAGTAGACAAACACTTCCAAAAAACACAAATAGACTAAAATTAACAAACTCGATTCATTTTCTTCTTCTCTAATAAACATTCAAGTCCTTTTATAAGGCACCCAACTATAAGACTATAACTTACGTGAACATAATTGGAAAATAACTACCCATTATCCTAAATTCCTAATATAGCTAAATAGAAACAAAAGAAACTAAATAGATTTTTTTTTGGAACGGCATCGATCAGGCGACTTTGGTCTCACGTGTAAACCTACCCTTGCGGGGCTATGTCCAAGGTCGATTACTCGGACCTCCGTGAGAACCAAGACACCCCCTCCTGAAGCTTTCTCCTGGCAGAAACCCCTTCCTGGGACAACATGGGGTAAAACTGCCTCCCCTTGGATTAGAACTTGGGTCACATAGTAACCAAAGCCCTAAGAGCCAAGGGGGTAACCACTAGGACAAGTCCTAGTGGTTAAACCTACCCTAAGAGCCATAGTAACCAAAGCCCTAAGAACTTGGGTCACGTGTAAACCTACCCTTGCGGGGCTATGTCCAAGGTCGATTACTCGGACCTCCGTGAGAACCAAGACACCCCCTCCTGAAGCTTTCTCCTGGCAGAAACCCCCTCCTGGGACAATATGGGGTAAAACTGCCTCCCCTTGGATTAGAACTTGGGTCACATAGTAACCAAAGAAACTAAATAGATTGCATTATGTGGATGAGAAAGTGGATTTGATGGTGAACATGGGTTGGTGGTACGTATCATGACGTTTCATAATCCAAAGTCAATTTAAAATGGCAAATAAAAGAGTTTATTAAGGTTAAATTTGATTTATATGAGCGTGTTTAAAATCATTAAATTAATCTAGGATATTAAATTAAATTACAATACATACATAATACAAGTACTATGTGCGCTTCTTGATGCACAATATACAGGTTTAAAGCGCAGTGTACAACCATCTAAAGCGTAGCATCAATTGTACATTAGATGGCTTCGACAGGGGTGAAACATGTGTAAATGAGAAACCACGCGGTCTTTTGATTGGATACCCACGTACTTTGCTTTTACTTACAGTTGTTCTAAACAACTATTTTTGTGCTTCTTTTTCATGTGTTATCCCTCTCATTTCAGTCGTCTCTCTCTTTCTCTCATCTTCTCTCGGTGCTCGCTGCTCTTTCACGTGTTATGATGGTGGTCACCAGTGTTCTACTATGTCACCGTTGGTGGTCTCTTGCCACTACGTCAAAATTCACCTTTGGCCACGGAAAAAAACCGTGACAAAAGGTGTTTTGTCACGTTTTTTTTTCCATTCCAAACGACACCATAGGTGCCGTGACCATATGTACCCTACGGCCACGTTACAATATCAGTGGCTGAAGCCACCTATAAGCGTGGCTAAAGGGTACCAATATTTTTTGTTGTAATCAAACAATTCTTCAGAAAAGCGTGGCGAAAGGGTTCCAACGGCCACATGTGTTTGGTTAACGTGGCCTTTGGTATTTTATGGTCACGTATATTCGTGTTTTAGCCACATACATTATAAAAATACGTGGCCAAATGGTTGCTGAAATCATACATTTTGTCACAGTACGCGTGGCCAAAGGGTGGCAACGGCCACGTTAAAATATCAAAAGCGTGGCCTTTGGTATTATATGGTCACGTATATTTGTGTTTTAGCCACATATGTTATAAAAAAACGTGGCCAAATGGGTTGCTGAAATTATAATTTTTGTCCCAATACGCGTGGCCAAAGGGTGGCAACCGCCACGTTAAAATATGAATAGCGTGGCCTTTGGTATTATATGGTCACGTATATTTGTGTTTTAGCCACATATGATATGAAAAAACGTGGCCAAATGGGTTGCTGAAATCATAAATTTTGTCCCAATAAGCGTGGCCAAAGGGTGGCAACTGCCACATTAAAATATAAAAAGCGTGGCCTTTGGTATTATATGGTCACGTATATTTGTGTTTTAGCCACATATATTTGGAAAAAAAAAGTGGCTAACTACAACAAAAGTGGCCATCAGGGACTAAATTATCAGTCTCTGATAATCTATAATCAGTTCCTAATTGTGATTAGGGACTGAATTTTGCCAGTCACCGTCAGTGGCAGATGCGTAGTCCTAGATAATGTGGTTAGTGACTGAAAATCAGTCCCCGTTTTGTGGCATCAACAAAGACTCACAGTCAGTCCCCTATGCATAATAATTCAGTCTTTAATCTTGGTCCCGTGGGTACGTAATTTCAGTCCTTAAATCTGTTTTTAGTGACTGATAATCAGTATGTCAGTCAGTCCCCGTCGTGTGCCATCAACAGAGACTCACATGCCTATAAATTCATATACTGTAAAGAAGTTTAGTTTAGATACATTAGTTTTCTTGATTTATCTTAATATTTTACGGGTTTTATTTTCATGTAGTTCTTGTCAATGAAATTAGCAACCATTAATCCCAGGATAGATATGAACAATGAAACAGTTTTATCTAAAGATGTAAGTTTTTCACAATCTTTCTTCTCGAGGGGTGTTTTTGTTACATAGCTTTGAATTTTCAAGTAATTTTCTTGATTTTTGACCGTTTCTCAGACTCGGGTTTCCATGGTAAATACCATCAACCATTTGGATGCACTGGTTCAGCCATTCTATGCGATGGCTCACGACGGTCCAGAGAACCCACTGACGGGAATGATGCACCGTGGGTCAAACGTGAAGTCATCACAGATTTATGGCTATGGTGAAGTAAGTTGATCATTTCTAATGCACAAAAAGTTCAATCTTGCAAGTGGTTTTGTTACTAATTCATGTTAAAACCAAAATTTCAGGCTTCGCATTTCTGGGAGAATGATCTTCAGAGCGTTATACAGACGGGTTTCAACCAAAATCAAGGACAGAGCTTCCCTGGTGAGTTGACTTTTTCATCAAGACAGTCAACATCTAAAAGATCAACTTAAACTTATGTATGAACTCTTTGATTTGATACAGGAACAATGGGCACGGGTCAAATGAAAGTTGAGCTATGATACCGAATATGTTGACATAGTTATTTAGGCTATTAAGCAAGAACATCATTTGTATAGATAAAGGAAGAAGAAGATCTTAACCTGATATCTTAGTTTTACAAGATCTTCACCTGAGATCAGTTTAGCTAGGGCCCTTATTTGGGACTGAAATTCAGTACCCAAACCTCCCCACCCCCCCCCCCCCCCCCCAAAAATTTTATTTAAAAGGACATTTGTGAATGAATTTTAGTCTTTAATAATTAGTTAAGTTATTAGGGACTAATTAATCAGTCAATAAATTCTTAATTTCATAAAACACATTCAAAACTGAATATTAGTACCTAATTAGACACGGTTTATAAAACCTTAACAACTAAATGTTAGTCTCGAATATGTCCCTTGTTAAACAGGGACTGAATATCAGTTACTCATATAATTATACTATTTTCCATAAATTAGGGCCCTTTGTTAGGACTGAAATTCAGTAGCCAAAGTTTTCCTTCCAATATATTTTATTTTAGAGGGAAATTTGTGACTGAAATTTAGTCTTAAATAATCAGTCAAATTATTAGGGACTAATTACCAGTCACTATCACGATCCACAAACATATCAGTCTCTAATATCATTACGAACTGATCTATCAGTCTCAGATAGTTTGTATCGAGGACTGAATATTCAGCCCCTAAAATTGTAGTCCATAATGGTCACTTTTCTTGTTAAACAGGGACTGAATATCAGTTACTCATATAATTATACTATTTTCCATTAATTAGGGCCCTTTATTAGGACTGAAATTCATTAGCCAAAGTTTTCCTTCCAATTTATTTTATTTTAGAGGGAAATTTGTGACTGAAATTTTGTCTTAAATAATCAGTCAAATTATTAGGGACTAATTACCAGTCACTATCACGATCCACAAACATATCAGTCTCTAATATCATTAGGAACTGATCTATCAGTCTCAGATAGTTTGTATCGAGGACTGAATATTCAGTCCCTAAGATTTTAGTCCCTAATGGTCACTTTTCTTGTAGTGAAAGGGTAGTTGAAATCAGATATTTTGTCCCAATACGCGTGGCCAAATGGTGGCAACGACCACGTTAAGATATAAAAAGCGTGACCTTTGGTATTATATGGTCACGTATATTTGTGTTTTAGCCACATATAATTGGAAAAAAAAAAAGTGGCTAAAGGGTAGTTGAAATCAGATAATTTGTCCCAATAAGCGTGGCCAAATGGTGGCAACGGCCACGTTAAAATATAAAAAGTGTGGCCTTTGGTATTATATATATGGTCACATATATTTTCTTAATTACAATTAATTATATATTAATTAATTAGTATAGAGAAACCTTAAAAATCATATATTATAATTAAAAATTAATGTACATACACTAATCATGACGCTGTTCAAAAAGATAACATACGACACTAGCTAATCAAAGTTTAATTTCTATAATAATTAATTATAATTTCTTGTCCGTGCTGATCAGCTGCTTCTGCTGGTGCCGTGTGATTTTTCTATTTATCACATTTTGATTCTTCAGCTGGTTTGGTGTTACGTACACTTTCGGCATCTTTTTCCGATCATTATTTACCTGGAAACATGACAAATAAAACCGATCAGATATATATAATATATATATAAAGTTAATTAATTAGCGGATACGATTAATTAATGTAGTAATTACCTGTGTTTGTTCCAATACTTTTTGAACCGTAGAATGATCAACCGGCTGTGATCTATCTGACTTGTTATTAGAATGAAGGATCATTCGGTTCATCGGCCATGCAATAATATATTTATTTTCAACCTCCGAAAGCGTTGTTTTACCATC
This sequence comes from Deinandra increscens subsp. villosa, assembly GCA_039602395.1. Lineage (NCBI taxonomy): Eukaryota > Viridiplantae > Streptophyta > Magnoliopsida > Asterales > Asteraceae > Deinandra > Deinandra increscens. Next base: position 80,763,367 of record JBCNJP010000017.1, on the reverse strand, counting down.
TACTGGGAATGGTAAAAATGTTGCACCCTTTTTGACCTGATAAACTCTAATTCTACGGCAACCAGGAGCTAATGGACTTCCATGAATCTTCTCATCTTTTTGTTTTGGTAATAATTCAGCCATTCCCACGACGTTCAGTGGATCCCATTCCATGTGCAACGTCGCAGTTTGGCTCCCCTGATCAGAAGTGACATAATAATAATAATAATAATATTAATTATAGCATATATATAAACAATTAATTAATTAAAGTAAAAAATAGAATACAAAAATTGTGGTATATACTAATCTATACCTCTTGGATTACTGGCTGCAGATCGGTAGCAGCTGCAATGGCATCATAATTATTTGGTTTTTCCAACTGAAGATCACTCTTCTTAGGAGGTACTTCACGAGCTGCAGGTTTTGCATGTCTCTTATTCTTTTCCTAAATTGACACCATGTAATTAACTGATTAGTAACATATATATTAATTAACGATAACGTCAAAGCGATTTGTCAAATTTCTAAATTAATTATATATATATATATATATACCACTTCCTGCTCTGATGCCCCAGCATCACTGGCTGCAGCAGCTGCTGCTTCTGTCATTTTTCTCTTTCTCACCTAAAGACAGCAATAGCATTTAATTAAATGATCATATAGCAATTAGTTATAAGGGAAGTACACAACTGTGTAAATTAAAATAGTTACCCTTTCCTTTTGCGACGCTGTTGTAGATGGAGGAGTGTGTTGTGATAGAGTCGCAGAAGAGACCTACAATTCAAATAATTAATAAAATCATATCGATCATAACCGGCTAAACATTAGTTAACTATCCTGATGAACTTTAACTATCCTGATGAACTTATCATAGCCGGCACAGTTAATTATTAATTATATTCCAGAACAACTCTAACTATCCTGATGAACTTTAACTATCCTGATGAACTTTACCTATACTGCTGAACTTTAACTATCCGGATGAACTATAACCAACACGGTTAACTATAACTAGGGACACATGTTCATCCAGATGAACTAGCTAGAATCTTCTGGATCAACTCTAACTATCCCGATGATCTCTAATTATCCTGATGAACTTTTTACTATCCTGATGAACCTTACCTATCCTGAGGAACTTTAACTATCCGGATGAACTCTAACTATCCGGATGAACTACAAGTAGAGACGCATGTTCATCCAGATGAACTAGAATCTTCCAGATCAACTCAAATTCAGAACTGTTTCAAATCCGTACCTTATCGGCCGACCTTTGAGATGAGTTTGATTGAGTAGATTGTTTCCGCGATGTATTGCGCGCAGAATTGATCATGTCCTACGTACAATTAATTCAATTAGTTAATTAATTAATAAATAAATAAATATATATATATATATATATATATATATATATATATATATATATATATGTTTGTCCCTTACAGACGCTCTATGAACTTGTTTATCTTGAATCACAGACTCCATAGCCGCCATAAGCTTATCAATTCTCTCATCCTGTGATTTAACCATATCAGTGAGGCGCTCAACCTCTTGATCCTTTTTCTCACGCAGCTGTCTTTCATTTTTTAGTTCCGCCTCAAGTTTTTCGATCCGTACTTTCGATCGCCCTTTTGGAGCACCCCAATATCCACGGGAAGTCACTCCATACCCAATACCTTTTAGGTATCCACCCCTTTCCTTGCCAAGGACCAGTGTCAGGGCATCCGTTCCCGGTTCTACTGTCACAGACCCCGCATTTATCTTTGTTTCATTCTCGGCCTGCAGTAATATAATTTAGTTAATTTAATGAGGTGCTGTTAATTTTTAACATGTGAATAATTAGGTATATATATAGCAATTAAACTTACTATATCATCTGCTATGCCCTTCACCACAGGGGTTTTGTATTCCCCCTCTTTATTTACCCTTCCTTTCCTCCACATAAACGCTCGAGAGGGGCAATCATCAGCTGCAATTTCTTTGTTTTGTACCTTGTATTATAATAATAATATATATCAGACTTGAAACATAAACGTTCTTAACCATGACTGGGTGTAACACACTTAGCTTATTACCAGTTTTTCTCTCAGAAAGACGTATCCTCCCCGTCCCATTGAATGATCATAAGTATAATTTGCTCGAACCTCTTTTCCAATCTTTTACGCAGCCTTTCCAACAGAACAGTAGGATATATAATTATAATCTCATTAATTAACACTTATTAGCTTACTTAATGAAATCTGCAGTTTGAATTGAATAAAAACCTCGAATTCTTCAGATCTTGTATATGCTACAAATCTGTCCCAGTCTTCTTTTTTCACAATAGTGCGATACATCTTTGGAACTTTCTCAAGCACGGTGGGTTTTGCTAGGTTGGGACGAATGTGTTTTTCCAACATATTTCTTCTAAAACTCCTTAGCAACCCACCAAGCCGTACCATTATAGCTCCCCTTCGACAGTCATCAATTTTGAAATATTTCTATAAAAATAACATATGACAGGATATTTTTGTCGCATGGAATTCAATAACAAACCTAATATGAGAAAATGTTTAATCTGTTTCATAACCTGAATCGCTGCCCACATTTTGTTCTTGTCCTCTATTGGCACCTTCCTCCATTCTAGATACCTCAATCCAACCCCTGCCCTTACAATGTCTCCCATAAAACTCGAAAATTTTGCTCTATGGACCCCGCCAACCCTTCCTAGCGCATCAAATGTTAGTGGCCATTTTTCCTCACCATTTTTCTCAAATCTGGCACGCCACTGTACCAACCGCGTCATCCCCCTCTTGTTTGCTTGGGGAGCAGAGGCTTCCACATTCTCATTGTCGACTACTTGGGCATCATTTTTGACTTGGGCATCAATGTTTTACATGTCCTCTTCACCCGAATCATCGTCAGTATTGTTATCCATTTCCTCTTCATTATCCGAATGATCGGCATTGTTATACATTCCATCATCTTCCGAATAATATGCATTGTCATATGCTTCACCTTCAATTTCCATTGTTAAATCAGATGAATCCTGAAGATGACAGTGAAATAAATAGAGAATTAATGAAATAAATGCGATGGAATAATTAAGATGAAATAATTGAGATGAAAATGATCTACTGAAGATGACAGTGAAATTAATATATACTGACGGGAATTAGGTAGTGATCTTCTGAAGATGATAGTGTGATGAATCCGAAACTGATCAATCAATTAGGTAGATGAACTTTTAGTGATATGGAAGAAGAGAGTAATGAATCGTTTTGGTGATAAAGTTTTGGTTAGAGGGAGTTGAATAGGAACTGATCAATATATTTTGGGAAATTTGAAAAATGGTGGGAAGTAATTTGGGGATTAATAGGATCGATCCGGGTGAAAACATCTCAGCTAATAAGGACGTGACAGCATTTATCGGATTTAATATAAACTCAATTAATACGATTTGCGTTAATATTTATCTTGAATTTTAAAGAGTTAACATGGACTCAAAAAGTTAAAACCACCAAACCACAGGAACGCAAATCGTATTTAACTTTATTTTAAACATACCTTTAAAATAATATTTAAATGTAAAATGGAATACTAAGCACTAAATTTAATGATAATTGTATCCTAAAATGACCCTCATTGCCCCTAAACACACCTTATTGGGCCGTCATTGGTCCTAACCATGCTTATTGGTTACATACACACCTTACTGGGACTCATTGGTCCCAACTGGCCCTCGTTTCCCCTAAACACGCCTTATTGGGTCTCATTGGTCCTAAACACAACTTATTTGTTACATACACACCTTATTGTGCCATCATTGGTCCTAAACATGCTTATTGGTTACATACACACCTTATTGGGACTAATTGGTCCCAACTGGCCCTCGTTTCCCCTAAACACACCTTATTGGGTCTCATTGGTCCTAAACACAACTTATTTGTTACATACACACCTTATTGGGCCATCATTGCTCCTAAACATGCTTATTGGTTACATACACACCTTACTGGGACTCATTGGTCCCAACAGGCCCTCGTTTCCCCTAAACACACCTTATTGGGTCTCATTGGTCCTAAACACAACTTATTTGTTACATACACCTTATTGGGTCTCAATGTTCCTAAACACAACTTATTTGTTACATACACACCTTATTGGGCCATCATTGGTCCTAAACATGCCTATTGGTTACATACACACCTTACTGGGACTCATTGGTCCCAACTGACCCTCGTTTCCCCTAAACTCACCTTATTGGGTCTCATTGGTCCTAAACACAACTTATTGGTTACATACACACCTTATTGGGCCATCATTGGTCCTAAACATGCTTATTGGTTACATACACACCTTACTGGGACTCATTGGTCTCAACTGACCCTCGTTTCCCCTAAACAAACCTTATTGGGTCTCATTGGTCCTCAACACAACTTATTGGTTACATACACACCTTATTGGCCCATCATTGGTTCTAAACACAACTTATTGGTTACATACACACCAATTGGGCCATCATTGGTTCTAAACACAACTTATTGGTTACTTACACACCTTATTGGGACTCATTGGTCCTAAACACATCAAATTGACCCATTTGACCCCAAATTGACCCATTATTTAATTTTTATCTTAAATCTTTTTATATAATTTATTTAGAATTATAATTCCCCAAAATTTAAGGGGGCGTTTAGTTGTGGAAAACAGGGGGTGTTTTCCATTTCTGTTTTCCAAGAAAACAAGGAAAACAGAAAATAGTGTTTTTTGAATTTTAACTAAAAATGGAAAACACCTTTTTTACTGTTTTCTAGGAAAACAGCTAGAAAACAGAAAATAGTGTTTTCTAAATTTTAACTAAAAATGGAAAACACCTTTTTTACTGTTTTCTGTTTTCTGTTTTATATTTTCGTTTTCCAAATATATACAAAAGAAAATGGGCGTTCATTTTCTAGGGTTTATACGCACAACCGCTCGACCTCTCCTCCGTTACCTCCGTCGCCGTCTGCTCCAACGCATCGTCAACGGATATCTAATGTAATGTAGAGATAGAAAACAGTTGATTTGAACATGTTTTCTAGTTTTCTAATTTTGAAAATGAAAATTCCATCTTTCAATCGGAAATGGGCGTTCTGTTTTTTTGTGTTTAGGGTTTTTGATCGTCTCTGCATGAGTTGTTGATCGGATTGCAATTGTTGATCGTCTCTGTTTTCGAGGATTAGGGTTTTTGTTTAACAGATTGATTTAATAAACAAAAATAGATAAACAAGTATATAACAATAAGTGGATTTCATACTACTGATTCCAATTCCATACACAAAATTGTTTCCTAATTTACATGTTCATTCCTAAAAAAAAAAAACAGAGCAGTTGCGGGTTGAGGTTCACGGGAACCTAGATTCCATCTCCTCCATCAACTCCAAATGCCTACTCATTGCTTCTTGCCTCTGTTGAACCAACATTTGAAGTCTGGCATCGGAGACGCGTATCTCTTCTACCAGAAAAGTAGCCATCTGGTATCTTGATGGACTTGGTGGCTCTGTAAGTACCTGGTTGAGCAGGGACATCCCGTCTAAGACACTCTGTCTCTCTGCCCTGATAATCACCTCGTACCTGTCCAGGGTAGCAACAATCTTTATCTGCAAATAATGTTCAACTAATTCTTTCAAGCTTGCCATTTTCAGAAGGATTTGAGTGTTTTGAGAAAGGGTTTGTTAAGGATTTTGAGAAAAGGTTTGATAAGGATTTTGAAAAGGTTTTGATGTTGGAGGTGAGAAGTTTCTCATTACTGATCAAGTGGTATGGTTATATGTGCAAATCACTTGAGTATGCGTCTTATCAGATGTGTAATCACTAGAGTATACCATAGGTCTTATTTGATTAATTTCAAAATTAGCCACTGAGTTCATGAGGACTGCACATTATAATTGTTGGACTTTTGGTTATCCTACAAAAATTATTTTCACACGTTCTCCAACTGAAATTCCTACACGATATCAAAAAACCACTAATATTTTAATCACACGATCTGAAATTATCCGAAATTACTGTCACACGATCTCAAAAATCAAATTAACAAGTCAAAATTAAACGAAGAAAGTCAAAATTACCCACTGAGTTCATGAGGATTGAGGGAAGATGAACTAGAGTTCTTCAGGATTATAAAGAGTTATTCAGTAATAGAACCGGATGAACTAGAGTTTCTCAGGATCAAGAGTAATTTTCGTTTTAATTTATTTAAATATGATTCTAACTGGGCCCGCTAAATTTTAAAAGAGGCGGGGTAAATTAGAGCAAACTCAATTGAAAATTTCACATATCAATCGACAGAATTTTCCCTCCGTCCTATTACTTCTCCAATAAACAGGTTCACAGTAAAGATTATTGAAAAGGATTTTTAGTATTGATCGTTTTTAATCATCTTAATTTGTTGTTGTATCTGTTAGCAAAACAAACATGGATAAGTCTTGGATGAAAACCAGTAGAACCACGCAATCATATGCCGATGGAGTTAAATCATTCTTATTGTTTGCAGTTACCAATTTAGAGAGTAATGAAATTCCATGTCCCTGTGTTAATTGTCTAAACCATTACTCTTTTAAGGTTGATGATGTAGAATTTCATTTATTTTCAAAGGGATTCGATCAGACTTATAGAAGGTGGATTAAACATGGAGAGATAGACGAGCCCGCAGGAGAGGAGCTTCACACGGAATCATTTTTCGATTCCGGAGTTCCATTGGATGCAGCCGAAACAATAAAAATGGTCAGAGCTACTGAAGAAAATTTCGATGAGGACCATGAGAAGTTTCAAGAACGACTCATGGATGCTGAGAAGCCTCTGTATGAAGGATGCCATACCTTCACAAAGTTATCTGCCTTGGTTCAACTACTGAACTTGAAGACTAAGCATGGAGGATCAGATAAATTTTTTAATGAACTTTTAGTTTTGCTGAAACAGATGCTACCTGAAGGTAATGAGATTGTGAAGAATACATACGAGGCCAAGAAGATTTTGAAGTCAATGGGTGCAGGGTACACCAAGATACATGTGTGTATCAATGATTGTATTCTGTACAGGAAGGAGAACAAAGACCTAACTGTATGTCCAACTTGTGGTGAGTCCAGGTGGAAGGTGGATGAGAGGACTAAGAGACTATACGACAATACTCCTGCAAAGGTAATGTGGTATTTCCCCATCATTCCAAGATTGAAACGACTGTTTCAAGTGAAAAGAACAGCGGAGGATCTAAGATGGCATGCCACCAGTTCCAAAACACCCGGTGTGTTACGACACCCATCCGATTCACCGGCATGAAAAGCCATCGATGACAAATATCCCGAAATCGCTGACGATCCTAGAAGTCTTCGTCTTGGCATTTCAACTGATGGGGTCGACGTAAATAGAGGTAACAGAAATTACAGTGTGTGGCCGGTTCTATCTGTCATTTACAACCTTCCACCATGGTTGTGTATGAAAAGAAAGTTCATCATGCTTTCGTTATTAATATCGGGAGCGCCTAGAAACGATATTGATGTGTTTTTGGAACCATTAATTGATGACTTAGAGCTGTTATTCGAGGCAGGTGTGGAAACATATGATGCGTATGCGCAAGAACAGTTTACTATGCGTGCAGTTGTTTTATGGACGATTAATGACTACCCTGCACTTGGTACACTTTGTGGTTGCCCGTACAGTGGATTCCGTGGTTGTGTGGTATGTCGGGAAGAAACTAAATGCATTAGGCTTCCTTTCTCAGCCAAGCAGTGTTATGCTGGTCACAGAAGATATCTACCATATACGCATGCCTTCCGAAAGCAAACCGAGGCCTTCAATGGTAAACAAGAGTTGGAAGTTGCTGCTGATCCTATGACCGGAGAACAGATATACGAAGAAGTTCAACTTATCAGGAACAAATGGGGAAAGGGATTAAGGTGTACTGATTCAGAAATCCCAGAGACCTCAACCGGAAGAGTGGGGAAGATTGATAAGAGAAAAAGAAAGAACAAAGAGAAGCCACCATATTGGAAGAAATTCAATATATGGTTTCGAAGACTTAGATACTGGAGGCATAATAGTGTCCAACATTGTATTGATTTCATGCATATTGAAAAGAATGTGGCTGAGAGTCTTGTTGGAACTCTGCTCAACCTTCCCGGAAAGACGAAGGATGGACTGAATGCGAGAAAGGATCTGAACTTTTTGGGGTTAAGACCAGAGTTGCAGCCTAAACAGAACAAGAACAACATAGTACTTCCTGCAGCGTGTTACACGTTACAAAAAGATGAAAAGGAAAAGTTTTGTGACACGTTGTATAACTTGAAGGTTCCACAAGGCTATTGTTCTAACTTTTCTAGTTTGGTTAGTCTAAAGGACAAGAAACTTGTGGGGCTCAAGTCACATGACTATCATATGCTGATGCAACAGTTTCTGCCAATTGCAATTCGGTCAGTCATGCCTGAACCGACAAGATATGCTATTATAAGGCTCTGTTTTTTTTTCAAATCAATATGCAGCAAAGAGATCAACGTCGAAGAGCTAGACAAATTGCAAGCAGATCTTTGTGTCACACTATGCCTGCTTGAGAAATATTTTCCGCCATCATTTTTTGATGTTATGCTTCATTTGACGGTGCACCTTACTAGGGAGGTAAAATTATGTGGCCCAATATGCTTTCGATGGATGTATCCATTTGAAAGGTGTATGAAGGTAATTAAGGGCCACGTGAGAAACAAAACTTATCCAGAAGGGTGCATTGCTGAGGAGAACATTGTAGAAGAAACGATTGAGTTTCTCAGCGAATACCAAAAAAACATCACAACTATTGGTGTTCCAACTAAAAAGCATAGCAGTGCGGATGGAAGTCCTGGGTCAGCTGGTAGATCAGTTGAAGTCTCTCCAGAGCTCCTATCGAAAGCGCATTTATTTGTGTTGCTAAATACGCCTGAAATTGAGCATTATATCGAGTAAGTAATTTAGATTATTAACCTTTTTTTATCTGTTTAATTAATTATAAACTTTTATAGATAACTTCAATTCATGTAATTGCAGAGAACACATGAAATTTTTGGAAAAGGAACATCCTGGTAGTAGACTAAATGACCTGACTAAGAAGCAGAGCACAACATTTGGTAAATGGTTACGCAACAAGGTCAGCTAAATTTGCTTATTGTTTTAATTCCGGATGAACTGTAACTTTCCTGAACAACTGACCTGAGTTGTCCGGAACAACTCTATTTTCTATCCGGATGAACTATAACCTTCCTGGTGAACTGAAACTATTTTCTTATAGTTTTAATTCCGGATGAACTGTAACTTTCCGGAACAATTGACCTGAGTTGTCCGGGATAACTCTATTTTCTATCCGGATGAACTATAACCTTCCTGGTGAACTGAAACTATTTTTCTTATAGTTTTAATTCCGGATGAACTGTAACTTTCCGGAACAACTGACCTGAGTTGTCCGGAATAACTCTATTTTCTATCCGGATGAACTATAACCTTCCTGGTGAACTGAAACTATTTTTCTTATAGTTTTAATTCCGGATGAACTGTAACTTTCCGGAACAACTGACCTGAGTTGTCCGGAACAACTTTATTTTATTTTTGGAAGAGCTATAATCTTCCTATTCCTAATGAACTCTCCTGATGAACCTACTATGAATTTCAGGTTGAAAAGGAGATGGCGGAGTCCCCAGAAACTATATCAGAGACCGTTAGGTGGATTTCACATGGTCCGCACAGAAGCGTGAGGAAATATGAAGTATATGACATCAATGGCTATTCATTTCGTACAAAATCTCGAGACGGTAGGGTTTACCAGAACAGCGGGGTTGGTGTAGAGGTAAATGACATGCACATCTCTAACGAGGTCTTAACCTATGGAAAAAAACCTTACTATGGGGTTTTAAAAGAGATATGGCTACTAGATTACCATATTAAAACCATCCCTCTATTTATGTGCGACTGGGTTGAGAATACACAGGGGGTCAAAAAAGATAGTCTTGGTTACACTTTGGTCAACCTTAAAAGACTAGGTCACAAGGAGGACCCGTTCATTTTCGCGTCACAAGCACAACAGTTGTTTTACGTCAAAGACCAGCTGGATAAAAAACTGCATATTGTCTTTATGACACCTCCCAGAAATTACAGAGATTATTATGAAGACGATGCCAATGAAGAATTTAGTACGGTAGTTTTTCCTCACAACGATAATGTATTGCCATCCGTAGATGCACGTCACAATGTTTACCATAGAGCTGACTGTACTGGAATGATATTACGAAAAAACAACGGTTAATTGATCATCATTGTAATGTTTTTGAATCTTAGCAAACTACAGTATCAACAATATTTGTTTTTTTTCTTTATGTATTCTGGAATATATATTATGGATCTTAATTTTGAGTCAAGTGTTTCCTTTTTTTGATTGTGCCTGCAGGTCTCCTCTCTTTGACCAAACCAGAGTCAATAAAAGTCAAAAATAAACAAACAAAATCAACTGCTGCTTTAACAAACACAATTACATACATAATCCAAAGGGTATGATTCCATTAATACATTGATCTATAAAATTACAACTGAAAAACTACTAACTTAAAAGGGAGAAGAAGCGACTGAAGAAAAATCCCTCTTTGCTGCTCACATGCACTTGCTTCTGATCAAGTGAAAAGAGAGAACAAGTCCCTCTTTGCTTTCTCACATGCAATTGCTTATGATCAACTGAAAATGGTGAAGAAGTGGCTGAAGATAAATCGGGTTCATGGGGCCAAAAGGGAGAAGAAGTGGCCGAAGAAAAATCAGGCACGTGGGACCAAAAGGGAGAGAAGCACCTGAAGAATACAAGTCCTGCAAACCTCAACATGTGCCCTTACTGCTGACTGTTATAAAATTACACAATAACTTAAAATCTGCTCTCAGTAAAGCATTTGTATGAACCATTAGAGACTCCTCGTCTCCATGGTTTCCACAATAACTTAAAATCTGCTCGCAGGAGATACAGAGTGCAATCTTTCCCTGCACAAGAAAAAATTACCAAATCTGAGACGAAAATTTCAATCGAATTTCAGTGGTGAAGATGATAACTTACCGTTTTCCACATACGGATGACGCCAATTCCACATTTTTTGCCGTCGATGATGGACGAAAAACAGAGAGAGAAAGACTGGGAGAAAAGGGTCATGGTGGAGATGATGATGAAAACTGATACAGAGATAGCTAATATCGATACTCGAGGGGCGTGGTAGATGGAGATTTGAAAGATAAAGTAAATGAAATAGTAATGATTACAAGCGCCGTACACTGTTGGTATTCTTCTTTTAGCCACCTAAAATTAATATACCGTGACCATTTGTCATAATTTGTCACGCAACCAATGTTTAATATGAGTGGCCATATCACAAGATAATCAAACATGATAAACATATATAACCATCATATATTCAATTATAACTACTAATATCATAACTAAAAATAAACATATAAAACATTGTTCTTAATTTGTTCATAATTAAACTAAACCCTGATTAATCATCCGGATCACTGCAATCTTCGGATATGTATCCTGAACTTGCATCGTCATCATCATGATCATCATCATCATCATCTTCTTCATCTTCTTCATCTTCTTCATCTGCTTCATCTGCTTCATCTGCTTCTTCATGATCTTCTTCATCATCTTCTTCATCTTCTTCTTCATCTTCTTCTTCGGGTTCATTGAATTTTGTATCAAGGACACGAAATAATTTCGCTGTCTCAACATGGTAGGCAAAACAATTAGGAATCTTTTGCGCATGGAGTTGCTTCAGGATGTTCTCATCATTGTGTTTTGTTTTGGTCAAAAACTGCCTAAGCAATTAGTTGATCAAACTTTGTATGTGAGGTAGCGTGTTTGATGTAAATTAAGATGAAAAGTGTAATTGCTATAATAGACACGAGGATGTAACGAGGGAAAATCCAAGTATCCTTGAGTATCCTCAAGGAGCCTGGCAAAAAACCTCGGGGGCCGGTTCAAAGTACCTGCCTCCTAAAACTTTTATATAATCGAAAGTACTGGTTACAAAGTAAATGAGCTCGAATTCTAAGTGTTGCAGAGAATTGTAATCGTAAAGATTGTGTGTGTGTGTAAGCCTAGAGCTCTGTTTAAATACGAAATACATAGCAACTAACTTTCCTAAAAAATAGCAACTAAGTCCACGTTCGCCAACTAGCCGTTTGAATCCCAACCGACCCATGATTCTGTTGATAGACCGAGTCTTTAGGACACGTGATGAATGACCAAGTCAACCTGCGAGTAACAAACAATAGAGAAGCAACCGTTAGTAAGTAAATATTATTCAGGATCCTTACCATGAAGTGCCTACGAGCTGATGCGAGCTGCTTATCGTCTCCTGAATTCTAGTACCAACAATTGCCCCCAAATTTTTGGCAGTTGGTGCATGCGAGACAGCTGTCGAAAATTTGAATTCGTGGCTTATCGCTAAGTAACTATGATTTGATGGGGAGATGCTTCTGAAAAGGCTGAGAAGGAGGCTGAGCCGGAGGTCGAGAAGGAAGCTGAGAAGGAAAAGGGCAAGGGCAAGGAGGTTGAGCAGGCGGAGGCTGCTGGTGATAAGCTGGGCGATGAGGACGATGCAACGGTCTGAGCCCGCTTTTTTAGTTTGTTTGGTTCATGGTCAGGTTCAGGTTCAGTAAACAATATTTGTGGTGAAGCTTTTGTAAACAATGGTAGTGGTGAAACAAAAACAACGGTAGTTTAACTTTTTTGGGGGCTTGGATGGAGGGACCTTGAGTTTCAAGGCGAAGTCCAAGCTCCTTTAGACAATATAGTTGGCCTCAGGTGGAGGGATCTTGGGTTCCAAGACGAAGCCTGGGGTCAACTTCTCTGATTTCCTGCATAAATATGACTCAGTAGTATTTTGATCATCATGGTGTGCCGTGTATGCTTTTAATTATTTTGAAAAATGTTTGAATGAGGATCCTACAGGATGCTCAGCATAGTTTAGTTGAAAAACTCAAAAGTTTATTAAAATTTTGCCAATGTTAACAAACCATGATGCCATCTAACACTTAGTAATAAAAACATGTACCAAACGCAGTACCAATATAACCTGTTCAAGAATACTCCAACCGTAGAAGTAGTCAGGATCGCCAGGGATCCTTAGGAATCCTTAAGATAGACTTGATGAAACTCCGATAGAACTGAGAATATTCTTTTAAGGCACGAAATGCCTCAAAAACCTTGAGCACTTGTGAATAAGTTAAACTGGGGTCAAGCCCAACTTTGTACTCTCGTGGTGTAAAACGTTTTATAAATCTTGGGTCTAAGCCAACTGGGGTCAAGCCCAAAACTTGAGAGACACGAATATGTCTAAACCTTTAGTTAATGTGAAAACATTAAAAACCTTTGCTAATCTGAGGACAAGCTCAAAAATACTTGGGACTAAGCCAACTGGGGTCAAGCCCAAAACTTGAGAGACACGAATATGTCTAAACCTTTGTTGACATGAAAATGCCAAAAACCTTAGAATCTTTGAGATGACACGTCTGCCATCCATTTTGAAGTGCACTCTATGGCCAACAGTGATGAAATTATCAGCCACCCTTAGATGGACTGGTCGCACCACCTTGAACCACAGGCCACCATCATGCGCTCCTGGCGAGGGTCTTGCGCTCCTGGCGATTCCCATTAGTGAACGAGAAGGTGAAAACCTCCTAAACCTTTTGACAGCATTCAGAATGCTTTAGACTTAGAAGAGGTGATCAGCCTCTAGCTTATGGTAGGACGCTCGGAGCACCTACAAAACACTTCAAGGCTCGGTGAGGGGTGGGTGTTAGTTTTGCTAACACCCCTCCGATGCCTAAGTCAGTACACATTCCACAAAGATAATAATGTGAAAATGAAATAAAGGTAAAAATCATACCTGAAGTTCTCGAAGTTTGGACAAGGATTCTCTGATATGCTCAAAGGGTCCAAAGAGAACTTACATAAAATATAACTTCAGATGAATTGCATTCCAAGCTCTTGGGAGCAGCTCACCTTCCACGGTAGCTAGCCTGTATGCTCCTTTTCCAGCTTCTGAATCCACCAGGTAGGGTCCTTCCCATTTAGGCGCGAGTTTCCCATGTGCCGGATTGGTTGTATTTTGAAAAGCTTTCCTGAGTACCAGATCTCCTACTTGAAATCTTCTGATTCTGAGATTCCTGTTATAAGATTTGGCTATCTTTTGCTGGTATGCTGCCATCCTAAATTTTGCGAGGTCTCTGATTTCTTCAATTGTTTCAAGATCTTCAAGGAGCTCTTGCTTGTTTGCTTCAAAATCCCGGCAGCTTGTTCTCGCAGTTGGCATCACCATCTCAGTAGGAATTACAGCTTCGGATCCAAACACTAAGGAAAATGGTGTTCGACCAGTAGCATTCTTGGAGGTCGTTCTATCAGCCCATAATACGAAAGGCAGCTCTTCAGCCCATTTTCCCTTCTTGTCTCCTAGCTTCTTCTTGAGGTTATTGATGATAATCTTATTGCTCGATTCTGCTTGGCCGTTAGCTTGTGGATGTATGGGAGTTGAAGTTACCATCTTGATGCCCCATGCCTCACAAAAACTTGTTGTCCTTTTTCCAATAAATTGAGATCCATTGTCGCACACTATTTCTGATGGAATTCCAAATCTTGTCAAGATATTCCTTTTGATAAAGGAAATTACTTCCTTTTCTCTAACTTGAACAAAAGCTTCGGCTTCAATCCACTTAGAAAAGTAGTCTGTCATAGCCAGCATGAAGACTTTTCCTCCAGGTGCTACAGGCAGCTTACCAACTATATCCATTCCCCATTTCATGAACGGCCATGGAGATGATATTGAATGGAGCGGCTCAGCAGGCTGATGGAGGATGTTGCCGTGCCGCTGACATGCATCACACTTCTGAACAAAGGCCATAGCATCCTTCTTCATGGTGGGCCAGTAGTATCCTGTTCTTAATACTTTTGAATATAGTGATCTGCCCCCAGTGTGATTGCCACAATCACCTTCATGAATATCCTGAAGTACCGCATGTGCTTCAGGCTGCTCGAGGCATCTCAAGTATGGTCCTGCAAGAGATTTCTTGTATAAGATACCATTTATTATTGAATATGGAATTACCTTTGTTCGGAAGAGTCTAGAGTTCTCGTTTTTGGGGATTTCTCCTTCTTGAATAAATTTCTTGATAGGATAGGTCCAGGATTGTTGAGGATCCTGAGAGTCTGTCATTTCTTGATCTTTATCTGTTGCAACATCATTAACTTCTTGTTCTTCAATTGCCGGTGTCAGGATGTGAGTTATGGGAATCTTGACACCTTCTGGGATCCTTAAAGATGATGCTAAATTTGCCAAAGCATCAGCTTCTGCGTTTTCTTCTCTAGGTACCTGTGATATGCTACAATATTCAAAGGATAATGCTAATTGTTTTACAAGGTCTAGATATTTGGTTAGCCTTTCGCCTTTCACTGCATAGGATCCATTAAATTGGTTAGTTAATAACAAGGAATCAATAAAAACTTGAATGTGTTGGATACCCATATCTTTAGCGAGTTGTAATCCTGCAATTAAAGCTTCGTATTCGGCTTCATTATTAGTAGCCTTGAATTCACAGTGGATAGATAGAGGGATAATGTCCCCCTGTGGCGATTTCAGTAGCGCACCCAATCCTGTACCTCTAACATTAGATGCTCCATCTGTATACAAGACCCAGCTGCCTGAAGCTTCTTCGAGCTGCTTGACTTCTAGTTCAACTTCTGGCAGTATGTCGCTGCTGAAATCAGCCACAAAGTCTGCTAAGGCCTGTGACTTGATCGCTGTTCTTGGTTCATATATGATGTCATAGGCACTTAATTTAACTGCCCATTTCGCCATTCTTCCAGACATCTCTGGCTTTCTTAGGACACACTTAATAGGATAGTTAGTTTTCACATAAATAACATGAGTTTCAAAATAATGCCTTAACTTTTGAGAAGCCATAACAAGGGCTAAAATTAATTTTTCTAAATAAGAATACCTGGTTTCAGCATCTAGCAATGTTTTGCTTACATAGTATACTGGATGCTGCTGCCCCTCATGATCCTTCACAAGCACAGCACTTACTGAGCTGCCTGAAACTGCTAGATAGAGAGACAGTGGCTCGCCTTTAACTGGTTGCATCAGAAGCGGAGCGGATGACAGGTATTCTTTCAAGGAGCTCAGAGCTGCTTCATGCTTCTCACCCCATTCAAACTTTTTGTTTTTCTTCAATATGTCATAGAATTCTTTGCTCTTTTCGGAAGATCTTGATATGAATCTGTTAAGTGCTGCTACTCTTCCAGTCAATCTTTGAACTTCTTTAACATTTGTTGGAGACTTCAAGTTTATAATAGCTTGTATCTGCTCGGGGCTGGCTTCAATTCCCCTTTCAGTAACCATAAAGCCTAAAAATTTGCCGGCTCTTACTCCGAAATGGCACTTGGAAGGATTCAATTTCATGTTGAATTGGTCCAAGATATCAAAAGCAGCTTCAAGATCTCTAGGGTGGTCCTTCGTTTTTTTTGATTTCACCACCATATCATCGATGTATACTTCCATGGTGTCCCCCAGCTTGTCTTTAAACATCATGTTGACTAGCCTTTGGTATGTAGCACCTGCATTTCGTAAACCAAAAGGCATTGCAATATAACAATAAATACCTGTGGGAGTCATGAAGGCCGTGTCTTCCTGATCTGATGGTTCCATTTGAATTTGTTGAAAGCCCGAAGATGCATCCATAAAAGTCAACATCTCATGCCCGGCAGTCGCGTCCACCATAGAATCAATATGTGGTAGAGGGAATGGGTCTTTTGGACAGGCCTTGTTTAGGTCTGTGTAGTCTACACATACCCTCCACTTACCATTCTTCTTTTGGACTACCACCACATTAGCCAACCAGCGAGGATACTTGACTTCTCTGATCATTCTTGATTTGAGCAGCCTGTCAACTTCCTCTTGGATTATGATGTTTCTCTCAGGAGCGAACTTTCTTCTCTTCTGATGTATTGGCCTGAAAGATTCATCTATACCAAGTTTATGAGTAATAATATCTTTGGATATACCTGTCATGTCTTCATGTTTCCATGCAAATGTTGTGACTCTGGATTTTAAGAGGCTCACGAGCTGCTCCTCAGTATCCTCAGGAATATTTGTTCCTACCAGCACTTTGATTTCAGGATCTTCAGGATTGAGTTGAACTTCTTTGGTCTCCAATTCCTTTGTCATCTGAACTCTTCGTGCTGGTTTCTTTAATTGCTATGCTGGCTTTGACTTGATAGTGTTCTTCATAGCAGAAGTGTAGCAGTCTTTGGCTTCTTGTTGATCACTTAGTATTCTTACAACTCCCCAAGGTGTGGGAAGCTTCACACATTGATGATAGGTAGATGGAACTGCTTTCATGTCATGGATCCATGGCCTTCCCAAGATTACATTGCAACAAGGCAGGGAATCAATAACGCAGAATTTCTGCATGGAATTGACTCCTTCTACGTAAACAGGAAGTCTGATGTCTCCAACCGTATGCTTGGTTTCTCCGCTAAATCCTACTAGTACTGAGGATCTTGGAATTATCTCTTCTTCGGGAATGCTCATCTTCTTAAGCACGTCCAATTGAATAATGTTGACTGAACTGCCATTGTCTATCAGGATCCTGCGAACATAATGGTTAGCAATACATAATGTAATTACCAGACTGTCATGATGAGGATCCTGGATGTCCTGCTTATCAGTTTCGTCAAAAGAAATGACTTTGTCTTCAGTCAATATTGCATTCTTCTTTGGTCGACTGCCTTGATCCATTTTAGCCTCCTTGGCATGTCTTTTTGCTGATGAGAAAGAGGCTCCACATATGTCAGATCCTCCGGAGATGAAGTTGATCACTTTGGCATCTGCTGGTGGTGATTGCGCTCTTTTGGGCAGCTCAGCAGCTTCTTGAGTTTTACTCTTTTTTCTGCCGAACAATTCTTTGAGATGCCCCTTGCTGAGCAGGTAACTGATTTCTTTTCGAAGTGCTATGCAATCATCTGTTAAGTGCCCAAAGTCTTCGTGGTAGGCACACCATTTAGACTTATCTTTCCATGATCCTTGTTTATCCGATTTTCTTGGCCACCTGGCTTTATCACCTAGATCCTGCAAGGCACATAACAAACCACTTGTGTCAACCGAAAAGCAATAATCAGATACCTTTGGGAAGTTCTCTTCGTCGTCTTCCTCTTCCACTTCGTTGACCCTTGGATTATCATTACGATAATAGGGTTTGTTTCTTTGTTGTTTTCCGGGAGAGTTTGTCCTTCTGCCCGACGTTTCTTCACCTCTTTTTTGGATCTTCTTATCGTCTTCCAACCTGATGAACCTCAGTGCCCTTGTTCTGACTTCATCAAGGTTCCTGCAAGGAGTCATAACCAAATCATCATAAAATCGGGAATCCCCTCTAATCCCCATTTTGAAGGCTTCTACAGCAGCAGCCATATCCAAGTTAGGGATATCTAGAGCTTCTCGACCAAATCTGGCCACATAATCCCTTAGGGATTCACTGGGCTTCTGAACTATCCTGTACAAATCACCAGTGAGCTTCTCAAAGCTCCTGCTGCAAGAAAACTGGTTATTAAACAAGTTAACCAAGTGGGGAAAAGAAGTAATAGTGTTAGGAGGGATACTGAGTAGCCATTTCAAGGCTGGTCCTGTCAGTGTTGAACCAAATCCCTTGCATAAGCAAGCTTCTTTGATGTTTGCAGGAATGGGGTTGATCTCCATTCGCTCCCTGTATTGTGCCACGTGCTCCTCAGGATCTGTGGTTCCATCGTAGAGTTTCATATTGGGGGTCTGAAATCTTTTCGGTATCTCTACGTCACAGATGGGCCATGCAAATCTGGAAATCCTGTGGCTGCCCGCTGGCACTTCAGGAATTGGACGAATAACACCAGGAACACTTGAGATCATGTCTTTCAACCTCTGAAGTTCCCTGGCGATGACGGGGTCAATACCTGCATCCTGCACAATTCCTTGGTTAGGGTTAGTATAATAATTATCAAAGTTGTTACCAGCCCTGGAAGTTTGTAGAGGGATTTGAGGTTCATATCCAGTATCTCTAACGACGGTTGGCTCAGTTGTAGTCTCCACTTGCATGGGGATGAAGTCTCCCTCATGCATCTCCTGAGATGAACCTGGGAACGTGCCTGCAGAGACAGTAGGGTTAGAAAATAAGGATCCTTGAGGATCCTGAGCAGCTCGGAAGCGGCTCCGGTATGGTTGGAATGGCTGTGATGAGGATCCCTGTGGCATCTGTGGAGTAGGCATTGCTGATTGCTGACTCCAAGGCTCATGTAGGTTTGTTGCCGCGAATTGTTGTGGTCGAGATGCAGATTGATGCATTGAGACTGCTGGCACCCGATGGTTTAAAAACCCGGCTGGTTGCTGATTTGAGCATCTCGGCGGCTGCTGACTTCCATATTCGCTGTAGTAAGGTTCAGGGGGCTGCTCAGAGTAGAATCCAGAGTATTCCAAATCCATCATCCTGGAAGTCTTCTGATGCCGAGTGCCTGAGGATCCTGCAGTGGTAACTGTTGCAATACCTGACTTTTGAACAGTAGAGGGATTTACTTTCTGTTTCGGCTGCTCCGATATTTCCGGAGAGTTGAACCCGAATGATTTTGGGATCAAAGGGCTGATTTCCTCTACTGGTTTCTTCGATTTCTTCAATTCCATGATCTCCTTCATCATTCTCTCGTTGGTTTTGGTTTGTTCATCCGCATGGGCCTTCATTTGCCTGATCAAAACATAGAGATCGTTATTAGAAATAGTAGGGTCAGTGGACGTACCTTGAGATCCAGTAAAAGTGGGGTATTCCACTCCTTTAGCATTAGTATCAGCCACTTTCTTCGTCAATGGGGGGAGACCAGCGTTGACAGCGGGCTTAGAGGATGAAACAGACTTTGAGGTAAATTTTGGTTGAGTCGACATTTTCAAGAATCGGTTATGGGAAGAAGATCAAGGCTCTTAATCGAATCCAAACACCGTTTGCCCCACGGTGGGCGCCAAATTGTTTTGGTCAAAAACTGCCTAAGCAATTAGTTGATCAAACTTTGTATGTGAGGTAGCGTGTTTGATGTAAATTAAGATAAAAGTGTAATTGCTATAATAGACACGAGGATGTAACGAGGGAAAATCCAAGTATCCTTGAGTATCCTCAAGGAGCCTGGCAAAAAACCTCGGGGGCCGGTTCAAAGTACCTGCCTCCTAAAACTTTTATATAATCGAAAGTACTGGTTACAAAGTAAATGAGCTCGAATTCTAAGTGTTGCAGAGAATTGTAATCGTAAAGATTGTGTGTGTGTGTAAGCCTAGAGCTCTGTTTAAATACGAAATACATAGCAACTAACTTTCCTAAAAAATAGCAACTAAGTCCACGTTCGCCAACTAGCCGTTTGAATCCCAACCGACCCATGATTCTGTTGATAGACCGAGTCTTTAGGACACGTGATGAATGACCAAGTCAACCTGCGAGTAACAAACAATAGAGAAGCAACCGTTAGTAAGTAAATATTATTCAGGATCCTTACCATGAAGTGCCTACGAGCTGATGCGAGCTGCTTATCGTCTCCTGAATTCTAGTACCAACATGTTTAATCACAGATTTGTGGGACTTGAAGGATCTTCTTCTCCTGTTACTGTAAACCAAAAAAATACGGTTATGCTTCACATACCAGTATTTAAGGGAGCGTTGATTATCAGCCATTTGATACAAGAATTGGTGTAAACGAATTGGTGTAGAGAATTTGAGATCAAGAAAGGAATGGCGGTAAAAAGGAAAATAACAATGATGATGATATATAGGGTAGCGGATTTTAACCCGCTCGAATTAATTGGTACAATTGAAAAAAGCGCGTTGTTTTAGAGGGAAACAAATCTTCTCTTTTTCGCCACGCGTTTAATATTACCGTGACCATAAAATAGATTTTTATCACTCACAACCTACCATTTAGTCACGGTTAATATATGTGGCCATAGGTAATAGATTTTTGTCACTCACAACCTACCGTGACCATTAGTCATCTAATATTTAGTCACACAACCTAATAACAGTGGCCATATGTACTAGCTTTTAGCTACATAACTAAGTAAAAAGCGTGGCCATTGCTCACATTTAGCCACGCATAAATAGTTTTGTTTTCTTTTAATTTACTAAGTAATAAAATCTACTCTTCCGTCACACAACATTATTTAAGCGTGGCCATACATTCCTTTTTGGTCACACGAATAAAAAATCATAAAAATTCCGTGGCCGTTTGGTGCATTTCGCCACTCTTTTTTAAGTGTGACAAATAAGTGCCACATGTTTTTGTAAAACAGTGGCTAAAGCCACTGCACCTGATTGTTGTTTGTCACATAAACAAAAAAATACGTGGCTAAAAGGGTCCAAAGGCTATATATTTGGCCACGGGTACAAAATATGTGTGGCTAAAACGAGAATTTCTTACCTTTGGCCACGCTTTTTTCAAAACAGTGGCTATGCGTTATCAAAAAAACCGTGGCCAAAGCCACTTTTTGACGTAGTGTGCCTTATTGGCCTTCTCACCGTTGGCCCCCGGTTTATGTGTTCGTTGCAGTTCGCTTTCTTGCTTTGGTGACAACCGGCTTGACGTCTTTACCTTATTAGCTATGGATGATGGTTACTAGTGTCTGGAGAGCCGTTTGGATGTTTATAAGTTTAAGTAGAGTAAAATAGAGTTTTCATATCATTACGCAGCGAAATAAAAGTATTCAGCATTACAGATGTCAAATCGTCTACCAAACACTAGTTAAAAGATTTTGATACATGACACCGTTAACTGTTATGTAAGAAATCTCCAAAAGGGTTGGTTAACCATGCCTCCAAATTATGCAAGTTCCTAAGGAAATGCAGATCTAGGCAGATGCAGGAAAGATCAAGTACCTGAGAATTCATATACTAAAACGAGTCAACATAAAGTTTGTGAGTTCACAGGTTTAGCTTACATGCAGTAAAAGGTTTGATAACCAAGATTTAAATTAGGTTATGCTATTAGTTGGCAGTTGATTAGACCTGTTTATATGTTACTATGAACCATGAATTCCAAAACTAACTGATTACCCACTCATGGTATATCTTTGTCCATTAATACCGCATGGCCAGATATAACTGTATGTACTCCTTTGACTTATAAAACGGAGTCAGGATTGGAACGACCAATCAGAGTAGGAGCGTTAACTTAATAGATCTATTCAAGAGTCATCGTTTCTCGTGATAATTAATCGGATTCAATTAATAGTGAGGTTTCATTATAACATGAATGAACATGAAACAACAGGATATGGAAATGAAAAGCTCACATAATTAAATAAGGTAACAGTAAGTCTGATTATCTATCATAGTGATGGTTATATGAATTCTCCATCAAGTATTTAAAACAGTTTAAAAGAAAGGGGTCGTGAAGACTCACTTGAGTAGGTCTCCAGGTGACACAGTAAAACAAAGATAAAAAGTCCTAAATAATTATAAGACATCTTAGTTTCAAGAAATTGGGTTGGCATCTAAGTCATTCCAATTTTGTTGGTCAAGTCTTGACGTCATGATTGCCTTAGGGTTTCTCAGTTACAAATACTATTTACAGTTGCGTAAATATCCGGATATGCGTACGTTTAGAAATGATGGATTCTATATGTATTTTTAGTTCAAGAAAAATATATAAATATTCCTAAAATTCTCTAAGATAGATAAATATTTAAGTAAATAAATATTGTTATGAAATTATAACTTTTCATAGAAAAATTAACTTCATTTGGTTTAGAGAGTCCAAAACCGGGTGTTTTTGTGGTATTTACCGAATATGCGATATTTATCAGTTTTTGTCAAGAATCACACGCAGTCATAAAAATAAGTTCATTTCTAGTCAAATATTCCAGAAATAATATTTTAAAAGTCAATCATCATAGTTTTGTCGGTTTTACCGGTAATGCGTCGGTTTGACCGGTTTTAATTCTCAAAACACTTTAATTAACCTACCTTGTCCAAAATAACATACCTTACTTATAATTAGGTTTCCGGGCCCGTAGAGTGTCTTTTTTCATCACGGTTTGTTTTCCCAAATTCAAGTCTTTCACTAAGGAATCTTTTGGTAGGTCTTAGGTATCATTTTTTATGTCACAACCTACTGTTCTCCATCCTAAATTTTATGATCAAGATGGTAGGTAAGTTTGGGGCTAAAATCATGGGTTAAATTGTGTACTTTTCATGTTAAAATGTCCTTATTGTGAGTTTAAGCTTATGTAATCCTCCTAAACATCAAAATGCTATAATTTGAATATTTTAGTGAGGCTAAACCGAGCCATAGGTTCCCAAGGGTTCAACAAACACCAAATTTCATCATTACTACCAAAATACATAAGTAAATCATATATTTTTTGGCTTCTACACATGTGTACATGAACATTCTCCATGGACCTAAGTGTTGTACATGTTTGTGTTAAGAAATCACTAGAAAGTTCATAGATGAGTAAACTACACATGATATCTTGAACAAAATTAAACAAAGTAAGCATCTATGAAATAAAACTTGAGTTTAGGCACCAACATGAGTCAAGACTTGTTAGAGGAGTGTTCTAGACATGAAAATGGTCTAAGAATATGTGCTAGATCATAGTTGGTAACAAGAAAATAGGAAATGGGTTCACTAACTTGGTGGAAATCCAAAAAATGGTGATGATGGAGGTGATTCCAACTTTCTTCTTGTTCCTAGCACCTTTTGGCTTCAAGAAATGGTGAGGTTTGATGAAGCTTTTCTAGAGAGAGAGTAGAGAGACAGGGGGCGAACGGTTCAGGAGCAAGAGAGAGAGAGGTGGGAGCAGGTTTTCTCCTTGGGGTTTGGTGTGAAATGAGGTAAAGAGTCATAGTGAGGTTTAAGTATGTAAATTAAATAAGGATTGAGGGGTGTTTGGATTCGTTTTGGGAGGAGGGGACGGGTAGAAGAACTAAGAGAGGGGGAGATAGGGGTATTTGGGGTGATAAAGTGTATGGATAACACTTGAAATGTTATAAGTGTTAGTGTGTGTGTGGGTTGTATGTTAACCAAAAGGAAAAAGAGGAAGGAGATGGGTTCAAGCTCCCTTGATCACCTGTTCGATTTAAGGAGCACACCAGATGAGAGTCCAACTTGTTTACATTTGAGTTGTGGGTGTTTGTGGCCTAGGTCGGTTCCAACAAATGAGAGAGAGAGGAGTGTGTTTCAAGTTTTGATGGGAAACTATTATCCCTTGGGTAATAGATGGGTGTACTTGAGGGGACAACATCATCCTACAAGTTGTGCATGGGAGGCTAGGTGTGTAAGTCTTGATGTGTTAAGCATCTTCATGGGTCAAAACAAGTAAGACAAAAGAAAAAGGTGGTCTTGGTTGTGTACAAGAAACAGGAAAAGAGAGAGCCAAGGTGGCGGGTTCAAATCCAAGGGGAACCAGGTCACGAGGAAAGGAAAGAAAGAAAAGGGAAAGAAGGACGAGTGGCGGATTTTCGGTCGAAAACCATGGAGAGGGCCGAAAACCGGTTGGGGGGAGGGGTCGAATGGGTTAAGATGACGGGTTGCATGGGGTTAACGAGCCATGTGATGAGTGTTGTCTAGACACACTATATTTCATTTTAATTCTCTTTTAAAAACACCGTTTGAGAGCATAAAACATATTGATCTAATGAGTTTTAGTGTTTAATTTGCTATGGTGTGAATGAGCTAAAACGGTGTAATTAAGTTAAACCCTAACTATAACACGTTAATGTGTCAAGCTTTATTATAATTTCTTTTATAAATGTTATCTATTTATTTCAAAGAAAAATATATATTAGAAAATACAAAATAAAAAGTTAAAAGCTTGATCTGTTTGTTTTCGTGAATAACAATTAACAGGAGAAGAAATTGGGCTCTTGGCCCAAATGACATCATGAAAATAAAAATAAAGAAGGGAGTTCGACATTCGGGATTTTGAAGGGCAGCCGTACGCAGAAGGTTTGGTTTGGTGGAAGGCTGACGGCAGAAGGGGTACCAGCCCTAGGCTGCGCACAAGGAACTTTTACAAGAGTCCGAAGATCACAATCATTAGAGAAAGGGGTGATTTCTTTTTAGTAGTTTTCATATTTTAGTTTGTATAACAATCTTAATATTTAGTTCGTTAATGCTAATAAAGAATTTCGTAGTGACAATGTCTGAATTCTTTGCTATCATAATTGGCTAAATTTTATGTGATCATACTTAGGTGTAGGGTTCTGTCAATTTTCTGATTGTTCTTGATTGTTTATGTACCTAGGATCGGTTTAGTGGGTAAATCGAGTCTGGGTTAGTTTTTGTAAAGGTTCACACGTCACAACCCTTAATTGTGAATGAATCCGGTAACTCGCACGTTATAACCATTTAAGTTAGAACTCGAGATATCATAGGCTACTCCTTCGCACCGTCCCCCTTAAGGACGTCCTATTTAATCAATTAAGAGATATCTGGATTTTGTAAACCTGAACCCTAGGTGTGATCATATTTGTTTTTCATTATTATTCTTGTTTATAGTTTTTATTTGCAAATCAAAAATCAAACTTTTACACTTCTTAGCTTTTTATTTTAATTTAGTTAAAAAAAATCAGATAAGATATATAACAATAACCACATGCTCCTCGTGGATACGATACCCGACTTACCATGTCTATAGGTAAAGTTAGGTTTTTGCATGACCCCAACGACAAGTCATCACCATGCACACGGGTCGGTTAATCGGATGGGTTCACTCGAATGTTTTCGGGTTTAATTCATGTATACGGATACGAGGTTAACGATAAAAATGATCACAAGTCTTGATATATCCAAATGATAATATTGTTGGTGTCTAAAGTTTTATACAAGTTTTAGTTTTCAAAAGTGATAATTATAGAAGTTATAATTCGTCACGTTGAATTAATAATTTGTTATCAGAACGTTTTAACAATAAACGTACAAAAGACTTGTTTATATAAGAAGCGTCGGGAAACAATTGAGATCCCAAGATGATGGAATAATGAACCTTTATATTTTACTACAAAGGTGATAGGAAATATATAGTTTTCCGTAAACGTTTCTTATTATTAAAATTCCACCGATTATGCATATGATATCATTGATATTAAGGATAAATCGTCAAACGATTATGTAGGGCTACGTCAAAACTACAATTAAGTTTGTACATTCCAGTATCTAAATATTAAAATTTAGGGCAATGCATATATAATCATATAATAGACAAAATATATATTATTGTTTGACTTAGGGAAACTTACGGGGTGTCTGTGACACCCGGTCCAAAAATCAGGTCAAACTCTCTCTCCGTTGACTTTTGTTGACTTTTATTATGTGATAATTATGTGATTACTGTTTTAAACCGCATGATTAACTACGTTTAGTTAAATGATTAACTGATTTAAATAACGCGTTAAATTAACGTGAAATATGAAAGGCTCGTATTATTAAAAGTGGAACTTTAATAATAAAGAATTAAATATAAAATTGACATTTTATATTTTATCAAACTGATATAAACTGATAATACGTTTTATGAACTAAAAACGTTATGGAAAATGTTACGTTGTCAAGACTTAGCCAAACGAGTAACCCGTTTCACCTATTGGGCCCAGTGAAGCCCAATAAGCCCAAATAAACTCGGATAAACCTGAAAACTTAACCAAAAGTTCACCTCGACGCATCGAGTAAATCTCCCAACCCGGATACCCGACCCGCGGCCCGAAACACATTGGGCCGAACCCGGCCCAAATCCCTTTTCTTTCTTTCTCGTGGCCTAACCCGGAACTCGGCCCGCCTACCCCTCGGCCCATCTCCAAATATTAATGGGCTTCGGCCCGTTCCACCATTCAAACCCGTAATGGGCTTCGGCCCATAACCCCTTTTCTATATCGATTGGGCTTCGGCCCAATTGTAAACAAAATTAATAAATTTGTTTAAACCCACTAATTTTATAAACTTTGAACCCACTAATATTTTTATATAGTTTGGACCAACAACCTTGATAAAAATAAAAACCATCATCTCACTTGATTTAATATACTTGGGTTTTATTTTTAAGAGTTATGATTTTTAATCACCTCTAACTGTTTAACAATTCATAAAAGCTACCCTTTTGTTATAAAACTTAAACAAGTTTTATAAAAATATGTCACCTACACTAGAGAAGTTAGGAGGAATGTGGGCTTGACAACACAACTTTAACCATTGGGTATTAGCACTAAACATGATTATAAAAAGGGAGACAAGTCACCTTTGGTTCCCCCACAACCAACCAAACCAAAACCACCACTCTCTCCCTCTCCTCCCTAGTTCGGCCGAGAGACACCACCCCCCACCGAGCCGCCGCCGCTGCTCCACCACCGGCCACCCTCCGCCACCGAACAACCGCCGCCAGACCACCACAGCCCCGCCGGACCTCCGCCACCTCCACCTCCCTTCTCGTTTTTTCTCCTCTCCACTCCTTGTGAGTGTTTCTAACCCTTCTCATCTATGTTTCTTCCATGTTCACCACCCAAGAAAGCCTACAAGTCTTGACAAACTAAACCAAATGATCAAAGAATGCTTGTGTTTGTTAATCAACTAACATAAACTCTCCTCTTAATCTCTTTTCTTCCAAGATCAAACACTTTGATGGTGCATTTTAAATGCTTAAAGATAGCCAACAAGTGTGGTGAAACACACTTATGAAATCCAAGGAAAGTAATATGGTGTGCACTATGATTCTTGTATATATGAAACCTTGGTTTCATAAGTTAGTTGATTTCAAACAAACCTCCAAGCCTCTTTATATAAAATGAAACATAAATGTTAACTCACAATCTATACATGTCTATTATTTAAAGTCCTAACACCAATGTGTTAGTTGATTGTTTATTTATTTAAAGTCCTAACACCAATGTGTTAGTTGATTGTTTATTATTTAAAGTCCTAACACCAAAGTGTTAGTTGATTTTATTTATCTTGTCCTAACATAAAATGTTAGTTGATTGTTATTTACTTAAGTTTGTCCTAACATAAAATGTTAGTTGATTGTTAAATGTCCTAACACCAATGTGTTAGTTGATTTAATTATAAATCACATTATGTTAATAAATGGACATGCCACATGTTAAGATTTATACTAATCAAATAAATCTCCTAACTAAGTTAAAGAAATTAAATAAATGTTACACATGTAAATCATGACTACATGGCTAAACAATCTAGGACAAGTAAAAGAATATTACTTGTTTAGGAAAAATGACACATTAAATATGTTGTAAAAGACTTACAAGACAAAACGAATTTTTATAGATTTCTTTACCAAAAATGAAAGGAATAAATTTATGTCAAATGATTGGTTTGACATAAATTCTTGGATTTATTACAAGTTTTAAACAATCAAGGAAATGTTATGAAAATGGGGTATTTTTCTATAAAAAGATATTGGTTAAAATGAACATGTTTTATAAAAGACTTTTATAAAAATAATCGAACAATTAATTATATTTATAAACCTTTAATATTACTTTGATGAACCAAAGTAATCGAAATGAGGATACGTTGCGTAGTAATAAAACCGGGACCATACGGCGATATACGCGAAAACGTAAGTGTTTAAAATCTCCAAGCATTTTCCTATCATGTTTTATTAAAACAATCCCAAAAGTTTATGATAAATAAACTTCTATAAATCCAAGCGTCGCCAAGTAATATTTTAAAACAATGTTTTAAAAAGAAATAAATATTTCATGCAAATAAAATATCAATCGATTTCGAGAATAGTAAATGATTAAATGTCAAACGATTCATGTTTTAAAATGAAATGAATAATTAATCTTGACGATTAATTATTTACAAAAAGGACTTAAACTATGTTTATTTGCCAAGTATTGTTAATCATAATTATTTAAAAATAATTATAACTTGCAAGATTAACAAATCAAACACGTAATTATTTAATTAAAAATAATTACACAAACTTGTAAAAATAATAATAAACATTATTATTTTAAAATTCAATATTCAGGACTTGATTGAACTAAAAAGTTGTTTAATCTTTTGTTATATTTATTGAACATAAATATAAATAATCATGAAAGTATTTATTTAATAAATACAAGCTAACGGGTTTTCAAACATATACAAACGGGATTAAAATGTCAAGACTTGACCGGTATCACTTGGGTGACTTATGTTACTCAAATGATCATGGACCTTATGCATATGTTTAATTAAATTATCTAGGACGTTACGTGCTACCGTTTCCTTCGCTGCTTTTTACCGCTTATCTGCTGAATCTGTGAGTTTCACGACCCCTTTTTCCTTTAACTGTTTTATACTTTGGGGGAGAAATCATGAAAACTGTTAAATGCTTTTACTTAATATTATGGTTTATCTGTTAGCCGTATGACTACTTGTTCTCTTACTGATTGCCCAACTTGGTACATTATCGTTGCAAACGTCTGTACAACCGTAACCCCACCATTAATTGATTTCAATTAGTTCTGTACGAAACGATGGCTAGTGAATAGATCTATTTGGGTTGACAACCCTACCCTAACTGGTAGCTCCAGTTCTGACTCCGGATTGTCTGGGGGTACACGTCAGTTATTCTGCTCTGTTTAACATCTCTGGGCAAGAGATGCTGGGTGGGTAAACCGTTAGTATTTAAAATCAAGGTTCAGGTGAGCTCATACATCCACAACGATAACCCTTGTAATATTTAAGTATACTGGAAACTGTTTTACAACTGTTTAACTGATAAATCATAAACCTGTGAACCTCACCAACCTTATGTTGACCCGTTTTAAATTCATGATTTCTTAGGTAATTGATGCAACTTCGTGAAGACATGCAAATGGGGCTTATCAATGCTATCCGACTTGCTTTTGGAGTCATAGTCCCGACTATCCTAATAAACCGTTAATGTTTTTATTATTAATTTAAGACTTATTTTCAAATGTAAGACATTATCATTGTCCACTATCACTTTCCGCTGCAATACAATGACGTAATGTTTTATGAAGTTTTAAATATATTAGATGTTGTTCTATGTATCCTCGACTATGATTCCATTCTCGTTCACACCCGAAACCGTTGACCGGGGTGTGACAGTGTCACAATTGGAAGCCCCAAAACCTTATTTAGACTGCTTGGTGCATTAGGCCGTTCCTGATTTAGACTTTTGATTTGGCAAAACTAATTTCAAGGATATTTTTATTGAACTTTTGGGATATACAATCTGACAAACTTAAGTTTTGATCAGAGACACTAAGTTTGACATACAATCATGGGGGACGATTCATCCTCTCATCACATTAGTATTACTCGAAAAAAACCTACGGTTTACGGTCCATCAATTTAAAACTTTTATTGGCCGATGTTAAATAACACAAATTACATAATTTGGGAAGCCAAGGTTAAGACAATTTTAGAAGCAAACAAGTTATTTAAAACCATTCAACCTATTGACGGGACATAAAATCATGAAAAAAGAGTACAAGATAACTACATGTAAGGAAATGACCATTTGGGTGTTCCGGATTAAATGCTAAGTATTCAGAGTTTCGGAAGAATGAAGACTACAATTAAGTTTGTACATTCCAGTATCTAAACTATTAAAATTTAGGGCAATGCACATATAATCATTTAATAGACAGATATATATTATTTTTTGACTTAGGGAAACTTACGGGGTGTCACAATTGGAAGCCCCAAGACCTTATTTAGACTGCCTGGCCCATTAGGCCGTTTTTCTGATTTAGACTTTTGATTTGGCAAAACTAAATTCAAGGATATTTTTACTGAACTTTTGGGATATACAATCTGACAAACTTAAGTTTCAATCAGAGGCACTAAGTTTGACATACAATCATGGGGGGACGATTCATCCTCTCATCACGTTAGTATTACTCGAAAAAACCCACGGTTTACGGTCCATCAATTTAAACTTTTATCGCAAATTACATAATTTGCAAAGCCAAGGTTAAAACTTTTAGAAGCAAACAAGTTATTTAAAACCATTCAACCTATTGACGGGATATAAAATCATGAAAAAAGGGTACAAGATAACTACATGTAAGGAAATGACCGTTTGGGTGTTCCGGATTAAATGCTAAGTATTTAGAGTTCCGGGTGAAGTTCAACGGGAAAGACAGTTCCGTGAGAAGATAGTTGTTCCGGAAGAATGAAGATGAATCGGAAGATCTTAGTTGACACAGAAACAACAGTTGACCCGGAAGAAGATAGTTGTCCCGGACTCTGACAGTTCCGGATGAACTCGAGTTCTCTCGAAAGGAGAGTTTAGCCGAAGTTGACTATTGTAATGTCACTGTCATCGACTGACACAAAAACACTGTTGTAGCTCTGAATCATATAAAGCAAGATCCCGCGCTGAAGATCTAGTCAAACAGTCCAAGAAACATTCTCGTCCAATGAAGAATGTTTGTAGTGATCAGAGAATTAATGTCGTTGTACTTAACGGTTAAGATGACCTTAGGGAAATAAATGGCCCTCCTTGATTTTCTCGTAACACTATATATATTGTATTCCGGTACTCAGTAAATCATGCTTGAACAGTTGAATCCTTGTAACAGTTGTTGAGTTAATACAATTGTAGTGCCAAGTTTCATAATACTTGTGTTATTACATTTATGTTATTAACAACCTTAAGCATAAATATCTTAGTGAGTCTATGAGTGAAAGATAACTTGATTTCACCTAGTTAACTTTGTAAGTAATCTTGCTCAGGTTATTTAGTTGATAACCACGATCCCACACTACCACCTACTCGTGCGAGTCTATAATGAAAGAACTAGGTATGTTGCGGCCGTTCATGTGTAAAAGGCACTCTTTCAAACCCTAAAATCCAAATTTGAAACTTGCAAATGTAGCACGATGATACTATATATATCTTCATTGGAAAAAGGTCTACCATTATCACTAGAACCGCATATTTAGGTTTTATCTTTGAAGATGCAACCTTAGTATGTAATTATGCTTTTAAACTATAGGTCCTTGATTCTGATCGATATGTTTCAATTGGATGCCAAACTCAATACACTGGAGCTATTATCGAGCTCAAATGCATCGATGATTAAAATACATGTGTAGTCATATAAGTAACACACGAGAATGATCGAATTCGCCGAATGTATTACATGAAAAACAGGATTACAATGGTGATGAGCACCTACACATACCTAATCGAAGTCTAATCGCTCAAACTCACCAAAACGATCAACCATAAACTGAACTAAGCATTTCATATATATAGTTGACCTGGTGCGATTTTTTGCACTTATGTGACAATTCGCAAAACTTCTTTGAAATGTACTTTACTTTTCGTACTTTTAACACCAAAAGACAAATACAAAGACATTCTATGTAACAACCTAAAATCTGGACTCTACAATCTCCCTCTAGGTTGTTGCATAGGAATTGTTCAGGGTAGATTATCATTAATTCCTCTTACCTCCATCTCTTTCTTCTTTAATGTATATTGTAGAGATGCACTCTTTGTTGGCTCAGACCCCAAACAAACACAAATTATTACTCAAGAAATATGGGAAAAGATGAACTATTGTTGGAGAAAACAAGACAATAGAAAGTGTAGAAGAAAAGACTTGCAGGTTATTTTATTCATAACACAAGGCTGCCTTAAATAGGCTGTCAACCAACGTACACAATCTTGAAAATCTCAACTAACCACATGATAATGCCCATACTCTTGACAATTGTAGCACTTGATATGCCTTTTGTCTCGATTAACCCCTTGTTCCTTTCGATCATTTGTTTGGAACCGACCACCTCTACCTTTTCCATAGCCTTGACCTCGTCCACGATTATCACCACCTCGTCCTCTTCCAAACTGATCACGGTTAGTGTCACCATACCTTGATTTTTCTGGTCCATCATCTCTTGATAGCAGCAACTTTCCTTGACCTTCATCATCATTAGCATCTTGCATTCTAACTCGTTCTTCAAACGCTTTAAGTCGCCCAATAGCCTCTTCAAATAGCATCGTCTCAATGTCCGAATATTGTTCAATAGATGCCACAATCTGCAAATATTTCTTAGGGACAGAATTAAGCAATTTTCTTACCAGTACTACCTCTTCAAGAGTTGAGCCTAGATTCTTGAACTTCGCCTCTATGCCACTTATCTTTCCAGCAAACTCATCCATTGTCTCATTTTCTTTCATCCTTAGCATCTCAAGTTCACTTCTCAAAGTTTGTAATCTAGCTTTCTGAACTCTATCAGCCCCTAAATAGCGAACACGAATGGCTTCCCACACATCTTTGGCATTCTTGTGTTTTGCAACTTGAAGCAACACATCTTCGGGCAATGATTGAAAGATTATCGCCTTCGTTTGGTAGTTCTTCTTATCATCGACTGCTGCTCCGGTCACCGGATCTATTGCTCCCCACAAGCTATATGCCCTTAGAATTGTTTCAACCATAATGGACCACGAAGTGTAATTTGTGGTTGTCAATTTTGGACACTGCAGGGATATGTTGTTACTTTGGTTACCTGTTGTAACCAATGCTCCTCCTGAACCACCATCTGCCATTTCTTTCTTTACTCAAATATGTTAACAAACAAAGATTGTAGTATCACCTTTTTCTCGTACAGTACTAAAGGACACCCACCAAAGTTGAAAAGTCAACTCAAACAAACTCTTTTATTTCTTTAAGAATTTTGTGATTACCTCTACTCACAGAAACAGGCAGGTGCTCAACTTCTTCTTCCTCAAACTAATCAATGAACCACACAGGTTGGTTTTCTTCACACTGCTTCTTTGTGTTTATCGCTTCTGATCACACATATCTGTCTCTCTTTTTCTCGAACAGTTGTAACACACAGTTACAGGTCTCTCTCTTCGCTTTAACCCTCGAACCACACAGGTATTTCGTTCTGATCACACAGATCGGTTATGCTTGGTTTCACACAGAAACTTTACTGCTCTCGATCCCTTCTTCACATGGACTCCGAACAGCCCCTTCTTCTTCCTTCTAAATCACACTACGAGCCTAGGGCTCTGATACCAAATGTTGGCACAGACCCCAAACAAACACAAATTATTACTCAAGAAATATGGGAAAAGATGAACTATTGTTGGAGAAAACAAGACAATAGAAAGTGTAGAAGAAAAGACTTGCAGGTTATTTTATTCATAACACAAGGCTGCCTTAAATAGGCTGTCAACCAACGTACACAATCTTGAAAATCTCAACTAACCACATGATATCACCTATTCAAGTGGGGACTCCTAAAGAACCGTAGGACTCTAACAAGAACCTAACGTGCACTTTGACCTTTTATTCAAACTAGACTTACTACATAATATAATAAACAAACTTTAAATAACCTGCTGCACTTGATAACCCATAACCCCATAATTCTGACCCAGACCCATGTCTCAACCCATGTCAAGATTAATAACCAACACTCTTCTTATATCCTTTTGCAAACTCTTCCCATAATTGATGACAGGTGATCCGATTTGTTTAAATATATGTAGATCATCAAATGGAAATCAAAGCAGCTCCATTAGATCCAGAATTTTGGCATCAAATTTTTTCAGAAAGCACTCTACTTTGAACAATTGGTTGTTTGGAAGAGAGGAAGTTTGTATCTTTTTGAAAGTAAATCCAATTTCCTTGCCAGCTCAGCTTGTGATTTTTCAGCATTTTTTCTAGCTTAAGCAAAATATTTCCCTTTTCCTTTAGGAGCTCGATACTTCATGATAGGAAAATCATACTCAACTTCCTTTTTGATGAAGTCCTAAACACTACTGGCATATTTGTCATCATTTTGAATGTCTAGAGAAGCAAGCTTTGTCATATCATTGACATTCAGAGACCTTAATTGATTCAAGTCTATAAGGAACTAGACGCCTCCTTGAGATATTCGGATAATAAACAAATTTCTTTCTGCATCATATCTCTAGTAAACGATAGGTCTTTTCATTTCTTACATTGTAACATGAATCTCTCTAAAGTCAGTGGCAAAAGTAAGAGAAGTCTTTTGAGTCAAAGGTTCACTAGTGTTTTTGCTCATTTGTGAAGTTCCCGTTAACTTCAGTAGTAACATCTTCAGTCAAAGTTTCAAAATCAATGATAACATGTCAATCAGCAGCAATATATTCAGTTAACGTCCTTGTAGCCTCTTCATCATCACTAGTCCAATGATACTCATCAACATCTCACGAAAGTGGATCATCATCTTTATCTATCAAAATCACTTCTTTAGTTGACTCCCTCTCAATTTCAACATTCTTTTCTTGAATATCTTCACCTTCATGATTACATGTTGAGATAGAAGCCTAAAAAATATTTGTAGTCTTCGTAGTTGAAAATTAACTTTCTCTTTTAGACTATTAATGACTTTTTGCTGAGTCTATACAATCTTTGACAATTTGTGATTTCAGCATCCTTAGTAAGCAGAAGTTGATGAAGATCGAAAAAGTTGTCATTAATGTGAGATTTGAGAGGATCCTACAACAGAATTAGTGGTATCCACTTCTGCTATTTTCTGCTTCTTTTGAGCAGGTTTACTTCGAACAATCAATCGACCTATCTTCTCTTTCTTTAGTCCGACGTAACAAACAAGTTTTTTTTTTGTAACTCTACCTCAAAATTTTCATCCATTTCGTAGTCTCCTTCTTCATCATTAACTTCATCATCATCATCATCTTCATTTTGTATCTCTTCTTCAAAATTTTGATCACTTGACTCGTCATCATTACTGGGACACTCGACAATTTTAGGTTAGTCATGGCTGACATGAACCTACGTTATTTTAAACATACATGCATTTAGTACATCTAATTATGGTTTATTAGATGTGTCAGTCAGTACACAAGCATTCACGCACAAGTCCGTCCCCGAATGTTGGTTGACTATTTAAAAAACCGTTAAACGAACATATACAATCTATGCAAATTTTATTACGTGATTTTATGTGAACCTGAATGTTAATAGAATTGTGCCACTTATAATTATTTTTTTACTAATTTTATGAAAAACACATGCAATACATCATTACTTGTAAATTAAATGACCCGTAAATTATGTGTACTCTAATTGTTAGTTGCGAGCCATGTTTGTGGCATGCAAAATTTTGGATCATTGGCCCCCTGGGTTAGCTTGGCCAAAGCCCATAAGATTTCCGTAGTTATTAACTAAATCCCATGAATTGGTCTCTACTCCATCTCATTTACCTATAACACAAAAAAAATTAAGAAACCCTACTCTACCTCTCCCTCTCCCTCTCTCAGCCATTACCTGCCCCTCTTTCTCTCCATCGATTTTCTTGGCAACCTTGTAATTGACTGGTGATATGAAGTCCTCTTGGCATTCTACACACTTGGGAATCATAAATAACACCTAATCCATCCTTAAATTCGAAAATCAAAGGTATGTTCTTGATGTTGATTTTCAAAAACCCTAGTTGCCAAAACCGAATCTTCCAAGTGCTTGTACGCATGTATATGTTGGTTAATGATGCTAGATGATCAGTACACACATTGAATTCGTAATTCTTGATGTAGCATGCATAAAAGTTTGAAATTGTAATTCGGCTAACTTGAGTTTACATGGTTCCATGCTTATGATTTCTTGTTGTATGATCTTAGATGATGATTTTATGTATGATTGCATGTTAAATTTGATAGCTTAACGATGATTTCAAGACATACCATTTAACGAAATTTTTTGGACTTAAGTTGTTGCATAAGTGATTGTTTAGGAATTCTATTAATGGTATGATAATGTATACATGCTATAATGATCATATGTAAGGAATTAGTTAGATGGGAATCCGGCTGAAACACTTAAGTTCTCAGGATCCGGCTGAAGATCAACCGGAAGTTGATTTGCTGAATGAACAAAGAGCTTCGGGTGAATGAAGATGAACCGGAAGATCTTGTGTTCAAGCAGAAGCGGTAGTTGATCAAGATGTACCGGGAGAAAGACAGTTCTAGATGAACCTGAGTTCTAATCGGAAGGAGAGTTCAGCCGGAAAAACTATATTACTTTCTTTTTATGTTTGATACAGAAGTCAATCAATTGTAGATATGAGTCACTAAAAGCAAGATTTCTCCTCAGAATAGCAAGTTAAACTGTCTAAGAAACAACGTCGTTCAGTGAAGAATATTTCCTAGTAGTATTAAGTCGTAAATATTGTTATATTTAACGGTCCTAGATGACCTTATGGAAATCAAGGGCTTTTCTTGATTTCTTTTAGCACTATATATAGCATGGTAGTACTCAGCAAACCACACATGGGATCACAACTTGTATTTTGTTATCTGTTTTTGAGTTAATGCAATATAGTACTGAGTTTTATATACTACTAGCAGAGAATCCTACTTTTTATGCTAGAACTAAACATATAGCGGTTCACTACCATTTTATATGAGAGAAGGTACTAAATGGTGAAATCGATTTCAAGTATATAAATACTTTAGACAAAGTTGCAGACATGTTTACAAAGAGTTTGCCGAGAGAGGAGTTGATGAAGTTTTGTGAAGTAAAGGAGGCAAATATGGAGAGGGAGTATTAAACGTGACGATAATATGTGTGGCTTAGTTGGTGACGATGTGTGGCTTAGTTCCAGTAATCTCATGGGAAGGCTTGAAGGAGATCAATTCTATCAATTATATATATAAGGTTTTATCTTTTATTTATTTCATTTTAAAAGTATGTCTTTGAGTTTGATTAGAAGAGTTAGTTGCTTGTTCTAAAAGCATTAGATGCTATTTAATAAGCCATAAGTCTTTATTTTATGTTTATTGTTGGGATTTACAGTGGGTATCCGGGTTGTCCGTTTTCATTTTTACCGAATAAAATAACGTGTCAATTAATCAGATTAATTGCGCAGCGGAAAATAAGTTTTACAACGCGAATAACGTAAAAACCGTAGACAGGATCTGATCATCGTGTACGCGTAAATACTGAAAAATAAATTAAACAATTTAATTTAAATATCTAACAGTTTAGATATACCTTGGCGGAGTCCGAACAACCGTTCGAGACACCGGGGTTCGACGAACTTGCGCTAGGGCAAACGGTAACGCCCGACTCGAATCTGCGAGTCAAGTCTTCAACCGACTTTGAAGACGGCATCTCGGGCACCACAGGCGCGTTCATCTCATGAACGGGCGGTGGTGGCGGAAACGATACAATGCTATGTATCATAGCATTCCAGTCGAACGGTTCCGTCGTGCATGGCGACGAAACCGATGTAATATCGATTTCGTCCGACACGTGTGGAAGCGACGAACGTAGTGGCGTGACGGCAGCGGCATACAATGGCGCCGGCCACTTAGGGTTTTCACCCGTGTAAGGCCCCAATCCCATTTCCATGTATTAACATCGTTTCGTAAATCAGAGTTTGAAAATTTCATAACATAAACATAATTTCATCCTTTGCCATGACACATTTACAAAATCAGGTGTTCGACACCATTAACTTTATAGGAATACTACAAAACATTCACAATAACAAGCATATGAATCTAGGTCCCAAAAGATGTGGTGTTCGGTTCCAAAGCTCTTCGATTCGATCCCGACCCGTCTACGATTGCTTACCTGCCAATAACACTAGTAACACATTAGTATTAATGGCATACTACAGCTATCAGCACAAAACATCATTTACAAGCAAGAAACAAAAGAGAAAACCTGGACAGTTGCTCCAAGCGTATCGCTTGGAGCTTCTGATCCAGCAGGCGATACGCCTAGAGCCCACTTTCCACGGCTCCAGGCCAGATTTTCTATACTTAGCCATTTTTGGCCAATTTTCAGTTATGCTCCAACATGACTTTTATCCACCTCCAATCCAACATTCTAATTCTCTTATCACCTGCATCTTAAAGATTTCACACCACATATCCATTCATGTTTATATCTACCTACAAGTCATAAAGATCGGTGTTCCAATTTTTCCCAACCCGTTTGACCCGTTAGCATATAATTCAGCAATTTAAACCATTAACCATTTCTTCTCCCATAATTCCTCCATCATATCATTTCCTTGGCACATATTGAATGTGCCAAGCCGCTTAACTACTCGTTGGGTCAATTTGAGGTCCATATCACCCATGGTTCCTCAAATTGCCACCATTTTCCAGCTCAACCCAAATGGGTCATGTTTCCGCAGCTCTAACAGGTCGTGCGACATGACCAATTTCACAATTTGATTATCAATGAATAAATTACATATTCATCACCAATTGCCAATTCATTCACAGCTCATTATCATACTCTATGACACTAATCATAAGCTACTATGTGTTACCTTTTAGACTTTGTTCTTGCCTTCGCGTTGATGGCCTGCACTTCCTCCCGCTTCACCTATAGTCATTACATTGTTTAGATTACCATTGTACATTAATGGGTTGCACAATTATCATACCAACACCTAGACAACTCATGAAATCAGCATATACACAAGCTCACTCTCATTCAAGCATTTCATCGAGCACCTAGTGTGCATACATTACCTCCTAATTAACAAGTATCATATGAATTGTCCATACATCCTATTCATAATTTTAGACACAACATAATCAGATTTCATGCACAATTTAACAATTTCCTAGCTTCATTATGAATTCCTTCTATCAAATTACCAACCAATTTCCCCCACCCATAATGGGTTTCGATTTCTACAAGATGGGGTTTAACCCCATCCTAATTCTATCAAACACACATAGAATCAATCATGCAAGCAGTAATTTAACATCATCTAAGCACATAAACACACAACAACACAGATTTCGACCTCCATTTGATCTTTAGAGGAAACCTACAAAATCTCCATACATATAAAATCACTTACTTGGAAAGGAAATCCAAATCAAAGGATGGAATTGAAGTCTAGAAGCCCCCTTAACT
This sequence comes from Deinandra increscens subsp. villosa, assembly GCA_039602395.1. Taxonomy (NCBI): domain Eukaryota; kingdom Viridiplantae; phylum Streptophyta; class Magnoliopsida; order Asterales; family Asteraceae; genus Deinandra; species Deinandra increscens. The sequence goes on along the minus strand of JBCNJP010000017.1, from coordinate 80,723,446 downwards.
CTAAATTCGACCTCTCTTCCCTTCAATCTCCCTCTAACAAGCCCAATTCATGATTTCTCTTCAAGAACTAGGTTTTTCCCCTCTCCTCTCCCTCTCTGTCGCGATCTCTATGTCTGGTGAAATCCCAGACTTGTTTATTTCTCAAATATTACAGCTAGGTCCCTCTAATTTCATATTTTATAAAACTGAGCCAAAACCCTTTATTTACACAATTAATCCTCTAACTTTCTTTAGTTTAACCATCTAGTATAAAGTTAACTTTAATAACTAATAAATCCCTCATAATAACCCGGTTAACCATCTAAACCCGCTTATTACTCTAAAAACCACGTAAATCATAATAAAAATTAAACACCCAATTATTTTGAAACTCGGAATGTTACAACTCCACCCCCTAAAAGGGAGTTTCGTCCCCGAAACAAGTAGTACATACCGGAATAAGTAGGGGTAGTATCTCCGCATCTCTTCTTCGGACTCCCACGTGGTGTCCGATCCCTTCCTATGCTCCCATTTCACTTTTACTTGCTGAATTTCTTTATTTCTCAACCGCTTCGTTTTGCGGTCAAGGATTTCAATCGGTCTCTCCACATAATTCAGCTTGTTATCAACCACAATGTCATCCAAGGGCACATATGCAGCCTCGTCAGCTAAACATTTTCTCAGATTAGCCACGTGGAATGTATCATGGATTCCACTCAATTCTTCAGGTAACTCCAATTGGTAAGCATTTTGACCCACTTTAGCAAGGATTTTGAAGGGCCCGATGAATCGTGGGCTCAATTTTCCCCTCTTACGGAATCTAATTACTCCCATCCACGGGGTCACTTTTAACAACACATGATCCCCCTTCTTGAATTCAATATCCCTACGCCTCTTATCTGCATATGATTTCTGTCGATCCTGGGCGGCCTTTAAACGCGCTCTTATGATATGAATCTTCTCATTGGTAGCCTTGACCACCTCTTTATGGGCCAACTCCCTTTGACCCACTTCACCCCAACACAAGGGTGTTCTACACTTCCGCCCATAAAGTGCCTCATTGGGGACATTCCAATACTAGCATGATAGCTATTATTGTATGACAATTCCACCAAAGGTAAATGGGTGTCCCAACTTCCTCCGAAATCCAACACACACGCTCGCAATATATCCTCAAGTGTTTGGATTGTTCTCTCGCTTTGCCCATCGGTTTGAGGATGGTATGCGGTGCTAAATAGTAACCGAGTACCCATACACTCCTGAAATTCCCGCCAAAATTTAGAAGTGAAGCGGGTGTCTCTATCCGACACGATTGACACCGGGACTCCGTGTCGCGATACAATCTCTTCCACATAGACATTTGCCATTCCCTCAGATGAATACGACTCACTAATAGGCAAGAAGTGTGCACTTTTAGTAAGTCGATCCACTATCACCCAAATAGCATCGAAATTCCTCCTTGTTTTTGGCAACTTTGTGAGCAAATCCATCGTGATGTGCTCCCACTCGAGTGGTTGCAGCTTACCATACGGATTTTGATGTTCAGATTTGACTTGAAGACAAGTCAAACATTTCTCCACATATTTTACGATATCCCGCTTCATGCCCGGCCACCAATATTCGCGTTTTAGATCATGATACATTTTCGTGGCTCCCGGATGGATTGAATACCGAGATTTATGAGCCTCGTCTAGGAGCAAATCCTTTACCCCGCACGTGTTAGGAATCCATATCCGCCCAAAACGATATTTAAGACCATTGTCCTTGATGAACCACAAAATCCCACTGTATGTAAATGAGAGATTACGATTCAACTAGGAACAAGCTAATCTAAGAAGAATAATCGATGAATCAATGGATTTATTAATATCTCAATTATTCGGGTACAAACAAGGAAAACACACAGTAAATGTGTGGTTTCCGGAATCAGAAGTTACATTGCTAGTGATTGAATGAGCTATTTATAGAATTATTAAAGTCGCATCTTCCTAGGTTGGCTGGATGCACTTGCATCTTGTTCATCCGCAACTGCATCGCCCCCAACTTATCCTTTGTATGACACTTGCTTTCGAGGTCTTCACCATCGGAAATGTTGATGTTGGGTCATTTTCATGTCTGGTCTTGACCTATCCTCATCAAGTCCCCCTAGTCCATTGATTATTCGAGCAATAATTATTGGACTAGAAGTTAAAAGTGTCTTGTACTTCCGACGAGTTTTGGGAACTTTTATTGATCATCTTCATTAAGCTCGCATATGCTTTTGATTTGTTACCTCATCAAAAACCTTGTTCGGAAAAACTCTGTGGGAAAAAACCGAAACTAAGGGAAAAAGAGTGTAACACACATCTCTCTTTTGTGTAGATCATAGGTTTCAAAGATCATAAATTTTCCAATTTTGAACGATTTCATAGATCTGGTCATCAAGTCCCCCTAGTCCTTATGTTGTTTTGTAGAAATGACTAAGGACTAAGGTACAAAGATCATCATATGAAATGCTTGTGAAGTCAGTTCTAATAGATCAAAAGACTTTATATGTCTTTAAAGCAGAATGCTCCTGCAAATGTAATCGTCACATCCTTACGAGAATATTAATGTATTTTTGCAAAAAGACGCTTCTGCAAGTGTAGAATACTAAATGACTTGTCAGGCGTGTTTTGCATGTTGATTTGCACTCGAGTACTTTTGATACCTGCCAGTACACGTGTCAATCGAGGATTAATTGACGGGACAGTTTTTGCTTTTTGTTTTGAATTTTTTAAATTCAAACGGTTATTTCTATCCAAGATTTTTGCCCCATATATAATCCTTACTCATTTTCCATTCCTTACATCCTTCACTGCCGTCGCTCTCTTTCTTCTTCAAGCCCTAATTTTATCTTCGAGCTTTTCTTTTTAAAAAAGGTCAGTCGATTTCCTTCTTGCTTTTTTACTGCATTTTCATGGCATCTCCTTCAGTTAGTGCCGATGACGATTCGAGTAAGCATAATATGCATATCTCGTTCTCATCTATGTCGCCTCGCGATTTAGATGAAGTTATTGAGCGGTACCATATTCCTCTTTCACTGAATCCAACTCTTCCATTGCTAAGAACTCCCATTTCCCCTTTTCCAGATGGTAAAATTGGAGTTTATGTCGATATGTTCAAACTTGGGAATTATCGTCTCCCTTTTACCAAGTTTCTTATGAGAATTTTGATGTTTTTCAAGATCCATATTTCTCAGATGCATATCCAAGGGTTTTCACGTTTGAGTCATTTTGAAGCCACTTGTAGGGCTGTTAATGTGTCTCCAAGTGTTAATCTTTTTAGGGCTTTCTATAGAATCACGATGGCTGGTGATTGGTATACTTTTGAGCGTAGGAGAGCCGTTAAAAGAATTAGCACTCATCTCCCACCCAACCCTCGTTCTTGGAAATCCAACTTCTTCTACATCGATGATCGATGCATCCCCCTTCAGATGGAATGGAGGGATGTGGAAGATGTGATTCATGATCCAAACCCAAGCGACGGTGATTATAGTCAGGAGTCTTTTGATAAGTTAGTATCATGTGCAAGCCCTATCCGAGAACTCCCGGAAGCCATTCTCCTTTTTTGTAGAATGAGTAGGGCTTGGTTTACCCCTGAACTTTGGCCGATTCTGACAAATCAAGGGAAGGGTAAGGAATTACCCTTTCAATCACTCGCGATCACACCCTTAGAATGTCTCAACAATTTTTGACGAATTCTTATTTATTTTGCAGAGATGGATCTTTTCGAAGCTATGCAATCGAAAAGTTTTGATGATATCGATCTCAGTGCTGAGGTTATGGAAGAAGGGTCTATGCCATTTCTTCGGCAGACTGCCAGCTCTTTCTTGGACTATCGTCCCGAAAAAACACATGATCAAGTTGAACCGCATGTGGATGTGCAGCCGGATGCCATTGTTTCTGAAAAAGTGCCTGAGGTCGAATCTGGGGGTAGTGATGCTGCTGACGTTGCCAAAACGATCAAGGGTAGTGCCGGAGGAAGTGGGGAAAGCACCCTCAAGGGTAAGAAGAAGGAAGTTGTTGAAGGTTGATGAACCACAAAATCCCACTGCATGTAAATGAGAGATTATAATTCAACTAGGAACAAGCTAATCTAAGAAGAATAACCGATGAATCAATGGATTTACTAATATCTCAATATTTGGGTACAAACAAGGAAAACACACAGTAAATGTGTATTTTCTGGAATTAGAAGTTACATTGCAAATGAGTGAAAGAACTATTTATAGAGTCTCTGAAGTCGCATCTTCATGAGTTGGTCGGATGCACTTGCATCTTGTTCATCTGCAACTGCATCGCTTCCAGCTCATTCTCTGTGTGACACTTGCTCTCGGGATCTTTACCATCGGAAGTGTAGATGCCAGGACACTTGCATGTCCGGTCTTGACCTATCCTCATCAAGTCCCCCTAGTCCATTGATTATTCGAGCAATAATTATTGGACTAGAAGTTAAAAGTGTCTCGTACTTCCGCTGAGGTTTGAGAACCTTAATCAATCATCTTTATTAAGTTCGCATGTGTTTTTGATTTGTTACCTCATTAAAAACCTTGTTCGGAAAAACCCTGTGGGAAAAAACCGAAACTAAGAAAAAAAGAGTGTAACACACATTTCTCTTTTGTGTAGATCACAAGTTTCAAAGATCAGAAATTTTCCAATTTTTAACGATTTCATAGATCTGGTCATCAAGTCCCCCTAGTCCTTATGTTATTTTATAGAAATGACTAAGGACTAAGGTATAAAGATCATCATAGGAAATGCTAGTGAAGCCAGTTCTTTAATAGATTAAAAGACTTTGTTTGTCTTTAAAGCAGAATGTTCCTGCAAATGTAATCGTCAAATCCTTATGAGGATATTAACGTATTATTGCAAAGAGACGCTTCTGCAAGTGTAGAATTCTAACTGACTTGTCAGGCGCGTTTTGCATGTTGATCTGCACTCGAGTACTCTTGATACCCGCCAGTACACGTGTCAGTCGAGGATTAAATGACGGGACAGTTTTTGGTTTTTTATTTTTGAATTTTTTTAATTTCAAACGGTTATTTGTATCCGAGATTTTTGCCCCGTATATAATCCTTTCTCATTTTTAATTCTTTACACTCTTCACTGCCGTCGCTCTTCTTTGTTCTTCAAGCCCTAATTGTTTCTTCAAGCTTTTTCTTTTCGAAAGGTCAGTCGATTTCCTACTTGCTTTTTTACTTCATTTTCATGGCGTCTCCGTCAGTTAAGGTCGATGACGATTCGAGTAAGCACAATATGCATATTTCGTTTTCATCTTGTAAAACACGTAATCGATCTTGCTAGTGCATTATTACAATCGGATTCGGACACACAAGGTAAATAATCTTCTTTATATTGATCACAGCTTGTAAAACAGAGAGAACAATGAGTATTCAGGTTAC
>JBCNJP010000017.1:80684780-80717545 GCA_039602395.1 Deinandra increscens subsp. villosa | reverse complement strand
CATCTTAATTGTAAAAGGTTTAAATAAAAGTTTACTCTTTATATCAATTCCACGTGAAGTAACTTTTGATGTAAATCACAAAAGGTTTCAATTGAAGGAAGAAGGGTTTCGATTGGTAGCAAAGGTTAGTTCCTGCAGAAGAAGGCTAGATTAAGAATTTTGAATCACTTGCATGCAAAATCAAATTTGTTTTACACTACTTATCGGTAGTCACTTCGAATCACTAGATTGTCTTTAGGGGTTAAGGCTTGCATCAAGTCATATTAATTAGTGAATAGTCTTTTTATAATCCATAACTTGATTAGAGATCGTGAATGCTAATACATCACCAGTTCTAGCAGATTCAACATTATCGAAGCTTTAAGTTTTTACCCAAATTTATTTCAAGTAACTTGTCAAAACAAAAAAGATCGTGTTGGCTGCTACCAACTGTTGCTGCTCCTAAGATCGGGCTCCGCCCCTAGCCCTATGTAGTCTAGGGGGTTTTGCCCCTTAAGGGGAGGGGGTATGGTTGTGGCATGGCTTGGTGAAGCCATGCTCACCAACCAATCATAGCCGGCCAACTCAAATGTGTAGTTTTGGAAGCCATTTGGAGCCACACCACATGGTATGGTTGTGGTGTGGCTTCTCCAAGCCATGCGAATTTTTTTTTTTATTTAAAACACTTTTAATAAAATAAACAATAATAAAAGTAAACAATATTCATTAAAATAAAAATAAAATTACAACTTAAACAACATTCATTAAAATTAAAAAAAAAAGTTACAACTTTTATTAAAAAAAAATACAAATCTAGGTTTGAGGATTTGCGTTCACCTCCTCCTCGGTTAAAAACACTTCCATTGTGTTTTGGATGTGCTCGGTGATATCGAATCTAAGTTTAAAATGAGTCTCACTATCTCGCAATTCGAAAATAACATTCGGGTCGAGAACCCGGTTAACTGGCGGATCTCGAATGTGGACCGGTGATATAGCAAGGCCATCGTCTTTGAGAGTCATGTTGTGTAGAATGATGACAGCGTACATAATGTTCTCCATTAGCTTTTTTTTATTGGACGACCCTTTCGATCTACTATTGCCCACTTTTCCTTTATCCGACCAAACGCTCTTTCGACGTCTTTTCTAGCCCCCTCTTGTATCTTCTTCATTTTCTTCTCTTTAATCTCATAAGGATGTGGAAATGCCTTCACAAAGACCGACCAAGGGGGATATATGCCATCCGCAAGGTAATATCCACGTTTGTACTCTCGACCGTTGCAAACAAATGGCATTCTAGGTGCAACTCCATGCATCTCATTGTTGAACAAAGGTGACTGGTTAAGAACGTTGATGTCGTTGTTGGAACCTGCAACACCAAAGAACGCATGCCAAAACCACATATCTTGGGAGGCAACCGCCTCGAGTGAAATTGTTGGTTTTTTATGATCGCCACGATGATATTGTGCCCTATACTTTCTAGGACAATTTCTCCACTCCCAATGAGTACAATCGATACTACCTATCATACCCGGTAAACCATGTTTTGCTAAATGGGCATTATATAAAAGAGTGATATCGTGGCTAGTAGGTGAACGCAAAAATTCATCTTTGTAAAGCTTAATTACGGCATCACAAAAATAGTGTAGGCATTCACGTGCAGTTCTTTCAGAAAAATCTAAAGATTCATCATATTCGTCAGGAACGTTACCGTAAGCGAGTTGACGAATAGCCACCGTGCACTTTTGTAAAGGTGTGAAACTTTCCCTCTTCGTCGCGTCCAAACGGGATGTGAACCACGGAAAGTTGTTTGTGATGTCGTCAACAATCTTCAGAAACAACCGTTTAGACATACGAAATCGGTCTTTAAAAATTCCCTCATGGTAACGGGGATTTTCGGCGAAATAAAGTTCCACCAATCGTTGGTGACCGTTTTCACGATCACGGAAAATACGTCTCCTCCGTTTAGGAGCGGAAACCTCTTCTTGTTCTTCTTGTTCTTCTTGTTGGATGACGTTAATACATAGGTTAAGGTAATTCATCGCGTCCTCGTACGAACCATCGGAGCTGCTTGACGAAGTCCCAATCTCGGGTGGTGGAATAAAGTCGGCTTCATCGAAAAGACTCATTTTATAAAATATTTGGTAGAGAGAAGTGGAGATGAAATGGGAGTATGAGGTGTGGTTTATAAAATATTTGGGGTGTGTATATATAGTAAAATTAGAAAGAAAAAAAAAAAGTAAAGAGCCGTTGGGCTCAACGGTCAAAAAATAACGGCTACATTTGGGCCGGCTCTCGATGGCTTGGAGGAACCGGAGAAGACCAAATTGGCGAGCCGTGGGAGGGAAACCGCATGAGGCGGTATGGTTGGCCCAAGGAGCCGGCCGGCTCCCCTTGGAACCGGGCCGCGGTAACCCCATGATACCGCCTCTCCCCTAAACTATATGATTTGAAATTCAAATGAGCATTGACTTGTCATAAATGTACATAATATCACAACAAACTATTCTTTCTTTTTGTGGTAAGTGAATTACCAACAGTAGCGTAATCTAAAGGAATTAATATGGTCAAATTGTCAAATGCAACAGAAATTATCACGCATTTTGTTGAATGAAATGCCAAGTAGAGCTCATATATATAGTTGTATAAATTAAATGGTTTACATATTACACCTATCTAAGTATATGTATATCCCTACAATGCAAACAAAAGATAAATCAATGATGGAGTAGATTTTTTATACAAAATTGTTTGTTTGTGGTCTAGCTACCTAATTGATCATGAACAAGGCATTCGTGCAGTGAGTTCTACAAATGCGTCTTCATGGCAAGATATGGTTAGCCCTCCCATTGGGTGATCAAACCCAAGCTCTTCCTCCGAGTGCCGCAGCAAATCTTGGAACAATGGTTGGTCCAAAAACGATATCGGGACTACAAATCGCCTTTTCTGGATTTGACCCACATACACTGCAAGATGACCTTTTGGTACATCTGATTCATACTTTCTGCTGGAGTTCAGTTTGCTAAAGCTTCTTACATTAGCAACCAAATAACGCAATCGAAGAAGACCCATGTTGAGGAATCACGGAGCTAGTAGCAAAATGAGAGAGAGTTTTTGTTGTGGGGATTAAGATTGAAAGCTTAATTTTATTAGAGAGAGTTCTTGGTATTTATAGTTGTGATGCCTCACATGGCCAGCTAACTTTCTGAAGTTCCCCAATAAATTAGAATGAAGCGTAAAATAGAATGAAAGCTGTGATCTCCTTCTTGTTCACATGCATTCAGTCATATATTAACAGTAGCCTTTCTGTTTATGAAGTTTGAATCGAATTTAATATATTAAAATTTAAATTCCATATTTATTGACATTGCTCTTATATAAAGTGCAATGTATTTGCTGTATACGTGAATAAAAAATATTTTAAATTCAATTTTATATACAGAACCATTTGCACCATGTGAAACTTTAGAAGAACTAATTTGTTTACTTTAGACGCTTCATTCTCCAAACTCAATAAAAGAGTTTATTAAGTACTAGGTTAGTAACCCGTATACTATACGGGTTGAATATAGATTCATAATATCAAATAGATAAAATAAAAAAGATAATGATCAAGAATTTGAAAATTATAATTGATAAAAATTCTTATAATATATTAAATAATAATTTAATACATTTAAGAAATTTTATTAAGCTTGACAAATTGTTGATTATTTTCCACAAAAAGACACATTTAGTTTTGACGAAATTGGCAATTAATACTTAATTAATGATTTACTAAATTGGTAATTGATTGTGAGCTTGACATGTGGCGGTGGTGATGTGGACCATTTATAAATAAGACATGTGGCATAAATTTTAGTGTTTTATTAGGATTAAGATAAACATGTAAGGGATGTGTAAGTTTCCTTAGAAAACTACTTTTATTTGGAAAACTGGAAACCAAATAAAAACTATATTAAATGAAAGTTATTTAGGTAATTTTACATTTTTTTTTGTCTTTTGTTAATTTCACATATATCCACATGATAACTTTATTAAAAAAAACGTATTTTTGTTCATCATACGCAACATAATGTGTTGCATATATGCAACATAGTATGTTGCATATATGCAACGTGTGAAACATACAATGTTGCATATATGCGACATACTATGTTGCATATATGCAATGTGTCGGACGAACAAAAAAAAGGCGGCCATTAGGTGGATAAACACGAAAATTTAAAAAAAAAGGAGCACCAAAACTACCTAAATAGCCTTCATTTAATTTAGTTTTCCTTTGCTTTTCTAGTTTTCCAACTAAAACTTAGTTTTACATTGAACTTAACCCTGCAAAGGATATTACACATAAGTAATAAAACACGCACAAATTTTATGCAAGGTTAAAAAATAATCCAAACATCATTTTACAATAGATATAAACACAAAAGGGCTTTTCAAAAACGCATAACAGCAATAAAAAGCACGGGCTTTAAAACATCGTAATAATCACGCATAGGGAATAAAACACGCAGGGATTTTATGCAAGGTTTAAAAATAGATTCGATTGTTAGTGAACCTCAGAGTTATCACGCAAGTACTAAAATATCGTTGAATTTATATTTCTTTCACGTTATGATTATGATAAGGTTTGTCGCGACCATTACAAATCCCCAACTTAATTAAGATTCGCAGTAGTGGAAGTCAGGGTATCAAACCAAGGGAATTTGTGGTTACTTGCTAATTGATTAACTACGATCTAAATTAAACTTAACTATTTAACCTAAATTACGAAAATGGAAAAGTGCCTCTTAGTTGTAAATTTTGGTTTGGTTGATTGAAACTAAATTACTAGAACTAAATTACTGCTAACAAATGTTGGTTTTAACTTATGTAAACTAAAGGTAACCACTTTAAGATCCGGCCTAGTGAATTACTGATTTCGCACGTCGGGAATTTAACCTAGAAACCACATAGACATAGTTGTGTTCACAATCATTCAATCTAGCCAACCAATTATCATGAAGTACTTAGTATAGTCCTAGAGCTATGTAATTAAGGTAGTCCGGGAGCGGGGGTACAAAAACGACAAACAATCAGGCACAATTAAATGAAGAAACACTGAATTAATGATTGTCACGAGTCAAGAATTCATCCAATATCACAAACCCTAGTTTGAAATCAGAAAAATACTAACCTTCACTTAAAGTGATTACAAGGAATTTAGCCGGACATGGTAAAAGTCAAAAAAAACAGAAATGGAAGAAAACGCCATCTGGATGCTTGTCGAATGCTTGAAAATCTTCACTGAATGCTTGGAATTCGCCTGGAAATCGTGACCAGCACTCTAAAGTCGTCCAAAAAGGCAAAAGAAGCGAGCTGGTTGCATCACATTGGCTTAAATAGCCAAACCCTAATTTTTTTTGCCGACTTAACACCCGTCGCGTGTCGCGAGGGTCTTCTATCCACAGGTTCGTGCCACGAGCTTGCCAAAATAGTCGGGGCCTTCATCTTCAACACACGCCGTGTCGCGAGGAGAAAGACTCAACCCTCGCGACACGATTTGACCTTGAATCCCAGAATTCTTCTAATCTCTTAACATTTCAATCCGACCGATTTCTTCACATTAACGTACAAACCTGTGATAAACAAAACTGAAACAAGTGATGCGTTTCCAATCAAATATAAATCACAAAAACAGGGAATTTAGAATGATAAGTCGCTACAAATTACTAACACATCACATCCCCACACTTGTCTTTTTACGTCCCGGAAAAACTGCCACGACTAAACCCAACCACCAACCTTTTGTTTCGCCCCCTAAAGTGTTTATAATTTACCGAATAAAGTGTACCAGCCTGCCTATGTGTCCCACATTCAGAAAGTTCAAGTTCAACCTACTCCCGAGTCAAATTCAATCAAAGTAAAGGGTAATCAAGATTGTATTTTTAAATTTCCCCACCCGCCTTTAAACCAGATACTCATATGTCCCCAGAATGATGGAATAGATGGATGCAAAGTTTTTGAGCATTTATTTCTCTAATTTGGTATTTTTGTTTTTTTTTTGTTTCTATTTTTTCTCATTTTTCTCTATTTTTTTTCTTTTTTTTTATAATTGGTTAATTTTAACTATGATTACCAACGAACATCATCAGAGGTACTCTTTGCGAGATGCTATCCCCAAACTCATACATGAGTATTTTACCCGCGAGATCCAGAACATCATCAGAGGCACGCACCAAGGGATACTATCATTAGTTTGTACATGAGTATTTTGTCCCTTCACTCTAAAATTATTAACCAATTTATTATCTAATATGCTCAAAGATGGAAAGATGGGGCGTCATTATTTCTCGGATTTGCTTTCGTAAAAAGATCATAATGTGCCAAGTTATTCTAAGGACATAAAAGTTTCTAATTTAAAGTGGTCTTTTTCCTCCTAATCATCAGTTTCAATTTCCCTATCACCCCTAAAATGGGAACCCACTAGCAACCTGATTTTAATTACATATTTATACAATAATAAACACAATGGGCTTTTTAAGGTATTCCTAGGTCAGTTGGGCCTACCAACACATCACAGATTAGTCATGTTTTTTCATTCTCTCATTTTCTACCACTTTTCCCTTTTCTTTCTTTATTTTTATTTTTGAAAATCGATTCCCAACTGTACTATCATTTTGCATATAATTGCAAGTAATCCCAAAGACATTTTTCAATTCTCACTCAAAAACCCAAACACTATAAAGAACTAAAATGAAAAATCTTTTTGAATTTTTGTATTTTTATTTATTTATTTTTTTATATATATTTTTCAAAAACAAAGCAAAAGTACCTAAAAATAAAAACTGACATCCTGTCCCCCTCCCCACACTTAAGATCAACATTGTTCTCAATGTGATAGAAGCACACGCACATAACTAATATACAGACACGCACGAGAAAATAAAATTAAAAATAAAAATGAAAGATAAGAAAATAAAAAGATAAAAATACAAAGTTGGAATAGACTCCCCTGATACCTCCATGAAAGCTCCTCGAAAGTCGTGCCAACACAATCTCCCTTCTGACAAGTGCTGTGGCTCAACGCATTCCGACCAACAAACGGGCAAATATAAACACCCTGATCGACTATAAAAAACTCTAATCATCACAGATTAACCCATCATATCATCATATATATCAAAATAATCACCACCACCCCAACCGGTTATCCCGTACATGAACCCCCAGTATAATATAATATTAAGTATAGACCAGTATCATGAAAACAAAATAACAAAAAAAAAGTACAAGGATAGAAAGTAAACTGATCGTGTGATGTGTCTGAAATTTGTAATCTGCCTCCTCATCTCCAGCACCTGTCATCTCCTCATCATGCGTCCCAGAACTACCGGCTCCAGCCCAAGTCTCTACAAAACCAGCATCTGTACTTTTATCTCCAGAACCACCAGCACCAGCCCCAATATCAGCCTCAACTCTGACCCTCTCTCTATACATCTCTGGAATCTCAATACCCTGATGCATCATCTGTAACCTCAGCATCCCCTCAAGCCTATCAAACCTCTTATCAATCCTCTGATCAATATGATCCATCAACTGATCCCTCAAAACCAATAGTGTCATCGGATCTGGCCTCAGCTCTCTCCTAGCGTGAGTCGGATGAGGGTGATCCACACTGAATATGACTCGCTGCCTATGTGGTGGAACGACCCTCTGGATCGCCTCTACAGCCTCAGTACCTAACGGAGGATGCTCAACAAAACCCTCCCTAACCGGCATCCATGCCGGAGGGTCCTGTAATGAAACCATACCAGCTGCCCTAAGATCGGTCAAACCACAACTAATAGTGGCCCTCTAGTCACATGTGTAGCATGATATCTTTGAAAAACCCCCAAATGATGGGCCATCCTCGTAATATACGGCCCATATCCATCCTAGAAGTCACACCTCCACGACAAACCCCTGAAACAACAACATCATAACATACGCAAGGTTGAGGTCATGTGGCCCCATAATCGCACACATGCAAATCAGATCCAGTCGGTTACACTTGTCGCCCCCAGACTTACGTACGACAAGTGCGCGAGCAATAATCCTTTGTAGATAACGAATAACAGGATCGTAAATAAATGATGCCGGAACAGACGCATCATAATCACAATCGGCGATCGTCCTCCAAAACGTCGCTATCTCACCATCAGTAATGCCCTGGGGATGCGGGCTCTGAAAATAACCCCTAGGCGCCGACTCAAAGGCTGGAAACTCCACCTCAGTCTGAGTAAAAAAAACATGTAGCCACTGCAAACTGCTGGATGCTCAGCTCGTACACCCGTCGTCCTAACGAAAATGATACCGCGTATGGCTCAGAAAAACGACCACACTCCAGTCGGAATGTAGAATGAAACTCCAATATCAGCTCCCTATACTGCCTATCTCCACACGCCAAAACCTGGCTCCATCTAGGCGTTAACCAAGCCTCAATCCTCTGCCTCCCGCCTAACCTATCCAACAGACCCTAATCGAACGTCCAACTCTACAGCATCTCAATATCTAACAGCCTCTCGCACTGCACGTACCCGGGCGTCCCCTTAGCAAACTGTAGCAAGGTGTGCTCTCCTAGCACTCTCTCATCCTCCAGAATGGGATCAGTAGCGCGATCAGGCACGACCTCCTCGTGGCGGTAGTCAATCGTCCTTTCTTGACACTGTATAATAACCGGGGCATCCGGCGCCCCACGGGGCCGCTTGAGCGGTGTCACACCCCCAATTTCCACTAACGGGGTATAACCGTGTGGGGGTATGATCCAGACCAGGATCCAAGACTTTAATTACAACCAAGCCATAAGAGTAATTTAACATATCATAAAACATCTTTTACAAAATAAAGCAGAGTTTAGTTAGATAGTTCAGCGGAAGCACATCAACAGATTACAAGTTTAGTTTGACAAAATACATAATTTAGTTGTCCAGAATATAGTTTCCCAAAAGTTACATAAAACATGTACTGCCACTGCCCGTGCCATCCGATGAACCTCCTAGCGACCTGAAAAGCATTCAACAATAAAGTGTCAGCCAAGGCTGGTGAGTTCACTAATACAGTCTACACAACACCATGTAGACCAAATATGCATTTGAATAGTAAAAGATCAATTCGTAAATGATTTATACAAGTTGTAAGCATTATCCGTATCAATAGGTAGCTAGCCTATGCTTATGTTCACCTGAACGTTCGCAACCAAAGCTGACAACGTATCACAGGTATAACCTATGTAATTTTGCCTTCCCAGTGTCTTTCTCGATCAAGGTAGTCTTAGGCTAATACTGGTCTAAGTCCAACCGCCAGTCGGGAGGGTGCATCCTGTGTACCGCTGAGCGGGGGTGTCAATCCCCAGTAGTACTACTCAACATTACCTCGCTAATCTATATTAATGGCCCGATAAAGTAAGGACTTTTGATATTAAAAGCAATTCAGTGAGACATGTGATATATAGTGGATAACTACTTAAGTAAAGAAATACCTTTACCGTGTTGTTGCCATCTTTCACCGGATACAACTATAATAGTAAGTGAAACTCACCTTAGGGTGCACATGTACGCGGCGCTTGGTTCTACAGATGGGTCAGTATCGACCTAATTGGGTAAATAAACGGCCTGACTGGATTAGAGGTTGTCGCGAGGATGAATATAGCGTATAATCAATCAAACATTTTTCATACAATCATACTAGTCATAACATGCACACACATGTCCTAATTTAGGAGAGAAACATGAATTCACCTTACAAGTCAAAGCATGTACCAAAAAGTCAAACTTCAAGCACAAGTTTAGTGACCTACCCAAATTACACATTTCTTGGAGTTAACCCCTAAATTTTTATAGGCATATACTACATATCATTTAGGACTTGTTGCAAAAAGAATCAAGTAAAAACATTAAGTATTGAGAAAGTTACGCGCGTCGGAAGTTGGCATTTTCAGGTTTTTGTAAAATAGTCAAAGTAAACTTAAAAGCTTGCATAGATTGTACAAAACTTAGAATTTATGAACCAAACTTTCCAGATCCTACTTTTAATATATAAACCTCATTTCCAATTAACAAACTCGTCAATAAAACAAGATTAGCATTCCCAACCAATTTGAAAAGTCCACTTTTCATAGAAAATGATAGCTTTGCACACCTAACTTGCAGTAGTGTTTTGGATGACCAAACAGATGTTTTAGAAAGCATGCGAGTAGCCCAATCGAAGCTAAGATATAGTAATTTACTATTAAAAAAATCAACTGATTCTGAGCAATATTGAACAAGTTATGACCTCTGCAAGTTGGCCTAAAAATCTGGCTGAATCTGTCCACAATTGATAGTTTGCAAAAGTTTCGGTTTTCTAATTTTGAGCAACAATTTGGTCATCCAAAACATACTAACATAATTATAACCTTTTTAACATGTAATTTCTGTCCCTAACATGTTCATACCAAAATCATAACAAAATCCCAACATAGAAACTAGCATACAAGCACACATGCCCTATTTCCATGTCCAAACACCCAACATTCATACAAGAACATGTATGGCAGATTTTTAAGTTCAATTTCCAGCTTTAAAATAATCCTAAAATCTGCCCCAAATCATGAGTTAACATAACTTAACCTAAATCATGGTTCATGAACATCATAGCACTCCATTTAGCACATAAACACTCAAATTAGCACATGCAACTAATAATTTCAAATTTCAAGATCTAAGGCTTACGAGTTTGAGAGAGAAATCGCGGGTAGGAGAAGATGAAGTGAAGAGGATGCTTCCTTTGGTCTTCTAGTAGCTCAAAACCTCAGTCTCTTGCTCCTTGAAGCTTGATTTCACAAAAATTCCCAAGTGTGTGTGAGTGTGTGTGTGTGAGCCGTAAGGTGAGAGGAGGGAGGAGAAGATGATGATGCGTGAATGAGAAATGGGGGAGGAGAGGCAGATTTCTTGTTATAAAAATTTACACATTTGGCCCCTCAAGGTTTTATTTTAAACACATTAAGCATAAAGCTCAAATAAATGGGTTTTCACTAAAGACTTGTGAAGTAAATATTCTAAATAAAATGTTTCTAGTTGTTTTTAAACTCGTTTAGCATGCCATGTTTAGTTGGGGCAAGTATAAATATCATTTACACATAAAAATTCAAATTCACGCACGAAGCCCGGTTTCACCCGAAAACGCAAAATTTTATAAGTAACACATAAAGCCACGAAATAAATTCACGAAACAAGTTACTAAAATTAATTAGCAAGTAAACATAACCAAATATGTAAAAATTCAAATAGCGGGCCACGGGTTAGCTAATGGAACTAACGGAACTAACGAAAAAAGTTAATGGCGTTAACCTAGGAATTGGCAATTGTCACAGCCTCCCCATGTTAAAGAATTCTCGTCCCGAAAAAATTTAGCTAGTACCTTGGTTTGATGCGGAGGCTTGATCGAATAAATGGAGGTATTTCTTCCTCATCTGGTCTTCTCGTTCCCATGTGAACTCCGGTCCACGCTTAGAATGCCATCTGACTTTGTCGATTGGAATCTTACTTCTTTTTAATGCTTTCTGCTCGCGTCCCATTGTCTCAACGGGTTGTTCTATGAACCGAAGTTGTTCGTCAATGTGGAGTTCCTCCAGTGGAACTATCAAAGTGTCGTCAGCCAGACACTTCTTCAGATTAGAAACGTAAAACACATTATGTACTCCATCTAGCTCAGGTGGCAAGTCCAAACGATACGCCACTGTTCCAATCTTTTCGGTTATCAGGAAGGGTCCTATGTAGCAGGGATTCAACTTCCCGTGCTTTCCAAAGCGTACAACACCCTTCCAGGGCGAGACCTTCAACAGTACTCGGTCACCAACCTCGAACTCTAATGGCCTTCTACGTTTGTCTGCATAACTCTTTTGGCGGTCTCTTGCGGCTTTCATACGGTTTCTGATTTGTACGATTCTTTCTGTTGTTTCGTACACTAGTTCCGGTCCAGTGAGTTGGCTGTCACCGACCTCGGCCCAGCAGACCGGTGATATACACTTCCGTCCGTAAAGAACTTTAAAGGGAGCGGTTCCAATACTGGTGTGGTAGTTGTTGTTGTAAGAGAATTCGACCAGTGGCAAGTGAGTTTCCCAGTTCTTTCCAAAATCCATTACGCAAGCTCGAAGCATGTCTTCAAGAGTTTGGATTGTACGCTCGGTTTGGCCATCTGTTTGCGGATGGTATGCGGTACTCATATTCAAACGGGTACCCAAGGATGATTGTAAAGATCTCCAAAAGTGTGAAGCGAATTTGGGGTCTTGATTGGAGATAATTGATAAGGGCACTCCGTGGAGCTTGACGATCTCGTTGATGTAGATTTGTGTCAGCTTGTCAGTCTTGTCAGTTTCTTTGAGAGCTAAGAAATGGGCGGATTTGGTTAACCTGTCCACAATGACCCAAATCATGTCGTTTCCACGGGGAGTACGGGGTAATCCCGTGATGAAGTCCATGGAGATTTCTTCCCACTTCCACTCGGGGATTGTCGGTTGTTGCAGTAATCCTGGTGGCCTCCGGTGTTCTGCTATGACCTTCGAGCATGTCAAACACTTACTTACATACTTAGCAATGTCTGCCTTCATATTGGGCCACCAATAGAGTCCTTTCAGATCTTGGTACATTTTATCTGAACCGGGATGGACCGAATATCGAGACTTGTGAGCCTCGTCCATCACCAGCTGTCGAATGTTTCCATGAAAAGGTACCCAAACACGATCCTTATACTAGCGGATTCCATCCGACTTAACCTCCGAAGTTCCATCTATGCCATTCAAGGATTCAGAATCGTAGTTTTCCTCTTTCAGGGCCTCCTTCTAGGCATCCCGGATTCTATCCGGTAATCCCGCATGGATCATGAGTTGTAGAGCTCGAACCCTTCTAGGTTTAACATGTTCCTTTCTGCTCAGTGCATCGGCCACTACATTGGCTTTTCCAGGATGATACTTTATCGCTAAGTCGTAGTCGTTTAGCAGCTCGACCCACGTACGCTGCCTTATGTTGAGTTCCTTTTGTTCGAAGATGTGCTGGATCAGGGCATCCGTTCCCCGTTCTGTAGTCACGGATCCCGCTTTTATTTGTGTTTCATTCTCGGCATGCAGTAATTTATATTTAGTTAATGTAGTGAGGTGCTATTAATCTTTAACATATAAATATTTAGGTATATATATAGCAATTAAACATACTATTTTCTCTGCTAGGCCCTTCATCATAGGCGTCTTGTATTCCCCCTCTTTGTTTACCCTTGCTTTCCTCCACATAAGAGCTCGATCGGGGTCCTCATCAGCTTCAATCTCTTTGTTTTGTACCTTGTATTAAATAATATATATCAGACTTGAAACATACATTGCAGGTTCTTAACCATGACTGGCCGCATGTAACACTCTTAATTAGCTTATTACCATTTTTTGTCTAAAAAGGCATATTCTCCCCGGCCCATGGTATGATCATAAGTATAATGTGCTCAAACCTGTTTAACACTGGTTGACACAGCCTTTCCAACAAAACAATAGGATATATAATTATATCTCATTAATAATAACATGCACTTAGCTAATTAATTAATGAAAACCGCAGTTTGAATTGAATAAAAACCTGGAATTCTTCAGATTTTGTATATTGTACAAATCTGTCCCAATTTTCTTTTCCACAATACCGAAATACAGCTTCGGAACTTTCGCAAGCACCTTTGGTTTTGCTAGGTTGGGAAGAATGTATTTTTCACGCAATTTTCTTCTAAAACCCCTTAGCAACCCACCAAGCATTACCATAATAGTATATACTTTCGACAGTTATCAACCTCGAAATATTGCTAAAAAAATAACATAGATTTTTTAGTCACATGACTTAATGTGAGAAAATGTTTAATATGTTTAATAACCTAAATCAGAGCCCACATCGTCTTCTTGCTGTCTATTGGCACCTTCTTCCAATCAGGATACTTCAATCCAACCTCTGCCCTTACAATATCTCCTTTAAAACTTAGAAACTTCGGTCTATGCTCCATGATAACCCTTCCAGCATTGTCAAATGTTAGTGGCCATTTTTACCCACCATTGTTACTAAATTTGGCATGCCACTTTACCAACAGCGACAACCCCCTGTTGCAATTTGTAGTTTGGGAAGCAGAGGTTGTGGGTTCATCATTATCATTCTTAGTATGAACCTCATCCTCGACTTGGGCTTCATCGTTTATCATTTCCTCTTCTTCTGATTCCTCATTACATTCCCCTTCACTATCAGAATTCTCATTCTCAGTATAAACCTCATCCTCGACTTGGGCGTCATCGTTTATCATTTCCTCTTCTTCTGAATAATCATAAATGTCCTTCAATGGTTCATCATCACGCTCCATTATAAATGAGATGAATCCTAAAATGAAATAAATAGGGAATGAAATAAATGCGATGGAATATTTGAGATGAAATGATCTACTGAAAATGACAGTGAAAATAATATTGACTGAAATTTGGTAGTGATCTCCTGAAGATCTTAGAGGGAAGAAGAGAGTGATGAATCCTGTAGAGAGAAGAAGAGAGTGATATCGTTTTGGTGAGAGGGAATAAGAACTGATCAATGAATTTTGGGAAAATTTGATAAATGGTGGGAAGTAATTTGAGGATTAATATGATCGATCCGGGTGAAAGCATCTCACCAAATAAGGATGTGACAGCATTTAATTATTGGATTTAATATAAACTCAATTAATTCTAAACATAGATATAATAGTATTTTAAACATAACTTTAAAATGATCTTTAAGTGTAAAATGGAATATTAAGCAATAAATTTAATGATCATTGTATCTCTTAATGGTTGTGATTAATTTCTTTTTCCTTTTGTCTTATTATTCAGAATATTTCATATGTGAACACATATGAAAAAGAGCTATATATTCACATAACCTCACCCTATATAGTCTACATATATATATATATGTATATATATATATATATATATATATATATGTCTTTCATTGTGTTGTAATATATACATTATCGTATACACCTTATGTGGACACATTGGTCCCAACTGACCCTCGTTGTCCCTAAACACACCTTATTGGTCCTATGCACAACTTATTGTTATATATACACCTTATTGGGACTCATTGGTCCCAACTGACTCTCGTTGCCCCTAAACGAACCTTATTGGGCCATCATTGAACCTAAACACAACTTATTGGCAATCATTGGTCCTAAACACAACTTATTGGGACATCATTGGTCCTAAACACAACTTATTGGCCATCATTGGTCCTAAACAAAACTTATTGGTTATATACACACCTTACTGGGACTCATTGGTCCCAAATGACACTTGTTGCCCCTAAACACACCTTTTTGGTCCTATTGATTACATACACACCTTATTGGGCCATCATTGGTCCTAAACACAACTTATTGGTTATATACACACCTTATTGGTACTCATTGGTCCCAACTGACCCTTGTTGCCTCTAAACACACCTTTTTGGTCCTATTGGTTATATACACACCTTATTAGGCCATCATTGGTCCTAAACACAACTTATTGGCCATCATTGGTCCTAAACACAACCTATTGGTTATATACACACCTTATTGGACCATCATTGGTCCTAAATACAACTTAGTGGTTATATACACACCTTATTGGGACTCACACTACTACAAAAACTGGCATTCTTGACGTGCATTGCGCGTCAAGAAGGTGCCTTCTTGACACGCAAATGCGCGTCAAGGATGCGGGGGTCAAGAAGCTTCTTGACGCGCAAAATGAGTGTCAAGAAGCTCTTGACGCGCGAACAATGACACGCTATCCTTGACACTCCATTCTTGACACCCATTTTGCGCGTCAAGAAAGGGTGTCGTCTGTGATTAAAATATTTTTATTTATAATATTTTTTTTGTGTCGTCTGTTTATGACACGCAGATTTGCGTGTCATGCCTTTTATGACACTCATTCTTGCGTGTCATCCTTTTAAGTGTTTTTTTTTTCTTTCTAAAATTACTGATTTCCCTGTTAATAAATCATATTTCACAAAACCAAAATACAGAATAGCTGCTGTACCAAAACACTGCATTTCATACAAATAGCAATTGAAAATAATTCGATTTCATGTTCATCATACATGCAATTCGATCACAATGACAAAAGTGAAATGTTCAAAGTTTACATGCATATATATTGGATCACTACTACTACTTCTCGTCCGTGTAAATGAAGTGGCAAACGTAGGTCAACCATTCTTCACGAATCTCATCAAAATCAGCATCTGTGTAAACATTACTATCTCCACCAATCTGTGTAAAAGATAAATTACGAGAAAAAATGATCATCAAAGATAAAGTTAATTAATTAAAATATGAGAAAGCTTACTTTGTTTTGTTCAAGGACTACAAGTCCTTGCCGAACCACCTCCTTCATAAATTTCAACACATAATAACCACACTCTGTGATTCCTGGCTGGAGTGGACACTACACAAACAATACAAACACAAACAAAAGCAAGCATTAATGTGAGACCAGAAACATCTACTAAAAAGAAAGCAAGCATAAACAAATGAAGTTCAATGCAATACATAAACAGCAGCAGATCAAGTTCAACTCATAAACTAAATTTTAAGGGGACAGAGAACACCACAGTAGGCAAACAGGTATTATATTGATTGAACTTCCTAAGTGTTTTTTTTTTCTCAAACCAAACTCCAAGAATATGTAAAAAAGCAGGAACTTATGATGGTGGAATTAAGCTCTGGAGGCCAACCAGTAAAGAACTAAGCTCCTTCTAATGTGGTAAAATAGAAACTTGTAAGCAAATACAATGATGTTTGCGGGTAAATTACACAAAATCAATCAATCAATCAGCAATCTAAGATTAGAAATAATACCCAGCCAACTAACATAACAGCAACAGCAGCAGTCATTATAAATGCATGACCAAACCAAGTTGTTACAACGCAATACATAAACACATAAACAGCAGCAGCAGCAGATTATGTTCAAGAAAACACAACGTAGTAATACTAATAATAATAATAAGTTAATTAGTTGATGAGAAGCAGAAAACTAAAACAGAATCTGCTGTTCATATTAAGATAACTAAAACAGCAGCAATAGAACAGCAGCAAAACAGCCCTAGTCACTATATTGGTACTTTCAACTTGAAGATAAATATTACCACAAAGAAAGCAAACAGAATTGGTATAATAGTATTGTTCAACAGTTGGTTATTATGGAATATTACTAAAAGCTGGAATTGGTATAATAGTATTGTTCAACAGTTGGTTATTATGTTAAAGCTGCAGGTGTTAAGATTACAAAGTCTATTTTGAAGATTATGGTTTGGCAGGCTAGAAAATTTACAAAGATGTGGGTTGGTCTGATGCTGCTTGTCAATGAGTTGATATTTCTGGGAATTGTAAGGTTTATATGTGCCAACAAATGACCATAAAGCTCTATAAAATTTATAAAAAGGCTAGAGTATGATCCTGAAATTATAAGCTAGTCAAGTGGTCAACTTATGGAGGCAAAGCTTAAAAGTTATTTGGGATTACTTAAGGTGGGAGAAGAGTTCTGACAAAGGTGACTTTCTTAGTCAAAATGTTGACAGCTGGAAAGTCAGTAAAATTTTGGTCTTAACTGTTATATGAAAAGTCAACAAAGAAGGTAGAAAATATGGATATAAATAAATCCCAAGTGGATATTATCGCTTGTAAAGTTTGGTGGCGGAAGAGAATTAAGAATTTGTTAAATGTATTAGTAGCTTTTTTAAAGAGCTAATTACATAAAATGGTAACTTAGTTTAGGCACATTACTATTTTTGGTAATGAACTTTTTTTTCACCTATAAACATCCACATACTCTCAGAATTTTAATTTAGGGTAATCTTGCAAGTTAACTGGTCTCCAGACGCGAAATCAGCTCAAGATTAAAAAAGTCAATATTGTCAAAGTTACCGACACAGAGGCCACATCATCAGTATGTTGAATCTGTATAAAACTGGCATAACAAACAAACAAACACATCCAACAAAAATTGGCATGTAGTACTTAATTGCCATTTGATTGTTGGTGTACTTTTGTACAGTTAGCAAGTAACATACTTTGCTTATTACTTGGTCAAAAAGTTATCCATGGCATATACCATAAGGTCTAGTTATATTTGTAGCTTTTGGCTTTCTTAAGGGATTTTTTATATATTTTGGTCCTCGTGTTATATAATTAGGACATAATGGCATTTTGTCTGAAGCAAGATGGCTTCTTGATATCGGTCTTCAGCCAAACTCAAATTCCGCTACACGAGCAATAGGTTACAGACAGGTATTAGTTCATTTTTGTATTTATTTCTGCATTATATTATGTTTTTATGTTGATTTTCTTTAGACTATTCCTAGTCTTACGATTCTGTGGATTTTGGATTAATTACACCTCTAACAATTTTCTAGATCATGGATGACTGGGTTGTTTGGGTTATACTTAATCATGACCACCACAGAATAATATATTCGTTTTCGTCACATTGAACATCTAACTTATTCAAGCTACAGCACAAGCATGAAAGGATTAACAAGAAAAGGTGTTTAGCCAGCCATACCTGATGTTTGTGTCTGTGAAATAACAGTCAACACCTGCGCAATACCAGTCCTCACCACCTTTCTGCAACCAAATTATCAGCAACACTTTATTATTAATTCTACATCACAAACCCTAAATTTCTGAAGAAAATAGCATATATTTTTACAATCGACCATTATGTAACAGTGACCAAACTAATAATAATTAAATTCAGTAAACCCTAAGATCACCTACCACCTAACAGTAACAAACAAATCCATCCAATAAATCAGATGTTCAGATCTTCCACACAAAACACAAAATCAGATCAATTGCACATTCTTGCAAAGTACGATCTTTTTAGAATCTTTTTAGCACAAATAAAATGGTTTGTTTCCAACAAAAAAAAACATGTAAGATTGTTCTAAACGTCATCAGCAAGGCTTGGCACATCAGTACCCAAGGTACCACTATCACCCCCACCAAGCATTTGGTTGTGAGTTCAAGCCCAGCAGAGACAGCGGGTGTGACTTATTAGCCATATAATAGAGATCGTACTAAAACTTAACTACTAATATATCATCATACAAATAGAAACGTATATAAATATACTTAACATTATGCACTCAGAGTCAGAAATACCACTGCCCAAAATAATGTACTAAATGTCTAAATGATACCGCTCTTGTGACCACATATGAGTAACACCTCATACCTTGAAACACATATCTCATAACAATGCAAGGCTCACTAAGAGATGAAGGTGAAAATACTTAACATATTGTTTGTTCTGATAATTTGTGATATCATTAGGATTGCTGTTTGTTCATAATTTGTGATATCTGGTAAATCAACACTAGGTTTTTAGGTTGATTTTAGAATGATGAATATAATACTGGGCAGATGGGGCTTTAAGATATAAACCTAAATGATCCATGGTTCTATTAGGTGATCCTAAAATACATGTAGACTTAAAATCCTAAACAAAAGTTTTCAATTAGCAAATAACCATACTGTTACTTTTTAAGGTTCATGAAAGGTATTTGGTAGCAAATAACTATATATATATTGCTATTGTGTGTTTTTTAAGGTTCATAAAATAGCAAATAACCATATTGCTACTGTTAAGGTTCTAGAAATAGAAAATAATCATAGTGCTATTGTGTTCTTTTTAAGGTTCACGAAAGGTATTTGGTAGCAGATAACCATATTGCTACTGTGTTCTTTCCAAGGTCTATGAAATAGCAAATAACCATATTGCTACTGTCTTCTTTTTAAAGTTCATGAAAGATATATGATTAACTGTTTAATATCATCATCATCATCTTTGTTTGTTACAGGACCCAGGTTGTGATATCTGGTAACCCTGGATTATTTTTATAATTTGATTTATGTTTGCAGTTTGATTTTAGATTCATGAATGTAATACTGGGCTGATAGGGCTTAAAGATATAAACCTAAATGCTCCATGATTCCATTAGCTGATCCTAAAATACATGTAGACTTAAAATCCTAAACAACATTTTTGAAATAGCAAATAACCATATTGCTAATGTGTTCTTCTTAAGGTTGATGAAAGGTATTTGGTTAACTGTTTAATATCATCATCACCTTTGTTTTTTACAGGTTGTGATATCCGGTAATCCTGGATTATGTTTGCAATTTGATTTTACAATCATGAGTACAATACAGGTCAGTGGGGCTTCAAAGTATAAAGTTTAATGATCTATGGTTGTATTAGGTGATCCTAAAATACATGCAGTGCTTAATGTTCAATTGACTTATTTAATCTTTTAATATTCACCAACAATGTGATTTACATAAAAGACATCAGAATTAATGGTTTAGTATTTTTTAAGTTTTCTATTTGAGATTATAATATCTGGTAGTGCACATCTGTGATAGAACTAGATATCAATTAAACAAAGTGGGTTATTCATAGATCATTTTGGCTTGCTTTGTTTAAGTAGCAAGCCCAAATCAGCAGCCCAGCTGAGTTTCTATTACATTACCCCACTGAAATCTTTGACAACGCGACTGCTGATCATTAGAAGTTTATGCTCTGTTTAAAGTGGATTTTCCATCTGTTCTTTTTGTTTTCTTTATTTCTGTAAGGTTTTTATTCATGCACATTCATGTTTCTGTTATAGCTTATTATAGTTTGTTTTTCGCATGAATAAATTCCAAATGACTTCAGCTTTTATAAATAACTACATATACTTTATAACAAAAATTAAAGTGCAATTATAGACCAGCTTCATGGTTGAGGCACTGCAGCATAATTTGTATGTGTTAGATTGCAACTATCATGGATTTGTTGGTAACAAAAATGGTTTAGATCTCACTGAAAATGGTATTCTCACTTTCAACTGCATATACTCAATTATAACTATAAATAGTTATGTTCTTAAATCATTTAGGCTTGCTTTGTTTGAGTAGCAAAACCAGATCATCAGCCTAGCTACCACTGATGTTTATTTGCATTGCATCATCTATGTGTACCTAATTTGTCATTTATTTTGTAAAAGAAGGCCCGCTTACTAGGAGATGTATCTGGAACAACCAAAGCAATCCCTTCAATTGATTTCTTTCTTTCTTTCTTTTATCAAAATCAAAACCAAGGTTCATTAAAAGGTATAAATTACTTGTAAGCCAAGAACACAGTGAAGGACAGTCATTCTTACATGGAAGGATCATGTATCATATATAAAACATATAAAAAATACATAGACCTAAATCAAAGATCAACGAAATACGAAAACGAAATCGATTAAATTATTGGCGAAGATAGCTGCAGAAGCCCTAATTAGAAATCACATGCTACAAATCGTAGAAGCAGATCGAAAAGCCCTAATTAGGAGGTTACCTTTTCAAAATCGTAGAAGCAAATCGTAGAAACAGAGATTGAAGGTGGAGAGAGACGTCGGTCGTGGTGGTGGAGTGGCGGCCGACACCGAGCGGTGGTGGAGTGGCGGCCGACACCGAGCGGTGGTGGAGTTTTTCGGTGGAGACCGTGGAGAAGAGATTTTCGGGGGAGATGAGTTTTTTCGGTGGAGATGAGCTTTTAGGTGGTATACGGCGTATCTAGGGCAAATAATTGGGGGAGAGATTTTGGCGCCAAAAAATTAAAAAACGACGCTTCTTCTTGACACGCGATTATAGCTGTCCTCCGTGTTTTTTTAAATATGACAGAAATTCATGACACGCAGAAATGCGCGTCATCTATATTTAGGATTTACCTATTCTTGACATTTTATTATGACACTATTTTTTTGCACGTCAAGAAATGACCGAGTGTCATCGTTCGCGTGTCAAGGAAAGCAGTTTTTGTAGTAGTGTCATTGGTCCCAATTGACCCTTGTTGCCCCTAAACACATCTTTTTGGTTCTATTGGTTATATACACACCTTATTGGGCCATCATTGGTCCTAAACACAACTTATTGGTTATATACACACCTAATTGGGACTTATTGGTCCCAACTGAACCTTGTTGCCCCTAAACACACATTTTTGGTCTTATTGGTTACATACACACCTTATTGGGCCATCATTGGTCCTAAATACAACTTATTGGTTATATACACACCTTATTGGGAGTCATTGGTCCCAACTGACCCTTGTTGCCCCTAAACACACCTTTTGGGTCCTATTGGTTATATACAAACCTTATTGGGCCATCATTGGTCCTAAACACAACTTATTGGTTATATACATACCTTATTGGGACTCATTGGTCCCAACTGACCCTTGTTGCCCCTAAACACACCTTTTTGGTCCTATTAGTTATATACACACCTTATTGGGCTGTGAAATTGCTTGAGCGTGTGGATTGTCTACTTAATCGTTATGAAATCAATGTTATACGAGCTAGAACACAAAGAGTAAGTACAAATGACTTGTATTAACCACAGAGAGAATCACAATGTACACAGAGAAGATATCACGCAGAAGCTCTAAGATCGTTCCTGAATAGAATACAAGATACATATATATACTAGTTAAGACCAGCTGGTCCGAACCTCAGGTTCGGACTTGTTCGGCCCTGTCCGAACTCCAGGTTCGGCCAAGGTTCGGCCAGACCTAATCTTGCATGTCTTCGTCTTGTATTCGATACTTCACATGACGATCAAGACTATGTATCAACAAACTCCCCCTCAGCATGTGAAGTATCATCTCCTCAATTAAAACTTGTATCTTGTATCTTCAATCAAACTCTTCCTCAATCTTGACGATGAGTTCCATCTTTAATACTTTATATCTCATCTTGTGTAATCTCTTTATCAACAATCTTCAGAAGACTTGAAGTTGTAATGTTCTCTTTCCACTTAGAAACCTGCCAACATTAATAATCTTGGCGCAAAACGTCTCTTCGAGACTCTAAGATATTTAGATTTTGAAAATGAATTCGTATTCCGTGTTAATCAATCGAAAACAAATCAGAAACAAAATCTTTTTGGATTTTAGAAACTTTATATCAAAACACTCCTAAAATCTTTTTGGTATTTTCTGATAAGAAAAGTAAATGCATTACAGAATCAGACACTATTTTTGTCTTTTGCGAGAAAGATCACTACTTGGGATCATATTGGTCATAACATGTTGAACTACACTTCAATTTCGATTATAGAAGCACATAAGCCATGCCGATTGCAGATATAATTTGCCCAACTTTAAACTCTGGCACAATCATACTCATAACATCTGGATATGTTAAAATATTGATTAAACTTGCATTGACCAGTGTATCCCACACTATCAGATATACTCAGATATATTTTATCACATTTTGTGATTTCATTTGTGATTTTAATCACATAATGATTGTAACCATGATATAGTCAACTGTGTTCCATGCAAAAAGAAATAAGAGCGTTAAATCGTCTACCTTAAGGTCGATCTTTCGATACGCAGATAAGGCCTCAGATTTAACAAAATAAGAAAATAAAACAAGTTGAAATTGTATAACTCAACAACAATCAGGTCGGTACTCCCGTACACGCCGAGAAAGTCCGATGAATTATACCAAACACCAAAGAAAATAAAGCAGAATGTCAAACGAACAACGATCAGGTCGGTCTTGTGGACACGCAGAGAAAGTCCGATCGTTTGACAAAATAAAGAAAATCAAACAAGTTTAAATCTTTGCAAAATGAACACATGTATACACAGTGACTTCTCAGTTTATTTTTCACATATCTTTTTCTTGATATATCTTGAGATACACATCAAGATGTTGTCCACTAGATCAAGCATCAGATTTAGTGTTAGTGTATATCACATTTGAATACTTTCTGATTTGCCAAGCCTACCTTACACATCGATCAAATGGTCTTATGGCTTTTTCATCTATTTTATCCATGAGCCAGACAATGTCAGCCAATGTACCATCATTTCCCAATCAAGTCGGATACAATTTCTCATTTTTCAATGTTTTTGGCTTTTCCAAATTTCTCCCCCTAAAAATGACAACTCTATTTATAGATTTTCATTTTTACAACTTGAGAAACAACACACTATTTTTTGAATTTTTGTAAAAACAAACTCCCCCTCAGAATGAGATGGAGGTTAAACAAAAACAAGAAATTAAACAACCAACACGAATACTTGCAGTTTAGTCTTTGAAAAATAAAATTTGATTTTGAACAGATATTTTACAATCAGTAATTTTCCAATCACCGATAAGTCTTCCTGAAACACCTGCTTGACACCAAATAAATAATTAGTCGCTCGGTGATTGACCTGATTCAACAGTGTCGGGTCGGCCGGTGTCTTCCACAAAGTCTTTGTTGGCCTTGGAAACAACTTTCGTTTTCCAAATTTGTAAAACTTTTAATTTTGAATCAAAACCAGAATCAAAACCAGAATCAGATTCAACCGACGTACTTGGTGTAGACCAAGACGATTTACAAGTTGATATAATCTTTGGAGACCATGGTTCATCAAAATTTTGACCTTTGTTATCCACATATTTGGCAGTTTTATGGATATATGCAGTCGTTGGACAATCAACAGCAAGATGTCCCGGTTGAAGACATACACAACAAACTCTTTCTCTAAAAATGTGTGAAGATTGTTTTGAGTTTTGAAAACCAGATGAATGTTCAGAATCAAAGTTATCAATGAAACCATCATAAGAATCATACCTAGGAGATGGACTCCTTGAAGATGACGACCTTCCAGAATAATAAGAAAATTCCTGCTGAGGTGATGAGTTCTTTGCAACTTTTGCTTTAAGAACTTTTGCAACTTTCACCGGTTTCTTAGGTTGAACTGGTTCTTCCTTCACTTCATAGCCCAAACCTTTGTGTTTGTAACCTGAAACCTTTGAAGAGCTCGAGGAAGAACCCGATGCTTCTCACACCTTAGCTTCGCTAGTGAATTTGGCTTTGATATCCTTCAGCGTGTTCTGTTCAATCAAAACTTTTTCTTCTTCGGTTGCTGATGAAAAGAACTTGAAGCAACCTTTTCAAAAACTTTTTCATTTTCCAACAAAACAGACTTTGAAACAAATTTTAGAGCTTCACCCAAAGGCTTTTCCTTCGTCTTAGACTTAGACTTGTTCTTCTTGGGTGAAGTGCCAAATTTTGAATAATCATGCACTTCAGCTTTAGGATCAAGCGGAGTAGAAGTAACTTCGATTAAATCCACTGGTTATGGAACCAAGTGAACATCCTCCTTCTTAGAACTTTCCATACTCAGATCCTGCTTGTATAAGAAGTTTAGCAATGTCGGGGACAAATTGCAGTTCTTCACTTGCCTTTTCAACTCCAAGATTTCCAATTTAAAATCTTTAATCTTTTGTTGAGCTTCAAACACCTCTTTCTGTGAATTGATGAATTTTGCATTAAGATCATCATATTCATAAGTTTGTAGCTTTCGGATCTCACATTCAGCAAATAATTCTTCAAGAACATTTTCTCTCTTTTGTTTATAAATCTCAACATCCTTAGTCATTACCTCATTCTTGTCACGATAAAGAGTATTCTCATCTTGAAGCATAGAAATGTTGTTTTGAGGCTTTTCAACAGTAACAGCAGTTTTAGCAATAAGAGCAGTAGCTTCCTCATACTTTTGCTGAACCGTATAGCTTTTCTCAAATAGATTTTCAAAATCTTGAGCTGCGTCTAAAGCTTCAGCTTTGGCTTTCTCACTTTCCTCAGCCAATTGAGCCTTTTCCTTCAAAGCATTTTCATGAACATGAACCAACTCATAATACTTCTTTTGAAAATTTTCCAACTCCTTCTTGAGCACAACAATTTCTTCAGTTGATGTTTTAGAAAACTGTTTAAACCATTCAATCTCCTTGTGTAATTTTACACATGTAAGACATTTAGATTCTTCAACCTTTGAACTATCAGCAACTTTTGGTAAACTTTCTTGTACCAAATATTAACTTGAATAACAATCAGAATCAGTCAACAAGCTGTCATCATCATCATGACGAGTAGTCAATGCAATGCTAAATGAAGCATCATTCTTTTTAACTGATGAGTCTGCATTCCAGGCAAATTCATCTGGATGCCAAAATGTTTCTGTCAAATTATTAGCAAAAGTAACAGTTTTCTTCTCAACCTTATCAGCTTCATTTGATGGATGAAAAACTAAATGTGCATTTTGACCAGTTTGCAATTTGTTATCTGCTGAACTTGGACATTCTCGTGCAAAGTGACCATAGACAGAACACTTATAACATTTCACCTTCGACTTGTCCAAACCAATCTTACCCTCCTGATTCAATCTCTTCTTACCAGTTCTATTGAAAAATTTCTTCGTTCTTCGAACCAACATAGCATACTGCCAATTCAAATCCATTTCCTCCAAATGATCATAATCAATTTGATCGTAATCTTCATTTGCCAATTCAGCATTACGCACAACACCAGTGATAACACCAAAATATGAAGAAACTAATGCAGACATCAATGCATTATAATCATCGATAGTTTGAACAGACAATGCACTTTGAGTCGAAGAACTAGGCATCGAAACAGTACAACCAGCAGAAGAATAACTTAGAGTTTCAGATTTACCTGCCAGAAATGTTGTAGGGGGTGCAGAACTAAGAATATTAGATTTCCCAGCATTCAGAGTTGAATCATTGTTACCATAATACACTGTAGGATTTTGAACTTGCTCAGGCAGTGACTTATTCACCTTTAACTCCATATCCCTTGCTTGGATTCCTTGAATCAATTCATTAAATGACAGTTTTGAAAAATCATTATCATGATTGACCATCATCACATAATTTTCCTATTTCTCTGGTAACGCTTCCAAAATCTTTTCTTTCTTATCAGCTTCATCTTTTGTAAGATTCACCAACTTCATTTCACTCATTAAATGAGCAAATCTTGTAATCAGATTTGGAATTGATTCATTTTGATAATGCTTGAAACTATCAAATTCCTTCTTCAAAACTTTTTTCCGACTTTTCTTATATTGGTCATTGCCCTCACATCACATTTCTAAAGCATCCCACAAACTCTTTGCTGTGTAGTTATTTGAGAATTGATGTAATAAATCTGTAGGCAATGCCATCGTTAAAGTACCATATGCTTTCTTCTCAGCTTGATATGCTTTCTTTTGTTCTCCTGGAAACTTTCTTTGAAGAATTGGTTCCCTATCTTCACCTTTAGGATAAACATATTGCTCAGAATATGATAACCACATATCAATATCATTTGCAGAAACATATGCTTCAAACCGTGTAATCCAACTATGATAATCTTCCAATTTGAGCAATTTAGGAACTTTTTGACTTATTCCGATTTCATTATCATAGTTCATCATCGTTTGCATCGTAGTCTGAACCGAATTTTGAATAGCCGCGAACGCTTGAAAATCGGACATTTTGAAAAACAGGTTAATGTTCACTCCGAACCTCGCCCGAACTTTGTCCGAACTTAAACTTCGCCGAACGCCCACCGAACCTGACCTTCGGACAATGAAACAGAACCAAGACCGAACGAGCACCGAATGATGACCGAACTCTGTCCGAACTTGGACCGAACTTCCACCGAGCCTCACCGAACTCTCACCGAACAAGAGTAACACCGAACTCCATCCGAACCTTGATTTCGGAGCGGTTACTTCGAAGTTGTATGAACCTCAGACGAATCAAACACACTCGACATCATTTTCTCAAATTTCAGTGTTTTTGACTGGAATTTCCGACAAATATTCAAGCAAACTCAATAGAAATGAATTAGGAATGAATTTTTGACTTGAAGCACACACGATAAGATCAAACGAACTAAAAAATGAACGACATTTTACGTAAAAATGTGAATTTTGAGTCAAAACTCCAAAAACAATGATTTCCGATCAGTAGAGCAAACCAAATGCTCTGATACCACTTGAAATTGCTTGAGCGTGTGGATCGTCTACTTAATCGTTATGAAATGAATGATATACGAGCTAGAACACAAAGAGTAAAAACAAATGACTTGTATTAACCACAGAGAGAACCACAAAGTACACAGAGAAGATATCACGCGGAAGCTCTAAGATCGTTACTGAATACAATACAAGACACATTTATATATACTAGTTAAGACCAGCTGGTCCGAACCTCAGGTTCATACTTGTTCGGCCCTGTCCGAACTCTTGGTTCGGCCAAACCTAATCTTGCATGTCTTCGTCTTGTATTCGATACTTCACATGACGATCATGACCATGTATCGATAGGCCATCATTGTCCTAAACACAACTTATGGTTACATACACACCTTATTAAGACTCATTGGTCCCAACTGACCCTTGTTGCCCTTAAACACACCTTTTTGGTCCTATTGGTTATATACACACCTTATTGGGCCATCATTGGTCCTAAACACAACTTATTGGATATATACACACCTTATTGGGATTCATTGGTCCCAACTGACCCTTGTTTCCCCTAAACACACCTTTTTGGTCCTATTGGTTATATACACACCTTATTGGGGCATCATTGGTCCTAAACACAACTTATTGGTTATATACACACACCTTATTGGGACTCATTGGTCCCAAAGGACCCTTGTTGCCCCTAAACACACCTTTTTGGTCCTATTTGTTATATACACACCTTATTGGGCCATCTTTGGTCCTAAACACAACTTATTGGTTATATACACACCCTATTGGGACTCATTGGTCCCAACTGACCCTTGTTGCCCCTAAACACACCTTGTTGGTCCTATTGGTTATATACACACCTTATTGGGCCATCATTGGTCCTAAACACAACTTATTGGCCATCATTGGTCCTAAACACAACCTATTGGTTATATACACACCTTATTGGGCCATCATTGGTCCTAAACACAACTTATTGGTTATATACACACCTTATTGGCACTCATTGGTCCCAACTTGTTTATATAGCGTGGTTGAAGGTTTTGGAACTTAAAAACAAACAATGGAAAAGTGGAATTAGCCGTTACAGCTAGTTACATCACCTATTTGGGTTTTTAAAATTTAAAAAATAAACAGTAAAAAAGTAACGCAATAAGGATTCGAACACGGAGGTATGTGAATCTAAAGCGCTTCTACCACCCGAGCAGCACCCTGAGTTAGAAGCTACTTTTCATTATTATTTATTTAAATACGATTCTACATGTGCTCGATAAATTCTAAAAGAGGCGGGATGAATTAATTAATGAGTAAATTCAATTGAAAATTTCACATATCACTCTCGATTTCCCCAATTTCCCGCTCCCCATTTCTCCATTGCTCATTAATCGACAGAGTTTTCCCTCCGTCTTATTATTTCTCCAATAAACAGGTTCACAGTAAAGATTATTGAAAAGGATTTTCAGTATTAGCAAAACAATTCTTTTTAATAATCTTTTTTGTTGTATCTGTTAGCAAAACAAACATGGATAAGTCTTGGATGGTAACCAGTAGAACCACGAAATCATATTCCGATGGAGTTAAATCATTCTTAAAATTTGCAGTTACAGAATTGGAAAAGACGCAAATTCCACGTCCCTGTGTTAAATGTCTAAACCATTACTCTTATCCTGTTGATGATGTAGATTATCCTTTGTTTTCAAAGGGATTTGATCTGAATGATTATTGACCTTGGATGAGAAGCAGAGTTGAATTTGAGTGAAGAAGAACTGCCAGATGGGGGGTAGATGGAATCTGTTGGCCTGTTCTTCGAGAAATTCTCCATTGTACCCAATGTCAATGAAGGTTTCAATGACTTGGACCTTGTTCAAGTGGGTGGCCCCATTTTTGTCATTCAGACAAAGGGCAGAACGAATGAAGTCCTCAGTGACTTCAAAGGTAAGTTGGTTCACTCGTGTTCTTATGGGGCTCCCTGGTATGCCTCGGGTCAGACCTTGCATTTACCCAAAATTCCCTTAGAAATTCATATCTGAAGGGAGTGTTTTGAGTGAGTGCGAGGCCAATGGTGCAAGTTTGCAAAAACCTCATCATTTTGGTGAAGGTCAGTTGATGGTTAGATGTGTGAAGACACAAATTATGAGTTTGGTGAAGAGGGATTTCAAAGGCTTGTCTATCTAGTAGTGCTTGAAAGTCCATTTTCTGATGAGGGTTTGAGTGAAGATTGGGTTTGTTTGGATGAGTACTTGGATGAGTACTTGGATGAGTTGGGAGAGATATCCATCTACTTGTAATCGGGAAGAGTTCAGAAGTCTGGAGATTTGGCAGTGAGACTTTTGCATTTTGTCGGCTGTTTAGACTCCTCTCAGAGGTAGTTGGGACGATTTGTGAGAAGGAATTAACTCCCTTTTTCATCATTCTCCTAGTTAGAGCTATTATTACCCCCTTTAGATGCCTCAACTTAAAAAGATTTGTTTCCTGATATGCCCATTGCCCTTTAAATGTGTGATTTGATGGGCATCATTACGCATCAGGAAGAGAAAGTCAAAACCTTATTAAAGAGTTATGGATGCCTCTTTTTTTTAAAGAAAAAGAGAAGCTAAAGAAAAGAAAAGAACAAACAAAAAAAAAAATGAAGAGCTCCCCCTAGATATGTGCACGGTGAGAAGTTCTTGTTCCCCCCCTTTTTTTTATTTTGTTTTAGGAACCCAATTATTTTTGGGTTTTTTGTTTGTTATTTTAGTGACTTCTTTTCTTTTTATTTTTGTAGATTTGGAAGATACACTCAAAGAGGTGTTAGAGTGCATTTGTTTTATATCAAAGTGTCTTCCAATTAGTTTTATCATTTCATTGCACATACAATGCCTGTAAATGGCACTTTCTCCAAAAATTTCAAGATTTTGACTTGAGGAGCTGGATGACTCAGATTTGGTTTTGTTAGAGTCATCAGAATTAGATTTGTTTTTACTCAGATTTTCAAGAACTAGGACCTTTGTTTTTGGAGTCTGATGTCCAGTTGTGATTCATTTTGACTGCTGCTTTTTACAAAGACAGTCTTGGAACCTTTAGTTCCTTGTATGTACCCGATTCCTTGTCCATAATTTCTTGGTGTGTTTGTCATTTTTTCAAGCTGATCATGGGCATTTATGAGACCATTTATTTTGTTTGTTTCCACGTGCAATCTTTGGTATAGAGTTGCACGTTCAGTCTCATAGTGATCAATTTTGGCTTTATTGCTCAGGTTTTGCGTTTCTAGTTGCCTTAGTCTTAACAATTCCTTTTCTCTATCCTCTTTTAGTTGATGAAGTTCAGACAGGAGAGAGTTAATTTCTTCTTCAAAAGTTTTAAACTTGTTTTCATTTAAAAGTTTGTTTCTTTCAGAATTTTCTTGAAGAACTTTATAGTTGACTGACATGTTATTGAATTGAAAGATTAGATCAGTGTGAGATGAGTTTACCTGCTTTTCATGTGAGATTTCGGATAGATCAGTTGAGAGAGATTCATCGTTTTTCATAAGACATT
Organism: Deinandra increscens subsp. villosa; assembly: GCA_039602395.1. Lineage (NCBI taxonomy): Eukaryota > Viridiplantae > Streptophyta > Magnoliopsida > Asterales > Asteraceae > Deinandra > Deinandra increscens. The sequence continues at coordinate 80,686,152 of JBCNJP010000017.1, read as the reverse complement.
TGTTGGTTTGACATTCTTCGTCTGATGATGACTCAGAGTCCCAGTTCTCAACTTCAGCCATTAAGGCTTTTTGTTTTTGCATGGCTTGATCATACTTCCTTTTGTAGTATGCAGCATCTTTGAGTCTTTTATTTTTGCATTCTGATGCATAGTGACCCATTGTTCCACATTTGAAGCATCTTATCTCACTTTTGTCAACTTCAGGTTTGTTGTGTTCAGATGATCGGTTTTTGCTTTCTTCATTTTTAGATAAATTGTTTTTGGTTGACCAGGAAGGATTCTTTTTGAACCTTCCGAATTGTTTGGTCAGAAGTGCCAAAGATTTTTCAAATGACTCATTTTCTGTTTCATACTCTGAATATTCATTTTCTGAGTCACCTAGTTCCTTACGTTTTGAGTGGCTTGGCTCTTGTTTGATATTTATTTTTCTCTTTTCAGAGTAAGGGGCCAATGGGTCCAGTTTGGATTTAGAGATGTCCTGTATTTCAGACTCCTGAGAGTCTAGAATGCAGAAGAGGTCATTAAGATTTTTTTCTTCTAAATCCAGGGTTGACTGAAGAGTCATGGTTAGACTTCTTCATTCATGAGGAAGACTTTTGATAAATTTGATGTTTGTTTCCTCATTGGATTTAGAAACATTGAACTTTCTTAGATTGTCTACTATTGTAGCAAAGCGATTGTAAGTGTTTAAAAGTGACCTGCTTGGAAGTGACTTAAAAGATTCATATTCATTTAGAGCTTTTGTTCTTTTGTTTCTTTCATTTGATCCCCCCCCCCCTCATCAAAGAGTTTCTCAAGGGCATCCCATATGCCTTTGGCTGAGGTGTTGCAGTCAACTTGACAGAATATATCATGAGGAAGAGCCATGATAAGGACTGTCTTGGCTCTTTCCTCATTTATTTCTTTGGTTTTGTCCTCTTCACTCCACCATTTCCTTTCTTTAGGGATGGTGCGAGCTGGCACACCGGCTGAGGTTTCAGTTTCTTTTATCTCAGGGATGTCAACTATGGGACAATGGGGTCCTTTGACTATGCATTCCAACAGGGAGTTATCAACTTCTATTAGCAAGCATAGGGGGTTTTGCCAATGAGCCAAGAGATTTTCCATTGTTCCAGTTTGAAGACATTCTGAGGGAGAGTTAAGAGAAGATGTTAAAGAGCAGGAACTTTGAATATTGATTATTCAATCTGCTCTGATACCAATTGTTAGGTCCCTTAAAGGGCTCTTTAACAATGTTGGCACAATTTGATTTAAACAGGATAAATGAGTTGCGGAAAGTAAATCAAATTGGAAGACAACATTTCATAAAAAGGGTTATTCTGTATATCTCAAATGTAAATAATGGTTTAAACGAGTTTATAGTATGACTATG
>JBCNJP010000017.1:80615288-80684280 GCA_039602395.1 Deinandra increscens subsp. villosa | reverse complement strand
ACATCAAAGACTTCTGGCTGTCTGCAGAATATGACGTTAAAGCCACTCCTGAATGCATTCGTGCAAGGGTCATGCAGAAAGATATTGTCATTACAATGAAAACCATCGCTGAAGCACTTAAACTGGAAGAGGATGTTGGTGATGCACCCAAGATGAATGATATGGATGTATTGAAGGGTTTTGAAAGACATATGGGTTATGAAGGAGGCCATTTGTGGAAAAATAAGAAGGAGATTAAGAAGTCGTACATGTCTAAAGAATGGAGATATATCGCTCACGTCATCATTTCCTGCATTGATGACAGAAAAGGTGGCTCAGATGGCTTGAACTTGAACTGGGCAGAGGCAATGTTGCTGTTGTGTAAAGGAAAGAAAGCTAACATTCCTCAGAGAATATTTGAAGCTATGGTTGCGAATATTCAAGCTTTGAAGAAATCCAGATGGCTTCTGTATCCAAGATTCCTGGAGATGATTATAGAACATCTAGAACCTGAGTTGCCGAAGCAAAGTACAGCTCTTGTTATAAATCCAATGCACTCAAGAATTCTATCAGATTGTTGTGCCGTAAGAGATGATTTTTCTGGGTATACCACCTATCTAATGAAACATATGTATTCTGAAGAAAGATATGAATACATCAAGAAGTTGATTGAGGACGAGAACAAAAGAAGATCTCAAGGAAAGGCAAATGAAAGTGCTAAAGGTAAACGGAAACAATATGTGAGGGGATCCGGGAAAGAAGCTGTAGATGAAATTGAAGATGAGCTCGAAAGTCTATCTCGATAAGGAAAGAAGTCCACACAAAAACAAAGCGCTCCAACTGAAGATGAAGCTAGAGCGACAAAGAAAAGAAGAGTTGATCAACGTTCCGAATTGGATGAAGACATCATCCGAGGTGTTAATGCCTCCTTGGCTAACGAACTCGGCATGATAAAAACAAAGATGGTGAACTTAGAGATGAGGGAAAAGGAAAAAGATAAACAGATTTTGAGTTTGAATGAAATCATTGGAAAACAGTCGTCTCTGATCAAGACTTTGCTGGTTGAATTGAACGGGATCAAGAAGCACTTAAATCTGCCAAACATAATGAGTGATGCCGAAATCGATTCTATGACTGATTTTTCAAAGGTCACAACTGAGGCGGCCGGAGGCAGTGGAACCAGGGGAATGGGTGCTAGTGGTTCGGGTGCAAATGAGGCTGGTGGTAGTGGTGCAGTGAACATTGAAGATCTTGACCACATTGATGTAAGCGACGCGAATCTCTTCAGCTTTGAATCTGATAAACAACCTGAGATCGTTCAAGCAAAATTTCATTTAATCGACGAAGATGAGGAAGAAGCTGAAATTGATGATCACTCTGAACCAGAAAGCTATGATTGGAAAGAGCATGGTCTTACTTATCTAGCAAAGATAAGCTCTGTTAGTGAAGAGGTTCTCGAGTTCAGGAGAGAAGAATGGTTTAAGAAACCAGAGCTCGAAGATCAGACCCCTTTGTTTCAAAACATGGCCCAACCCAAGAGAAAGGAGTCTGATAGGCACATTATCAGCTGGAAATACAGTGAAGCGGTTCATGCCTTCATGATCAATCGAAGAGGGGGGAGTATTACCTATATCCGTAAACGAGAAAATTTCAATACCTTGCCAAGATGGGATCTAAGAAGACTGGCAGAGCTCCCCCTCCTAGACGAAGACAAAAGCGTCAGAGCTTCAAATCTGAGATTAATGATTCAGCAGGCGGCGAAGGACGACTTTGCGTCGTTTGGTTTCATGAAGGGTAAAAGGGTAAAGTCCACAACAGAAATTGATGAAGCTACCGGGAAACCGAAGGTCACCCTAAAGTTCAAAGCAGCCAAGACTATGACCAGAATCCGAATTCCTGATCAGCAACTGTCGAGGCTGCAAACCTTCCAGAAGTGGTTCTATGACAATCTGACTGGCGAAGCCGTTATACGAATTGGAAATGATGCTGAAATAAGATTATTTGATCCCATGGAAGTATTTTCCTTCAGCAATGATGATTTGAAAACTTTGTGCGAAAATCACATCAGATATGGGGCAGGAGATGACACCGCAGAAGAGGCAAGCTTATTTATGAGAGTTGCCAACAAGGCCCGGGGAATTGTCAGGGAAATAAAAGATTTAGCACTGAAAGTCAAGGCTGCTGAAGATAAAATGGAAGAAGATCGGGATCTGGCGAATCAGATGAATAAATCATTGAGCGGTATTGGAGAATCTTCTACTCAAATCACAGAGCCAGAGACCGAAGTTCCCGTTGCTGAAAAGCCAATTAATCTGGGGGAACCAGAGTCAGAAACCCCAGATGCTGCTGAAACAACTATTGTGGGGGAATCTGATGTTAATGTCCCAGTTGCTGATACGTCAATTATCTTGGGGGAATCAGGGACTCCTGATCTGAATAAGGAGCCGAACCAGAATGAAGCCGATGCTGACAAGTGAAGATCCAGTGGCTGAATCCCTCCCTAGGGGGAATATTGAAGATCAATGTAGGGAGGAATTCATTATTTTGTTTAGTTTGATTGTAATAGATTAGTTTCTTGTAAATGTTATGTTTTGGTAGGCTAGCGAAACTACCGAGCGAAACTGTAGTTTCGCTCGGTACCTAGGTTAGACTGTCTCAGTGACAGTTTCGCTTGGCCAGCGAAACTGCCAGCGAAACTGTTCACTGGACAGTATATAAACGCAGCCTTGTGCAGCCATTTGTAACCTTCTCAATCATTGTGAACCCTAATACAAGAAATCTTCTTTTGGTGAGTTTTGGTGACGGCTAGGAGCTTATTTCAGTATATTGTAGCTAGTTTATCATTCCTTATCCATCCTTTGGTTCATATTGAGATTGTTCATGGCTAGAAAACCATTTTAGTCATTGGAAATCACATATCTTGTTGTTTATTTGGTTTTCTTCTCAAAAACATCATTATTTGCACTGATAAAGATCAGTGAGGACCAACAAACATGCTTATTGGTTACATACACACCTTATTGGGACTCATTGGTCCCAACTGACCCTCATTTCCTCTATACATACCTTATTGGGCCATCATTGGTCCTAAACACAACTTATTGGTTACATACACAGCTTATCGGGACTCACTGGTCCCAACTGACCCTCATTTCCCCTAAACACACCTTATTGGGCCATCATTGGTCCTAAACACAACTTATTGGTTACATACACACCTTATGGAGACTCATTGGTCCCAACTGACCCTCATTTCCCCTAAACACACCTTATTGGGCCATTATTGGTCCTAAACACAACTTATTCGTTACATACACACCTTATCGAGACTCATTGGTCCCAACTGACCCTCATTTCCCCTAAACACACCTTATTAGGCCTTCATTGGTCCTAAACACAACTTATTGGTTACATACACACCTTATCGGGACTCATTGGTCCCAACTGACCCTCATTTCCCCTAAACACACCTTATTGGGACTCATTGGTCCCAACTGACCTTAATTGCCCCTAAACACACCTTATTGGGCCATCATTGGTCATAAACACATCTAATTGACCCATTTGACCCCAAATTGACCCATTATTTAATTTTTATCTTAATTCTTTAAGATATCATTTATTTAGAATTATAATTCCCTAAAGTTTAAGGTTTTTGTAGATCTGTTTTGTTTTTTGTGTTTAGGGTTTTTGTTTAACGGAACGGAGATTGTGCGGACAGATTGCAATTGTTGATCGTCTCTGTTTTCGAGGATTAGGCTTTTTGTTTAACGGAATGGAGATTGTGCGAACATATTACATTTATACCTAAAATTATGCATTAGTTGTTGATCGGATTGCAATTTTTGATCGTCTTTGTTTTTGGAGGATTAGGGTTTTTGTTTAACAGATTGATTTCATAAACAAAAATAGACAAACAAGTATATATAACAAAAGGTGGATTTCATACTACTGATTCCAATTCCATACACAAAATTGTTTCCTAATTTACATGTTCTTTCCTAAAAAAAAAAAGACAGAGCAGTTGCGGGTTGAGGTTCACGTGAACCTAGATTCCATCTCCTCCATCAACTCCAAATGCCTACTCATAGATTCTTGCCTTTGTTGAACCAATATTTGAAGCCTGGCATTGGAGACGTGTATCTCTTCTACCAGAAAAGTTGCCATCTGGTATCTTGATGGACTTGGTGGCTCTGTAAGTACTTGGTTGAGCAGGGCCAACCCGTCTAAGATACCCTGTCTCTCAGCCGTGATAATTACCCTGTACCGGTCCAGGGTAGCAATAATCTTTATCTGCAAATAATTTTCAACTATTTCTTTCAAGTTTGCCATTTTGAGAAGGATTTGAGGGTTTTGAGAAAGGGTTTGATAAGGATTTTGAGAAAAGGTTTGATAAGGATTTTGAGAAGGGTTTGAAATGACGGTGAGAAGTTTATGATTACTGACCAGGTGGTATGGTTATATGTGCAAATCACTTGAGTATGCCTAAGCTCAGATGCCTAATCACTAGAGTATACCAAAGGTCTGATTTTATTGAACACTGCACATTATAATTACTTTCACACGTTCTCCAAGTTAAACTGAAATTTCTACACGTTATCAAAAAACCACTAAAATTTTAATCACACGATCCGACATTATCCGAAATTACTTTCATACGTTCTTAAAATATTAATGTTTCGGAGAAAAGGAACAAAACCGGAAGAACTAGAATTCCTTAGAAAGAAGAGTTCATCCTGATTGAGAGAAGATGAACAGAAACAGATGAATTGACTGGAATTAACAAACAATTAAGTGAAATTAATATAAAGGTTAAACATATTACAGAAAAAAATAAAACCAAATATTTGGTTTAAACACTTGACCCTCACAAGTCACAACCCCTTCTTTCAGAACATCAGCCTTAAGCTTGTAAATTAAAAATCAATTCATTACAATTACTCTTTAATCCGGAACCCTAAAGAGGTTAATCATTTCCCACACTAGTAGAAGCTTGAAATCTTCTCTGCTTTTATGTAAGTAGAGTTTGAACGCAACGAACAACAGGTCTTCCTTGGTTTGGTTCTCCTCTTGATTCTCTTTTCATATCCCGTTGAATGTTTTGATTTTCTGGTAATCAAATTAACAAGTGAAAATTAAACGAAGAAAGTCAAAATTACCCACTGAGTTCATGAGGATTGAGAGAAGATGAACTAGACTTCTTCAGGATTATAAAGAGTTATTCAGTAATAGAACCGGATGAACTAGAGTTCTTCGGGATCAAGAGTTATTCAGTAATAGAACAGGATGAACTAAAGTTCATCAGGATGAACCGGATAAACTAGATTTCTTCAGGATGAACTATATATACTATAAATAACCAAAGTTTTTATTTCTGTTCGTAGTCTATAGGACATGTATTTAAACCCATTATCTAGTGAATTAAAATCATTCTGGTTGAATACAATTATTTATACAATAATATTCAGTCACATAACCTTATATAAGTAGAAAAAAAACCGGATGAACTAGAATTCTTCAGGAAGAAGAGTCAAAACACACATCTGATGCATATCCTGTTGAGTGTTTTGATTTTCTGGTAATCAAATTAACAAGTCAAAATTAAACGAAGAAAGTCAAAATTACCCACTGAGTTCATGAGGATTGAGAGAAGATGAACTAGAGTTCTTCAGGATTATAAAGAGTTATTCAGTAATAGAACCGGATGAACTAGAGTTCTTCAGGATCAAGAGTTATTCAGTAATAGAACAGGATGAACTAGAGTTCTTCAGGATGAAACGGATAAACTAGAGTTCTTCAGGATGAACTATATATACTATAAATAACCAAAGTTGTTATTTCTGTTCGTAGTCAATAGGATATTCCCATGTATTTAAACCCATTATCTAGTGAATTGAATCTAAAATCATTCTAGTTGAATACAAGTCTTTATACACTAATATTTAGTCACACAACCTAATATATGTAGAAGACAACCCGATGAACTAGAATTCATCAGGAAGAAGAGTCAAAACACACATCTGATGCATACACATAAACAATATAATCCAAAAGATGTGATATCCGTTAATTAGTTACAAATATATATAATAAAAAAACAACATAAATTAAAACATGCTCCCACTAGAGAAATTGTCTGAATCGTCATAGCGGCCTGTTCTCCATGGGTAGCTACCTTCAAAGGGGGAAGAGGAGGAGGAGGAAGACACCTCCACATCTCTATTGAGGTAGGTAGATATGACCTCCTGGTCCTTGACGTGCAGGGCCAAGGCCCTGACATCCCTCGGATCATTAGTGAATGGAACCATTCCATAATCTAGAGACAACCTTGGGATCCTCAGGTAGGGTTCAAAATTGTTCAAGTCATAACCTAGGTTAGACACCATTTGACCTAGGTCATCGAATGAGAAGGAGGTAATGTCCACCTCGTCGAAGTAGCGAACCCTCCCATCAATGTATTGTATCCGACCATTGAGCCTCGCAAAATACCCTAGGTGATAGATCGCCAAAGTAAACAGACTAAAATCTTCTTCCCCTATTCAAGAAAAATAACCAAATCAGAGATACGAATTCCACATTAACGCATGTGAATTTCAGTCATTTAAATGATTACTTACCGTATTCGGGGCTATCTTCCACATTCAGAGGACGCAAATGCCACATTTTCAGAGAGTGGTGATAAACCAAAAAACAGAGAGCTGAGAGAGATAACGGCGTATATGGTGATGATCGACAATTAATTAATTAACTATACGATTTATATCTGAAACTCGAGGTGGTAGATAAAGATTTGACCTCTAGTAATGATATATATCCGCTGTCACCACAAGTAACTAATTAAAATTGGCTACTATTTAGTCACGGTTAATTAATATATGTGGCCATAGGTAATAGATTTTTGTCTACTTTCGCCACGCATTTAATATTTTACCGTGACCATAAAATAGATTTTTGTCACTCACAACCTACCATTTAGTCACGGTTAATATATGTGGCCATAGGTTAAAGATTTTTGTCACTCACAACCTACTATTTAGTCCAGAACCTAATAACAGTGGCCATATGTACTAGCTTTTAGCCACATAACCAAGTAAAAACAGTGGCCATTGTTCACATATTTAGCCACGCATAATATATACTTAATAGTTTTGTTTTTTTTTTCAATTTACTAAGTAACAAAATCTACTCTTCCGTCACACAACATTATTTAAGCGTGGCCATACATTCCTTTTTGGTCACACGAATAAAAAATCATAAAAATTCCGTGGCCATTTGGTGCATTTCGCCACTCTTTTTTAAGTGTGACAAATAAGTGCCACATGTTTTTATAAAACAGTGGCTAAAGCCACTGCACCTGATTGTTGTTGTCACATAAACAAAAAAATACGTGGCTAAAAGGGTCCAAAGGCTATATATTTGGCCACGAGTACAAAATATGTGTGGCTAAAACTAGTGTTTCTTACCTTTGGCCATGTTTTTTTTCAAAACAATGGCTATGCGTTAAAAAAAAACCGTGGCCAAAGCCACTTTTTGACGTAGTGTAATGAGATGTATGAAGGAACAAGTGAGGTAAATGTAACTAAAAAGGACATTTTAAAACAAAAATATGAATATTTCAGTTGCAAATCTCGTGAAACCATGACCAACCATGTGACAATCCGGCTCTCCGGGTGGGACCCGAACCTTAGAAATGGATAAAAACTGATAAACCGGTGGAGCCGGAATGCACGTATATAGGCGTAGTATGTCAATTAAGGTATTAGGAGAGTCTAGTAGCCTTAAAACACTTCACAAGTATCACACACAAGTCGGAGTTTTGAAATATTGGTGATTGATTGAAAATCGGTGAATATCGTGAATTATGTGAAAATGATACATAAATTTAATTGCAAGATCGTAAATTGTTATGTGGTAAGTTGATACTTGATTTTATTGGATTTGATGTGATTAAAATGATGGTGGATTAAAAATGGGAGAAACGTTGAAAACCGTGACCAAAAACGCGAAAAACGGACGAAACGAGCTGCAGTCAACAAAAGTCAATAGGCTGCTAGACGGGGAGCTCTAGGCGTATCACCTAGAGCAACCTAAGGCCCTAGGCGATACGCCTACAACCTAGTTTTCAGCAAAACCCTAATTCTCCACAATTTAAGCACCATTAGCCTCCATTTCTTCATTCCATCACCACCAGACGTCATTTCAGCCTCATTTACGTCTCTTATCATCTTTCTACACATTTCTCATCAAGATCCAAGCTTTATTACAAGATTCAAGCCCTAAATTCATCCTTTATCATCCTACATCATTCAGTATGTGAATCTTTGTGTTTTGCTTGTCTTAAGTTGTCAAGATTTATGCTATAAGATAGATCTAGGTCTGATCTATAATGGTTTGATGATATCAAGAGTAGATCTAGTGATTTGAGTAGAAAAGATTGCATATTTTGATTAAAAAATGTGGATTTTATGCATGATGTTGTGATATGAGCTAGATCTTGGGTTTTTGATGGAAATTTTCATGCATGCATGTGGATAAAGGTCAATTATTTGTGCTAGATCTATGTTGTAATAAATTGATAATGATAGATCTAGGTTTGATGGTGTATAAAGTTGATGACTTTGCGTAAGATCTATGATGAAAACATGATTTCGTTTGCCATGCATGCAATATCTTGAATAAAGGCATATGATTGTTGTTAGATATGCTATGTGAGCATGTAATCTAGGTTATTGGATGCATGATGGTGTATAAAGTTATGAACTTGATGATCAAATGCATGCGGACAATTTTATAAAAGTTATTTACATGAAAATATGGTGAAAATAGTCGATTAGGGAAGTTAGCTTACATGCATGTGGGTAGGAATCTGTCACACCCCCAAATTAACCACTAACAGAGTTTATACCGTTAAGGGGTGCGAGCAAACCAGGACCACAACCATTAGTTACAAATACTAAACGAATCAGAGTTAGTCCAAACACATGTCATAAATTAAAGTCTCAAAATACACAGCGGAAAATATATCGTCTTAGCACTAACCACGTGCTTTACAAATCAGTGTTTTAAATTCCCAATTAAGTTTAACCAAAAATAAAGTCTTCGTGTGCCATGCCAACCCGCTCCGGGTACTCCTCGGCGATCTGCAAAAGTTTAAACCACACAAGTGTCAACCTAACGGTTGGTGAGTTCACAGTGGGCTTGTCACGCAGTGGCCCGGTCTCAATATCATAATCGTATAAACATGTACTTATGTAATATTTATTTGCGAAAAGCAATGCTTAGTGACATCATAGTATTGTGGTTTAGTAAAAGTAATGTCCGTAACATACGTTATCGGGTATGAACTAGTTTTGTATACTTAAAGTGCTCAACTGATATCGCGGGTAGCTAATCCGTTGTTCCATGCACTAAGGAAGTTTGTACCAAAGCTGACTAATATTGTAGTGGCAGCGCCATCATGTTTTGTGGACCTACGTCATCGCGGATTTGCCTCCCCCGTGTCCTCTCGGGATCACGGTCAGATAGGCTGATATTGTACCTCCGTGCACTCCCCGTGCCATGGGGCGGAGTTTGTCAAACTCCAGTAGATCTACCCAACATCCCCTCGCTTTACAATTAATGGTACAATTTAGTGGAGGACTTTTTCAGTTATAAGGCAATCCTTAGAAATCATGTGATATCATGTGGTTTAGACTTTAACCTACACTAGCCATATTAAAACGGTTTTCCTTTGGGTTCTCATGAATCCCGAAAATATTTCCAGTTTCGTTTTAGAAATAGTTATTTAAGTATTTCACGAGTGTCTCCCATAAAACACTTCAAGTTCATCAAGTGGGTGCCGAGCACTCCTAAGTTTTCAAGTCCATCAAAGAGGTGCATATCACTCTTAAGGTTGTCAGCATTGTTTTCCATTAAGTTATTTGGTGTGACCCAACCGGGTTCACGGTAAATGGATTAGTGACACTCACCTTTGGTTGCACTGCTACACTTGCTAAGTAATCCAAGTATTGTTTGCTTATCGAAGACCTAAGAACACGTTTAGGTCTTAAGTATTAGTTTTGGTGTCTAATCATTAACTCAACGTCACTATGGCCCATAACATAGCACGTTGGAACTACGACACGACATATCGACACACGACACCGATGGTTGATCATAAGCAAGGGTTCATATAACACAGAAATCAAACATGTTTCATCATAGCATAATCATGTAAGTTATGGCATAGCATTCAAGTAAGTTGCACAAGTTTGAGTTTAGGTCTGGTCACAGTTTCACTAGTATAGATTCGCTAGGCAGTTTCACTGTGTGCACGGGCAGCACTTTCGCTAAGCAATACCCGAGGACACAGTTTCGCTAGGCTAGTTTCGCTCGAAACTGTTGGCACAGTTTCGCTAGCCTAGTTTCGCCCGAAACTGGTTTGAACTTTCGTTCAGGGAATTTCGCTCGGTAGTTTCGTTCACTGGCGACACTACAGTTTCGCTGTATAGTGTCGCCTGAAGGAGATGTACATAATTTCGCTATACAGTTTCGCCCAGAAAACACACAGTGTCGCTGGTCGCGAAAAACTCACAAATCAGCCTAAAAATCAACCTAACAGCTTCCATACTTCATGTGATTCAATATTCAGCATACATAATCATTTACCAACATCATATAAGCAGTTTTAACACCTTAAACATGGATAATCATCATCAAATCACCAAAAACACATTTTAAACCTAAAATGACTAAAATGGCATAAATCTTCATTATGGATGGATTTCAAACGTAAAGTTGCAGACTTTATAACAGATCTAGCATCCCTAAACATTATCTCAGAAGCATACACGAGTTCATGAAGGTTTGGTCATGCTTTAAAGTAAAACACATAGAAAACACATAGAAAACACATAGAAATGGTTTTTGGGACTCACGGTTCGATCTCCAAGCTCAATGGATGATGTTTCGGGGCTGAGATCTCGATGGCTCGGTGTGATTCTCGGCTGACCAGATTTCCAGGGGAAAAGATGGAGAGTGTGTGTGTTTTGTGTAAAAGAGGCAAATGTGAGAAACTAGGGTTTATTAGGATATTATATACCAGGGCCTAGTTTCGCGGGCAGTTTCGCTGGCCAGGCGAAACTGGCTCTGATCTCGTGTAATCCGAACATCTTGGCTAGCTACCGGGCGAATCTGTAGTTTCGCTCGGTAGTTTCGCCGGCAACCGAAAACATACAATTTGTCACATAATCAAGAATTTACAATTTGTCATGCTGTTAATAATATTAAATCATGCGTTCAAATCACATTGCACGTAATGACAATAAATAAATGAACACATAACACATATGGACGGGTTCGGTGATCAACCAAAGGACGTGGACGTATTCGGCCTAGTTAAGCATTAGTTACTAAGTTAACACTTATAACGTAACTAACGGAGATTGTCTAACGGAAGTTAACCTTGGAATTCATGGATGTCACAGAATCTATGATATGGTTTAATACATGCTAAATGATGATCTATATCATTTGCATGGGAGAATGATGTTATGTGAACATGGGTTTAGCCTACATGTGGTAGATATATTATTTATCGGTATATAAAGAAATTGGAAAAATGCATAATTATAAGCATGAAGTTACTTGGCTATGTGTTTGCATGTGATAAGTTAAATTCGTTATGAGTTATACGTGTATACAACTCCTAAGTCTCCTACCGCAGTTGGAATGACGAGACTTTGTATGATTGTTCCGTCGATCGTACATCGTATACACTGGATAATGTTGCAAAGTCATCATAACGCATATATTCGTCATGATACAATGTGTTGTATATGAGATACGTGTTAGGTTATGAATAGAAAACCTAAATGTGATCACCAATATGTTCTCAAGTCCACTTATCCAATGTCCGCAAATTGTTGGGATGTTGGGTCAAATATGGTCAACACTTACATGGTTATGTGTCATAGGTGAAGTCTAGGAGGTCTTCACTACTTCTCAGTGGTTGGTTAATTGGAATAGCTTATTTGCACCCTAAGGTGAGTTCACAGCCCCACTTTTACTATTTAACGCTTTTGGGGCAGAAGACATGTGGTAAACTGTTACGGTTTCCGAACTGCTTTATTGTTTTATATACTAGTTTGTAAATAGTAGAAGAAAGAAATGCAAGGGAGCCTTTCCACTAATAGCGTGAGCCATTTTATATAAGTGATAATGTGGAAATGTTTGGTAGAGCTACTGGGTCTGACAAACCCTGCCCGCGCTAGTCGCTCTAGCTCCTACTGGCCCTTGGAGGGGAGAGGAACGGGTATAATGTTGTCCTAACTCGGTGTTTTGTTCCGCATTATAGCGTATCCGGAAGGCGAAAACTTAAGTCTGTCAGTTATGGTGATTACAAATTCCTACTAGTTTATAAACGTCATGGTCTAGCTAACCCATGTATATAAAAATGTGATGTTTTGATAAACTGATTTGATTAAACTTGTTTTCAAGAATGGTATACCTGTTGGGTTACGTCTCGATGAGAGTAACTAGATAAACCTATATTTTCTGGAAAATGATGTTTCTTACTTTTGAACTCTGTGAATTCACCAACCATGCGTTGACTCTTTACATGTTTCTTCTCAGGTCCTTAGGAGGAAGTCGCTAAGGCATGCACGCTTAGGATCATTAGTATTTGGTCTGCATTGTCATGTTTGATTTGAATTTGCTTTGATCGCCTTCGGCGAAAGACTTATTAAACTATTTATGTTTTGCTTCCGCAACTTTTGTTTTAGATAACTAATGATTTGTCGCTTCTGCAAATGTTTTCTAAACTCGTAAATGCTTCCACAATGTTATTGGATAATATTACTTAATGTTATTGGATAATATTACTTAACTTTTATAAAAACCAATTTTGACACGTGTTTTGGTTATTGAGTCGAGCATGTAGATGTTCGATGTGTGTGACGACTCAGATCCTGGTGGTGGTTACGGCAGTCGCGGTCACGCCACCAGCCACACCCCAGGTCCGCGGAGCCCCGAGGGCGGCGGGTTTTTTTGGGGTGTGACCGAGTGGCCAACCTTGGACACTACGCGGATCCTTGAGTAACGCTATGCAACGAGCCCCCGAGGGTGGCGGGTCAACCTTGGACACTACACAATGAGCCTTGAGTAACGCTATGCATGACATCGCACAACTAAGAGAAAGGCAACAACGTTCTAACGAGGTGATCGAGACATTGAGCCACAACTTGAGGGTGACATATGAGATGCATGATAAATTGGTCGGGTATGTATAGGCGATGCGAAACCGAGTGATCGTTTTAGAGGATCGTCAACAAGTGACTCAGGCTAGAGTTACTACCTTGGAGGGATTACCGAGAGCCATGGGAGGCGGTCCCGCAAACCATCCAGCTGAAGACCCTGATCAGGACCCGGAAGGGGAAACATTGTAGTCTTTATCAATGTTTAGCATGTAAAAATTTGACTCAATTTGAAATTCAATGAAGTTGTGAGTCAGTTACGATTTCGTTTTAATTTAAGTTCTTGTTTGAATTTGTTTTGTGTTTTTCCTATTTGTCATTTGATATTTATTTTATGCTTAGATGATAAAGACCGGGATGTTAATCATTTATGTATATTATGAATAAAGAAAATGGCAGGTAGAGGTCGTGGTTGAGGAGGTGGTATCAACATGACAACGGAAGTACTTAACACTATCATTGGGCAGAGTATCACGGCGGCATTAGTAGCATATGCGCAGGCAAATCCGTAAAATCAGCAAGGTTGTACGTATAAGATGTTTATGGATTGTAATCCTCATAGTTCCAATGGAACTGAAGGAGTGGTTGGTTTGCTTCATTGGCTGGAGAAGACGGAGTCTGTGTTTGACAGATGCAATTTTCCACTATTGGTCCGGAAATTACACCAAAACACGATATTGTGATCTCTAACAAGTGCGGAAACCTTGTAGAGATTGATTCAAGAATAGAGATGAAGAGAACACAAGAATACGATGATTAAAACAATGAAAAACCTGAACTTGCACACAAGATGAACTTGTCGGGTACAAAACAGAAATCGTAACTCACTTCTCTCGGGTTTACGATCGTAATCACTTGTGATCGTAAACACCTCGGGCTGCTCCTCTCTCAATCGTAAACTGGAA
Source organism: Deinandra increscens subsp. villosa (assembly GCA_039602395.1). Lineage (NCBI taxonomy): Eukaryota > Viridiplantae > Streptophyta > Magnoliopsida > Asterales > Asteraceae > Deinandra > Deinandra increscens. The sequence goes on along the minus strand of JBCNJP010000017.1, from coordinate 80,670,164 downwards.
ACCCTACAATGAAGAACTCATGGGGTTTATATAGCCATCCCATGAGTTTACATTTGGGCCCTTAAACCCTAATGGTAAACCCAATCTTAAACCCCAAGCCTAATAGTAAACCCAAGTAAACTAGTCTACTAAACTAAATAAACCCTCTAAGCCTAGCCCAACTAATTTAATATTAAAAGCCTCATAATCTAGCCTCAACAATCTTCCCCTAGGCTTGTGATATTAAATGTCTTCAATCTTTGAAATTCTTCTTCTTGACTAGCTGGCATAGATGTTGATGAAGATTCTTTCCGCAGAAATCTTCAATGGGTTTCATGACCGGCACTTGGGACTTCCTCTTGATCAACATCAGCTTGAACTTCTTGAAATGAACAAGCAATGAAATGGAGGACTCTCATTGACTTGCTTCTCTTGAAAGAATAGGTTCTTGCTGAATCCTCGGTAACTGTCTTGAATCTCCAAAAATTAGAGGGTAAAATTTTGAAAGGCTCTAACTGTGAAGAACTTGATTGTTGATCTTCAAACTTCATGATCTCTGACTGCTCTCTGCATCATTTTCTTCATCAAAGATCGACTTGAAATCTTCAGCTTCCCCTAAACATGTGAACATCTTCTTTGAAGCTCTTTTGAAGCTTTTGGAAACTTGTAAAGACACCAACAACTTCCCCTTAACAGTTGCTTTTCAGATGGAAGTCTTGTCCGGCTGGTTCTTTAACTTTGAGCAGTAGCATCAGCATCATCTTTCTATCATCAACCTTTCTGACACACATTTGAAAAAAAATATACTCCACCAGACATTTGATGACTGGTCTTTGGGTTAGAAGGTAATTATCATCTGTTCGGTTGATTCAAATTAACATTATTTTAACCAAAAACCCTAATATAGATTACGGGTTTTCTATAAAAATTCCCCTGAACCCAAGACCTCTAAAGACTTCCCCTTAGCTGAAAACTTCCCTTCAACCAAGGACTTCCCCTGAGATAATACATATTATCCTCGAGTTCCCTTCGGATACTATGTATTATGGAAGTCTTTTCGGATAATACTTATTATCCCATACTCCTTCCCCTAAAAATTTGGCAAAATCTGTCGGGGGCATATTGTCATGCATTAAAACCCATGAAAAACACATTTTGACTTCTCAAATCAACCTGGCCAAGACGAAAACACACCAAACAGAACTTAACGACTCACACACGAAAGATAAAAACAAACAAATACTTACCAATATCAAACATGAGAAAGTTTACAAGGGATCAAACCGTATGAATCTGATTGAGGAACCCTTTTCATTCTTCAGTTACTCAACTAGTCCAGGTGATTGCCGGTATGTTTGTCCGCTTTAAACTCAAACCCGTTTAATCCCAACCGAATGCGTCATGCTTAATATAGTACAATATTACCGTCATGTTTAATTGTCCCCACACCCAAGCGTACACAGCAAAACCTACCCAACCTCAGAGTTTATTGAGGATTCACAAACCCCTAACTTGAGGAACCATGCAGCACCGCTATGACTACCACTTATTTTCTTAATTATCAGTTGGTGATCAGGTCGACCGCATAAGCACGCAGAGAAGACCAAACACAATAATTTATTTATTTTTATCATCATTTTTTTTATTTTCCTTTTTCTTTTCATTTTTCTGTGGTGTTGTCATAACAGCAGAAACATGGCGTGTGAGAGAGTGAATACTAGGTGAATACCACTCTCAACCCGTTTTTGCTGGGACTCAGTCTTTTAAACCATGCAACCTGGGATGGGAAACTAAACATATATATCTTTTAAGTTCATTGCACTTACATTGGTGGTCATACGATTCGGTCGAGCCTACCGAGCATATCACCGTGGAGCTTGCCTTTCACTTCCGCCTTACGCGTGTCAGCCATCTCCAACCCGGACATTCATTTTACTTCCCCTAAACTTCTCAGAAACAAGACACAAACAATTAAAAATTGAAAAGCACACTATTTTTGAGGGGTCAACTTTTTCTTCATCTTTACATTTCTTCCCCTTGCTTTTTTATTTTTAATATCACAATCTTGTGAACATCATTTTTTTAAACAAATAAAAACAAATAAGAAAATAAAACACACAAACACACATAAAAGAACAAAACATAAAATTTTGAAGATATCTGGCCAAGCTAACTTTCAAAGTATTGATTTGAAAATTTTAGAAAATTGAGTTTCATGACATGCACACTTCATTGCATTTGAAGTCAAACACATAATCAATCAACAACTTAATTGACACTTTAATGAAATAGGTTTGACTCAAAAGACCCTTTGCTGCCTCATCATTCAAACAACCAAGTTAAGAACAGTACCTTTCATAATGATTTTGACATTTTACCTCTCAAAGAGACATACCTTCCATTGTATAGATTATTTGACATGACATGAAGACACGTCTCCTAAACTGTGCCTGGAACAATCACTTATCAACAAACAAATTAGTAATAAAAACGTTAGTGATAATCCTCCTTGATCGTTCCTGCACAGAGTGAGAGATTAGTTACCTAATGGTACCCAGGCCATTGTTTTTCTGGGTACACCTGAGGAATCAATAAAAGATACTTCTTGTAAGAACATCCCCTTTGAAAAATCAGGAAGTTGGGATGGAACTGCCATGATTTTTGGTTTCCAAGTTCCAGGTGATTTAACATTTGTTTTAGTCACCTTTGGAGTTGTGACTTTAGGTATTTCAACCTTCTTCGTTTTAGATTCATTTTTTAAAACAGTTTTTGTTTTAGTCACCTTTTGAATTATGACTTTAGGTGTTTCAACCTTCTTCATTTTAGAATTATTTTTCAAAACAGTTTTAGTTACCTTGGGAGGGGTAACTTTGGGTTTTTCAAGTTTTGATTGCTTTGAAAATGGTTTCATCACCTTTTTCTGAAAATTTTTGTAACTTGGAAAGCTGTTGTTTTGATTTAAAGATTTTCTTTCAGCTTTGGCAGCACCCCAATGTTGATCAGAGGGTTTAACCTTAGGAGTATCAGTCTTCCTTGCCTTAGGTTTTTCCACCTTCATGGGCTTAGACTTCACAGACTCCTGAGATGAAACCCTTTGAGTGTTCGGATAATAGGGTTCATAGGGGCGATAAAGATAGTTTCTAGCAATATGACCAGCGATGCCACAATTGAAGCAATTCTGCTTCTTTAGATAGAAGTCAGACGTGTACCCATTTGTCTTCGGTGGCTGATATGGAGCTGGTTTGCCTTGTGTCTGCTTCTTTGGTTTGACTGCAGCTTCAGATTTGACTTTCTGCTTGTTTGTCGAAGCCTGTGTCGAACCTGTCTTTACTGTCTTTGTGCTTCCTTGATTCTTTGACGTTGAAGCACCATTCTTGCAATTACAACGGCAAATGCATGATCCAACTGAAGAAATGGGAGATACAGCTACTCCCTTGAGTTTTTCATTCTTCACTCCAACTGTCGGTTTTATACTTGGATGCTTGATGGTGATCTTTGGCCTCTCAACTTTAGGTTCACTTATCACTCCATCAGTTATTCCCTTGAACTTTGAGGAGAAGGATGGTAAGTCATATCCAATATCTGGTTCTTGGTCAAACATTGATCCAGACGTCATAAAGATCTTCCCCTCAGGCCGTGTCGTCAATATCACCTTTTCCCTTTTGACTTTGTCAATTACTTTGAAGCATGGGGTTTCAATTTTCTGGCACTCAGCATCATTGTCTGATATATCCTTTACTCTCCCTTCACCATAAGTCATGTTTGCTTCATTATCAATTTCTTCTTGAGTCAATGGTGTAGTTCCAACCAAGACACTATCAATAGGAGGAGCAGCTTCTTTATAATCAGACTTGGTTCGTTCAACTTGTTCCTCACTAAGAAGTATTCCTATAATGTCTCCGGGAACTGGTGGAGGAATAATGTTGTTTGCAGACAGAGACTTATCAGACTTTTCTGACCCAAACCCAGTTTTATCTTTCCCAACTTGACCAGTTACAACAGCATGTGACAATTCCTTTCCAGCATCGAGCATTCGCCGATTTCTTTCCTGATTGCAATCATACTTGACATGTAGCTCATCATATTTTTGCTGCATTTCAGTTAATTTCTTTGTCAGCTCAGATATCTCAATCCTAGCCCGATCATGTAAAATAGTCTTCTCCGTTGCTAGCTTTTGATATTTCACAATGTCTAGTTTCTGAGCTTTTACCTTCTCCTCATTCTTTTGCCATCTACCCCTGAATGAACTCCTTTCGCATTTTATCTCAAACAGTTCTATCTCATAATTTTTACAAATTTGCCTAAGTCCAGGAATTAAACGTGCACAAGTGGGATTGGGGCATATCTTAGTTTCGTCAACTTCAGCTGCGAAAGCATCCTTGTTCTCAACCATATTCTTTTCTTTAACCTTTGAACTCATTTTCTTTCTTTAGATATGCAGCTTCTGAAAGTTTTGAAAAATTGGCAAAAACGGCAAAATTACTATTCAAGGAATAGTGTCAAAAACTTAAAACTGAAAAACGGAGGCCTTTGAAGTGGAATTTGGGGGTCCAAACGAGCTCCCCTGGACGTTAGTCGGGGGTAATTCTGGGGCTCGGTGTCACGAACGTCGTGTTAAAATTTGAGCCTCTAACTCCAAACGAGTCAAAAGTTATGCTCGTTTCTGTGAAAGTGTGAAATAGTGACTTTTTGCCGCAAACTAGTTTCCGATCGTAAACGTTGTTTCCGATCGTAAACACCCGTTTACGATTATAACATGCAAGCTGATCGTAAACTCCTGATCGTAAATGCTGATTCCGATTAAGATCGATCGTCAACACCGATTCCGATAGAGACCAGTCGTAAACTCTGATTCCGATAGATGCTGGTCGTAATCTCGATTCCGATTAAGCCAAATCGTAAACACGTTTCCGGTAAGGAATATCGTAAACTTGATTCCGGTTAAAAAAATCGTAAACTCCCAAAGTACGCGTCTTGAAGTCGTAAACTCAAATCTTGCGATCGTAAACGTCAATATCAGCCCAGAATTGGTCGTAAACACGAAGAACACCAAGAACACTGAGTCGTAAACACCAAAAACGCCCAGAAACTGATCGTAAACTCAAGAAACAGCCCAGAATTTCGATCATAAACCTTCAAATCTTCAAATCTTGATCGTAAACTCGACGAATAGCCCAGAAAACTCAGCAAACTCGATCGTAAACCTGAAAAACTCAAGAAAAACTCACAGAAACTGTTAGATCTCTTGAATCAATATCGTGAGAACCACGAATCACTTGTTTCTTGGCTCTGATACCAATTGTTGGTCCGGAAATTACACCAAAACACGATATTGTGATCTCTAACAAGTGCGGAAACCTTATAGAGATTGATTCAAGAACAAAGATGAAGAGAACACAAGAATACGATGATTAAAACAATGAAAAACCTGAACTTGCACACAAGATGAACTTGTCGGTTACAAAACAGAAATCATAAACTCACTTCTCTCGGGTTTACGATCGTAATCACTTGTGATCGTAAACACCTCGGGCTGCTCCTCTCTCAATCGTAAACTGGCAACCCTACAATGGAGAACTCATGGGGTTTATATAGCCACCCCATGAGTTTACAATTGGGCCCTTAAACCCTAATGGTAAACCCAATCTTAAACCCCAAGCCCAATAGTAAACTCAAGTAAACTAGTCTACTAAACTAAATAAACCCTCTAAGCCTAGCCCAACTAATTTAATATTACAAGCCTCACAATCTAGCCTCAACATCCACAGGAGTATCATGTGAAGTATGCTGCTGTTTACTGGAAGGTGTGGCATTGACTAGGTGGAATTCTGAAGTCTAATTTTTGGGATTGGTTGAGGCAAATGCTATCCCATGGGTCGAGTTCTCAAGGATGTTGATCGAAGAATACTATCCTCGAGTGGAAATCAGAAAACTCGAAGTTGAGTTCGGTTGTCTGAAAATGGAAGGATCTGAAACTGAATCCTACACTATGAGATATAATGAGTTGGCGTTGTTTTGCCCAACATTAGTTGATCCGCCATATTGAAGAATCGAGAGGTATATTGATGGGTTGGTACCCCAGATTCAGAGTTTGGTGACATCTAGTAATCCTTTGATGATTCGAGAGACAATCCACTTAGCTCACCAACTGACTCATCAAGTGGTTCAGCAAGGGATCTTGCCACCATGAAAGGCGTTATCTGGATTGGGAGACAACAAGAGGAAACGGGATGGACCAGGAAACAATGGTGGTTTGAATTCGAATCAAAATCAACATCGCAAGGGTGATGGTCACGCTAAAGGTGGTCAAGTGAATCAGAATGCGGGAAATTCATCAAGCGGTTATCAAGGAAAGCTTTCGAAATGCCAAAGTTATGATCGACATCACATTGGGAATCGTGCGATTAAATGTACCAAATGTGGGAAGCTGGGGCATAAGGCTGTTGATTGTTGAGTCAGAGTTAACAATCAAGGAGCTCAGAATCAAGGTAACCAAAACCGCCAGGGTAATCAAACTAGTTGTTTCGAATGTCGAATTGTGGGTCATTTCAAAAGAGATTGTCCAAAGTTGAAAGAAACTGGAAATGTTGGGAACCGTGGAGGCAACAACAATGGATCCGGAGGAAATGGCAACGGAGGAGCTGCTAGAAGAGCTTTTGTGATTGGAGCCGGAGAAGCTCGAAATGATGCCAATGTGGTTAATGGTAAGTTTTCTATCACTGGCTATTTTGCTTCTGTATTATTTGATACTAGTGCTGATAGAAGCTTTATTTCGAGTAAGTTTAGAAATATGATAAATGCCGTAGAAAGTACTTTAGAGGCTAGATATTCGATTGAGCTTGCGAATGGTAAATTGATCGAGATCAATAGTATTATTTGAGATTGTGTCTTAGAACTATCTGGTCATCGAATGAGCCTAGATTTGTTGCCAACGACTTTGGTTAGTTTTGACATGATTATTGGAATGGATTGGTTGTCCAAGCATCGAGCTGAAATAGTGTGCCAGGAAAAGATAGTAAGAATTCCTCTTTTGAGTGGAGAAATTCTGACAGTTCAAGGTGAGTAAAGCAGAACTGTAGTTGGAGTTATTTCATATCTTAAAGCTCAGAAATGTCTACGAAAGGGACATGAAGCTATCTTAGCTCACATGATCGAGAAGCCTGCAGAAGAACCGCGTTTGGAGGATATTCCAGTGGTTAGAGATTTTCTAGACATATGTCTAGAGGATTTACCAGGATTACCTCCGTATAGGCAGATAGAGTTCAAAATCGATTTGGCACCTGGAGCGTTGCCTATTGCTAAAGCGCCTTATTGATTAGCCCCGAGTGAACTTCAGGAGCTGTATACTCAAGTGCAGGAGTTGTTGGAGAAATGTTTAATTAGACCTTGTTCATCGCCGAGGGGAGGGCATGTTTTGTTTGTCAAGAAGAAAGATGGTACGTTTCAGATGTGCATCGACTATCGAGAATTGAATAAGGTTACCGTGAAGAATCGGTATCCTCTTCCGCGAATTGACGACTTGTTTGATCAGCTTCAAGGTTCGAGTTATGATTCGAAGATAGACTTGAGATCCGGCTATTATCAATTACGGGTCCGAGAGGAGGATGTTGAGAAAACAGCGTTCAGAACGAGATATGGACATTATGAGTTTTTGGTTATGCCGTTTGGGTTAACCAATGCACCCGCAGTATTCATGGATTTGATGAATCATATCTGCAAAACGTATCTGGATCAGTTCGTCATAGTGGTTATTGATGACATTCTCATCTATTCTAGGATAAAGGAAGATCACGTTAAGCACCTTCGTATTATACTTGACTTATGAGAAAGGAGCAACTGTATGCTAAATTCTCAAAGTGCGATTTCTAGATTCGAGAAGTGCAACTTTAGTCATATTGTCAATGAATTAGGAATTCAAGTTGAACCGTCAAATATTGAGGCAATTAAGAATTGGCCTGTGCCAAAGACGCTGATCGAAGTACGCCAATTCCTTGGTCTAGCTGGCTATTACAGGCGATTTATTGAGAATTTTTCTCCTATTGCCCAACCTTTGACTACACTGACTCACAAGGGAGTGGTGTATAATTAGGGAGTGAAGCAGGAAGAAGCTTTTCAGCTTTTGAAACAGAAACTTTATAGTGCACCTATTCTTTCGTTGCTAGAAGGGACTAAGAATATCGTGGTGTACTGTGACGCATCGATTCGAGGGATGGGATGTGTGCTTATGAAGCATGATAAAATTATCGCTTATGCCTCAAGACATCTCAGGGATAATGAGAAGAATTATACGACTCATGATTGGAGTTAGGAGCTGTGGTTTTTGTGTTGAAGATCTGGAGACATTACTTGTACGGTACCTAGTGCACAATATACACCGATCACAAGAGTCTTCAGCACATCTTTGACCAAAGGAATTGAATATGAGGCAGCGACGATGGGTAGAATTGTTCAACGACTATGAATGTGCTATCAAGTATCATCCGGGGAAGGCTAATGTAGTAGCTGACGCCCTAAGCCGAAAGGAGTCAAAGCCGAAGAGAGTTCACGCTTTGCAGTTGACAATTCATTTAGAGTTGCTGGATCAAATTCGGAATGCACAACTCGAAGCGCTGAGAGAAGAGAATTTGGAGTCAAAATCTCTACGTGGTTTTGATAATTAGTCCGAAATCCGATCAGACGAAAGTTGATATTTTGCTGGTAGATTATGGCCTCCTAAGTTTGGGGATTTTAGACAACTTATCATGGACGAGGCTCACAAGTCAAGGTATTCCGTACATCCAAGTTCGGATTAGATGGACAACGACTTGAAAGTAGTATATTGGTGGCCGAAGATGAAAGTCGATATAGCCACGTACATGAGTAAGTGTTTGACTTGTTCGAAGTATGTGGTCTCGCGTCATGGAGTTCCTTTATCGATTATATCGGACCGAGATGCAAGATTTACTTCGCATTTTTGAGAGTATTTGCAAAAGGCATTGGGAACAAAGCTGGATATGAGTACAACTTATCATCCTCAGACTGATGGTCATAGTGAGAGGACTATCCAGACATTGGAGGATATGCTCAGAGCTTGTGTGATGGACTTTGGTGGGAATTGGGAATTTCACCTACCGTTGGTGGAGTTTTCCTACAATAATAGTTGTCACACTAGTATTGGAGCCGCGCCGTTTGAGGCATTATATGGTCGTAATTGTAGGTCCCCAATCTGTTAGGCAGATGTGACCCGAGCTATACATGAGACAAAGGAAAGGATCATTCAGATCAGAAACCGCTTAGTTTTAACTCGTGACAGGCAGAAGAGTTACGAAGATAAGCGTAGGAAACCCTTGGAATTTCAGGAGGGAGATCGTGTTCTTCTGAAAGTTTCGCCATGGAAGGGTGTTATTCGTTTTGGTAAGCGAGGAAAGCTAAACCCAAGATACGTTGGACCATTCAGGATTGTATAACCAGTTGGTCTTTCTACTTATAAACTGAACTTACCAGACGAGTTGAGGGCAGTGCATAATGTGTTCCATGTATCCAATCTGAAGAAATTTCTAACGGACGAAAATCTCGTAGTTCCTCTTGAAGAGCTAAGGATTGATGAGAAATTGTGTTTCGTAGAGGAGCCAGTTGAGATAATGGAGCGGGAAGTTAAGAAACTCAAACAGAGTAAGATTCCAATTGTCAAGGTTCGGTGGAACTCGAAACGTGGACCAGAGTTCACCTTGGAACGTGAGGATCAGATGATGAAAAAGTACCCGAACTTGTTTAAACAAACTGCAACGAAAATCAAATCTACTTCTTAAATTTCGGGACGGAATTTCCAAAAAGGTAGGGATGATGTGACAAACTGAGAGAAAACTGATGCGATAACTGAGAAAACTAATGTGAAGATATTGCGAGAAATAAAAAATTTTCCTTTCTTATTATTGAGTAAACTGTTCGCCTTGATTATTACTTTTGAGTGAAGCTCAAAACGTTTAATTTGATTTCTTACTATTTACAACGTAGTTGTAACTGTTAGATTTGCAAGATTTATACGTCTAACTCAAACGTTTAGCAACTGAGTTATAACCTTAATTATTGGGATGAAAATTCCTTAACAAGGGGAGGATGTGACAATCCGGCGCTCCGGGTGGGACCTGAACCTTAGAAATGGATAAAAACTGATAAACCGGTGAAACCGGAATGCGAGTCTATAGGCGTAGTATGTCAATTAAGGTACTAGAAGAGTCTAGTAGCCTTAAAACACTTCACAAGTATCACACACAAGTCGGAGTTTCGATATATTGGTGATTAATTGAAAATCGGTGAATATCATGAATTATGTGAAAACTGATACATAAATTTAATTGCATGATCGTAAATTGTTATGTGGTAAGTTGATACTTGATTTTATTGGATTTAATGTGATAAAAATGATGGTGGATTGAAAATGGGAGAAAACTTTGAAAACCGTAACCAAAAACACCAAAAGCGGACGAAACGAGCTGCGGTCAATAAAAGTCAACAGGTTGCCAGACGGGGAGCTCTAGGCGTATCACCTATAGCAACCCAAGGCCCTAGGCGATACGCCTACAACCTAGTTTTCAGAAAAACCCTAATTCTCCACTATTTAAGCACCATTAGCCTCCATTTCTTCATTCCATCACCACCAGACGTCATTTCAGCCTCATTTACGTCTCTTATCATCTTACTACACATTTCTCATCAAGATCCAAGATTTATTACAAGATTCAAGCCCCAAATTCATCCTTTATCATCCAACATCATTCAGTATGTGAATCTTTGTGTATTGCTTGTCTTAAGTTGTCAAGATTTATGCTCTAAGATAGATCTAGGTCTGATCTATAATGGTTTGATGATATCAAAAGTAGATCTAGTGATTTGAGTAGAAAAGATTGCATCTTCTGATAAAAAAAATGTGGATTTTATGCATGATGTTGTGGTATGAGCTAGATCTAGGGTTTTTGATGGAAAATCATGCATGCATGTGGATAAAGGTCAATGATTTGTGCTATATCTATGTTGTAATAACTTAATAATGATAGATCTAGGTTTGATGGTTTATAAAGTTGATGACTTTGCGTAAGATCTATGATGAAACATGATTTCGGTTGCTATGCATGCAATATCTTGAATAAAGGCATATGATTGTTGTTATATCTACTATGTGAGCATGTAATCTAGGTTATTGGATGCATGATGGTGTATAAATTTGTGAACTTGATGATCAAATGAATGCGGTTAATTTTATTAAAATTATTTACATGAAAATATGATGAAAATAGCCGATTAGGGCAAGTTAGCTTACATGCATGTGGGTAGTGTTAGAGCATATTCCTTGCCATGATGTGTCTCGTGTATTGTATCTAGACTAGAGCAAGTTGGTGAGTCAAATATCAACATATCATTGGTGGCCGTACCAATGGTACGCCGTACCAGTTGGTACGGGCGTACCAAGTGGTCTGCCAGTTGGTACGCTGACCAGTATGGTGTTCACTATAAATAGTTCGTTAGAGAGAGAGAGAGCTTAGGAGTACTGAGCGTTTCATCATTGTTAACTGTGTGTTTTCTAGAGTGTTTCTCTCTCTAGACTGTAACCTTCTCTTTGTAAACCAATAAAGAAAATATTTATTTACGTTTGTGTTCTTTGATTAACCGAATCATGCAGTCGTAAGATCCTTTCCGTGGTTTTACAAGTGGTATCAGGGCAATCCAGGTTGCTATACTGCTTTGATTTGGCCAGATTCGAATTTCTAGTGAGAGAAAGTTAGGTTTTTCTTTGTTCTTCATCATTTTTTCTCAATTCCGAGTGTTTCTGAGGTCAAATTTGATTCTAAATCGTTCCTAGGGTGTTTTCGTTGCCTACTGCTGCAAATTACAGTACAAAACATCCAAATTCTCAAAATTCAGTCGAAAATGGTTTGGTACGCCGGTTGAGTCTATTGGTACGCCTGATGATCCACTGGTACGCTAAATGGTATGCAAGGCAATCTTCATAGAGTTTTGGTACGCTGAGTGGTGGTACGGAAGACAATCTTCAAAGTTTGGTACGCGAAGGTTATTCAGTGGTACGCTGACAGTTACACCGTACCAAGTTGGTACGTTGCTTGGTTTGGTACGCAGCTTATTCTGGTCCGCTACTGGTATGCTGAGTTAGTTTGGTCCGCTGATTTGGTCTGGTACGTAGATTGGAACGTTGGAAGATTTTGGTATGTTGAGAAGTTTTTGGTACGCTGGCAGGATAGTTGTGTTCAGTAAAACTGACGTAACTTGAGTTCCGTTAAGAGTTACGGGAGCTAATACCAGCCAAAACGTTCGTCTCGACGAGATCTATACTTTTACTCGTATTTTTTTATATTCTAATACTATTCGTCCGAAAGTGCATTTGTTATCGGTAAATCAATAAATTAGAAAAATGCATAATTATAAGCATGAAGTTACTTGGCTATGTGTTTGCATGTGATAAGTTAATTTGGTTATGAGTTATACGTGTATACAAGTCCTAAGTCTCCTACCTCGGTTGGAATTACGAGACTTAGTATGATTATTCCGTCGAGCGTACATCGTACACGCGGGATAATGTCGTAAGTCATCGTAACGCATATATTCATCATGATAAAATGTGTTGTATATAAGATACGCATTAGGTTATGAATAGAAAAACTAAATGTGATCACCAATTTAATCTTAAGTCCACTTATCCAATGCTCGCGAATTGTCGGGATGTTCGGTCAAACACGGTCAACACTTACACGGTTATGTGTCATAGGTGAAGTCTAGGAGGTCTCCACTACTTCTCAGTGGTTGATTGATTGGAATAGCTTATTTTCACCCTAAGGTGAGTTCACGGCCCCACTTTTACTATTTAACGCTTTTGAGGGAGAAGATATGTGGTAAACTGTTATGGTTTCCAAACTGCTTTATTGCTTTATATACTAGTTTGTAAATAGTAGACGAAAGACATGCAAGGGAGTCCTTCCACTAATAGTGTAAGCCATTTTATAGCAGTGATAACGTGAAAATGTTTGGTAGATCTACTGGGTCTAACAAACCCTGCCCGCGCTAGTCACTTTATCTCCTACTGGCCCTTGGAGGGGAGAGGAACAGGTGTAATGTAGTCCTAACTCGGTGTTGTGTTCCGCATTATAGCGCAACCGGAAGGCGAAAACTTAATTCTGTAAGTTATACTGATTACGAATTCCTACTAGTTTATAAACGGCGTGGTCTAGCTAACCCAGCTATATAAAAATGTGATGTTTTGATAAACTGATTTGATTAAACTTGTTTTCGAGAATGGTATACCTTCTGGGTTACCTCTCGATGAGAGTAATTAGATAAACTTATATTTTCCGGAAAATGATGTGTCCTACTTTTAAACTCTGTGAATTCACCAACCATGCGTTGACTCTTTACATGTTTCTTCTAAGGTCCTTAGGAGGAAGTCGCTAAGGCACGCACGCTTAGGATCATTAGTATTTGGTCTGCATTATCATGTTTGATTTGAATTTGCTTTGATCGCCTTGGGCGAAAGACTTATTAAACTATTTATGTTTTGCTTCTGTAACTTTTGTTTTGGATAACTAATGGTTTATCGCTTCCGCAAATGTTTTCTAAACTCGTAAATGCTTCCGCACTGTTTTTGGATAATATTACTTAACTCTGAAAAAACCAATTTTGAAACGTGTTTTGGTTATTGAGTCGAGAATGTAGATGTTCGATGTGTCTGACGACTCAGATCCTGGTGGTGGTCACGGCACTCGCGGTCGCGCCACCAGTCGCGCCCAGGTCCGTGGAGCCCCGAGGGCGGCGGGTTTTTCTGGGGTGTGACAAACCAGTACCTTCGATTTGTTTCTCTACTTGATGAGCTTCAAAGAGCTGGTGTAACTCTTGAACAGGCTAACGTTAACATAAATTTCTTAGGTCACTACCTTCAATGTGGACTGTTTATCCAGTAAACATAAGAGAGTGCAAAAACCTAAAGAAAATGAAACTGAGTGAACTCCATGGTATTTTATGTGCCTATGAGATGGAAATCAACCTAAAACAAGACTCAGTATCTGAACCAACTCAGCCTCAATTCACTGCTCTTGTAACCGCTGAATTTCAAACTCAAAGAAACATGAATTCAAATGTTTCTGAAATTGTGTCTCATAACTTTGAGAACAACCATCATGCTTTTGTAGCCTCTGACTCACACTCTAACTTCACAAGTGAAGCTCTAGAGTGTATTGGTGCAGATGACTTAGAGGAGACGGGCATATTGACACAGCTTGCTATGGTCTCAGTAAGAGCCCAACGTTTCTATAAACATACTGGGAGATCTTACAAAGGAGCCAAAAATGCACCTATTGGTCTTGACAAAAGCAAAGTCAAGTGTTACAACTGTCACCAATTCGGTCATTTTCCAAGAGAGTGTTTAAGTCCAAGAAAGGAAGGTCAGTATCAGAATCAAGCTCAAGCCAAGAATCAGGGAAGCAACCATCACAACAACAACAGCTACAAGAACAATAACTCTAATGGTTCCTCAAGCTCACAGCCAACACCGCCAAAACCAAGCGGAAGTAACAACAACTTAAATACAGCTGTAGCAAACCAAACAGAGTTTGTTGACTGGGAAGATGTTATCGTAGAATTTGAGCCGATCAATCATGCACTCATGGCTAAAGATGAGTCATCATCTCAGGTAAAACCTATTATGAGTTAATAGAAGAAGCTTCAAACCTCAAAGAATTAAAAGAATTCTTTAGAAAGACAGAAAATTCATACATTTCTAGAGTAACTATTTTAAATGAAGAAATTGAGAAACTGAAACAAACAAACTCAAATCTAGAAACTCAGATTTATGACTTAATCTCCAAGCTGAATGCCCCAAGGAAGGAGACCCAATATGGTAAGGCAGATGTGGGTGCTCTTGAGGTGAAGCTAACTGAAGCTCAGTTCACTTATGATAAATTTCAAAAGGCAAATGAAAAGGCTGAAAAACTTTGGAAAGGTGCGATGTATGGTAAAACTGGAATCGGGTATAACTCTGTCCAACCACCAAGTGATTACTTACCCACAATTAAACCCATTCCTGCCTTACAAACTGAAAGCACAATCAGTCTAGTTGTTGATGAAACTGCTCAAACTGCAGTTGTTCATGAAAATTGTGAAACTGTCAAAACTAAAATCACTGCTGCAAGCACCTCTGCAGCAGTTGATAAATAAAAATTTTTGAAACCAAGGCTTGAAGTGCCTCCACCCACTTTCTATGAACCAAAAGATTCAAAAGTTGGAGGTAAACATGTTGAAAATGTTAAAAATGGCAAATGTCAAATTTTTGGTAGAACTGTTTTTAGTCAAGAAACAAATGAGAAATCCTGTAGATATACTCAAGCTGTAAAACCTAAAACTATGAAAAGTCAAAATTTGGCTAAGAAACTAACAGGAAAAGTTTCACCTGTTAAGAGTCATACAGTTAAGAATTTCGAGTCAAATTCAAATCAGGTTTTAATTGGTAATGAAAGAAATGGAAGTTTCTCAGTTTTAGCAAAATAAATTTCCGGCTGAAGTTCAAGCGGAACATTTTTCCGCTCGAACACAAGTTCAACCGGAAAACAGAAAAAACTTCAGTTCGATTACTGCTTTGAAAAAAAAGATCATCTATGAAGTTTAGTGAGAATTATGAAGTGTTTGAAAGTCAAGGAAGAAGAAATCCTTCAAGAGGAAGACTCAATCCTTGAAACCTTTTTCAAACAGAAAGAAATTTCGGTCAATATGAATTTATGACTAGTTCAAGCAGAAGTTCCACTATCCGCTTCAAAGTGCAAAATTTGTCAAAAATAGCTTTGCATCACATAAGTATGCTACTTCACCAGAAAGAACTATAGTCCAAAGTCATAACCAAGTTCCAACCAATAATTTTGTTAAAACTGAGTCAAACAAATATAGGAAGTTTAGAGAGTTATGAGAAAGAAAAGAATTGGAAAGAAAATCAAAAATAGGAAGTGAGAAATTTCATCAATAAGGTTCTTATCAAAGTTTAGACCTTGAGAATGATGACTTGCTCACTGAGCAACCTATTTTAAATACTTTAGTAATGAAAGAGTACAAGTATAATGATGCATTGGAAAGACCCAGGACTACAAAGGCTTGGGCCCCTTACAAAAACTAATAAATTTGTGACATGTGCAGGTGTAGAATAAGAGTCAAGATCGACTATGGATCGTTGAAAGTGGTTGCACCAGTCACATGATAGGAAATAAAAATTTCCTAGAAAACACAAAAACATTCAATGGAGGAGCTGTAGCCTTTGGAAGCAACAAGGGGTACATCAAAGCTAGAGGAGATGTTACAAATGGTTCAGTAAGTTCTGATAGAGTTAATCTTGTTAGTACATTAAACTTTGACCTACTTAGTGTCTCAAAAATGTGTGATAAAAGGTTAAATGTTTTGTTTAATGAGAAAGAGGCAATCATACTTAAATCTGAGGTCAAAATTCCCTGAGGAAATATTTTGCTAAGAGCACCCAGGAAAGAAGGGTTGTATGTATTGGATATGTCAGTTGTTGCACCTACTAGTGGCACTGCTTGTTATATATCAAAAGCCTCTGTTGATGAGTCTGATCTTTGCCATAGAAGGCTAGGGCATGTAAATTACAAAAACATGAACAAAATTGTCAATCTTGGTTTAGTCAAGGGTTTTCCTGCTAAACAATTTATATGTTCTGAGCACTGTGTGCCTTGCCTCAAGGGTAAGCAACATAAGTCTTCCTTCAAGTCAAAAGTTGAAAGTTCTATCTCTCAACCCTTAGAGTTGTTGCACATAGATTTATTTGGGCCAACTAGGGTAATGAGTTTGGGAAAAAGGTCATATTGTTTTGTAGTAATTGATGATTTCACTAGATACACTTAGGTTTTCTTTATAAAAACAAAAGATGAAACTGCTGAATTGTTAAAAACACTTGTTATCAAGATAGAAAATCAATCAAAATTAAAAGTCAAAACAATCAGGTGTGACAATGGCACTGAATTTAAAAATCTAGTTTTAAATTCACTTTGTGAAGAAAAAGGGATAACCAGGCAGTTTAGTGCTCCCAGAATTCCACAACTAAATGGAGTTGCTGAAAGGAGAAATAGAACCTTGATTGAAGCTGCCAGGGCAAATTTGGCTAATTGCAAATTACCTGTGATCTTTTAGGCTGAAGTAGTAAACTCTACATGTTATGTTCAAAATAAAATTTTAATTGTCAAAGGAAAGAATGAAACACCATATGAGCTTTGGAGAAATAGAAAACCTAACATTTATATCTTCAAATCCTTTGGGTGTCTTGTTACTATTCTGATAACCAATGAGCTATTGCCAAAATTTGCTGAAAAGGCAAATGGTGGATAGTTTGTTGGGTACTCTGGTGTGTCAAAAGCATATAGAGTATACAACAACAGAACTAAGGTTGTTGAAGAAACACTAAATCTGTTCTTTAATGAGAAATCAAAGAACAACTTTAATTCTCAGCCCACTTGGTTATATGATATTGATTCACTAGCAACTACTTTGTGCGGAAAGTAGTTTTGGGTATATCTTCTTCTCGTACTTTCATTTGATGATATCCAGACTTTAAGTCAATCTTGGTGAAATAGCTTGCACCTTGGAGTTGATCAAATAGGTCATCAATTCTTGGCAATGGGTACTTGTTTTTTATTGTTATCTTGTTCAGGTCTCGATAATCAATACACATTCTCATTTACCCGTCTTTCTTTTTAACAAAGAGTACTGGTGCTCCCCAAGGCGATGAACCGGGTCTTATAAATCCTTTGTCCGATAGCTCTTGTAATTGGCTTTTTAATTCTTGCATTTCCGTTGGAGCCAATCTAAATGGTGCTTTCGCAACTGGGGTTGCTCTTGGTACTAGATCTATTCGAAACTCCACTTGTCTGTCTGGTGGTAGACCAGGTAAATCGTCTAGAAACACCTCAGCGTATTCTGAGACTACAGGTACTTCCTCTATCTTCTTCTTCTTTGGTGCTTCTACCACGTGTACCAAAAAGGCTTGACATCCTTTTCGCAGACACTTGCTTGCTTGAAGTGACGATAAGATCTTTTTGGGCTTTGCTGATTTCTCTCATACAATGGTATGAACTTTACCATCTGCAGACTCCACCGTTATTGTCTTGGCATCAAAGTGGATTTTTGCTCGCTGCTGGGTTAACCAATCCATACCCAACACAATATCGATGCCACTTAAGGTCATAGGTAATAATTCTATTTCAAACTTAGAAGTGTCAATGTCTAACTCGTAGTTCTTAAATATTTCAGGTATACTTATTTCCTGTCCATTGGCCATT
Organism: Deinandra increscens subsp. villosa; assembly: GCA_039602395.1. NCBI lineage: Eukaryota > Viridiplantae > Streptophyta > Magnoliopsida > Asterales > Asteraceae > Deinandra > Deinandra increscens. The sequence goes on along the minus strand of JBCNJP010000017.1, from coordinate 80,651,874 downwards.
TCTACTACATATGGAATATCAAGTTTGTGTATGGAGAAATTCAATTTAGGCATGCATGCAATAGATATAAAGCTCCTATTTGCACCAAAATCAAATAATATACCGAGAAAGTGATTGTTAACAGGAAACATACTAGTTACGACATTGTCGTCCTTATGGGCTTCATCGGCGTTCATCACAAACACCCGAGCATTACCACATGGTGCTCCACTTTCTCTGCCCTTATCTCTGCCCTTTCCTTTCTCATTCTCCTTAAGTTTTGGGCATTCTGGTCTCGTGTGCCCTTCCTTCTTACAATAGTAGCAGGTAGTTGGGCCTCGAAACTGATTCGTATAATGCCCTTTCTTGTGACACTTTTGACATTCTATATTTGCACTGCATTGATCAGCATAGTGCCCCTTTTTCTGGTATTTCTGACTTTGTATCTCGCTTCTACACTCCGCTACCTTATGACCGTTCTTCCCACATTTCCTACACGACTCATCCTTATCTTTCTTGAATTTTTTGTCATTGCTACTCTTCCATCCTCCTTCCCGTTTCTTATTATCAGAGTTCCTTTTATTTCCACTAACTTCCTTCTTCTGCTCCACCTATCTCAACCATCCTCACTCAGTATTGTTACTAGGTCCATGGCGGTCTCCAGCGTCTGTGGTCGGGCTGTCCTCACATTCGTATGAATTTCAGGACTTCCTCCCCATACGAATCGTCGTACTTGTCTGTCTTCCATTTCGGCCATATGAGGAACCAAGGTTAACAGATCATTAAAACGGATAATGTATGTTTTGTAATCCCTTATGTCCATTATGAAGTTGGTAAATCCATTCTATAGTTTTTCTAACTCACTTTCCTAAATGAACTTTCTCATTACTATCTTTCTGAACCAACTCCACCTCTTCTGATAAACCCAATCCTTCCCTTTTGCGTTTCTAATTGTCTCCTACCAAATTAAAGCGCTTCCTTTAAATGAATGAGATGCGAATCTGATTTTATCTTCCGCTGCGCAGTTGCTGATTTCCAGCACTTCTTCCATTTCCTCTAGCCAATTTAAAGTTTCAGTTGCACTCTTTTTCCCATTGAAGATACTGGGCTTACAAGCCATTAAAGCCTTGTAGGTGCAGCCTCTTTTCTTTGCACGTCTTCTATCTTCCCTGTCACTTTCCTCTTCATCAGATGAGTATTCTTCATAATGTCGACGATTTCTTTTGTGTCTAGGTACCGATTCATTCCTGGAGCTAGCGGGTGACCTTGATCGCCTGTCATCCCGTCTTCTTCTGGTTCAGTTATGCTGATTTTCTTCTGATTTAGTAGGCCTGCTCTTATCTTGCTTTTGTTAGGCCAAGCGCTCAGATAATGCAGCTGCTACCTCAATAGCAACTATATCTCTTATTCTTCTTTCAGTATCGTTATTTTGTGATTCTTGATGAATCGATGGATTATCATTTTCATTTGTGTGATGAGTCTGATCGTCTTCTTGATTGGTTGCCATATTTTTTATCTGAAATAAGTGTTTTCCAGGGCGATAGTTTATGATTATGAATGTAGTATTCTTGGAAGTTTATGATTTTTGCTTTTAATGGATATTTGTGTTAGTATCTGTGACTAATTTTTTAATAATTTTGACTTGATTTGTATCCATCATTAGATGGCTATTTGAATCTTTCTTTTAGGTATAAGCCCAATCTTGCTTATCATTCTGTGTCAGTACTTTCTCTTTAATGGTGTATACACACACACACACACACATATATATATATATATATATATATATATGTACATCGAATATACAGATTATTTGGGTACTATTAGTAACACAAAAGGCACGTTGTAGGTCCGAAATCCAACCAAGAACACGATATCTAATCTCAAACGAGTGCGGAATCCTCGTATGAGATTGATTCAAGTAGCAAGTAGAAGAAATAGATTAGATCTAAGACAAAGATCTAATCTTGAATGAAAATCACTACTAACTTGAACACAATGAAACCGATCGGAAACATAATCATAGATGAAGAAATCGTAAACTTATATTTGAAAGGCTTGAGACAATCATAAACAACAAAGGCTTATATAGTGCCTCATTACAAACCCTAGTCCAATAGTAAACACTAAGAGCCCAATCATAAACATAATAAAATCGGCCCACATGGCCTAAACACAAACTATTCTAAGCCCAAAAGTAATGTTCATGCCTCTAATAAATATAGCCCAACAATCTTCCCCTAGGCATGAATCATTAGACTATCTACGGCAGCTGGAGATCGAATCTGAAAGTGTTCTGCGCATTGTTTGACCACCATCCATTTTCCACGATCCGATTAGCCGTTCCATGAAAGATCCCCACCCTTATAGCATTTTCCATATCATTCTCATCACCGAGAATAGGTTGGGAGGCGAGGAGCTTGATGTCTCTTTCTCCAAATCTCAGTAGATCAACTGGATCGTAGAAACGGAATTGCCTCAATCTCTTGCAGAGCACCACCACCTCGTGAGTTGTTGGATCATAACACCAACAGTCAAAGTTTTTGACTAGGGTGGCCTCCTTGCTTCTCCTATCGACTCCTTGCTTCTCCTATCGACTCTCCAGTCACTGGGTCAGTTCCAGTCGACTCTCCAGTCACTGGGTCAGTTCCAGTCTCGACCCATCTCACTTGCTTCAGCTCAAAGTTTGCAAAATTGTTCTCTAATTGGCTCATCAGGTTGTTTCGAATAAGATCTCCTTCGGTGCTGTTCCATCTGTTGATGTATGGAGCTCTTAGCAAACTTCTAATCTCAGGTTCAGTCCAGGTATGAAATTGGGCACGTGTTCTGTAATATTCCACTGGACTGTAGCCATCACGGATTACGGCAAACAACTTCTTCTCCGTGTCATAGTGCCAGCACAGAATGGCTTCACGACTCCCCCTTTTATCTATTGAGCTTTCACCAACATCAATGGTGTATTGAGTGGGGGCTGGTCCTTGAAAGAATTCTTTAAACCAGTTGTCGTGACCTTCTGGCGCTTTGGAGATGACCCTTCCACTTCGGGCATAATTTGACATTTCAATAGTGTCATCTCCATCATCAACACTCACTGCTTCTGCACCTTGCACTCCTTGAGATGTACCTTGACCAGAGGCACCTGAAGCATTTGATTCCACAACATTTTTCAGATCACCAAACTTCTTCTTCAGGTCCATCAAAGTCTCATACAGGTATTTCATTCTATTCTTGTCCGCCACCTCCTTATCTTTCAGTTTTCTGTTCTCTGTCTGAAGTGCTTTTATCTCTGACTCCCTAATTCCGTTCTGTGACATCAGAAAGTTTATGTGAGGGTCTGCACTTATCCTCATCTCAATAGGTAGCTCAGCAGCTTGAAGTGGGCGGAAGCTTGGAATAACAGTTGGTGGCAAGCTTGTTCCACTAGAAACACTAATTCTGACAGGGCTGGGTATAACAACAGTGTTATCAACCTCCATAGATTGCCTTTCTTCATGAATAGGGCTACGTTCATTCAGAGGAGGGCTTTCAGTCTGAACCTGGGCAGGTTGATCTTCAACAATTGGAACTGTCGATTCTTCTTGAGCAGCTTGACTTTGAGAACTAGACTCAGTTGGATGGACCATTAACAGACTTGAGCTAGTCTTTGTGAACTTGAATCGGATACTTCTTGGATCTATCTTCTTTCTGGGAGATGGTTCACGAAAGGGGACTTGCTCTTCGAGCATTTCATTCACATTGAACTGCACATCCAACTCTTGAGGGATGGAATCACCACTGGAAGATGAATTCAGGACATCTCTTGATCTTTTCAGATTTATTGGCTCCAAGTCTCCATAGATATCATCATCCATATTTCCTTGATTAGCAAAAATGTCGTCCATAACATTTTCTTCATCTGAAGGTATCACCACATCTTCTTCTTGCACATTCACAGCCGGAGTTGCTGTTATATCTTGATCTTCAGCAACAGATGCATTTACAGTTGGCACATCGGCTTCAGGTTCAGGTTCTTCAACCTCTTGTTCCCTTGCCACCTCGGGAAATGCACCCCTCTTGACCCATTCAAGCCTTCCCTGAAAGCTGTTTTTACCCCTTCTGTCTTGGGTCTGTAGTCCAAACACTCCACAATCCATCACTTTAATATCCAGTTTTTCCACCCTCTCTTCAATCATGGGATATTTCTTCATGACCACCATCTGTACGAATCTTGGTGTCATCAGGAACTGTTCTCGGGCGCTCAAGTCAGCATTGCCTATCCAGTCTAATAGCATCATCTTGGAGAAGTTGAAGTTCCAGTCCAAGGCCAATGCGACAAAAGCAGTTCCATGGAGTTTGTTGAGCTGATCAAAGCTAGTTCTCTTGCCCAGAAATGATTTCTGCATATAGTGTGCCAGGCACCTCCAGTAGTGCGGCAGCAACTTCTTAAAAATGGGCGGAAACTTTCCTTCATACCCCATAGATTGAGCACCCGCTAAAACAACTTCCTTGGGATACTCAATCGGATCAACAGCTCGATCATTGATGTTCAGCCCTTTTCTGATATCCTCTTCCAGAATCACTATTTGTCTGTTCTAAACTGTTGCGGTAATACTTGTCTTATCAGCATTTGCTCTCGCTGTTCCCCAGAACTCCCTCACAAGCTGCTCGTCGATCAGCACACTTGTTCTCAGAGCGTGATTTATCTTGCATACATTCATCCCGGCCACCAGTGAATAAAATAATTCCATATGCTTCTCCGGTGGGTCTTCAAGATACGCCGGGATGCAGTGATCACTTTCAAACTTTATCTCTTCATCCAGCATGTCGTCTGCCATCTGAGAAAGACAAGACACATGTATCAGACTTGTTCGTTAAAGTGCAATTAAGTTTATTAACCCTTGTCGAAGTTCAATTGAAAATCAAATTTTACTTTTGAAGTTCACAAAATTCCAATTTAAACTTTTAGGGGAAATAATTGATTTAAGCACACAAAATTCACAAACACCATTAATTTTTATCTTAAGTCTTAATGAAATTCCAAAAAAATATTAAGTGTTTATGATTTTCAAATCACACTAAAGTGTGTTTGCGATCCACTTTTCATGTTTACGACATACAATATGGGTTTACGATCCAGAAATGAGTTCACGATCGGGTTCAAATAAGGATCGGTCGTAAACACTTAGCCCAATCGTAATCTCTCGATATAAAAACCTAAGCCCGATCGTAAACACCATCGAGATCAGACAATCGTAAACACTGGACGTAACAGACGATCGTAATCTCCGATCGTAAACTACGATCGTAATCAACAATCGTAATCGCCAACAGTCGTCTTCAACCTCGCACTTATCGTAAACACAGAAAACCACCATTGTTAAACCTGCAAAAACTCGTAAACACGTCAAGCCACAAAAATCAAGCAATCTATATGTCGATTACTACCTTTTACTGGTTGAGAACACGAATCCGACTTCTAAACACGAGAATTTCACACAGAATCACAAGAAGACCTAAAAGATCTTGAACACACAAAAGTGGTGAAAGATCCGACAATCACTAGTCGATCGAAAAGGGGTTTTGAAGGTCTTATGGTCGGAAATGGTTGGCGAAGGTGGTGGTGTGCTCGGGTTACACAGTAGTGGTCGGAGACGGTCGGAAACGGTTTTCCGGCAAAGACAGGTGGCGGTTAGGGTTTCAGATTGGTAACTCGTAAACACAGAGAGGTGAGAGATAGAGGGATCGTAAATGATGAGAAGAATCGGAAACATGGGTTTTGATATAAAAGAAATTACATTTTGCCCCCTCAATTTTTCAAAACATTTTTTTTAAATAAAAAATAAACCTCCTTAACCTCATAAACATGTTAATTCTCTTAAAAACTGTTAACGTTTGAAGATTTTGAGAATTTTCGAAGCTTCCCCTCAGACTCATACCCCGAGTATCTGATCATGATCATAAAATAATAATTAAAAAAAATTAGAAGACTTGAAATATAAAATAAACCATAAACAGTTAACCCTAATTACAGAAATTTAAAAATTACTTGCCTCGAAGCTGATTTAAAATCATGGATCAAACCAGACAAATCTTTAACTGAGGAACCCTTTTTAGCTTCCGTTACTCGACGCTCTAAACGATTGTTCAAAAATTTTGAAACCATATAAACTCACATCCAGTTAAAACATTTTAAGTGCTTAATTGTGGTACATAATTACCGACATGTTTAACCGTCCCCACACCCAATTGTTCATAGCAAAACCTACCCAACCTCAGAGTTTATTGAGGATTCACAAACCCCCAACTTGAGGAACCATGCAACACCGTCATGACAAACCCTTATTTATCTTAATTATCAGTTGGTGATCAGGTCGGCCGCATAAGCACGCAGAGAAGACCAAACTAAATAATTACTTTATTGAATTTTCATTTTTCTTTTTCTTTTCATTTTTCTTTTTCTTTTCATTTTTTCTTTTTCTTTTCATTTTTTCTGTGGTGTTGTCATAATAGCATAAACATGGCGTGTGAGAGAGTGAATACTAGGTGAATACCACTCTCAACCCGTTTTTGCTGGGACTCAGTCTTTTAAACTATGTAAACTAGGATGGAAAACTAAACATATATAAGAGTTAAGTTTACTGCACTTACATGGATGATCATAGTTTTTGATTTAGCTTACCGAACATCATCTTTGAGACGTCTTTCACTTCTGCCTTACACGTGTCAGTCTCCGATCGTCTTGGAAATTTATATCACTTCCTTCCAACTCAAGGCAAACAAAAGACATCATAAAAACCTCAAACAGATATATTTTTTTAGCTTTTCTGAAACAGCAATATTTCTTCCCCTGTTTTTATGAGGCTTTTGAAAGATAAACACACATTTTTTGAATTTTCTAAATTTTTGAAATGTTAAAAAATATTTACAAGAAAGTTTGATCAGATCATTCCTCGAAGGCAATCATCCTTAGGCCTTCGACACACATTTCAAAATTGGGGCGAGGTAGGGGTTTTGTGAAAATATCAGACACATTCTGGTCTGAGCTCACCTTTTGGAGCTGAATTAACTCCCGATCATAACAGTCACGAATAAAATGTACCTTTATGTCTATGTGCTTTGTTTTTGAATGATGAACGGGGTTTTTCACAATTTCTAGAGCAGCAGCGTTATCACAAAAGATAGGAGTGTTAACGAATTCCATACCGTAATCAGTGAGCTGATTTTGTATCCATACTACCTGTGAGCATCCAGCGGATGCTGCCACGTATTCAGCTTCTGCAGTTGATTTTGAGACGGTATGCTGCTTTTTGCTCTGCCAAGAAATGAGTCGATCTCCCAGATACTGACATCCACCAGTTGTTGACTTCCGGTCAAGATCACTGCCTCCATAATCACTGTCAGTATATGCAAACAATTGGAAATCAGTGTTCTTTGGGTACCAAAGTCCAAGCCTAGGCCTGCCCTTTAGATACCTAAAAATACGTTTAACAGCAATTAAATGTGAAAGTTTAGGATTAGCCTGATAGCGGGCACACAGACACACTGCATGCATAATATCCGGCCTGCTTGCTGTCAAGTACATAAGTGATCCAATCATCGAGCGATACATGAATTCACTCACTGGCTCCCCATCTGCATCTGCTGTCAGTAGAGGTCTGGATGCCATGGGAGTTGAGATAGGCTTGGAGTCTTGCATCTTGAACTTTTCTAGAATCTCATTCACATATTTTGCTTGGTGAATAAGAATCCCAGATTCATCTTGTTTTACTTGCAAGGCTAGGAAGAAGCTCATCTCTCCCTGATCGCTCATTTCAAATTTCTTTCTCATTATCTCTTCAAACTCGGTGCATAATTCTTCGTTTGTTGACCCGTAGATAATGTCATCTACATAAACCTGCACCATGATGATGTCATCCTTCACCCTTTTCCTAAACAGCGTCTGATCAACCACTCCTCTTGAGTAACCATTCTCCACCAGATGAGTTGACAGTGTCTCGTACCACGTGCGAGGAGCTTGATGTAGTCCATACAAAGCCTTATCCAGAAGATATACATGATCTGGATACTCCTCATCTACAAACCCCGGTGGTTGAGTCACATAAACTTCTTCATTCATTTCTGCATATAGAAATGTTGTCTTAACATCCATCTGGCGAACCGTGAAGTTTAGAAATGATGCCACTGCTAGAAATATCCGAATAGCCTCCAATCTTGCCACGGGTGCATACACCTCATCATAGTCAATTCCATGAATTTGCCTGTGGCCCTGAACAATCAACCGTGCCTTGTTTCTGACAATTATACCCGTGTCATCCTTCTTGTTCTTGTATAGCCAACGTGTGGGTATAACCTTCTTATCCTCTGGCCTTTCCACTAGACGCCACACTCCCAGCTTAGAAAACTGATTAAGTTCATTGTGCATGGCCTCTATCCAACATGGATCTCTGAGAGCAACCATCACATTAGGAGGCTCAATCTGGGATATGAAGCACGAATACATGCAGAAATTGATGTCTCCCGTGCGGCTTCTAGTGGTGACACCTGCTGAAACTGGCCCAAGTATATTGCTAATTGGATGGTCTTTGTTGATCCTTGATACTTGAACATCTGGCACAGCAACAGAAACAGGCAGGTTAGAATTAACAATATTATCATTCATACCTTGGTTTGGAGAAACTTCTGAATCAGCATCTTTAGTTCCCGAAGATCCTGGAGCATCTGTATTGACATTTGAGGGAACTGCATCTGGTACTTTCTCAGCAACCTTTTCAACATGGGCCCTTGATTCAGATGATTGTGCAATAATGTCTTCTTCTTCACCCAATTGATGGAAGACATTTGAAAAATTGAACCCTTCAAACAGCGTCCCATAGTCAAAAATCCAATCCGGTCCACTCCCTGCATCTGTAGGATTGTCTTCAAGCCAGTCCACGTTATATGCCTCGATGATAACCTTTGTGGTTTTGTTGTAGACACGATAGGCACTATTTGCAGAATAACCCACGAAATAACACTCATCGGCCTTAGCTTCGAATTTCCCAACATCGGACTGAATCAGAACCGTGCAAGGACACCCGAATGTCTTGAAGTATCCCACCGTTGGCTTCTCTTTGTAAACAATCTCATAGGGAGTCTTCTCATGACGCTTGTTTAACAGAACACGATTCTGCACATAACAGGCCGTATTTACCGCTTCAGCCCAAAAGAAGATTGGCAATTTAGCTTCACACATCATTGTCCTTGCTGCTTCAATGAGTGTCCTGTTTCTTCTCTCAGCGACTCCATTCTGTTGCGGAGTGTAGGGCGCACTAAATTGTCTCTCTATCCCCTTTTCTCCACAGAACATATTCAACTCAGCATTTTTGAATTCAGTTCCGTTGTCCGTTCTGATAGCCTTGACCTTCTCGTTCAGCTGATTCTCTATAAGCGTGACAAACTGCTTCACTAAGATCGGAGTTTCATACTTGTTTGATAAGAAGAAGACCCAAGTGAATCGTGAGTAGTCATCCACAATCACGAGACAGTAAGAGAATTTGCTGATGCTTTGAACTTGCATTGGTCCAAATAAATCCATGTGAAGAAGTTGCAACACGGATGTCATTGAATTTGCTATCTTCGAACGGTGTGGCAACTTGTGCTGCTTCCCCTTCGCACAAGCCACACATTTTTCCACAGTAGAGAAATCTTTGATGGGCAGTTTTCTGACATGTTCTCCCTTTGCAAGCTTGGTCAAATTCTTCATGTTTGCATGCCCCAGACGCCTATGCCACAAAAGAGCTAAGTTCTCATTTTGTTTGGATATGAGACAGGCTTCTTCTGAAGTTGGGGGTTGACCCATGTTAAGCTGATAAGAGTTTGCTCTTCTCGGAGTACGCATCAAGATGCACTCCTCTGGAATCTTCACACCAGGCTTGAGAATAATGCACTCCTTGCGGTTGAACAACACTGAGTAGTCTCTATCACAAATCTGAGAGACACTCAGTAGACTGTGTGACAGCTCCTCCACATAGTGTACGTCAGAAAACGATAAATTACCACTTCTCACCACTCCTTTCTTGCTTATCCTTCCACCCACACCACCTGCAAATGATACTCCTCCCCCATTGAAGTCTTCCACATCTTCCAAAAGGGATAAATCTCCGGTCATATGTCGGGAGCAACCGCTATCAACGTACCAGAGATTGTTGATAGATCTTCTTGGCCGTCCCTACACAAATCAGAGATCAGTGAGATTTAGGTACCCAGGCCATAACAGATCTGGGCACACCTTTGGAATCAATGTAATTAACTAATTGGAGGGTCATTTCTTGCTTTTCAGAAACATTCACATTTTGAATGTTGACTTTTGGTTTCCAGATGGTATCTTTCTGTGGTTTAAACACATTTGATGAGTTCTTCACAGACTCAGGTTTCTTTTTCGGAGATGTGGCCTTTTTACCAGTTGGCTTTTTAACAGGTGTCCACTCAAGTTTCAGTTTTGTGTAAACCAGTTGTTTTGTTTGAGTGACATCTTTTTGTTTTAAACCCTGTTGCGCAACATTTGCTTTGCCATTAGGTTTATTAACTCTTTTGACTTTAGCCATTTGTTTCTCAACAAATTCTGGTTTTATCTTATCATTTCTTTTATAAACTCCTTTTGATGCATAAGTTGGTTTTGGAGTTTTGGCCACATTCCATTTTTCAACAACAACAGGCTTTGTCACAGGTGCCTTTGTGTTTGAAACCTTAGACTGTTGAGTCTTCATTGGTTCCAAGCACTGCTTCCCCTTAAACAAAGCTTGTTGCTTCTGCTTTTGCTTTTCTCCTGTCATCATTTTCTCCAACATACTAGTCCGTGGGTTTTGCGGATAGTATGGTTGAAATGGTCTATTCACACAATTAGCAGCAAAGTGTCCTGGTTTTCCACATTGAAAACAGTTCATGAGTCTAGGCCCATTGACATGACTACAGAGGTATGAACGTCTTGGGTAAGACGACTTCCACTCTGGCTTATCATCCCATTTGTGTATGACACGTTTTGTATCCTTTTCCGGTTGTGTAATTAAACAAAATTGTTCTGATTTAGACTTGTTTGTTCTATTGAAAGCCGACACAACCTGGGGATAAGCAACAAAATCTTTGGGCTTAGTCTCACGACCTACTTTAGTGTTAGGCACGCGAATTTTAAAACCATCAACTTTTTCATTGGAATTAGAAAGATGTTTTGACAACACAGATACAACTACTTGTTTTGACTTGGACGTATTAAGTTCTGACACAGATGCCAGAACATCGTCCTTGGGTAAATTAAGACTAGAACTACTAGACACATGACATTCATTGACTTTCAAACATTCAGCATCCTCCCCTGACACATCTTCAATACCTACTTCATCTGCACATGAAACAAAGCCATCAGCAGGTTCAACACTATTGTTTAATGATTCATGGGACGGACCTGATTTACTTGTGGATGCCATTGTTTCATTCTGTTTACCCAACCCATAGATCATGTGTTTCTCATTTTCAAATTCCTGATCAGTCATAGGTGTCACTCCAACTAGAACACTATCTAACGGAGGTCCTATCTCATGTGTTCCTGCTTCAGACCGATCAACCTGATCCTCCTCTAAGATTATTCCTATTATATCTCTAGTTCTATCCTGAGGAACATCATTCTTGCTTTTGTCTGAGAAGCTAATTCCTATTCCACCTTTGTCTTTTCCTATTCTAACATCAGTTATGCAGGTGTTCAAAGACTTACTGGCCTCTAGCATTCTCTTGCTTCTCATATGGTTCACATCAAGTTTAACCTGCAACTCATTGTTCTTATGTTTAAGTTCCTCTAGCTGCTTACTCAGTTCAGCTATTTCTAACTTAGCATTGTCATACAGCAGAGCTTTCTCAGTGGCCAGTTTTTGATATTTCACTATATCTAATTTTTGTGCCTTTAACTTTTTCTTCATTCTTCTGCCATCTACCCTTAAAGGAACTCCTCTCGCATTTTATCTCAAACAATTCTAACTGATAATTTTTACAGATTTGTCTAAGTCCAGGAATTATACGAGCACAAGTGGGATCAGGACATACCTTATCGTTATCAATCTCAGCAGCAAAGGCTTCCTTGTCATCCACTGGAGTTTCTTCAGGTTTCTCATCAGTCACAACAAAAGCATGCTCTTTCTCTTCATCCCTTTCCATAGCAGCAACCATTGCATGTGACAAGCTAAACTCTTTCAACTGAGGTGTCCAATCATATCCACCTCCTTCCTGCACGACCAAAGCACTTGACTCAGCCTTTCCCTTGCCATCACCTGCTTTCCTTTCTTCTGTTCTTTCTTTCCTCGGCTTTGTGCACTCTCTTGCGAAATGCCCATACTCGTCACAGTTGTAGCACCTCAGCTTGCTTTTGTCAAACCCCATCCTGATCTTATCTTGGTCCTTCCACACATTCCTCCCAGTCTTTGCCATGAACTTCTTCGCTCTGAAAACAGCCATTGCCATCTGCCAAGAGACGTCCAACATCTCTACATCTTCCGGATTTATCTGATTCAGTTCACCCGACAGCATCTCAGTTGGCACTAAAGTTCCCGCCATGAGAGCATGATAGCTGTTCATAAAGCCCATACCGAGGGCAAAGTTAGGATCATTCGTAGCATCAGGGTTGACACTTCCACTTGAATTTGCATGAGGTTGTGCCACAAATGCAGTTGACTTTGTGACAGAGCTTGGTCCACTTCCAGCTGACTTTCCATCTTGCTTAGAATCCACTTCTTCTGACAACAGGGCTTGGTTCAATTTCTCCCGCCAAGCTAAGGGAGCTTATATGGTTCAATTCTCTCTGCTTGTCATCAATGAGCTTTGACTTCAATTTGTTGATCATCTCATCAAGAGATAGCTCACTCAGCCTGTTGTTGTCCTTAATGATGGAAATGTTGGTATTCCAGGATTTGGGCAGACTATTCAGCAGTTTCAGATTCTTATCTTCCAAATCCGGTTCAACACCATAGCTTGACATTTCGGCCATCAGAGACACGAACCGTTGCACCTGTGCTTCGAAGGATTCACCCTGAATGTGGTTGAACAAATTGAATTTCTGCTTCAGCATTTGCTTGCGGCTTGCCTTAATGTCCGGATTTCCCTCATAAGCCACAATCAAAGCATTCCAGAGTTGCTTGGCAGTCTTGCAGTGCTTAAATCCTTGTGCAATGTCTGGTGTAAGTGCCATAGTCATAATGGCAAATGCCCTCTCTGCTTTGTTGCATCTTTCCCAATCATCATCATCATATTCGTCTTCCGTTTTAGCTTTACCTGCATTGGTTCCTTCTGGATGTGTAGGTGTGTGTGGCCCATGAATTACTGCTCTCCAGAGTCTGAGATCAACACTCTTCAAGTGGTTTTCAAACCTATATTTCCATTCCAGAAAGTTATCCGCCGATGTAAGTCTAGGTGGACGAGTGATAGATCCAATCTCAAAATCCAACTTCTGATACATACTTGGTTCGAAATCCATTACGAAAGCTTAGGGAACCTAAAACTAAAGTCCAAATGTCCAAACAAGTGTGATTACGATTACAAACTCCTGATTACGATCGAAAACACAAGATTACGATCGGGAACTCCGATTACGATCCAAGCAAAAATCGTAAACACCAAATCCGATCGAGAATATCGTAAACCTCGATTACGATTACTGATTACGACTCCGATAGTCGTAAACACCTGATTCCGATTAGAATGGATCGCAAACACCAATTACGATAAAATCAGTCGTAAACTATGATTACGACTCGCGATTCCGGTAATGCAAAATTGTAAACACCAATTACGATTCAGTACAATCGTAAACACAAATCACCGGATCGTAAACACGATAAAAAAGCAATCTTGATATCGTAAACTCGATTCCGATGCAGATCTTCAAACAGACGCAATCGTAAACACCAAAATAACCCAGAAAACTCAATCGTAAACATGAAGAACAGCAGCAGCAGAACTCGTAAACACCAACACAGCCTTCAAATCTTCAAAAACCAACCCTTTAATCCAGAAAACAGCTTGAATCAATATCGTGAGAGCCTCGAATCACTGATTCTTAGCTCTGATACCAATTGTAGGTCCGAAATCCAACCAAGAACACGATATCTAATCTCAAACGAGTGCGGAATCCTCATATGAGATTGATTCAAGATAGCAAGTAGAAGAAATAGATTAGATCTAGGACAAAGATCTAATCTTGAATGAAAATCACTACTAACTTGAAGCACAATGAAACCGATCGGAAACACAATCAGTAGATGAAGAAATCGTAAACTTGTATTTGAAAGGCTTGAGACAATCATAAACATCAAAGGCTTATATAGTGCCTCATTACAAACCCTAGTCCAATAGTAAACACTAAGTGCCCAATCATAAACATAATAAAATCGGCCCACATGGCCTAAACACAAACTATTCTAAACCCAAAAGTAATGTTCGTGCCTCTAATAAATATAGCCCAACACACGTTTTATTATAGCACACACAAATTACATAGGCTGTTAAGCAGCCTGTTACTATTTCAAACATCACACACCAAAGTTTCAAAACATCACAAACATAAGCAACATCTGGAAATGTCTTAGCAAAACAACACACAAAACATCACAAATTATTCAAATAACATTCAGAAATTTCAACAGCTCCATCTGACTCGTCCCCCTTGTATTCCCAAATCTTTTAACGCCTCTTGTGTCTACCGATCGACGCCATTTTCCCGAAAATGGAAACCGCCTTCTTGCATGCGTGAGTGATTTGTTCTTTTTCATGTTCCTTCAAATTCTCGAACAACCTGCCGTTTTCTTCCCTCAGTGCAGATACCTCCGGGGATCCCATACTTGACCCGACGAAGTTCTGATGGGTCAAATATGGATTCGGGTAACTCGACCCTGTGTAAGGCATGCGGGAGGGATCAAATCCTGGTGAGAATGGCACATATTGATAGGGGTTAGGTTGATATTGCACCATTGACCGAGGGTGAAAAGGAGGTGAAGGATGGAATGGCGGTGAGGGATAGTAGGATTGTTGTGGCTGAAACGGTGGTGATGGTTGGTACTGCATGGCCGGTGGCTGGTACATCTGTTGGGGGCATGACTGCATGTCGGCTATAAATGGATCATTATAATATGATGGGTTCTGGAGGCTGTTTGAACGTGTCATTTGTGGATAGCTATACTGATCGGAAACCGCCTGCCCATACTGCCCTTGCAGCATTGCAGCCACGTAAGGGTCTCTGTGATCATTTGCCAAAGTGGCAATAGGGCCTGCTATCGTGTTTACCGCTGGCGGTGGCTGAAACACCTGCTCCTGGTGTCTGTAAACCGACTGATTCACACCTCTCTCATTATCTTCTTGATAAGCCGGGGAAGCAAAAACATGGTATGAGCGGTGCTCCGAGTGATGACTGATAGAATGGCCAGCGGATACTGCGATAACAACCTGAGGTGGTGGTGGTAGATTTTCTTCTAGTTCCTGTTCTTCTGGTAGCTCTTCCTCCTCTTCCTCTTGGGGTTTTTCTTCCTCTTCCTCCTCATTGTTTTGTGGATTGAGGGCAGCCCTAGCGGCTTTCCATTCTTCGTCCGTGACCATAATCGATGTGGGCTGATGCACTCGCATACGAGGGTGAGTGCTCCTCTTCTTTGTGGGCTTTGGTGCTTCAGTTGCTGATGCGGCCGGTGATGGTATATTCTTCTTGATAAAGGTTGATGGAGATACTAAGTATCCTGAATAATCAGGACCGACTGCTGCTGATGGCTGACTGGGTCCTTCCTCAGCTTTCTTGCCCTTGCTTGATATGCTTGATTTCTCATTCTTGCTTTCTTGGCTTCTGGATTTAGATGATGATTTTCCGAATTGAAACATTTTTTCAGGTACCTGCCCATATTTAGACATATTTATTTACTCTATATAATACACAGATATATATATATATATAAACATTGTCTTTGGCTTATTCTCTAATTTTTTTAGAGTTATAGCCTAAAATTGGGAGACTTAAGGTTCTTAAATATGTCTGTTAGGTTTTATCGAGTCGTAGTGTACCTGTGGATAGGAATTGCAGTTAGCTAGGCTGAAACTACTATCGACCTTACAATAACTCTCCATAACTGCCCAACACACAAATTTCTTTACCTAAGTCATAATCCCTTAATTGCAGTGTCAAACTTTATCAAATTGACGTTCGAGCTTAGGGGCTCTAAGGTATCCTAATCTGCTGGAACCTGTGACTTTGATACCAACGTGTCACACCCCAACCGCACCACCTGTCGGATGCGGGGGAGGTATTGTGGAAAACAGGTTGTCAATATCAGATACACACAGAAGCAACATAAATAATAATATTAAACATTAGCTAATCATTGACAGCCCATTATTGTTTACATTCTCATAACAAGAGTTCTTGTTTTAGTAATTAAACATATTACTAAGGTACTGGGCCCACAGGTTCTTGAAAACTATTTAATAACTTGTCTGACTTCCATAGGCACCTACTGTTCACCTGTAAAAGTTTGTAAATACAATTGAATCAACAACAATGAATGTTGTTGGTGAGCCGCAACTTGTTACACAATATTCTATGTTACCACTATTTTGTATAATTGACAGGCAATGAAATGACTAGAATCAACCAGCAAGACATATATAAATATTACAGGGTACAACACATGCACCTAATGATTTCTAGCATACGTAGTATTTTTCACCTTTCTAGCCAATTGTGGCAAGTAATCCTTAGTGCAACTACCGGTTTATAAAACTTGATAAACGATATAATCTTACATTGTGGCTCATTACGTTTTATCTTGCAAAACCGAGCTAGGTATACGGAAACTCACCTGGACTTTAGATGATGGACTTTCAAAGAACACCTAACAGCTAGCTTATATGATGGTTACGTTGCTATCATTTAGAATTTATAACAGTACTTAGTATTATACTCTTTTAACTTGATATTATTAACAAATGTATTTTGTTTTTCTGGTTTTCATCACCGTTTGACTTTCACAAGGACTATTATAGTATTGAATTATTATGTCCTAAGCTGAGTCACGGACTGCCAATATATGGCTTCTAACACTCGCGGTCCGCATTTTATGTGAAAACAGTTTCTGCAAAAGTCAGGGTCGCGGACCGCTAACACTAACTATTATAACTCGCGGTTCACGAGTTTCATTATGTCGGTTTCCCAATAAAGGGACTGTCGCGGACTGCCAGCCCTACACACCACCTAGTCGCGGTCCGCGACTACTATGTTAAGAGTAAGTCTACTGTTTTCTCCTTACAATCCCGTTTCGTTTCAGAAGTCGATTCTATTGATCTCATGTTTTTATAACTCAATATTACTGATTTATCAGTTACTAATATGTCCGTATATCACCATTTCATTGTTACTTATATGTTTGGAATTTAAGCGAAACGAATCTTTTCTTATGAGTAATCAATTTATCCCTAACCCATTGCTTGTCATAACCTTAATGATTTTGAAAATTCTTAACAAAGTTATTGTTGCTACTGCTATGTTATTATGCATCTCATCAAAGTACTAAGTTGACACTTTAGAACACTAATATGCATATTTAGGCTGTACCTTGAGTAAGAATGGTTGTACTATTGATCCTCTTGTACCCCAAACTTACTGATTATAAATCCTTTCCTCCTTTGTAGCCTTGTTCCTTCATGAATCGAGTAGTTCATGAGTACATTGGCACAAACAATTCCATGGATACCTAAAGATGGTTTGATTTAGCATGACATACCTTATGTGAAATCTTAATCCCTTAACTTGAACCTTTTCAATCATAAATCTGCTCCATAATCTCCTGTTGACAAGCCTTTAATTAGCTAAACCCTTCATTGCTTGCCATCTATATCATAGATTATCAAAATTTATGAAAGTTGAAAACTTACCCAACTTTGGTGACTTGGAATCATGATCAAAGCTCTCAATAATCACTAGTGAAGCTCTGAGAATTGCTCTGATCGAAATACAGAGGTGGAATGCAGAGAAGTGTTGTGAATGGAGAGTTATAAGGTGAAGAAATGACAAAAACTTTGGTTTTGCCGTCTAGGCAGATTCGGGGACCGCTAGGATGATCCTAGTGAGTCACAGTCCGCGATTGGGGTTCTTTTCCGATTTTCATGGATCTGCTCTGGTTCCAACCTGACCCGTCTCTTTCCTTCGACTCGCGGACTGCTAGCCCATTCTTGTAACAATCGCGGTCCGCAATTTTTCCTGCTTTCCAATTCTTATTTATTTATTTATATATTTATTTTTTCTTTTGGGTTCTGGTGTTACAACTTTCCTTTACGGCTGGACTTTCCTTCTCGATTTCTTTAGTCATTGTCTTTTGAGTATCTGGCTTGATTTCCTTAGTAATGCTTTCCTTATTTGAACTTTCCCGCTCCTTGTAGCTATGTTGACTGTCTCTGTTTAGCCTCTATAGGGTTTAGAATTTCTTAGATAGCGGAGCTCCTCCTTAAGACTATTGAGTTCTGTCATCACTCTTATCATGTCTTCATTTTGTTGTGTAGCTGCTACCTTTAGTAAGTGTGAGTTCCCAATGCTATCTGTTGAAGCTTCATAATATCTTCTCTATTTATCCTGACACCTTCTTTTTCTTCATTCAATGCTTTAGTGAGTTGGGATTGAGTGGTAGTCTTCATAGCATTTACTGTTTCGTGTTCGAGCTAAATTCCTTCGACAGTCATAGTGAGGGTGCTTAGTCTCGACTGGATGGATGCAGCTTGTGCGGAAATATTGTTTAGACGAAGATGGGTTTGTCTGTTGGCCAATGACACTCATTATTAATAGCGGTATCTATTATCTCTCGAGCTTTTTCAAGACTTAGTCCTAACCATGATTCTTGAGCGCTCATGTCTAAAGGTAGATGAGTTTCAGGAAATATCGCCCAGTAGAGTTTTGATTGAAGTTCCTGTGCGTGAGACTTATCCAAGTTCTGTTAAGACTTTCTATCATGTGGATGAGTATGGGGTTCAAAAGAATATTGACATTAGTATTGAGTTTTCAAAGTTGCCTGTGGGCTGTCATCACTGCTTGGTTTTTGGTCATTCTTTTGATGACTGCACGGATAGAATGTTAACTAGGGAGGAGGCTTTGAAAAAGGGAAAAGGCTGCTAAAGGTGTTGAATCAGCTTGTGAGCCTCCTGTAAATGTCCCTGATGTTACCCCTGAGGCCACTAAGCCTGTTGTTATGACTGATTCTACTGGAAATGTTCCCGATGCTGTCCCTGCTAATAATAAACCTGTTGTTTCTAACTCAAGGAATACTAAGGGTACTAATAAGCCTTGTGTTGATGCTGAGGGTTTTTATGTGGTTGTTAATAAGCGGAATTCGGGCAAGGCAGTCTGATCTAAAGAATTCCGAGGGGAAGAATGGGAATGGGAGCAAGGGGCCTGTTGTTAATGCATCCGGTAATTCTGTGAAGAAGGGTTATCAGCAGGAGTGGCAAAAACTGAGCAGTGGCCAAGCATCTTCTAGTAGAATGCATGTGAGTAGTCAACAAGTTCAGGGAAAGGTCGATGCTAGTAATAGTTTGGAGAATCTTAATGTTGCTAGTAAAGGGGGTAGTAATGAGGAGAAGAGGAAGGAGCTGAAATATGGTAGCAGGAACAATCAGGGGAATGACAAGTCAGGGAAGAATGGGAAAGCACAGGATGACACAAATCTTTGTGGTAAAATATCTGTGGTTAAAGGACAGCAGAATAACAGGAAGTATATCCCTCCTGATAAGCCTATTCCTTTGAAAACCTTTAATTCTTTCAATGTCCAGGAGGATATTACAACTAACATAACTATGCTACTCACAGTACTTCCATTTTCCAGCCTAATGAGGAGTTTATTCCAGTCAATAAATCAAAAATTCTCACCACAGCATTGGAAAGCTATTATAAAAATCTGACTAAGGATGAAAAGGATGAGGTGGTTGTTCATGTAACTAATAAAATTGTCCCACCTTTTGAAAGAAGAAGTTCTTGGAGCTTTGCTTAAAGGAAGTTGTTTATGATTCTTTGTAACAAGAATGGTTTTGATGCTGGTATGGAATGTATTCTAGAGGATGAGAAGAATGCTGAAGAAGTGTGTGATATGCAAGATGATTTAAATGAAAGAAGTGAAGAGCAGGAGAATGAAGTGAAGGTATGTGGGCCCCAAGTTGACTCTTTGAAATGAAGATACTTGCCTGGAATGTAAGAGGCTTGAACAATCTTGATAGGATTGTTTTAGTTAAAAGAGTTTTGAGAGAGAATGGCATTTGGGTTTGTGGTTTTCTTGAAACTAGATTAGGTTCAAACAAAATTAATGGTGTCACTGGGCAAATTAATAGTCAGTGGAGTTGGATTTCAAATGTTGAATGTTGTAGAGATTGGGCCAGAATTATGGTGGGATGGGATTCTACCAAAGTTGACATTCGGGTTATTGATTAGAATGACCAGGCTGTGCATTTTGTGATCAACTCTCTTGAGGGTAAGGAGAGCTTTCTGTGTTCTTTTGTTTATGGGCACATTACCCCTGTCAAAAGGAAGAAGTTATGGCTTGACCTTGTTGGTCATAGTTAGATGTGCAGTGAGCTCCCTTGGGTGTGTATGGGGGACGTTAATATTATTTTAGACCCTGTGGAATCAACATTTGCTAATTCTAAAATGAGTTATTCTATTGCTCAATTCAGGGACTGTTTTACTTCTTGTGGGTTAAGTGATTGTAGTTTTCAAAGGTTGAAATTCACTTGGACTAGTAAACCAAAGACTGGTAGTGGCATCCTTAAGAAGCTTGATAGAGTGGTTGCCAATCAGAGTTTTAGTTCTAGTTTTGAGAAAGCTATAGTGGAATTTTTGCCTTTCTACTCTTCTGATCATTCTCCTATGTTGCTTCAATTTGGTGATAGGTGTAAGCAGAAGGGGAAGGCTTTTAGGTTTTTTAATTACTTGACTAGGAAACCTGAATTTCATGACATTGTTGCTGAAGGTTTGAAAAAGAAGCTTGCTGGTTACAAAATGTTTGGGCTTGTTTCTAAATTAAAAGGTTTAAATAAACCTTTGAGGAGGCTCAATTTATGTCATGGTAACTTATTTGAAAGGGCTGAGAAAATTAAGATTGAATTGGAAAGAGTCCAAAAGGAGATGGTGGATGATCCTAGAAATGGTTCTCTTAGGGATGAGGATTTTGTGTACATGAATGCTTACAAAGATGCTCTGATTGATGAGTACCACTTTAATAAACAACAATCTAAAATAAATTGGTTGAGAGATGGAGATAGTAATACAAATTTTTTTCATGCTGCGGTCAATGAAAGAAAGAAAAGAAATAAGATCAGTATGATTAAGGATGTTGAGGGTGAGGAATACTATGGAGATCAGATTGGTGAAGCTTTTGTTAAGCATTTTAGTAGTTTTTTAGGTAAGAAGGGACTGGTGGAGGAAGTCTCTGATCCTGAATCTTTATTTGTAAAGAAAATTCCTGCTGATTTGGCTGATGCTATGGTTTGTCCGGCCACTAGAGTTGAGATTAAGGATGCTTTGATGGATATTGATGATGATAAGGCTCCAGGGCCTGAGGGGTTTACTGCTAAGTTTTTCAAAGCTGCTTGGGGAGTTGTTAAAGATGATCTGTGTGATGCTGTTATGGAGTTCTTTAGGAATGGGAGACTTTTAAAGGAGGTGAATGCTACATCTATATCATTAGTCCCTAAAGTTAGCAATCCCTCTTGTGTGACTGATTTTAGGCCCATTGCTTGTTGCAATGTCATTTACAAATGTATCAGTAAAATCTTATGTAATAGGATTAAGGGGGTGCTTGGGCTAATTGTGGATGAGAATCAGAGTGCTTTCATTCCTGGGAGACAGATTAGTGATAATATTCTTCTTGCTCAGGAGCTTGTGAGGCAGTATGACAGAAAGAGGGGGTATGGAAAGGTTGCTTACAAGATCGATATCCAAAAGGCATATGATACTGTGGACCTTGATTTTATGAAGGCTATTTTGGGGTATTTTGGGTTTCCTAGGATTATGGTTGGTTGGATTATGGAGTGTTTGAACATGACATCTTTCTCTATTAATTTTGAGGGTCAGCAGCATGGTTTCTTTAAGGGTCTGAGAGGGTTGAGGCAGGGTGATCCGTTATCACCATATTTGTTCACTTTGGTTATGGAGGTTTTGAACTTAATGATTAAAAGAAATGTCAGGAGTAATAATGATTTTCAATATCACTGGAGATGTGAGAAACTTAAATTAACCCACCTTTGTTTTGCTGATGACTTGATGTTGTTTTGTAGGGCTGAGAAGAATTTTGTGCAGATTCTAAAGAATGCTTTAACTGAGTTCAGTAGGGCTTCTGGTTTGGTTCCTAATCAGTTAAAAAGCACTGTGTTTTATGGTAATGTTACTCAGAGAAATAAGAGGGTTTTGGATGTCATCATGCCTTTCAAATCTGGTAAGCTTCCTGTTAGGTATCTTGGAGTGCCTCTTTTGTCAAGTAGGCTGTATTATAAAGACTATATTGTGCTCATTGAAAAGGTGAGAAAAACGTTGGACAATTGGAAGAATAAATTCATGTCCTTTGCAGGGAGGATTTAATTGGTTAAGTCTGTGTTGTCCTCTTTATGCATTTATTGGACTTCAATGTTTATATTGCCTTCTAATGTTTTGGATGAAATTGAAGGAATGATGAGAATAGAGGTAAAGTTAGAGTGAAATGGGACAATGTGTGTCAAAAATGGAAAAATGGAGGGTTGGGGGTTAGATCTCTTAAGATTATGAACTCTGCTCTTATTTCAAAACATATTTGGAATTTGGTTTCTGGTAGAAGTTCTATTTGGGCTAATTGGGTTAGAACTTACCTTGTGGAGGATAGGAATTTTTGGTCCATAAGGCCGAAAGATGGTTGTAGTTGGGCTTGGAGAAAGATTCTTGATTGCAGGAAGCTAATCAGGATCCATATGATATTTGAGGTTGGGAATGGAACTAAGGTTAGTGCCTGGCATGATAGGTGGCATGAAATGGAGCCTTTGGATCTGTATATTTCAAGAAGAGACATTATAAGAGCTGGGTTTAGAGATGATTCTACTGTTGCTGAAATTGTGGATATGAATGGGTGGAAATGGCCTTTGGAGTGGTATGGTAAGTATCCTGTTCTTACTTTTATTCAATGTACTGAAATTAGGAATGGGGTGATGGACAAACTTTGGTGGATTAGCAAAGATGGTGAGCTTGTGGATTTTAGCACATCTGGTTGCTATGATGATCTTTTGAGCCATAATCCCGAGGTGCCTTGGGCTGCTAGTGTCTGGTTTGCTCAAAGAATTCCAAGGCATTCTTTTGTCTTGTGGATGGCTATTCAGTATAAATTACTGAAACAGGACAGGCTGGATAGGTGGAGTGGGATTGGAGAGCGTAAATGTGCTTTTTGTAATCTTCAACCTTATAGCCATAACCATTTGTTTTTTGCTTGTAGTTTTCCAGGTCAACTATGGAGAAGGTTTAAGCTTAAAGCTAGAATGGAGGATGCCCCAGATGAATGGAATGATATCAGGGAGTATTTAGGAGGTTTACCTTTAAAGAAATCTATTTGGAATGTGATTAGAAAGCTAACCATTGCTGCTATTGTGTATTTTATTTGCCAGGAAAGGAATTTGAGGCTATTTCAAGGTAAGAGGAGGAATGTGGAGGTTGTGGAGCACTTAATTGCGGAATCGGTTAGACTTAAACTGAAAAGCACTATTATGAGGTATTCATCCCAAGTAATGCATGCTGATGATATATGGAAGTTTCTACCTAATTACCTTTCTAATGATGGGCAGCACTTATGATCCTTTGGCAGTAAGTGGCTCTTATCTGCATGCTATTAGTAGGGCAAGGTATATGTTTAACTCATGTGGGTTATTTGATAATAAAATGTGGGGTGGGGGGCTCAATTGGGTTTCTCTTTTTGATGTTGGGGCTCAGTATAATGCTTGGGTAGATTTCTGGTGCAATCTTGTGCTTCCTTCTTTCATCCTTTTTATTTCTGCTTTATTTTTCATTTTGTGTCATTCTGATGAGGTGGAGTTTTGGATGCAAATATCTCTTCATTTCTGCTGGGATAAGGTGGTGGTTAGGCTTTTATGGCAACAGTGTTGCATTAACCTTGGTTTGGATGGTGAGTGGCACAGCTTAAGAGGTAGGATGTACCTTTCCTCCTTTAAATTTTACTTTTGTAGCACCCCCTTAAGTTGTGCAAGCCCTAACCACTTTTATTATGGTTCTGCCTTTTCTGTCCTTTGTGTATTTATCAATATGTTCTTCTTGAGTCAGCCCATTTGGGCTTGGGGTGGGGGGACTTATTGGGATGGAAGGTGGTGGAGAGGTTGGGCTCCAAGCATTTTGGTGAGATTTGGGGTTGGGATTTGGGGGGTGATTGGTACATTGTGCACACATTTCACTTTCTTTGGTTACATTAGAGGGGGGAAGAGTGAGTGGTATGGTGGCATTGTGAAGGGAGGAGTGGAGGAGGTGAGTGACTTCAATTGTTTTTTAATATGGGGTGGTGGGATTTACTGGGCCTTTATGTATGATGTTGGGTTTGACTATAAAGCTGGGGTAGTAATCTGGTGCATGTTTGCATCTCCTTCAATTCTAATTTCTTTTCCTTCTTTATTTTTGTTGCTAAATGTCTTGTGGCATTTATGTGTTTATATTCTTAAATCTGTTGATCATATGGGTCATATTAGGCTGATGATCAACTCTGCTCAGTTTAATTGGTGGATAGGTTGGATTTGGCACATTTGGTGCATTAACCCTGGAGTGATAAGGTTGGGGGCACCAGGTCTTATAGGACCTTTCTTTCCACCCTTAAATTATGTATTTTTAGATCCATTCTCTGGTGCCCAATCCTGTTTTGTCCTGTATTTGTGTCAGCCTTTTTCTTGTTACATTTTTTGTGTCTTGTCTCTATTTGGAGAAGGGGTGGGGGGTTTGTGGGACTTTTGATGGTGAGGCTTGGGTTTAGGGTGGAAATTGTTATGATTGGGGGTTGCATTCAAGGCTGCTGGATGGGGAGTCTATTCTTGAACAGGCTGTGGAGTGTGATTTGTTATAAAAATGTCTTGGATGGATAAGTGACTGGTATGATGGGATGTATATTGAGGGGGGTTATTCTAAAAAGAAAGATGATATGGGGTTTAGTGGGTTTTTTTATGAAGTCTGATAAGTCCAGATGGGGGGGGGGGGCATAAAGAGAATCATGTTTGGATGCTCTTCTTAAGTGTTTTGTGGTGGTTTATGAATTGGATGTTTTTTTGCTGGTTCTAAGATGGATACTTGTATGAGCTTTGGAGGCTGGTTTTCTGGTTACCTTGGCTTCGTATTTTGCTTACTGAAGCTCTGCATGTTATTAAGTTTCATAATTCATTCTCTTGGTTGGATAAATCAGAGTCGTTGGTCTGATGTTATGAGGATGTCCTATAACAAGGGTTGGAAGTATATGAAGTCCCAAGATTACTTTAGGAGAATTGGGTTATTTGTTAGTGGTCCCTGGTGGTTTGGTGCTACTGAAATGGTTGTGTGGTTGCTGTTGGGGTGCTTGAAGTTAATGGTCAAATATAAAGCCTATTTAGAGTTAATTTCTTTCAGAATGAGTTTTGAGAAGTTTAGTTATAGCTGGAATGGGTGTAAGGTTGGTTTGATGGATCCTTGGTATATGGGTGCTGGATATGGGAGGATTAAGGTTATTGCTGCCATTTTGCTGGATAGCTACTGGCAAATGGAGGCTCGGGTTGTTTGTACTGATTGCCATTATGTTGGGTTATTTCCTACTTGATCTTTTTGATGTATGAACGTGTGGAGGTCAAAAATTGAATGGTGCTTGGTTAAGTATTTGTATGGAATGATGGATATGGATATGTTTTGAGTCGCATATCATCTATTAAATATGCTTCTTAAGAATGGGCTCCTTTGAAGACCGGTGGCTGTTGAGGTTGAGTTGCTGCTTCTCGGTGTTTGGGATTAGTTTTGTTGCTACTTGTTTTTGTTGTATTTGGTGGTGGATTTCTATTTTGATAAATTTGTATTTTGGTTGTTTTTCGGTTGATAGGCTTACTGTTTGTTGTTTCTTTGCTCACTTAGCTATTAAGGTTGGGAATTGTCCAACCTAATGGTTTTGTGTTGCAATTGTGTACCTTGTTTCTTTTATCTATTTATTTTGTCGGGTTTTCCCCAAAAAAAAAAGAGCAAAAGGCAAAGTGTTTTCACTGTCAAGATTGTGCTGTTGCACAAAGAAAAATTGAATCTTTATTGAGGGGTAACAACTTAACAATTGAAGAACTCAAAGTTGTGAAAGCTGATTTGACATGTACACAACAACAATTTGCTGATTTAGAAAAATTCTATGAGGTTTTGATGCAAGAGAAGAAGGAGTTGTTGGAAGAATGTGAAAAAGCTAAAGCTGAAGCTAAAAATGCTGCTGAGGACTTTGAAGCGTTATTTGCAAAAAGCTATTCTGTTCAACAAAAGTATGAAAATGCAAATCAGATTGTTGTTGAAGCTGCTGAGAAGGTGATAAATCTTCAAGAAGAACTTTCAAGGCTTCGAGGTGATAATGTTCTGTTCCAAGATAAGAACGAAATCTTAACAAAAGATGTTGAGTATTTTAAGAAGAAATGGGAGAAGGTTACTGCAGAATTATTGGAAGTGTGTGATATAAAAAGACAACAAAAATTTGAATACAATGATCTATCAGATCAATTTATTGCTACTCAGAAAGATTTATTGGATGCTCAGGTGAAGATTTCAGAGTTGAAAATTGAGATTCTTGATTTGCAAAAACAGGTGAAGAATTGCAACTTGTCTCCTACATTTCTGAATTATATTTACAGACAGGAGAAGAGTAAGGATAGTGTGAAAGAAGAAGATTTACACCATGTTCCTGCACCAGTTGACATTTCAAATTCTTCATCTACAAAGATTGATCCAAATGCAGAATTGCATTATTATTCAAAGTTTTCAACTCTTGTTCAAGCAAAGAAGAAGAAGTCTAAGCCTGGAAAGAAGAGGTTTGAAGCTGGAAGAGCTCCAAAATTTTATTCTAGATCATCATTTTTGGAAGATGAAAGGATTTTTGATAAGATTGAAAAGTCAGTTGATATTTTACCTAAAGATGAGTTTAATAACTCTTTGCTTATTGAGAACAAACTGAAGGACATCAAAGCTAAATTCACTATAGACGCACATTCAAAGATTGTGTCTAGTTCTCAATCTGGATCTTCAAAGCTTCCAGGTTACTAACATAAAGGCTTGGGTTATAAAGTTAAGGAAGAACAAGTTCAGCAAACACAATAGAAGAAGATGAAGGAACATGTTTTAGAGCAAAAGAATAAACGAAATCAGAAGAAACAAAGTGTGTTCAAATCAAAGAATGCTCATTATTATTCTGGAGGATCTTCAAATGGTTCTTGTTATTCTTCAAGAAGTTGACCGCCAAGGTATGATTCATCTGATGGTTTCTTTGATTCTTTTGGTTCTGAAAATTCTTTTGGTTATCATGATGTGTGTATTTAACATGGAAGTAGACAACAAAAGAATTTTTCTGATAACAAACAAATTTTAGAAACAAATTAGGGTAGCAGTTCCCTTAATGTTTTTCATAGAAAGTGTTACGCATGTCGATAACCAAGACATCTTGTTGCTCAGTGTCCTACGAATGCGAGCACACACTCCTATGTGAACAAAACTGCTAAATATGTGGATTTAAATGGTCAAATTTTTGATGAACCACAACCGTTCATGTTCAAATCAACAAGTAAGTCGTCTTGGGCAAAGACGTAAGTTGATAACTTTGTGGATTCATAATAAAGTTTTTAATCGCCCATGATCTGGAAACCCCGAGTTGTTTCCAAGATCATCAAAGACCATGTTAAAGACACCGGGCGACCCGAGGCTGTTGACTCGGGCCGATCCCAAAACTGCTAATGTTTATCTGGTTTCTGCAGGTTTCTTCAAGTAGACCAATCATGCATGTGTTGCTGATAGTGAAGAACTTGTTTAATGTAGAGTTTCAATGCGTTATCATTCTCAAAAAGTCTTTCCAAAGAAATTTTTGATAAAAATGTGTTTTTTTAAAACTAAAACTGAACAGTGTCAGTGTTGGTCGATCAATTTTGTTTCTTTTACGTACTTTACAAGTGGTAGTTGTACATATATTTAAGGGGATAAAATTGAAAAATCCAAAAATAGTGTCGTGTTTTGTTAAAATGAAAAATCCAAAAATAGAGTTTTTCATTTTAGGGGGAGAAAAAGGCAATGCAAAAGATAAAAAAATGAAAAAGATAAAAATTGAGAAATTGATCATTGGGAAATAATGGTATATTGGCTAACGTTTCTAACTCGTGGATAGAGTAAGTGAAAAAGCCATAAGATCATTGTTCGATGTGCTAGGTAGGCTCGGCAAATTAGAAAGTATTCAAATGTGATATACACTTAAATCTGATGCTTGACCTAGTGGACAACATCTTGATGTGTATTTCAAGATATTAAGAAAACGATATGTGAATATAAAATGAGAAGTCACTGTATAAATATGTGTTCATTTTGCAAAGATTTAAACTTGATTGATTTTCTTTATTTTCTCAAATGATCGAACTTTCTTTTCGTATCGAAAGATGGACCTGATTGTTGTTCATTTGAGGTTCTGCTTTATTTTTCTTGGTGTTTCGTATAATTCATCGGACTTTCTCTGCGTGTACGGGAGTACCGACCTGATTGTTGTTGGGTTAGACAATTTCAACTTATTTTTATTTTCTTATTTTGTTAAATCCAAGGCCTTATCTGCGTATCGAAAGATCGACCTTAAGGTACACAATTTAACCTTCTTATTTCTTTTTGCATGGAACACAGTTGACAATATCATGAGTTCAAAATACTTTGTGAAGTTCACAAGTATAATCACATGAAAAGTATGTGAAACATATTTGAGTATGTCTAATAGTGTGGGGTACACTGGTTAAAGCAAATTAATCAATACCTTAACATATCCAGATGTTATGAGTATGATTATGCTAGAGTTTAAAGTTGGACATATTATATCTGCAATCGACATGGCTTATGTGCTACAATAATTGAAATGAAGTTTAGTTCAGCGCGTTGTGACCAATATGATCCCAGGTAGTGATCTTTCTCAAACCAAAAATAGTTTGTAATTCCGTATTGCAGTTATGTTTTCATTTCAGAAAGATCAAAAAGATTTTCGGTGTGTTTTAGCATAACTTTGAAAAATCAAAAAGATTTTAGGTGTGTTTTGATCTAAAGTTTCTAAAAGTCAAAAAGATTTTATTTCTTATCTGTTTTCGATCGATCGACACTTGATACAAAAAACAAAATGTCAAAATCAATATCTTGGATTTTCAAAAGAGAAGTTTTCCACCAAGATTAAATTAATTTTTGGTAAATCAAAATAGAAAACCGCACTTTTGTCTTCTAAAGTTGCAGGTTCTGTGTGTCATTGAAGACTAGAGATTTAGTTAGAATAGATAAACTACACCTTAAGGGGGAGTTTGTTAGAGCATATTCCTATGCTACAGTGTGTCTCGTGTATTGTATCTATATGAGAGCATATGTGTGAGTCTAAAGCAGCATACCATGGTCCATACCATGATGGTACGCTGACCAACGTACCAATGGTACGTTGGATAGTTGGTACGCAGGCCAGTTTAGTGTCACCTATAAATAAGTTGACCCGTTTAGAATGTGAGAACTCTTGGCTTTGGCCATGTTTTTTTACGCATAGCCACTGTTTTGAAAAAAAAAGTGACCAAAGATAAGAAACACTAGTTTTAGCCACACATATTTTGTACCTGTGGTCAAATATATAGCCTTTGGACCCTTTTAGCAACGTATTTTTTTGTTTATTTGACAAAAACAATCAGGTGCAGTGGCTTTAGCGACTGTTTTACAAAAACATGTGGCACTTATTTGTCACACTTAAAAAGAGTGGAGAAATGCACCAAACGGCCACGGAATTTTTATGATTTTTTATTCGTGTGACCAAAAAGGAATGTATGGCCACGTTTAAATAATGTTGTGTGACGGAAGAGTAGTAGATTTTATTACTTAGTAAATTGAAAAAAAAAAAACTATTAAGTATATATTATGCGTGGCTAAATGTGAGCAATGGCCACTGTTTTTAATTAGTTATGTGGCTAAAATCTAGTACATATGGCCACTGTTATTAGGTTGTGTGACTAAATAGTAGGTTGTTAGTGACAAAAATCTATTACCTATGGCCACATATATTAACCGTGACTAAATGGTAGTTTGTGAGTGACAAAAATCTATTTTATGGTCACGGTAAAATATTAAACGCGTGGTGAAAAAGAGACGATTTGTTTCCCTCTAAAACAGCGCGCTTTTTTTCAATTACACCAATTCAAGCGTGTGCAAATCTGCTACCCTATATATCATCATCATTGTTATTTTCCTTTACCTCCATCCGTTTCTTGATCTCAAATTCTCTACACCAATTCCTTTACACCAATTCTTGTATCAAATGGCCGATAATCAACGCTCCCTTAATTACTGGTATGTGAAGAATAATCGTATTTTTTTGGTTTCCAGTAACAGGAGAAGAAGATCCTTCAAGTCCCACAAATTTGTTATTAAAAACAACGATGAGAACATCCTGAGGCAACTCCATGCGCAGAAGATTCCTGATTGTTTTGCCTACTCTGTTGAGGAAACAAAATTATTCTATGTCCTTGATACAAAATTCAATGAATTTGTATCTGAAGAAGATGAAGATGATGAAGAAGATGAAGATGAAATTGTCCAATCCTGGGAGTATTTAAGTTCTACTAACCAGATTGAAGTGAAATACATGAACACAGAAGAGAGTAAAAAAAAATTCTATGAATGAAATTGTGGGATCTTATGATATAAGTTTCTCAAAAAATTGAGTGAAATTCCTCTGATTAACAAAGATGGGAATGATTCCGGGAATGATTCCGGGAATGACATTCAACAAAAGGTGAAGGATACGGTGGCCGATTGGGTTCAAGATCCTACAAACAGTGGTCGGATTGAAGAAGGATGTGATGATGATGATGACGATGCAAGTTCAGGATACATATCCGAAGAATGTAGTGATCCGGATTATTAATTTATGAACAAATTAAGAACAATATTTTATATGTTTATTTTGTTATGATATTAGTAGTTAGAATTGAATATATGATGGTTATATATGTTTATCTTATTTGATTATCTTGTGATATGGCCACTCATTTTAAAAATTGTTTGCGTGACAAATTATGACAAATGGTCACGGTATATTAATTTTAGGTGGCTAAAAGAAGACCAACAGTCTACGGCGCTTGTAATCATTACTTTTTCATTTACTTTATCGTTCAAATCTCCATCTACCACGCCCCTCGAGTATTGATATATACTTATCTCTTTATCAGTTTTCATCATCATCATCATCTCCACCATGCGCCTTTTCTCCCAGTTTCTCTCTCTCTGTTTTCCGTCCATCATCGCCGGTAAAAAATGTGGAATTGGCGTCATCCATATGTGGAAAACGGTAAGTTATCATCTTTACCACTGAAACTCGATTGAAATTTGCGTCTCAGATTTGGTAATTTTTTCTTGTGCAGGGAAAGATCTGTATCTCCTGGGAGCAGATTTTAAGTTATTGTGGAAACCATGGAGACGAATAGTCTCTAATGGTTCATAAAAATGCTTTACTGAGAGCAGATTTTAAGTTATTGTATAATTTTATAACAGTCAGCCGTAAGGGCATGATGAGGTTTGAAGCACTTGTATTCTTCAGGTGCTTCTCTCCCTTTTGGTCCCACGAACCTGATTTTTCTACAGCAGCTTCTTCTCCCTTTTGATCTGAAGCAAGTGCATGTGAGAAAGCAAAAATGGACTTGTTCTCTCTTTTCACTTGATCAGCAGCAAGTAGCCGTTATGATGATTCAGACAATCTATTTAGTGCAACATGTTAGAAAGCAAGAGGGATTTGTCTTCAGTCGCTTCTTCTCCCTTTTAAGTTAGTAGTTTTTCAGTTGTAATTGTATAGATCAATGTATTAATGGAATCATACCCTTTGGATTATGTATGTAATTGTGTTTGTTAAAGCAGCAGTTGATTTTGTTTGTTTATCTTTTACTTTTATTGACTCTGCTTTGGTCAAAGAGATGAGCAATTGGTACCTAGTACCCGTACCGGTACCCATACCGTACCCGGACCAGTACCCGTACCCACATATTCGGTACCGGGACCTCATTTTGTCAGTTTTCGGGACCGGTACCAACTGGGACCGGTACCTGGAAAATAAAAAAAATACCCGGTAGGCTACCAGTGCCCGAAAATATATATAGGTTTTTTATTTAATAAATAAAAACACATTAAAACATATATGATAACTAAAGCATCGTGTGTTGATCATCAGATCAGAGAGTAATTAGACACGAACGTCGATTAAGAATCGTACTAGATTTGAGGGTCATCGCTAAAAAAACGTTTATATAGGAGCTCAGTTTATTAATTTGTACCAAGTTTGATTTGAGGTAGCATGTTGAACATACAAAACTTGGTAAGTGCCAGCACCTATTTGTGGACCACAAAGAAGATTACGAGTTGTTTATTGGTACTCTAATATTAATTCAATTTCATTATGGTCTTAATATCAATTCATAAAGGGTTTTGCTAACTGGGTACCAAACAAGTATAGTACCTAAATCCGGGTACCCGGTACCCGTACCGATATATTAGGTACCCGGATCGGTACCCACTTTTCATTCAAAACGGGACCGGTACCAACCGGGACCGGTACCGGTCAGGTACGGGTACGGCACCCGTGCTCATCCCGCTGTCAATCAAAAAAAGGAAACACTTGACTCAAAATTAAGATCCACGATATTCCAGAATACATAAAGAAAAAAACCAAATATTGTTGAGACTGTAATTTGCTAAAATTCAAAAACATTGCAATGATCAATTAATCGGTTTTACGTAATATCATTCCAGTATAGACAGCTCTATGGTAAACATTGTCACATGTATTTACGGGTGGCAATACATTATCGTTGTGAGGAAAAACTACTGTACGAAATTTTTCATTGGCATCGTCTTCATAATAATCTCTGTAATTTCTGGGAGGTGTCATAAAGACAATATGCAGTTTTTTATCCAGCTGGTCTTTGACGTAAAACAACTGTCGTACGTGTGACACAAAAATTGAACGGGTCCTCCTTGTGGCCTAGTCTTTTAAGGTTGACCGAAGTGTAACCAACACTATCTTTTTGACCCCATGTGTATTCTCAACCCAGTCGCACATAAATAGAGGGATGTTTTTAATATGGTATTCTAGTAGTCATATCTCTTTTAAAACCCCATAGTAAGGTTTTTGTCCATAGGTTAATACCTCATTAGAGATGTGCATGTCATTTACCTCTACACCAACCCCGCTGTTCTGGTAAACCCTACCGTCACGAGATTTTGTACGAAATGAATAGACATTGATGCCATATACTTCATATTTCCTCGTGTGGACCATGTGAAATCCACCTAACGGTCTCTGATATTGTTTCGGGGGACTCCATCATCTCCTTTTCAACCTAAAATTCATAGTAGGTTCATCAGGAGAGTTCATTAGGAATAGGAAGGTTATAGTTCTTCCGAAAATAAAATAAAGTTGTTCCGAACAAGTCACGTCAGTTTTTCAGGAAAGTTACAGATCATCCGGAATTAAAACAATAAGAAAATAGTTTCAGTTCACCGGGAAGGTTATAGTTCATCCGGATAGAAAATAGAGTTGTTCCGGACAACTCAGGTCAGTTTTTCAGGAAAGTTACAGATCATCCGGAATTAAAACAATAAGAAAATAGTTTCAGTTCACCGGGAAGGTTATAGTTCATCCGGATAGAAAATAGAGTTGTTCCGGACAACTCAGGTCAGTTGTTCCGAAAAGTTACAGTTCATCCGGAATTAAAACTATAAGAAAATAGTTTCAGTTCACCAGGAAGGTTATAGTTCATCCGGATAGAAAATAGAGTTGTTCCGGACAATTCAGGTCAGTTGTTCAGGAAAGTTACAGTTCATTAGGAATTAAAACAATAAGCAAATTTAGATGACCTTGTTGCGTAACCATTTACCAAATGTTGTGCTCTGCTTCTTAGTCAGCTCATTTAGTCTACTACTAGGATGTTCCTTTTCCACAAATTTCATGTGTTCTCTGCAATTACATGAATTGAAGTTATCTATGAAAGTTTATAATTAATTAAACAGATAAAAAAAGGTTAATAATCTCAATTACTTACTCGATATAATGCTCAATTTCAAGCGTATTTAGCAACATAAATAAATACACTTTCGATAGGAGCTCTGGAGAGACTTCAACTGATCTACCAGCTGACCCAGGACTTCCATCCGCGCTGCTATGTTTTTTAGTTGGAACACCAATAGTTGTGATGTTTTTTTGGTATTCGCTGAGAAACTCAATCGTTTCTTCTACAATGTTCTCCTCAGCAATGCACCCTTCTAGATAAGTTTTTGTTTCTCACGTGGCACTTAAGTACCTTCATACACCTTTCAAATGGATACATCCATCGAAAGCATATTGGGTCACATAATTTTACCTCCCTAGTATGGTGCACCGTCAAATTAAGCATAACATCAAAAAATGATGGCGGGAAATTTTTCTCAAGCAGGCATAGTGTGACACAAAGATCTGCTTGCAATTTATCTAGTTCTTTGACGTTGATCTCTTTGCTGCATATTGATTTGAAAAAAACAGAGCCTGATAATAGCATATCTTGTCGGTTCAGGCATGACTGACCGAATTGCAATTGGCAGAAACTGTTGCATCAGCATATGATAGTCATGTGACTTGAGCCCCACAAGTTTCTTGTCCTTTAGACTAACCAAACTAGAAAAGTTAGAACAATAGCCTTGTGGAACCTTCAAGTTATACAACGTGTCACAAAACTTTTCCTTTTCATCCTTTTGTAACGTGTAACACGCTGCAGGAAGTACTATGTTGTTCTTATTCTGTTTAGGCTGCAACTCTGGTCTTAACCCCTTAAAGTTCAGATCTTTTCTAGCATTCAGTCCATCCTTTGTTTTTCTGGGAAGGTTGAGCGGAGTTCCAACAAGACTCTCAGCCACATTCTTTTCAATATGCATGAAATCAATGCAATGTTTGACACTATTATGCCTCCAATATCTAAGTCTTCGAAACCATATATTGAATTTCTTCCAACATGGTGGCATCTCTTTGTTCTTTTTTTTCTCTTATCAATCTTCTCCCTCTTCCGGTTGAGGTCTCTAGGATTTCTGAATCAGTACACCTTAATCCCTTTCCCCATTTGTTCCTGATATTTTGAACGACGTTGTATATATGTTCCCCGGTCATTAGGAACTGCAGCATCTTTCAACTCTTGTTTACCATCGAAGGCATCTGTTTGCTTTCGGAAGGCATGCGTATGTGGTAGATATCTTCTGTGACCAGCATAACACTGCTTGGCTGAGAAAGGAAGCCTAATGCATTTAGTTTTTCCCGACATAACACACAACCATTGAATCCACTGTACGGGCAACCACAAAGTGTACCAAGTGCAGGGTAATCATTAATCATCCATAAAACAATTGCACGCATAATAAACTGTTCTTGCGCATACGCATCATATGTTTCCACACCTGCCTCAAATAACAGCTCTAAGTCATCAATCAATGGTTCTAAAACACATATCAATAGCGTTTCCAGGCGCTCCCGATATTAATAACGAAAGCATGATGAAATTTCTTTTCATACACAACCATGGTGGAAGGTTGTAAATGATAGATAGAACCGGCCACACATTGTGATTTCTGTTACCTCTATTCACATCGACCCCATCTGTTGAAATGCCAAGACGAAGACTTCAAGGATCATTAGCGATTTCGGGATATCTGTCATCTATAGCTTTCCATGCAGGTGAATCGGATGGGTGGCATAACACACCGGGAATTTTGGAACTGGTGGCATGCCATCTTAGATCTTCCGCTATGGTTTTCACTTGAAACAGTCATTTCAATCTTGGAATGATGGGGAAATACCACATTACCTTTGCAGGAGTATTGTCGTATAGTTTCTTAGTCCTCTCATCCACCTTCCACCTGGACTCACCATAAGTTGGACATACAGTTAGGTCCTTTTTACCCTTCCTGTAAAGAATATATACAATCATTGATCCACACATGTATCTTGGTATACCCTGCACCCATTGACTTCACAATCTTCTTGGCCTCATATGTATTTTTCCCAATTTCATTACCTTCAGGTAGCATATGATTCAGCAAAGCTAAAAGTTCATTAAAAAACTTATCTGATACTCCATGCTTCGTCTTCAAGTTCAGTAGTTGAACCAAGGCAGATAACTTTGTGAAGGTACGACATCCTTCATACAGGGGCTTCTCAGCATCCATGAGTCGTTCTTGAAATTTCTCATGGTCCTCAGTGAAAATTTCAGCAGCTCTAACCATTTCTATTGTTTCTGATGCATCGAATGGCATTCCGGAATTGAAAATTGATTCCATTTGAAGCTCCTCTCCTGTGGGCTCGTGTTTCTCTCCGTGTTTAGTCCACCT
>JBCNJP010000017.1:80546082-80614788 GCA_039602395.1 Deinandra increscens subsp. villosa | reverse complement strand
AAAGAAAATATATAATGCGTGAGGAATGTCAGTTGTTTAGAACCTCTTATAGGTTTATGTTGAGACCATGTTTAAATAATGCTTATCCTAGTACCCAAAAAAAAAAAAAAAACAAATGAAAAAAAAAATGAAAAAAAGAAAAAAATGAAAAAAAAAATGAAAAAAGAAGAAAAAATACATGTATCAATAAATCACAATGAAAAGTTGAGAAATGGCTATACGTATACGTCAAGATATGCGTTAGGGTGGTAGCTCATACACCCGTATCTTTGAGTAACGTTCGAATTTCTCCCCCCATTCTTTGGTCAGATCCAATAGTACTGCTTGGCAGCGTGATCGATATATAAACTCAAGAATGCGGCTAGACTTACTTGACTTTGAGTGTCCACTAAATATGAACCCTGAGTGTTGAGTGAACATGGTAAGTGGGTGAGATGAGAGAAAGGTTGCAAGAAAACTTGAAGGTGTTACCTGTGATATTTCTAAAATCCTCTATGCTTGTTAATGTAGACCTAGTATTGTACGTGGTAAGATCTTATAGACTTAGCAAGTACAGCGCAGTATATATCCGTGCCTTTGGATTGTCGTTCTAGTAGTGTTGAAGGAAAAGTTCATAATAATTCTGGGATTGCTCAGGGACGAGCAATGCTCAAGTGTGTGGATGTTTGATGTTTTCCGAATGTAACAAGTTTTTATATACATTTTCACACATATTTTGGTCAATTACTGGTTATTTCCTGCCTGTTCTGATATCAAATTGTCTAGTTTTACCAAAAGCGGGATTTCAGTGAACGGAACGACAAAGTTAAGGAAATTCAAGGGAAATACATGATTTAGTTTTCACTTATATGCTTTGGTAGGATTCATGGTATAAAAGAGAAGGAAAACAAGTTAAAAGAAAAACCGGATCGCGATCGAGTCGAAGTGAGGAAGCAAGAAAGACAAAACAAACAAAAATCAGGAAATCAGACCCTTCACGGTACGCGAAGGGTGCTCCTGATTTCTTCGCGATATGCGACATAAGGAAATGGGCCAGAAATTTTCTTGAGGTTATACGAGACGTTTTTCGTTCACGGGCCGTTACCAAATTCAGTCCCGAAACGACCTGTTTCCCAAAACAGGCCGTGACGTGCACAGTTGGCAAAAACCTTAATTTTTTACTATAAATAGAACATTTCGTTTCTAATCAGGGGGTTAGCCACTTTTACGAGCCATAGGTCGTTTCTCCCGTTCCAGAACAGTTCCAGGAGCTAGGAGGAAGCAATCGAAGCATCGGATCAAGATTAGAGTTAGTATTAATAAAGTTGAACCGGAAGATTTGTGCTCAAGCGGAAGAAGTAGATCAGCCAGAAGATTACATGAGCCGGAAGAAAGACAGTCTCCGGGTGAAGTCGAGTTCCAGCTGGAATGAGAGATCAACCAGAACAATCACTGTAATTTCTCTTTCTTCCTGGCACATAAAGTCAACAGTTGCAGGTCTGAAACACTAAAATCAAGATATCTCCTCAGAAGATCAAGTCAAGCTGTCCAAGAAACAATATCGTCTGTAATGAAGAATATTTCTTTGTTCTAGGTCATTAATTCCAATTTAATTAACAGTTCTAGATGATCTAGATGGAAATCAAGGGCTCTCCTTGATTTCCCTTAGCACTATATATAGCATAGCTAGCTCAATGGTTTACTTACCAATCCATATACGATTTGCTTGTAATTTGCAATCATTGTTGAGTTAATGCAATATAGTGCCAAGTTTATTTACTTGTGTTCTCTTATATATGCAATCAACTAGTTTACTCAAGTATAATCGTTTAAGTCATATAAACAACTATTTAACTAAGTGAATGAGTGAAACTTAACTTGTTTCCGCCTGGTTAAGCTGATAAGTAACCTTGTTTAGGGTATTCGGTAACACCCACGATCCTACACAACCATAGGGGTTTTAGTATGACTATTTGACGAGAAAAATCGGCTAACCAAGGTAAAACACCTAGTGCAATGAAACGATTCACTAAATCGTAGTTATGAAACAACTAAGAACAATTCAGGAATTGATAGAATGAATTGAACAAAAAATAAATTCTCAGTAGTTACATATATAACTTGCAACCAATGAGTAATATTTACTTATCATTAACGGAATCAAACAAGTGTCGATTACAATTGCTTCTATCCCCCTCGAACAAGGAATTCTACCTCGAGAATAGTTTCTCTCTAAGACACACTATTATTTTTTGATCGGTTACATAAAAAAAATGTGAATTTATGGTCAAATTGTCAAATGCAACAGAAATTATCACGCATGCATTTTGTGGAAGGAAATGCAAGATAGAGCTCATATAGTTGTATAAATTAAATGGTTAACATATTACACCTATCTAAGTATATGTATACCCCTACAATGCCAACAGATCGAGGATAAATCAATGATGATGAGGTAGAAGTTTTATACAAAATTGTTTGTGTGTGGTCCTAGCTAGCTGATTGATCATGAACAAGGCAATCGTGCAGTGAGTTCTACAAATGTGTCTTCATGGCAAGATATGGTTAGCCCTCCCATTGGGTGATCAAACCCAAGCTCTTCTTCCGAGTGCCGCAGCAAGTCTTGGAACAATGGTTGGTCTAAAAACGATATCGGGACTACAAACCGCCAGGGGCGGACCTGTAATAGGCCCAGGTGGTCCCCGTGGACCCCCTCAACTTCGTACGTAAAGTGAAAATTATATGAACGGTTTTAAGTATTATTACTTTTTTTGTGATGGGGGAGTAATTAAATACATTGTTTTGTAATATAAAAACAAAACTCGTCATTAGCCTAGTGATAAGGTAGTTTGGTGGATATTTAAAGGGCGAATGTTCGAGGCTTCCCCTTTGCGAAATTTACTTTTTTCCAATTAATTTATGAGTTAATATTGCAATTATGATACACTTAAATGTGTTGATTGTTCGGGGCTCCCCTTTACGAATTTTACATTTTTCCAATTTATGAGTTAATGATGCAATTATGAAACCACTAGGACTTGTCCTAGTGGTTACCCCCTTGGCTCTTAGGGCTTTGGTTACTATGTGACCCAAGTTCTAATCCAAGGGGAGGCAGTTTTACCCCATGTTGTCCCAGGAGGGGGTTTCTGCCAGGAGAAAGCTTCAGGAGGGGGTGTCTTGGTTCTCACGGAGGTCCGAGTAATCGACCTTGGACATAGCCCCGCAAGGGTAGGTTTACACGTGAGACCAAAGTCGCCTGATCGATGCCGTTCCAAAAAAAATGATGCAATTATGATACACTTAAATGTGTTGATTGTTCGAGGCTGCTATATTCTATTTTTTTCCAATTTATTAGTTAATATCTATACTTCTATACTATATAATAAACACAAGTTTTTAATGTGTAGGTGGCACAATTTAAGGTGTGCCACATAGGATTTGCTTATGTGTCATTTTTATAGATTTTTTAATTAAAAAAATAAATTATATTTACAAAAAGGAAAGATCTTATAATTAAAATTCAAAAAATTAAATTATTTCCATACAAAATTATCCATATTTGTTTTATAATACCATAACTTTGATTCATCATCATATCTTCTTCATTTCTCAATGAAAATTTGATCCGTAAATTGGTTTGAATTCGTGAAAGAAAACCTAACAAAACTAGATCTATATTGCTTAGGTTTCGATCAACGAATAATGGTGAACGAATCAAAAAGCAAAGTCGTGACTTTCTAAACCCACTATTGATGAACTTAAACTCCAATTCGATCATTCGTTTAATATTTAGAAAAAACTTTCATCTTTTAATTCGTTTAATTTTTTTTATATCACAGCCTCGGGTATTTACCCGGGACACTAACTAGTTGCAATTAAATGATACACATAAATGCGTTAATTGTTCTAGGCTGCCGTATTCCATTTTTCAATATTTTTTATTAATTTTAATACAATTAAATGAGTTAATAATACAATTAAATAATATGATTAAATGAGTTAATTATAAAGTTATAGGGGTATAATAAGCAAAATAAATATACAAATATCTGCAAACTCATTTTTAATTAATAAAACCCCTATAATCATTTAATCACTACCTTTATCTTTAGATTAAAAAAAGATATGCATTCAAAATTGTTTCTTTTAAAAAGTAAAACTCCTTGATTTACGTAAATGGAATAAAATGATGAAAATTATGCCTCATATTAGAATTGTTATGATAAAAATGGGATAACGAAGACTACGTATATGTGTCGTATTTGTCTTATATGACCAACTTGATCAGGACCAAATTTCTTTATGTATGTTTTTTTTATGAAACTGAAATAACTAAAAATAGTGATTCCGTATAAAAATTGTGGACCCCCTAAAAAAAATTCCTAGTTCTGCCCCTGCAAACCGCCTTTTCTGGATTTGACCCACATACACTGCAAGATGACCTTTTGGTACATCTGATTCATACTTCCTGCTGGAGTTCAGTTTGCTAAAACTTCTTACGTTAGCAATCAGATAACGCAATCGCACAAGACCCATGTTGAGTTGAGGAACCAAATGAGAGCTAGTACTTTTAGTTGTGGTGATTAAGATTGAAAGCTTAATTTTATTAGAGGGGGAGTTGTTGGTATTTATAGATTGAAAGTTGTGATGCCTCACATGGCCAGCTAGCTTTCTGAAGTTCGAGAACTTCCAATAACGTACATCATACGATGTATAAGATTGATTTCTAATATTATTAAATAGAATGAAGCGTAAAGTGATGCGCGTAGTTAGGTAAGGTACGGAAGCAATCATTTTGACCCATAATATTATACAAATATTTTAGGTATCTTGACAGTTGGTCTTGAAATGGACGGCCCATATGATCTCTTCATTGTCCACATGCATATCACTCATGTATTATTGTATTAGCATCAACCTTTCTGTTTATAAAATTATAATCGAATTTAATATATTAAAAATTTTAATTCCATAATGATTGTTGCTCTTATATTAAATAAGATATATATGCTGCATACGTGAATAAAAAATATTTTGCCCGATTGATCAGTTTTAAATTCAAGTTCTTAAAACCATTTAAACCATGCATGTGAAACCGAGAACTAATTTGTATTTTATTTGGTAATTTGCTGAGTTCATACACTAACACTACTGAAGGCCTTAATTAGTTATAGTTAATAGAGAAAAGAATCTTTTATAACCGTGAATTTACCCCTCCATAGATGAGGACCTGGATTGACACAATGCTTCGAGTGCAGAAATTGTTGGAGGGAAACATGATTACGAATGTTTGGATTTGAGGGAGTGAAAATGACAGATTCTTTACATGAGAGTTTGAATTTTGAAAGGATCAAATGTGCGATTGTATATAATGGTAATTGTAACGGTCATAATAAGAACATGAGAACTGAAATTGGGATAACATTAAGATTATTGCATACCATACTCAAAGTCATCTTCAAGCGAAGCTTACGCCGAAAGACGGTTAATTGGGACCGAAAGTCATGAGGCTAAAAAAGATGGGGCCGAACGTATATAATTTTTTTTGGACTGAACTACTATAAATTTACACTACGAGGGAAAAAACGGTTGAGCACCGGACCCAGTCTGACCCGTGTTAAACTTCGCCCATGATCATCAAGATTTCAGATTTTTTTAGTATTAAAGTTAGCTCTTAAACATGAGCCAAATACCTATTTGTCTTTTTTATTTTACTCTAGACGAAGTTAAGCCACAAAGATCCCTATTTCTCACATGAATCCGCATCTTATATGTATTTGTTGGTATATATATGTAACATTTTCATTTGTTTGACTTGTTCAACCTACTCGAGGACTTCTATTTATTGTTTTGTTCAACCTACTCGAGGAGATCTATTTATTATTACATTTATGATTTTTTTGTGTACGTTTTTTTTAACGGCATATATATATATTGTTGGTATATATATATTTTTTATGATTTTTTTAAGTATGTTAACTGAATTAGGATACCCAAACAAGTAAAACATTTGAGTCCCTCGATAACATGGACATGATTAGTCGCCCATATACATAGTTTTATGCATTAAGTTATGCACATATACATGACTCTTAAAGGATATAAAGACTTCATGAGACACCCCTACATTGGTGGTTACATTCAAACGTTCTTAACCAGCTTCGAAAGCCATCTCAAACCAAAAAAGAACTTAATATTTGACCCATACTTATGCCGATATCGATCCATATCAAGATCCTAACTCGAGACCTCTTGATGACCGAATCCAGGCACTTAAGGGCGACTCTATCCTATTAAAGTCTATTAAAGATGCTTGATCCTATTTAAAGTTTATTTTTAATATATTTTTCGTGTTCATTGGTTTAATGTCTTACAAGTTTGCTTTGCATATTTAAAGACATTGTAACGAGGATTTTGTTAAGTTATTGATCAAATGAAATTATTTTTTTTTTGTGCAGGATTTTCCAAACTCTAGAATTGTAAGGAAATATTATCTCCAGGTGAATTTTGCTGGAAATGCTAAGTTTAACTTGCTCCAGAAGAAGTTCAGTCGAAAGACAAAATTCCATGAGAAGCAAGTTAATCCTGAAGAATTGAGTTATATCAGGAGAAGTGAAGTTAAACCGGAAGCAGCAGATAACTCGGAATAATCAAGTTTTCTTGGATAAGTACTTGATCTAGATTAACTCGAGTTCTCTCCGAAGGAGATTTCATACGGAGTTGACTATTCTTTTGTATTTATCTCAGATCTGACGTAAAGCACTGTTGCAGTCTGATAACAAACAACATGTTTGCCGTCGCTATAGAATTCGTCTATCTTGTTGGCTTTTTTATCCAAAGTATAACTTATGTATTAACCAGATTATTTGTTTTATGTACTTAACGGTCAACATGACCTTAGAAAAATCAAAGACTATCCTTGATTTCTACTAAGCACTATAAATAATTATATTTCCGTTTCTTAGCAACATACGCTTGAAACATTGTAATAGTTGTTATAAGATAATACAATTGTAGTGCCGAGTTCTATACATACTTGTGTTATTGCATTGTTCTTAACAACTTCAAGCTAAACTTGTCTCGTGAGTAAGAATGGAGATCAACTTGTTTCCGCATGGTTGATCTTGTGAGTAATCTTTTGAGGTTATTAAGTGAAAAACCACGATCGTACAAGTGGTATCAGAGACTTGGCTCTTTTTTTAAAGATTTATTTCCTTCATATTGATATTAATCACTTACTCTTTTTCTTCTTACTAATTTTCTTTGTCTGAGTGTTTCAAAATGAGTGGTCTGAGTGTTAAAAAAATAGCAATGGTAGCACCAACAAACCACCAAGTTCATGGAAGACGATTTTGGTACATGGTAACTCCAGATGGAGTGATTTGTTAGGTATTCTAACTACCAGATGTGGAAGTCTATTACTGTTGGACCACATGTTCCTACTGTTCCACCTGGTGATAATGCTGAAATTCAAGTAGGAAATCCTTATGAAAAATATTCTAAAGTGGATCACAAGAACTGTGAAATTAATGTCAAACCCTACTGGAGGCTATAGTGTAACACCCCAAGTTTTAGTGGAATTAAGAATATAATTTTAATTATATTTTCCCCATTTAAAGGATTATTTTCTTTGAAATGGTATTTAAAGAAAGACTATATTAAACCTTTGTTTATAAAGGGGTTCAAAGAAAATGTTAGTAAAAGTATTGATGCGTTTTGGCGTTTTATTCAACCTAAAAAAATTATGGGACTAAAGTTGTCAACTACAAAGTTTGTTTGACACTACGTCAAAACTAACCTTTGGCCACGGAAAAAAACCGTGACAAAAGGTGTTTTGTCACGTTTTTTTTTTCATTCCAAACGACACCATAGGTGCCGTGACCATATGTACCCTACGG
This sequence comes from Deinandra increscens subsp. villosa, assembly GCA_039602395.1. NCBI lineage: Eukaryota > Viridiplantae > Streptophyta > Magnoliopsida > Asterales > Asteraceae > Deinandra > Deinandra increscens. The sequence goes on along the minus strand of JBCNJP010000017.1, from coordinate 80,606,911 downwards.
CCACGTTACAATATCAGTGGCTGAAGCCACCTATAAGTGTGGCTAAAGGGTACCAATATTTGTTGTTGTAATCAAACAATTCTTCAGAAAAGCGTGGCGAAAGGGTTCCAACGGCCACATGTGTTTGGTTAACGTGGCCTTTGGTATTTTATGGTCACGTATATTCGTGTTTTAGCCACATACATTATAAAAATACGTGGCCAAAGGGTTGCTGAAATCATACATTTTGTCACAGTACGAGTGGCCAAAGGGTGGCAACGGCCACGTTAAAATATGAATGGCGTGGCCTTTGGTATTATATGGTCACGTATATTTGTGTTTTAGCCACATATGTTATAAAAAAACGTGGCCAAATGGGTTGCTGAAATTATAATTTTTGTCCCAATACGCGTGGCCAAAGGGTGGCAACCGCCACGTTAAAATATGAATAGCGTGGCCTTTGGTATTATATGGTCACGTATATTTGTGTTTTAGCCACATATGATATGAAAAAACGTGGCCAAATGGGTTGCTGAAATCATAAATTTTGTCCCAATAAGCGTGGCCAAAGGGTGGCAACTGCCACATTAAAATATAAAAAGCGTGGCCTTTGGTATTATATGGTCACGTATATTTGTGTTTTAGCCACATATATTTGGAAAAAAAAAAGTGGCTAAAGGGTAGTTGAAATCAGATATTTTGTCCCAATACGCGTGGCCAAATGGTGGCAACGACCACGTTAAGATATAAAAAGCGTGACCCTTGGTATTATATGGTCACGTATATTTGTGTTTTAGCCACATATAATTGGAAAAAAAAAGTGGCCAAAGGGTAGTTGAAATCAGATAATTTGTCCCAATAAGCGTGGCCAAATGGTGGCAACGGCCACGTTAAAATATAAAAAGTGTGGCCTTTGGTATTATATATATGGTCACAGATATTTTCTTAATTACAATTAATTATATATTAATTAATTAGTATAGAGAAACCTTAAAAATCATATATTATAATTAAAAATTAATGTACATACACTAATCATGACGCTGTTCAAAAAGATAACATACGACACTAGCTAATCAAAGTTTAATTTCTATAATAATTAATTATAATTTCTTGTCCGTGCTGATCAGCTGCTTCTGCTGGTGCCGTGTGATTTTTCTATTTATCACATTTTGATTCTTCAGCTGGTTTGGTGCTACGTACACTACTTTCTGCATCTTTTTCCGATCATTATTTACCTGGAAACATGACAAATAAAACCGATCAGATATATATAATATATATATAAAGTTAATTAATTAGCGGATACGATTAATTAATGTAGTAATTACCTGTGGTTGTTCCAATACTTTTTGAACCGTAGAATGATCAACCGGTTGTGATCTATCTGACTTGTTATTAGAATGAAGGATCATTCGGTTCATCGGCCATGCAATAATATATTTATTTTCAACCTCCGAAAGCGTTGTTTTACCATCTACTGGGAATGGTAAAAATGTTGCACCCTTTTTGACCTGATAAACTCTAATTCTACGGCAACCAGGAGCTAATGGACTTCCATGAATCTTCTCATCTTTTTGTTTTGGTAATAATTCAGCCATTCCCACGACGTTCAGTGGATCCCATTCCATGTGCAACGTCGCGTTTGGCTCCCCTGATCAGAAGTGACATAATAATAATAATAATATTATTAATTATAGCATATATATAAACAATTAATTAATTAAAGTAAAAAATAGAATACAAAAATTGTGGTATATACTAATCTATACCTCTTGGATTACTGGCTGCAGATCGGTAGCAGCTGCAATGGCATCATAATTATTTGGTTTTTCCAACTGAAGATCACTCTTCTTAGGAGGTACTTCACGAGCTGCAGGTTTTGCATGTCTCTTATTCTTTTCCTAAATTGACACCATGTAATTAACTGATTAGTAACATATATATTAATTAACGATAACGTCAAAGCGATTTGTCAAATTTCTAAATTAATTATATATATATATATATATACCACTTCCTGCTCTGATGCCCCAGCATCACTGGCTGCAGCAGCTGCTGCTTCTGTCATTTTTCTCTTTCTCACCTAAAGACAGCATCAGCATTTAATTAAATGATCATATAGCAATTAGTTATAAGGGAAGTACACAACTGTGTAAATTAAAATAGTTACCCTTTCCTTTTACGACGCTGTTGTAGATGGAGGAGTGTGTTGTGATAGAGTCGCAGAAGAGACCTACAATTCAATTAATTAATAAAATCATATCGATCATAACCGGCTAAACATTAGTTAACTATCCTGATGAACTTTAACTATCCTGATGAACTTATCATAGCCGGCACAGTTAATTATTAATTATATTCCGGAACAACTCTAACTATCCTGATGAACTTTAACTATCCTGATGAACTTTACCTATACTGTTGAACTTTAACTATCCGGATGAACTATAACCAACACGGTTAACTATAACTAGGGACGCATGTTCATCCAGATGAACTAGCTAGAATCTTCCGGATCAACTCTAACTATCCCGATGAACTCTAACTATCCTGATGAACTTTTTACTATCCTGATGAACCTTACCTATCCTGAGGAACTTTAACTATCCGGATGAACTCTAACTATCCTGATGAACTATAAGTAGAGACGCATGTTCATCCAGATGAACTAGAATCTTCTAGATCAACTCAAATTCAGAACTGTTTCAAATCCGTACCTTATCGGCCGACCTTTGAGATGAGTTTGATTGAGTAGATTGTTTCCGCGATGTATTGCGCGCAGAATTGATCATGTCCTACGTACAATTAATTCAATTAGTTAATTAATTAATTAATATATATATATATATATATATATATATATATATATATATAGTTTGTCCCTTACAGACGCTCTATGAACTTGTTTATCTTGAATCACAGACTCCATAGCCGCCATAAGCTTATCAATTCTCTCATCCTGTGATTTAACCATATCAGTGAGGCGCTCAACCTCTTGATCCTTTTTCTCACGCAGCTGTCTTTCATTTTTTAGTTCCGCCTCAAGTTTTTCGATCCGTTCTTTCGATCGCCCTTTTGGAGCACCCCAATATCCACGGGAAGTCACTCCCTACCCAATACCTTTTAGGTATCCACCCCTTTCCTTACCAAGGACCAGTGTCAGGGCATCCGTTCCCGGTTCTACTGTCACAGACCCCGCATTTATCTTTGTTTCATTCTCGGCCTGCAGTAATATAATTTAGTTAATTTAATGAGGTGCTGTTAATTTTTAACATGTGAATAATTAGGTATATATATAGCAATTAAACTTACTATATCATCTGCTATGCCCTTCACCACAGGGGTTTTGTATTCCCCCTCTTTATTTACCCTTCCTTTCCTCCACATAAACGCTCGAGAGGGGCAATCATCAGCTGCAATTTCTTTGTTTTGTACCTTGTATTATAATAATAATATATATCAGACTTGAAACATAAACGTTCTTAACCATGACTGGGTGTAACACACTAAGCTTATTACCAGTTTTTCTCTCAGAAAGACGTATCCTCCCCGCCCCATTGAATGATCATAAGTATAATTTGCCCAATATGCTTTCGATGGATGTATCCATTTGAAAGGTGTATGAAGGTAATTAAGGGCCACGTGAGAAACAAAACTTATCCAGAAGGGTGCATTGCTGAGGAGAAGATTGTAGAAGAAACGATTGAGTTTCTCAGCGAATACCAAAAAAACATCACAACTATTGGTGTTCCAACTAAAAAGCATAGCAGTGCGGATGGAAGTCCTGGGTCAGCTGGTAGATCAGTTGAAGTCTCTCCAGAGCTCCTATCGAAAGCGCATTTATTTGTGTTGCTAAATACGCCTGAAATTGAGCATTATATCGAGTAAGTAATTTAGATTATTAACCTTTTTTTATCTGTTTAATTAATTATAAACTTTTATAGATAACTTCAATTCATGTAATTGCAGAGAACACATGAAATTTTTGGAAAAGGAACATCTTGGTAGTAGACTAAATGACCTGACTAAGAAGCAGAGCACAACATTTGGTAAATGGTTACGCAACAAGGTCAGCTAAATTTGCTTATTGTTTTAATTCCGGATGAACTGTAACTTTCCTGAACAACTGACCTGAGTTGTCCGGAACAACTCTATTTTCTATCCGGATGAACTATAACCTTCCTGGTGAACTGAAACTATTTTCTTATAGTTTTAATTCCGGATGAACTGTAACTTTCCGGAACAATTGACCTGAGTTGTCCGGGATAACTCTATTTTCTATCCGGATGAACTATAACCTTCCTGGTGAACTGAAACTATTTTTCTTATAGTTTTAATTCCGGATGAACTGTAACTTTCCGGAACAACTGACCTGAGTTGTCCGGAATAACTCTATTTTCTATCCGGATGAACTATAACCTTCCTGGTGAACTGAAACTATTTTTCTTATAGTTTTAATTCCGGATGAACTGTAACTTTCCGGAACAACTGACCTGAGTTGTCCGGAACAACTTTATTTTATTTTTGGAAGAGCTATAATCTTCCTATTCCTAATGAACTCTCCTGATGAACCTACTATGAATTTCAGGTTGAAAAGGAGATGGCGGAGTCCCCAGAAACTATATCAGAGACCGTTAGGTGGATTTCACATGGTCCGCACAGAAGCGTGAGGAAATATGAAGTATATGACATCAATGGCTATTCATTTCGTACAAAATCTCGAGACGGTAGGGTTTACCAGAACAGCGGGGTTGGTGTAGAGGTAAATGACATGCACATCTCTAACGAGGTCTTAACCTATGGAAAAAAACCTTACTATGGGGTTTTAAAAGAGATATGGCTACTATATTACCATATTAAAACCATCCCTCTATTTATGTGCGACTGGGTTGAGAATACACAGGGGGTCAAAAAGATAGTCTTGGTTACACTTTGGTCAACCTTAAAGGACTAGGTCACAAGGAGGACCCGTTCATTTTCGCGTCACAAGCACAACAGTTGTTTTACGTCAAAGACCAGCTGGATAAAAAACTGCATATTGTCTTTATGACACCTCCCAGAAATTACAGAGATTATTATGAAGACGATGCCAATGAAGAATTTAGTACGGTAGTTTTTCCTCACAACGATAATGTATTGCCATCCGTAGATGCACGTCACAATGTTTACCATAGAGCTGACTGTACTGGAATGATATTACGAAAAAACAACGGTTAATTGATCATCATTGTAATGTTTTTGAATCTTAGCAAACTACAGTATCAACAATATTTGTTTTTTTTTCTTTATGTATTCTGGAATATATATTATGGATCTTAATTTTGAGTCAAGTGTTTCCTTTTTTTGATTGTGCCTGCAGGTCTCCTCTCTTTGACCAAACCAGAGTCAATAAAAGTCAAAAATAAACAAACAAAATCAACTGCTGCTTTAACGAACACAATTACATACATAATCCAAAGGGTATGATTCCATTAATACATTGATCTATAAAATTACAACTGAAAAACTACTAACTTAAAAGGGAGAAGAAGCGACTGAAGAAAAATCCCTCTTTGCTGCTCACATGCACTTGCTTCTGATCAAGTGAAAAGAGAGAACAAGTCCCTCTTTGCTTTCTCACATGCAATTGCTTATGATCAACTGAAAATGGTGAAGAAGTGGCTGAAGATAAATCGGGTTCATGGGGCCAAAAGGGAGAAGAAGTGGCCGAAGAAAAATCAGGCACGTGGGACCAAAAGGGAGAGAAGCACCTGAAGAATACAAGTCCTGCAAACCTCAACATGTGCCCTTACTGCTGACTGTTATAAAATTACACAATAACTTAAAATCTGCTCTCAGTAAAGCATTTGTATGAACCATTAGAGACTCCTCGTCTCCATGGTTTCCACAATAACTTAAAATCTGCTCGCAGGAGATACAGAGTGCAATCTTTCCCTGCACAAGAAAAAATTACCAAATCTGAGACGAAAATTTCAATCGAATTTCAGTGGTGAAGATGATAACTTACCGTTTTCCACATACGGATGACACCAATTCCACATTTTTTGCCGTCGATGATGGACGAAAAACAGAGAGAGAAAGACTGGGAGAAAAGGGTCATGGTGGAGATGATGATGAAAACTGATACAGAGATAGCTAATATCGATACTCGAGGGGCGTGGTAGATGGAGATTTGAAAGATAAAGTAAATGAAATAGTAATGATTACAAGCGCCGTACACTGTTGGTATTCTTCTTTTAGCCACCTAAAATTAATATACCGTGACCATTTGTCATAATTTGTCACGCAACCAATGTTTAATATGAGTGGCCATATCACAAGATAATCAAACATGATCTTCTTCATCATCTTCTTCATCTTCTTCTTCATCTTCTTCTTCGGGTTCATTGAATTTTGTATCAAGGACACGAAATAATTTCGCTGTCTCAACATGGTAGGCAAAACAATTAGGAATCTTTTGCGCATGGAGTTGCTTCAGGATGTTCTCATCATTGTGTTTAATCACAGATTTGTGGGACTTGAAGGATCTTCTTCTCCTGTTACTGTAAACCAAAAAAATACGGTTATGCTTCACATACCAGTAATTAAGGGAGCGTTGATTATCGGCCATTTGATACCAGAATTGGTGTAAACGAATTGGTGTAGAGAATTTGAGATCAAGAAAGGGATGGCGGTAAAAAGGAAAATAACAATGATGATGATATATAGGGTAGCAGATTTTAACCCGCTCGAATTAATTGGTACAATTGAAAAAAGCGCGTTGTTTTAGAGGGAAACAAATCTTCTCTTTTTCGCCACGCGTTTAATATTAACGTGACCATAAAATAGATTTTTGTCACTCACAACCTACCATTTAGTCACGGTTAATATATGTGGCCATAGGTAATAGATTTTTGTCACTCACAACCTACTGTGACCATTAGTCATCTAATATTTAGTCACACAACCTAATAACAGTGGCCATATGTACTAGCTTTTAGCTACATAACTAAGTAAAACGCGTGGCCATTGCTCACATTTAGCCACGCATAAATAGTTTTGTTTTCTTTTAATTTACTAAGTAATAAAATCTACTCTTCCGTCACACAACATTATTTAAGCGTGGCCATACATTCCTTTTTGGTCACACGAATAAAAAATCATAAAAATTCCGTGGCCGTTTGGTGCATTTCGCCACTCTTTTTTAAGTGTGACAAATAAGTGCCACATGTTTTTGTAAAACAGTGGCTAAAGCCACTGCACCTGATTGTTGTTGTCACATAAACAAAAAAATACGTGGCTAAAAGGGTCCAAAGGCTATATATTTGGCCACGGGTACAAAATATGTGTGGCTAAAACGAGAATTTCTTACCTTTGGCCACGCTTTTTTCAAAACAGTGGCTATGCATTATCAAAAAAACCGTGGCCAAAGCCACTTTTTGACGTAGTGTGAACTTAAACTTAAGTTATATATAATATAAACTATGGGGATTAAAGTTAATAAAATTCAAAAATGGGTGTAAAAGGTGAAACTAGTGGGTCTAGGGGCTGATTATCACTAAAAGTGAAAGAAAAAATAGAAGCAGACGTCGATTAAGAGTAGGGCGACGACCCTGCCACTTGTCGATCACTGTATGGTGGTCGATCATGGTGAAACTGAAGCTCCAAATCTAGATCCTTTGAGGTGGTGACCTAGGATTAACCTTTTATGGTGATTTTCGAAATACTTGGTGAACTTTCTTCTCTCTTGTAGTGGTAAAACCAAGAATTAGGGTTATGTTTTGGATGGTTGCGATTTTAACAGGTAATAGAAGTTCTATGGCTCGATTTTAGGGATTAAAACTCTAATTGTTTGAGTTATAATGAGTAAATGAGATTTTATGTATGAGTTAATTTGCATGACATGATTTTTGTTAGGGTTTATTTTGAATTGGGGTGTAAATCACAAAATTAGGATGGATTGGGTGTGAAGTCACATGCATATCATGCTATAATTGATGTTAAAGTGATATAACAAAGATGGAACATACCATAACACTGCATGAAGTAGTTTTGTTTTGCATCACATGGGTTTTAATATTGAATCGTGGCTACACAAAAGATGATGAAACTTGTTAATTTAATTCCTTTATTATGAATGAGATAAGTGGTGTATAGTAGATGATTTATCCCACGTGATGAGAAATAATGGGGCATAATGTCCGAAATTGGAGTATGTGCTAATAAGTTGTGTGGTTAATTATGACCACATATCTAGTTGGGCTTTAAGTCACTAGATTTATCATCTAGATTGGATTATGTGGTTTACTAATACTTGGTACTTTATAATCTTGTATTTGTACGGTTAAAAGGAAAGTGACGATAGTGGAGTTCATGTCATGTTATGTGACTTTCAAGAGTTGCTAAATCAGTAAATTGATATGGGTGCATGATGGATTATCTACTTTTGAAATATGTATGCTTCCTAATTCATCTGGTATAGTAGGCACCGAGTAGCTTAACTATGTCATGATAAGATGTATGTATAGTAGCTTAACTATGAAATGATAAGATGTATGTATGTATGATAATTGATGTATAATCATGGTAGATGAAAACTTTGATCTTAAGAAGTTGGATAAATAACGATCTTGAATTCAGATGTACAAGTTGAATTCAGGTTAATCAGGTGTACAAGTTGAATTCAGGTTAAGCAATGCTTATGGAAGTGCAAGATAGCTCTATGTTCGAGCATTGAACCTGCATAATGATTTGAAGAAAGGCTGGCTCACGGAGTCAAAGGTTAGGGTTCTACAACTCAAGGCCATAAGATCACATGAGACGAAGGTGAGTGACCTAACTTGCATTTTACAGTATGTCGTATGGTCGGGTCATCCCGATTCAATTTATTGTTATTATCACCCCATTTATGACTTTAAGTTGTTGTATTTGCAAAGAGTTGAGTTAAAATACGATAGTAGACTAAATGGTCAAAGATAAGAATTTATTGAGATAAAAACCAAATGTTAAGTAAGATGTTTAAATATGATCATAAACTTATCAAGGGGTGCGAGTAGGGGCTCTTGTGAGCTATAATGACTCACTACATTGATGGTACTAATGTTCGGTAAAATGGTCTTGGTATGGATTGTTGCTATTGCTAGTCGGTAGTAGTAAATTTTGAAAACTACTAACGAGATGATAAAGATGTAAAGCAAGATCTAACAGTGTTATTCTAAAAAGTAGTGTTATGAGTGGTAATATGATATTCTTGTAAAACATAATTCGAAGTTATGTAATCATGACTAATATGATATGATGGGATATGTAGATTGTATTTATAAAATTCCTACTATTTAAACAAGTAGTAGTTGTTCTGAAAAAAAGAAATAGTCTGGTTGAGCCAAATGGCATGGTAGCGTATGCACAAGGTTGTGTAGGCTACTAATGTTGAATATAAGATGAGTGTATTTTGTGTTATTTTTGTTGTTGCTATTGAGCGGGACTTGGAAACCATTCCTTATATTCATGCTAAGTTGTAAATGGACTAGAAAAGATGATAAGAGGTATTTTGATGCCTTACTCCTTCTATTTCTAATTGGTGGTATTATCGTAAATGGGTCGTGTTAGTAAGCAAGAATTTACTTAAGTAAGTGGAAAATGTTCATAAATTACATTGTATTAAATTGTGATGAATGAAATAATGAATAATGTGTTTTCTTGTAGCTTTGAATGGACTTCAAATGGATGTACCTAGTAGATAGGTGGTGATCACTAATGAGTCAACCACATTTGGATATATTAATTATTGTTTATGATTGTGGTGTTGTTGGTATTGAATAGGTGGATCTAATACCAGATCAGTGGTGTCAAGCAAATACGGGCATCTGTGGGATTGTGGTGTTATTTGTATTGAACAGATGGAGTTAATACCAAATAAGTGGTGTCAAGCAACTACAGGCATCTGTGGATCCTCGTGTGTTGAACCTATCATGCACTTGTGTAATGGCATGGGTTGGGACGTATGACTGTATTGTTAGCAGAATAATTATATAAGCTAAATGAATGATTTAGTTATTAGGTTCTCATTTAGCATTGGCTAACCTATGTGGTGTGAACCTGTGTAGGTGGCGCTCGTCATGCCTAGGACGTGATGCAGCCAAGCCTTATGAGAACTGGAGGTAGATTGGAACTAGGTGGGATGAATGGAATATGTACAACCCAAAGATAAGTAGAGTCAAGCCTCGTAGAATCAAGTCTTGGGAACGAGTCAGCAAGTTGGAGTACAAATTTCAGTTTCAACATATTTACATTTCTCTTCAAAATCAGTTACTGGAGAAGTATCATCAACAGTTAAGCTAACAGTGTTGTCAGTTTGTAGGGCTGAGATTGTTTCAATCACCGGTGAATAATTATTAGGTGGTTTGACAGATGTGTAACCAATGTCAGTTTTCCCTTACATAGCACATTTCCAAAGTTTCTCAACTTTTTCATTTTCCTTTTGAAATTTGTCACTAGTGAGTAGAGCTTCAGTTAGCTTCACTTCAAGTGCGCCCACATCTGCCATAGCATGTTGGGTTTCTTTCCTTGAAGTGTTCAGCTTGGAAATCAAGTCATCAATCTGAGTTTCTAAATTTGAGTGGGTTTGTTTTAGTTCCTCAATTTCTTCATTTAGAATAGTGACTTTTGAAATGTACGAGCTTTCTGTTTTTATAAAACATTCCTTTAATTATTTTAGATTTGAATCTTCCTCAATCAACTCAAAATATGATTTCTGTATCTTTCAACTTGTTCAATAAATGCAGGAGAGCATAAGTGTTCTAACACTTTCTCAGGGATAGGATTTACCTGAGCAGATGATGACTCCTCCTTTGCCATAAGAGCATGGTTAGTTGGCTCAAACTCCACAATGACTTCCTCCCAGTCAACATATTCCGTTTAATTTGCTACAGCTGCAGTTGAGTTGCTACTATTGTTGCTTCCACTTCTGCTTGGTTTTGGGTGAGTTGGTTGTGAGCTTGAAGAACCATCAATGTTGTTGTTCTTGTTTCTGTTGTTGTTTTGATGATTGCTTCATGTGATTTAGCCTGAGTTTGGTTTTGGAACTAACTTTCTTTTCTTGGACTTAGGCATTCTCTTGCGAATTTGGTAACAATTGTAACACTTGACCTTGCTTTTGTCAAGACCAATAGGGGATTTTTTGCCTCCTTTGTAAGTTCTCCCAATACGCTTATAAAAGCGTTGGGCTCTTATTGAGACCATGGTAAGTTGAGTAAAAAATGTCTATTTCTTCTAAGTCATCTGCACCAATGCATTCTAAATCTTCACGTGTGAACTTAGAGTATGAGTCAGTGACTACACATGCATGGTGAGTGTTCTCAAAGTTGTGTGAGGCATTTTTATAAAAAGTAACCAAAGGTGATTGATTTGAAAAAGTTGAGTTCACAGTTCTTTGGCTTTGAAAATCAGTTGTGACAAGAGCAGTTGATTGTGGCTGAGTTGGTTTAGAAACCGTGTTTTGTTTGAGATTAATCTCCATTTCATAGGCACATAAGATACCATGAAGTTTACTCATTTTCATTTTCTTAAGGTTTTTGCATTCCCTTATGCTTACTATATAGACAGTCCACATTGAAGGTAGTGACATTAGAAATTTTCTATTAACATCAGAATGTTCAAGTGTTACATCTGCCCTTTGAAGCTCATCAAGTAAAGAAACAAAACGAAGATATTGGTTTGTCATAGATTCACCAGATTTGTTGCTGAAGTTCTCATACTTTATTTCAAAATATCCTTTTTGCTTTCGTTAACCTCACTTTTTCCTTCATACATTTCATTAAGAGCATTCCACAAGTCAAATGCAGTTTTGTAACCTTTAAATCCAGCAAGTATGGAGTTGGGTAGCGCTGCTTGCAAGGTCCAGTAGGCCTTGAAGTCTAGCTTAAGAGACTTGTGATCAGTGTCAGTGTATTTGTCAAGTGGTTTTGGAATGTTAACATTTTCATCATGAGCAGATGGTACGGTCAAAATAGTTGGATAACAGTTAGTGACTCCAAATATGGTGGTTAAACTTCGAACAAACCCCTCCATACGGAGCTTCCATGTGTCAAAATCATCAGGTGTGCACATGGGTGGTTTGTTTGTGCTACCGTTTGAAGAAACAAGACTGAGATCATTCATTTTGAAAGTTTTTAGAGAAATGAAAGCTTAAAAACAGTAGAGTTGACAAGTAAATATCAACCTTGGAGCACTTAAAGTCTTCAAAGTGAGAGCCAAGGCTTTGATACCACTTGTAGGATCGAGATTTTAAACACTTAGTTTAATTACAAGATTTACTTATAAGATTAACCTTGCGGAATTAAGTTATTCTCCACTCTACTTAATCGGTTAACACTTGTAGATAAGAGTTGTTTGCATAAAGATAGTAACACAAGAAGTAAGAATTACTCGACACTATTTGCATTGACTCAACAATATTAGATAGTGTTTTGCATAGATTCATGCGTACAAATGTTGAGAGCTAACTATGCTATATAAAGTGCTAAGGGAAATCAATGATAGCCATTGATTTCCATACGATCATCTAGATCGTTGATTACAAAAGTCAAACTAAACTACCAAAAGAATAATCTTCGATTGATGGGCTTGATGGCGTGTGATCAGCAACATACCAAAAGAGGAGAACGACTTTGATACAAAAAGAAGCAACCATAATACTTTAACTGCCAGTTGACAGCTGAAAAGATTTTGCAGGAAAAGTCCGGTTGAACTCTTAATCTAGTGGATAACAGAGCTCACCCGAAATATTCACTTCTGGTTAAAAGGATTCTTCCAGTTGAAGTGTCTTTTCCGCTTGGAGTTAAGGCTTCCGCTTGAACCTAGTTCACCCGGAACTTCTTCAAAAATAATCTTCAGCCGGAATATCAAAAGTAATATTACTTACAGGAAAATAATTGAAATCTTTTGTTAAATTCAATACTTATTATCTACTTTTGTTTAAAAAAACTATAACTATAACATACTTCACATATACATAAAAAAACTATAAAGTCAATTGAAAGTGCAACACATCTAAAAAACTTGAATAGCAACTCACACATTTTCTAAGATAAATATCTTACAACACTTTTAAGTATTAAAATTTCCCTACACGGTATATTAGAACTACATTACACAACAAAATATATATTTTTTTCAGATTAACCAATCCTTATAATAATTGGAATTGGATTATGATAATCTGACTTATTAGCCGATTATAACCCAAACTGATACGGATTATGAGCAAGCTCGTATCCAAGCACCCACTTGACCCATCGGCCCACTATCTTTTAACCTAGTTTTATTTCTTGTTTTGTAAGTTTATGTTTTCCTATTTAAAGGACATATGTATTCAGGGGCGGACCTGTAATAGGCCCAGGTGGTCCCCGTGGACCCCCTCAACTTCGTACGTAAAGTGAAAATTATATGAACGGTTTTAAGTATTATTACTTTTTTTGTGATGGGGGAGTTATTAAATACATTGTTTTGTAATATAAAAACAAAACTCGTCATTAGCCTAGTGATAAGGTAGTTTGGTGGATATTTAAAGGGCGAATGTTCGAGGCTTCCCCTTTGCGAAATTTACTTTTTTCCAATTAATTTATGAGTTAATATTGCAATTATGATACACTTAAATGTGTTGATTGTTCGGGGCTCCCCTTTACGAATTTTACATTTTTCCAATTTATGAGTTAATGATGCAATTATGATACACTTAAATGTGTTGATTGTTCGAGGCTGCTATATTCTATTTTTTTCCAATTTATTAGTTAATATCTATACTATATAATAAACACAAGTTTTTAATGTGTAGGTGGCACAATTTAAGGTGTGCCACATAGGATTTGCTTATGTGTCATTTTTATAGATTTTTTAATTAAAAAAATAAATTATATTTACAAAAAGGAAAGATCTTATAATTAAAATTCAAAAAATTAAATTATTTCCATACAAAATTATCCATATTTGTTTTATAATACCATAACTTTGATTCATCATCATATCTTCTTCATTTCTCAATGAAAATTTGATCCGTAAATTGGTTTGAATTCGTGAAAGAAAACCTAACAAAACTAGATCTATATTGCTTAGGTTTCGATCAACGAATAATGGTGAACGAATCAAAAAGCAAAGTCGTGACTTTCTAAACCCACTATTGATGAACTTAAACTCCAATTCGATCATTCGTTTAATATTTAGAAAAAACTTTCATCTTTTAATTCGTTTAATTTTTTTTATATCACAGCCTCGGGTATTTACCCGGGACACTAACTAGTTGCAATTAAATGATACACATAAATGCGTTAATTGTTCTAGGCTGCCGTATTCCATTTTTCAATATTTTTTATTAATTTTAATACAATTAAATGAGTTAATAATACAATTAAATAATATGATTAAATGAGTTAATTATAAAGTTATAGGGGTATAATAAGCAAAATAAATATACAAATATCTGCAAACTCATTTTTAATTAATAAAACCCCTATAATCATTTAATCACTACCTTTATCTTTAGATTAAAAAAAGATATGCATTCAAAATTGTTTCTTTTAAAAAGTAAAACTCCTTGATTTACGTAAATGGAATAAAATGATGAAAATTATGCCTCATATTAGAATTGTTATGATAAAAATGGGATAACGAAGACTACGTATATGTGTCGTATTTGTCTTATATGACCAACTTGATCAGGACCAAATTTCTTTATGTATGTTTTTTTTATGAAACTGAAATAACTAAAAATAGTGATTCCGTATAAAAATTGTGGACCCCCTAAAAAAAATTCCTAGTTCCGCCCCTGTATGTATTTCATTATTAGATGTTCAGTTTTGATTGATTAATAAAGATCCTGGAGTTTTATCCAAGAACCCTAGTCGCCTAGTTTTAGGTTGACTGATTCGGTATCATTTGGTATCCGAGCCATAACCGAATATCTGAGGCATCTTCTTGATCATCAACGTAGATTCACCGCAGGAGGCAAGGAAGATCATCATCGAGATCATCGAGATCCCCGAGACATAGATGACCGTGATCAACCTCGTAGATTTACTTCTAGAGTCAACGAGGAACATCACTCTTATCCACGATATGATGAAGGTGGAATTGAACCAGACAAAGAAGAATGTTTGTTGATGCAAAATCTTCTCGGTTGGTTTACTCTTTCGTTGTCCGCTTCCCAGCATGTGGGGCTTGCGGCATCCACGCACTCCCCACCACCCGCACAATCATCGCCATCCGTGCAAGCCGTGCTGCCTACACCAACCATTCAACAACCGTGAATCCCATACCCGCAGCTTTTATCGATTCCGTCGCTGTCGACGTTGTCAAGTAATTACGAACCACGTCACAGTCCTCTGAAAATCTCCGTCGCACCTAAGGCTATAGTGGCATGCGAGTCTAATTCAAATCTGGTACAAAAAAGTTTTTGCGTACAATCTTGGGTGGGGTTCGATCTTTTTGGATATCCCCTAAATTTGGGACTTCAAGATATAAGGAATTTATATTTGCAATATGGGAAAACATTTAAATAGTAATCTGCCTAGAGCAATTAGAATTCTATTGGAATTCAATTTAATTATTTGGGATGTAAAGGTCACGCGCATGGGGAATTTCTTACACTTTGGATTTGTATTGGTTTTGATATTGGTGAAACTTTTGGCATATCTTTTAAGAATTTTAACTTGATGTGTGAATACAAGTGGAATGGAAGGAAAATAACCATATCATCCTTTCCATAGCATATGACGTAAGAATCTGGTTCGAATCGGAATATTGTAAAAACATGAAATTCCAAATTTGTAGGATATTCATTGAAAAAGCAAGTTATCCCCATGGATAATTGCCGCCGAGTAAGGAAAAGTATAGTAATGGAGAAGTATGGAGATTCAAGTAGAAATCAAGGATTTTATTAATTTTGTAGAGAGAGAAAGTATACAGACGCAAGTGTAATGCAGAAATTACAAATGACATCCGACCCCTAATCTATACAATTCTTTGGGTATTTATAGGCCTCGGTCTTGATTTTTCAGCCTCGCATCTGCATAATAGCATCTACATGTATCCAGCAAAACACTTCCACCTGCAACATACCCGAAGGACTTATAAGTAAGTGATTGGATGTGTATTTTACATTTGCTACTAACAATGAATACCACATACATACTTAGATTAAACCACTTCCGACTCCTGACATATCCTCCTATTTTTTTATTTTATCTTTTTTTTAAATAAAAAGAAATGATCTTATGTCAAAAAATCAAACTTAACCACCTGCTAATTATGCCTCATACTCGACATCATTGTTAGACACACTAAAATCAAATTTTAATGCATATGTCAGTTCATCCCCTTCCGGACTAATTAATAATAAACCTGCCATGCAATCCAAAACACATGCGCACATTTAATAAAATCTTTAAGAAAAAATATACTTATTATATAATAAAAAAGAATCCAGACAAACCTGCCCCCGCTCCATCCTCACTAGACGACCCATCTGTAAATAGCTTCCAACCTTCTTTTGTCAAACTTTATTGTATTCCGGAACTGCTATCATTTGCACTTTGTAACACACATCCAACTGGCATTTCTGCCAAAAACTCAGCCACCACTTGTCCCTTTTTTACTGCCACTCTTGGTTTGAACTGAATATCATATTGTCCCAACTCAACTGCCCACTTTACCATTCTTCTTGACACTTTCGACTTCCGCAACACCTGGCTCATAGAAAAAGTCGTTAAAACCTCAATCATATGCGCTTGGAAGTATCGCATCAAGCGCCTCGCCGCTAACACAAGTGCCAATACTAACTTTTCCATAGGGGAATACCGGCACCTCATAATCTTTTAAAACTTTACTGACATAATATATGGGCATCTATTTTTGTCTCCGTTCAGCCACTAAAACCGAACTAACTGTACCTTTTGATGCTGCAAGATACATCTGTAAATTTTCACCAATTACTGGAGCAGTCAATATCAAAAGTGTCATTAAAACCTCCTTCAACTGTTTTAACGCATCTTCAGCCTCCACCGACCAACGAAATCCTGACTTTTCAATATTCGCTTTTAATACCTGCATAAAAGGTAACGACCTTTCCGCAGCTTTAGAAATAAATCTTTGTAGAGCAACCAACCTTCCATTCAAAACCTGTACATCTTTGGCAGTAGAAGGTGATCCCATCTGTAGGATCGCATTGGCTTTGTCAGGGCAAGCACGAATTCCTTCATTATCCACCATCATACCTAAAAACTTTCCCGCATCCATTCCAAAAGAACACTTTTTTCGGATTTAGCTTCATGTTTATTTCTTTGAGTTTCGCAAATGTTTCCTCAATGTCTTTAAACATTTCTTCTTCTTCTTAACTTTTAATAACAATATCGTCCACGTAGGCTTCTAAATTTCTTCCCACTTGCTTCTGGAATGCCCAATCCATAAGACGTTGATAAGTTGCACCTGCATTTTTAAGGCCAAAAGGCATTTTCTTATAGCAAAACATCCCCTTTCTTATTATGAATGAAGTCTTATCCTCATCTTCAACCGCCATCTGTATCTGGTGATATCCCTTATACGCATCCAAAAAACATTTCCACCGGAATCCTACAACCGCATCTACTTTGAGATCTATTTCCGGCAGAGGATAACAATCTTTTGGACATGCATTGTTTACATCTTTAAAATCGATGCACATCCGCCACGATCCATCAGGCTTCTTTACCAACACTAGATTTGACACCCATTCTGTGTACTGTATTTCTCGCAAAATTCCCATTTCCACTAACTTTTTAACTTATACATTTACCACATCCACTCGCTCATTATCCACCCCCCTTTGCCTTTGCTGAATAGGTTTGCTACCAGGGTATAAGGCCAAACTATGTTCAGCTAATGACCTCGGCATTCCCGTCATATCCGAAGGTTCCCAAGCAAACACGTCCACATTCTTTTTTAACAATACTGATGAGGATAGGTCAAGATCGGATATGCAAATGGCCTAACAGCTATATTTCCGATGATAAAGACCTCAAGGACAAGTATCCTATAAGGAACAAGTCGGAAGTGATGCAGTTGCGGATGGACAAGACGCAAGTGCATCCAATCAACCTGCGAAGATGCGATTCTAGCAACTCTATAAATAGTTCATTTGTTCATTCACAATGTAACTTAGAGTTCCAGGAGATTACACATTCACTGTGTGTTTTCTACAATTGTATTCCTACATTGCAATATCAATAAAATGATTGATTCATCCATTATTCTTGGTTAATTAGCTCATTCCTAGTTGAATTATAATCTCATATCTACATACGGTGTGGTTTTGTGATTCATCAAATACATATAGCTTTTTATGTCCCTCTATTGACAACCCACCACCTATCTGTAATTTTTGGTCTGGGAACTTCAAATTGATTGCCCATTTACTACTTTCTGTCTCTTTCTGATCAACCATTTTCATATCTGTTCGTACGGCTACATCATGCACTTGCACACCAGGATCTACTATTAGAGTTGCGATTCCCATCTGTGTAGGAACCTAACCATACCATGTACTACTGATATTACCGCCCCCAATCGCCTCAAGACAGGCCTTCCTAAAATAATATTATGCGCATATGCTGCCGACACTACCAAAAACGTTACATCTAATTTTCTCACATGCAATCCATTGCCTATGATCAAAGGTAGGGTTATTTACCCTACAGGTTTAACTACCTCCCCTGCAAATCCAATCAGAGGTATGCTAGTCGGTCGTAACTATGAGCATATAACGGAGCCCATCTAACGAAAACAGTGCTCATACATAATCTCAGTCGCACTTCCACAATCAATATAGACACCTTTTACCACGAACCCCCTATCTTTGCAGATATTATAACTGGTTCTTCTGTTGCCATCTGCTCTAAAATTGGTGGAAATGTTTTTTCTTGATACTTCCAATCCACCTACTTTCTAGTCTTACTCCGCACGTTCCTATACAAGTCCGATCGTTGCACCTGCACTATGTGAATTACAAGCGCATCTCCCGGCACATCGTTCCTTATTATTTTGACCAAGTGCCCCAATTTTCCTAATCTCATTTGGCCTTATCAATTTCTCACTTTAATGTCCAACACATATCCGTAACATGACCTCTATCCTTATGGTACTCACAATACTTATCCAAATTCCTTGTGGGTGCGGTTCTTATCTTGGGTGGCATTGGCATATCCACCTTCTCAGTTGCTAAGGTCTGACCTGAAGTTTTAATCAACTCCACAAACTTTGCACTTCGGTTATCCACATACGTGTTTCTCGGAGCCCATCCAAAATTTCTACCTCTAGGCGGAGGCACCCGCAACCACTTATTATGTGGGACTGATCCTGCCCCCCTTATAGATCCACCATTCCCCCGCCCAAAAGGAACAAAACCTTGTTGCATCTGATTAGCCCTTCCATCACCTCCATTTAAATATGCACATGCGTTTTTACCCCTCACAAAAGCTCGTGCCCTTGCAATTCCGGTAAAAGTCTGCACAAACATGTGACACAATATCTCTTCCGACCAGCATTCTAAACGAGCTGCAGAATAAAACTCAAACACGTGGTCGTCCAGATTTGTCAATCCAGTATACTTACCCACAACCGAGGGTAGCTTCAGTTTTTTCAGAAATACAGCCTCAGAAATCCATGGCGTAAATTTA
The DNA here is from genome assembly GCA_039602395.1 of Deinandra increscens subsp. villosa. Classification (NCBI taxonomy): domain Eukaryota; kingdom Viridiplantae; phylum Streptophyta; class Magnoliopsida; order Asterales; family Asteraceae; genus Deinandra; species Deinandra increscens. The sequence continues at coordinate 80,587,247 of JBCNJP010000017.1, read as the reverse complement.
GATTGTGAAATCATAGATTGAGGCATATATGAAGTGGTAAAATCTGTCACCACAGTATTTGTTAAAGAAAATACATAGGTTTTATTAATAACTTATCACTTTAATATGGAAATCCCTCAATAAATATACATATATATGCGTATATTTTGAGGGATTTCATAAAACAAATATCCTTAAGAATAAACATAAACAATATAACTCAACAAATTATTTCAAAAACATGTACCTGTCACCACAGTATCTTTATCATAACCATGCTTTTCCAGATATTGAACAGGACAACCCTCATCACGCATGTATTCATCCAGGCGTACCTGATTGCCCCATTCCTTCACTAATCCTACATTCTTTAGCTGTATCATAATCAATTTGTGATACCTGCAACATATCCAAAGGACTTGGAAGTAAGTGATTGGATGTGCATAGCACATCCGAACCATCATTTACTTCATCATTCATCATGTTTGGGTTTCCTTGTGAAGATTTAGCGCCGTATCCACATAAGTTAGTGTTTTCAAAAAAAATTTCACTAAATTAAAAGATTTAGATGAGGATGATGTTGGCCTCTTCAACGTTCTCAAAACTCGAGGACGAGTCTTTTTTAAACAGGGAGAGAAATAGAAAGATGGGGGAGGACCGGACAACCCTATAGACCCCAGACCCATTGTTACGCAAGTATTTTCTTAAAGCTGACTCGAGCAACGTATAACTTAATGTTGAAGTTGTGACGGTGTTAAGAATGCGACATCAGGATGTTCTGTTCGATCCGGGTGGCTCCCGTGAATTTCATCAGGTGTTAAAACTCAAGGACGAGTTTTCCAAAGAAAGGGAGAATGATACGGATTATGAGCATGCTCATATCCAAGCACCCACTCGGCCCATCGGCCCACTATCTTTTAACCTAGTTTTATTTCTTTATTTGCAAGTTTATGTTTTCTATTTAGAGGACATATGTATTTCATTATTGGATATTACGTTTTAATTGATTAATGAAGATCCTCGAGTTTTATTCAGGAACCCTAGTTGCCTGGACTTAGGTTGACTAATTCGGTATCACAAGCTATCACTTTTCGTTGTCAAGGGTAATTAACCGCAGTAGAGTAATAATCATTCATTTAAAATTGATTTATACTTGATTTTTCTTTTATGTTTCATGATTTTGTTTATAATTATCATTACGGAAATCAAATATAAATTAAAAATCCCCTTGCCTTGGGAGGGCATGGGGTTTGGCAGCCCCAGCGCCCAAGAAATCATGTGAGCGACCAAGGCAGCAAAGGTCATCGAGAACCAAGCCCTCCCTAGCCCCATACACGATGAAAAAGCCCCTTGCCTTGGTTTCTTGCACACCGACTCGTGATTTTAGGCACAACGATCAGCGATGTCGCACATTGTGTCGTGATTTTGGCCCAGCGACCAGTGATCTAACACACCGACTCGTGATTTTGGCTTGAAGATGTACTTGGCCTAAAAAAATATAAATTATGATGATTGTACTATTGGAACTCTTGATAACGAAATAAACTATGATGACCATATTAAAAAATTTAATTATTATTGACCGATAGTCGGAATCTCTGGATTATAAATATTCAGTTTGTCACAATAATAAATAAATTAATTCGGAATACAAGTAATCTGAATAAAAAGATGTTCACCGGCAGAACCTCACATGCAAGGATAATTGAGTAGCTGACTTCTTTAAGTTACGTGCACGATTTTTAAGGTTTATTTGTTTAAGTCCCAATCATTTTTATTGTATATATATAATATATACAATAGACAACATGACTTATGGAATTGTGCCCAGAAAAAAAAACAAGTTTATATATATATATAGATTGTTGTTCAAATAAAAACCCAAGAGTGAGTGTAGTCCAAGTGGTTTAGTCTTCCTATCTTCAAATGAAGGTCTCGAGTTCGAAACTGTGCACAGGCCATTTTGCTCCTTTTCCCTCCTACTTTCCCCCCCTTTTTCTTTTAGCGATCTTGAACCTACCATCCTTTTCACCGTAGGTCGCCAGCTCGATTCTTCAACCTCAGTGCGTGGATGAAATCCGAACGCAAAACGATGGCGATGAACTCGGTTGGCGGCGACTCGAACCAAACTCGATCGATCTTTGCGGGAGCTGTTTCCATGATGACGTTGAACAGAAGCTCCTAGGTTAGTGGTGTTTGAATGGTGATCGACTGGTTGTGCATGATGGTGACGAAGCGGGATTTCAGGATCAGAGAGTCGGGAAGGAATAAGTAATTCGTTCTTTGCGGGTACACCAAAGTTTTCCGAATAACTCCATTAATGCCCACTTTTTCAATTTCCACGACAAAAAGAAAAGGTTTTTTGTGGTTTCCTCGCACAACCGGTTTCACCGCCACCGTGGAGAGTCAAGGGATTAATTGGGTGGATTTTGTGATTACTTTTGTAACATAAAATAAATATGAAATACAAAGGTTCGATCGGAGAAGGAGGTGACGGGGATCACTGACGTAGGATCAAGTGTAGAGGGGGAGGGGCCGCGCTTTCTTTTTCTTTGCTTAACGCTCTGTTGATTCGAACCATAATAGTCGGAAATTGAAACGAGAGCAACAAATAAAATCGATTGGAGAGCGGAAGCAAGAATCGATCATCAATCGGAAAGGAACAGGATTGTTAGGAACTGGAGATTTAAAGAACGGGAACCATTAAATCATTAGTGGCTGCGTTGGAATCTAATTCGAATATTACAAAACGTAAAGGTCAGAATTCATATTCATGCTTTGATTTATTATTATTCAGTGTTCTAAAATAAATCACAATGCTTTGATTTGTTAGTCCAAGTTTTTCAAAGATATCAAAGCATTTTTTGGATTCTGCCATTTTTCTCAAGGAATTATTTTTTTTTGTTTCTAAAAAGGTTTACGAACAGAAGTTGAATAACAAAACAAATTTTCTTATGATATTTGTTTTAAAGATCAAGAATAATAAACTTTTAATCGATTCCATGAAAGAAAGAATCAAAAATTATGCTTTAGAAAGATAGCAAGTAGTAAGATATAGAACCCGTTTGGTTGATAAAGAAAGCAAGAACGAACCACTTGGTGTTCAATTAGTAAGAAAGAAAGTTGTATTCAAATCCTTGAATCCATTTTGCAAGAAAGATGGCAAGTATCGAATCCGTTTGATTCATATAGCAAGTAAGATTGAACCACTCGTGAGTCAAATCGAAAGAAAGCAAGTCAGAATCACATCATAGTGATTCATATAGCAAGCAAGAAATCGAACCCGTTTGATTTATATAGCAACCAAGATCAAATCATTCGCGGTTCAAATAGAGAGAAAGAAACCAAACCATTTTGGTTTAAATAGCAAGTTAGCAAGAAAAGAAATCAAATCATTTTGATTCATATGGCAAGTAAGAAACCGATCCGTATTGGTTCATAGCAAGTAAAATCGAACCATTCGCGATTCAAATAGCAAGTTAGAAAGTCGGGTTCAAAACATTTGAATCCATTAGCAAGAAAGCTCGATGACTTTCCATTGAAACAATGAACAGATAGGTGATTTTTGGGTTGAAAATGTTTCTTAAACTCAGATGATGCAGTTTGTGTAGGGTGGAAAGGATTACTTTTTGAGGGATTTAAGTGCAAATATGTTGCATAAGCAATATCATCTTGGATAATTTGACGATACAATAAGCGAATCAGTTAACCGTTGCAATTCTATCATGCCCTGATCGTTCGTCGTATTTTTTTTCTCCCTGAGTGAGGATTTGGCCAATTAATCTTATTAATAAATTAAAGTTTGTATACTTTACTTCGATGCACACTAAGTAAGGATAAAGATTTTGCTAGCAGTGATCGTAACTAAAGTTTTGAAGTCTGATAGTGATGTGTATTTCTCCTAATTTTATGATTATAAGTAAATTTGTGTTGTCGCTATGGGATGATAGCTCCTTCCGGGCATTAAACATACAATCTTTCCACAGGGAAATAGATTACTTTTTTAGGGTTTTATGACCACCAAATTCTTTAAGAACATCTTATGAAAAACTGATCATACCTTTGGGGGGTTACCTAATTCATTTGAAATTATCATACACCTCTTTGTGGGAGTTAAACTTGGATATTCTGACATATATCTCAACTCTTTTTATTTAATTAAATTTATACACATATAGAGTAATCTGTTAAAACATTCAATAAATCATGTATGTGAGTAATATATATAATTCTTAATCTTGAATTATCTAACTAATTTGTGAAATAGATGATATAATGTGTATGTATTTTTATATGCTTGCACATGACAACAACAATGTCGATTGAAGATGTACACAGAGAGGTAGGCTCAAGATCATGAGGTTTATATTGATGTATAGGTTTATAACTTGCTTATTCTCTTTAAATATGTTGATTTGTTATTCTCATGGTTTCTTATGAGTTTTACATTGTCATATAGGTTTATAAATGGGTCCTCTTGACGTCCTCGAACAATTGATGGAGGTAAGAAAATAAGGAATAACCCTACTGCAGTAGACACTTTAGTACCTGTTAGTCCACCACAGATACCACCAGTGTATTCCACAACTGCAACTACCTCTTCCACTGTCAAAAGAAGCCTTGAAGATGTTCTAGGTATGCCAATATTCGTTGCTTACAACACTAATACCATAGCTGCAGCAAAACGGTTGTTTACATTTCTCAACCCACATGGATCAAATTTTATTTCTATAGTGTTTTGTAAGTTACTTTAGTCTTCTAAGAAATTATGTTTATTTTTCATATATGTCTAATAATCCTGACAACTCATATACTTCGTTTTACTCATTTTTATTATCAATTTATACAGAAAATCTGAATGACCGCAGCAACGCGCGGTTGATCTCTAGTTTGTTTTCATTGATGAGATCCAAGAATAGAACATTAAATATTGTATGTCTATATTATTCGAAATCAAATTTGGTTTCAAGAATAAAAGGTATCATAAAATCTCTTAATTAATAATAAATCATAATAACAATCTAAGTAATGATAGTTCTAGCTTTTACTCAACGAAATCTCGATATCTTAGTTTGCATCTGAAATTTTAGACGTAGATGAAAAATTTAATAGCCATGTCCAAGGGCGGATCCAGAAATAAAAATGAGGGGTAGCGTTCAATTTTTTTTAACCATAATCTATAACGTTCAATTTTTTTTTAACCATAATCCATACGATATAAACATTAAACACATACTTAATAGATGTTTCCTCTTAGATTTTTAAAATCTTGTAATCGAGTCATTACATTATCTTCTTTTACTTCAAGAAAAGTTTATTTTTTAACCGCACAAATGAGAACGTACATTGTTCAAATACTCCTCACCCATTTGGTTACGTAAATCCGTCTTAAAAAAAATTTAATGATTAAAAAAGAACGTTTGTTGATAAAAAAAATAAGAACAAATAATATACATTAAATAAACTAAGAAAAGCTAATGATTTTTTATAGTTTTTGAATCTAATTTAATCAAAATATATAAATAATAAAAGAAAATAAAAGAGTACTAAATATTAAACGTTTAAGATTGGCTCGTAAAATTTAAATTAATTTTTTTTACATCTTTCAATAATAAAACAACTCATCCCCGCATAAAATATATTGTTTAACATTTAAAAAAGCAACTTCATCTTCAAGAATTAGAAAAACTTGCAACAATAGTCGACCAACATGTTTTGGTGATACTACAAACTCAAGTACTCAACTCTATTCACTATTTTCTTCTTAGTGACGGAACCAGGAGTTTTTAAGCATCGAAAGGTCGCAATAAAATTTCTATTACCATAAAAAGTTTTTAAGTATCGGTTGCCTCTTTTATTTGCTACATGTTTTAGGGGAAGCGGAAAAAACTTTTTAAGCTATTTTGACATCATCTTCCATCTAAACTACTCTATGTTTTCAGGGGAAGCGGAAAAACCATTTAAGGGTAACGAAATACCAAAAACGCTAAAATAACAAGAAAGTCTCACATTGTGATATAAGTTCAGGGGTAGCGGGCGCTACCCCTCCTATTTGGGTAGGTCCGCCCCTGGCCATGTCATTATTATAGGCCTGAATAAGAAGACAAATTGTCAAAATGATAAATTTGTGTCCAACTAAAAGTTGGGGGTGGTGTTCCATTTTTTCAATAGCCATGTTATGATTAAAAACATTTGTAGAAAGCTATTGTACAAAGGGCAATTTGCGTGCGAAGGGGGATAAAATTATCCGTCCATGTTTAATGATAATCACGCAAGTTATATTGATAATCACGCAAGTTATATTGATAATCACGCAAACTATATTCAATAATCACGCAAGTTATATTTCATAATCACGCAAATATATTTCATAATCACGCAAATATATTTCATAATCACGCACACAGTGCGAACCTTTAAACTAAAAATCACCAAAAAGAGATTTTAGATAGGACTATAGCCATGGTTCCATAAGACCATATCACATGTTTTTTTTTTCACAAAGAGGGTCCTATTTTAGATATAAACCTATGCATCATTAATAGTGTTTTGGATCACCAATACTATAGCAAAAGTAGAGCTACCACGCTATCAATAGATGTATGCATCATCACTAAACTGCAAGTGGATCATCGGCCTTTTTCTTAGGTGTGTACACCGTCTCCAAATTTCTGATGATCCGTAGCATTTGGGTCACTTGCTTTTTTTCTGGTTGGTTCCATCCATCCCTGTGTTGTGAAAAAGAAACATATAAGGCCCTTACGTGAAACACGGGAATAAGCTAGAGTGTGTTTTGGTTTTTGTTACCTTTCTCTATCTTAATCGGCCTTTTAAGCCCAGTTTTTTCATTTGCCCGTGGTTCTGCTTTGGTTTTCGCTGGTGTAACCGGGCTGATAGATGAGGAGTGAGTGTGGGGTGGGACTTCCTGCTCTGGTTTCAGCTGTGCTGCTGCTGGTCCGTCCAGGTCTACAGCTATTGCAGCGACAGGAGTAGCTGGTGTCTCAGTCTCACGAGGTGCTGTATCAATGTTAGCAGGTGCAGCCTTAATTGACAGGACCGATGGCATTTCAATTTCAACGACGTCCCTGACAGTCATGCTTATACGCCCACGACTTGGGTCAGCCTGCAGCTCCAGATGAAAGGCCTTTGTTTTTCCTTTTGGCTCCAGCAGGTCATCTGGTATGATGGACTGGTCTGTATATCCAGATTCTACAACCAACTCTGAGCATGTCCTCCCAACCAATGATTCTCCTCCTGCATCAAAGAATGTGACTTTCATACTACCTGTGTTGTCTGCTAATGTGGCATGTATGCGGTATGTGCATAGTATTTCAGTTCATGATCAGTGAGAGCCAGTCGATGTGCATAACCTGTGGGTGAGAAAGTAATGATTTTCTTATGCAGGCCTAGGAACTGGGAAACGACCATGAGATGCGCACGCCCACTCAGCACCGCTTTCATGTGCACCCTTCGGACACTATTGACATGCATTGTAGTACCACCCGGAGCCATTGTGTATTTTAGTAATCGAACCCTCCAAAATAAATGTTTTGCCCTGTATTGTTACCTATTTTAGAACCCGCTGCTGTAACATAATTTCCTACTTAAAATAAGCAACTTACGATGAGTAGATCCCTCTCAGTCTGCTGCAGCGCTGCCACCGATATCTTTGCAGCTGCATTGCCAATGATGAGTACACCCCGTCCGCGTTCACTCTCTAGCTGGTCCTCCCTTGTTTCAATCCTACAATGTAATTGGAGTGAAGATCGTATCCACATACATAGGTTTCATGTGTAAGCAACGCGTGTTAAGGGGTCAAGTATACCTGTGTAGTAGTGAATCTATGACCGGAGACGCAGGGTTCATGTACAGGTAGGTTACTGTGGTTGATTGGAGTTGTAGCCGACCTATATCCTTGGGTGTTAATGAAATTTAATTTTCATTAATACCTCTCATTTGTTGTAAAGGAGGCTTACCATGGAAATCTGTGATTCTGACAGAACTCAGTGCGATAGAGGCCGGCCTTCAACGCTGTTGAGTTCCTACATGTCCACCCTTTCTTGTGACATGTTAAACTCCTGCCAGAGCGCGACGGTTATGGTGCGGCCCCTATTCCGAGTAAAACAGAGTCAGTATGAGTCACATTACTAAACTACAAAAAGGAAATGACGTGATATTACCTTGAATTGCCGATGGTCAGCTACAACATAGGATCCGGTGAGTTTGTGGCCACAAATTCCTTTCTTTCAAGAAAACCGAAATAATCTACACATTAAAAGCCAATGTTGTCATATGTGAACATATGCATGAAAAATACCAAAAACAGTGAAAGTAGTGTGCGCACCTATCGGTCCATCCTTGTCCAGATCGGGGATTTCAGTCATAACTGATGCAATGCCAATGAGCAAGTGTATTGGATGGCTTATAACATTGATGTATGTGTCCACTGTTGTACAGATATAGCCGTCTATACGGTAACACAACATTAGTTCTAGTCTCCTTTCTACATGCCTTATGTCCCTCTGCCCTTTAGCGACCGCTTGTACTACACGTCCCTATATAAATGCGAGGGATGGCCAGTACCATGTAAGTATACATATACTAGGGTCTTAAAACTCATGTGTGCATACCTCAAAATCAAGGAGTATGTAGCATATTCCGTTCGGTCGGCGGAAAGGGGTCTATCTTCTAATTACGCGGACTTTAATTGGTATTCCAGTGCCAACACGACCCAGCGTCTGCAGCCTCTGAACCTCACTATTGTTGCTCCTGCACATGCCACAATTAAAGTTAGAATAATCTATAAAACATAGTAAGCAAGCGAATATAATGCAGTGTAAGAGAAAGTGTTTTGGTCATCACGATAATCATTAAGCCATTATGACCTGGCGTCTATTTATCTCAGCAAGGATCTCAGGGTAGACTATGTTTACAGCCATTGAATTATCCCCCCCCCCCCCAGGTGACTTTATAAGGATTTTTAAGCCATCTAGTGAAGTTACCCTTGAAAGCGCCACATATAGCTGGCCATGGCTAAAAACTGGTTCGGGTAAGTAAATCCCAATCCTCTTCAAGGACAAGCCCTGGCTCTTGTTTATGGACATCGCATAACATAATTTGATAGGAAATTATCTTCTATTCAGCACGAAAGGTAGCTCTTTGCTATTGTGTGTGAAGCAAATCCTGGGAATGTAAACAGATGGCCAATGGCCGCACCAGTGATAATATGCGCTTCAATCACCCTAGGCATCAATTGTGAAATTATTAGGCGTGTGCCATTACAGAGACCAATTTTCTGCTTTATGTTCCGTAGGAGAACTAGAGGGGTATTCTTCTTAAGGTTTAAACAATGAGGCGGTATTCCACTAAAATTTAATAGGTTTAGACACTCAATTGGATACATGGCATTGGTGACTCTTCCATTTGATGTGTGCGGTGTCATAGTGTCAGTGCTTAGATATGTCAAAGTATCTCCACGGGTATTATCCAGAATTAAGTTATTCAAATGGTCATCGGTTTCATTTTTCGGACAAACAATTTCTCTGTGTGATAGAGACTCAGCAGTTGTGATGCAGATCTAGAGAACTCATCCACCCGACCCATGTTCTGAAGTCTGAACCCGTCTCCATCGGGTTTATGGTTTTAATTTATCTTTATTTTTAAATAAGCATATCTTTTATTTAAAAGCTTTATTTTAATCTTAATTAGTTTCCTTGTTAGATTGTATCTTGTTTTCCAAGTTTGTTTTTATATATTTAAGAACTTTTGTAACTCATAATTGAGAGGTTGATTATTGAATGAAGAATTTTGTTTGGAGGTTTTTCCAATCTTTCTAGTGCCGGTATTCGGCCTAGGTTTACTAACGTTGGTAATTGACGTTAGGGTTCATCGTTCTTGACATAGATCAAGTTCGATTATCTATCCATCACGCTATCATTTGGTATCAGAGCCATGGATCGAAGGAACCACCGTGATTAGCGATGTAGATTCGCCGCCGGAGGCAACGACGACTATCACCATGACCCCCGAGATGTAGAAGAAATTGAAAGGCTGCAACAAAAACTTCGAGATCTTGAACGAGATCTTAAGATCAAACGGCTCCGTCAGAAGATCCGAAATCTTGAGTTCAAGCGGGAGATGTACAACGTAGAAACGAAGTTGGATACCCTCGTCTGGGACGAAGGTGACAATGTGGAGGAGAATCCGTTCGTTCATCCCCAACCCCGGTTCCTCGAACCGATCTATGAAGACAAAGCTCGTCAGGAGTCTCTATTCGAAGACGAACCTATTTATGATGACGACGGGGTTATACCAGACGCACATGAGTGTTTGTGTATACAAAAGTTTCTTGGTTGGTTTACTGGTCAAGATGACGAAGACGAGGAACACGAAGAACAAGGGTCATCAACGTTTACTCCGGGTACGTCGAATTTTTTTTTGCGTAGAGATCCGGTCAAATTTAATGGCGTCAAGAGGTGGAGCTTAGTAGATAACGACAATCGGGTCAATTTTTTTCCATTTAATATTTTTTAAACCTACCATCTAAATGCAAAAAGGATGCTGTCATTCGAATTTTGAGATCATCATATATAAACTGAATAAGATCTGTCAGGCTGTTTTCGGAGGGATTTATCAAGAATTCCTGTGGTATTGTGATCAGTTTTGAGTCACCGTCATCTTCCATTGATGCGGTCCCAATCTGCTGGTCGCCCACATCAAGCAGCCACGAAGAGAATATTTCAAGAGCCGCGCGTTTTGTGGGATCAGCAGTGGAGTTCATCACGTGTACATTCTCTTCAAGCACATGCATCCTGAACTCGGGCCATAAGCATGACCTTGGTAATGACAAACCAAGTATTTCGGACTTCGTGGCCTTCTTTTTAATGGGCAATGTTTGCCTGAAGTCTCCGCCCAAAGCACAGATTTGCCACCCAAAAACTATGTCTCATTACCTGTAATATCTTTAAGTGTCCTGTCCAACACCTCAAAACATCCACGTTGGCTCATCGGGGCCTCATCCCAAATGAGCAGACACGTCTCCAGCAGAAACTGTGCAACCTGCGATCGCTTGCTGACATCACACACAGGCGTTTCTGTCAGCTCTATGGGTATTTTCAAACGGGAGTGGGCAGTTTTGCCCGCCGGAAGTAACAGAGAGGCAATACCTGAGGCTGCAACCGCCCGTACAATCTTTCCAACCGATCTATATGTAGATATGATAGTGTTCCATAGGTGTGTCTTGTTTGTCTACCCGTAACCATATATGAAGAGCAGTATTTGGCTTTTAGTGGCTGCAGTATCCATAACCATGTCATACGCGACCCGTTGAGCGGGACGAAGTGCACCTTGCAGCATAACATGTTCTGCCGCTAGTTTCTCCCTATTGTATGACCGTTCCTCCACGATCAAGTGGTTGTTAAGCTTAGAAAGCAATGAAACGTCCGGCATTGGTAGACCCAAGGCAGACAGTGAGCACAATTTAAAGTTGGACCTAAGTAGTACCTCAAGCTCGAAGAGAATGTGTTGCTGTAGATCGGAAGGATTATTATGCACGGTGCGTGGGCGCGCATCTTCGTTAAGTCGAACGACTTTGTCATCCGACATATTTTCCCAGTATGTGTTCCAGAAATCAAGCGGGCTTGACATCTCACAAAACAGCAGCATGAGTGTGAAGAGCGTGCGTAATTCTGCGGCAATTGCCTAACTCGAAGCCTCCTCAAAAGCAGCTGTCCATTCCACATCATTACCAATAAGCCCGAGTTTCTCACACGCAGACATGTACGTTGTACAAATGACTCCCGAAACAGTTCTGATGTCTGCAAAAGATTGGCAGCTCCCCTGATATGTCAACAGGATTCGAAGGTAGAAAGGTTCACCGGTTGTGGGATGGATGTAAGCGAGCCTACCGATAGATGGTGACCTTGTTGATGTACGCCGTAGCCAAACCTTCTTTGAAAGGTCCCATATGAACCGAGACAGGTAGTCAACATAGCGTAGGTCCCTACCATCAATATGAAAGCGGTTACTACGTAGCCAGCCTGTAAGAGTGGTGTTTGCAGAGGCTGGATTGGAAGCAATGTCCTGCAGCCACTGGTTTGTTCTAAATGTTACGCTCTGCATATTTTCTAAGTGCATAGCCAGGACTTGAACCGCAGGATTTCTGCAGTGTATGGGGTAATTGAGTAGCCTCCAAGAAGACTCATGTGGGAAAATAAAACGACCATCAACAAACCTGTCGATCTCATCAACTGGAGCAGGGGCTTGCTGGGCAGAACTGGAAGACGCATGCGCTGAACTAGAAACAGAAAACCGAACACGATCAGGGCCCTTAGATATGTATTTGAAAAGATACTTAACCAACACGTTCCACCCGCGGTATTCAACATTGATATGAGCATCGTATAGCAGACAAAGAGTCCTGTTATACGGGACCACGTTGCCATTGTCAAGAGGCGCACCATTCCTTGTAAAATGTTACGCGCCTCTACGCCTTCTGTAATACACATATCCGTCAGCATCGAAGCCTATGACTTGCTCTTACGCCTTTGGAAAGGATTTAGTGCAGGCTCCATTAACTGTGCAGGACGCGTTCTTTTTTAGAGCGTCGCAGGGACCGTGCATCATAGTTTCTGTTATAATTCTGTATAAATGAGGGTCGGAACTCGAATCAGGTAGCTCGGCGCTAATGTACATGTCAACATCGCAAGGGTTTTCGACTTTATGTTGTGGCGAGACCCATAAAAGTGTGTGACTATGAGGCATGCCCCTCTTCTGGAATTCAATAGTGTAAAGGTCAGGGGTAACCTGACCAAAAGGCCGCCCAGTGCGTAAAAAACTAACAAAAGACTCCACTTTCATCTGGAACACCCTTGAAACAATCTATGGCATGTTGTCTATGGTAGCACCTAGAATCCGAGCGATCTCATGAGTAATTTCGGGCTATTTCACATTGTAGGTAAATGTTATAAAATACTGTGGGTTACCGTGAACCCTGCAGTTGGCCAACGCGTCCTGGTAGTGTTTATACATGTACCTAGGACCACCGGTAAAGGACGCGGGCAGGATGACACGTTTCCCGACCTCATGCCCCTTTGTATCACCCATGGACATAGCGTCCTGTATGCCATACAACAAGTCCGTACGTAGAACATTCTGGTTACGATGAATATAATCCAAACGATACTGCTCCACACATACGTAGGCATCCACGAGTTACTGTTGAAAAAGCATGTGTGCCTGGAGTATATGTGTGTAGGTGTTTTGGCGTTCATGGATCTGATAAGCAAAGAACATGTTCATTGTCAACTTACGATCACCTGACTCGTCATCGATAAGCATACGTAGGGCAGAAGACCATCCCTGCTCACCAAAGGGGAAGAGCAGCGGGTATTGTAAGGGCATGTATGACGGATGGAGCTTATCGACACGGTGGCGCGCACCATCCCTTGCATGAACAACGACATCAAAATCTGTGCTTGTGCAATCCTCACCGTAAACAATAGCACCCAAGACCCCCTCTGCAGGATCATCATAGCATCTTTGCTTCTTGCCACTGAAAAGACGAATCCCAAATGTGGGCACATCAGACTACAAACAAAGGTCAACTGAGCTCTTGAACAACCTAACATACTCATTGTTTGCGGCCAACAGGTCAGAAAGTACAGATACAACTGTGGACGACAGTTCCTGCCTCTTCTTGCGGTCAAAGAAACGCATCCTACTTGAAATCTCATTCTCAGTATCAAAAATATACATCCGAAGGAACACAGGAGCAGCCCTGGGTGCTAGGCATAACGAACCTAACCAATGGGATATCAGCCCATAGATCTTAAACACAGGCGGGGCAGTGCCCTTGTTAATGTCTTGATAAAGGGTCGCCCCAAAAGAGGTCATCGCGAACATAGAGTAGTACGCACGTATATTTGACATGAAAATGGAGTCAGAAAATAGGGTTTTAAGAGCAGGCGGCGGTAAAGTAGGGTATTGAATAACAACATTGCCCTCCCTGCAACACATAGTATACTTAGGCATGCGTTTCTTGTGAGGGGTTATGGTGCGCCCAGAGTACCAGAACAACACGCGACAGTATTCGCACACATAGGAACAGTACCCCAGATCCTCGTAAAAGGGTGATGGAACAAGCGACGCAGGAACACTGTGGCCATCAACTGCTGCATTAGATGAAGAAGCCATATCACTTTCTGTGCTGCACCTGTATGCTGCCGAGCGGAGCAGAGATGTATGCGGCTTAGACTGAGCAGGAGACTGCACGTCGCTGTACGATATAGAAGTGGAAGTGCCCAGCGCAGGTGACGATCCAAGGGAGGCAGACTTTCGTTTACGGCCCATAAAGGCGGTCGTAAATATTATATATATATATATATATATATATATATATATATATATATAGTGAAAAGTTCATTGTAGACACCCCCATAAGTGTAGACAGGTAGACACCCTTTTTCACCATTAGATCTTTTGATCTAATGGTTGTGGTTAATTTTCTTTTTTCTTTTTTTCTTTTTTCTCATTAATTAGAAACTTTCATATGTGAAAAGAGCTATTTCACATGCGAAAGTGTCTACAATGAACCTCACCCTATATATATATATATATATATACACACACACTAACCTTAAGAGATCTGATATAAAAACCGGCAGCTCAAACATAAACAATACATATATATGCATATATATACACACACACTAACCTTAAGATGTCTGATATAAAAACCGGCAACTCAAACACAAACAATACATATATATATATATCTATACTACTATATAATACATATTGGTCATCGGGGGTATTTTCGTCATAAAATTCCTTAATTTTAAGACGCTTACAAATTGTTATGCAACATGTACAAGGGTTTAAAGCATGAAAATGAAGCCCTAAATCATCAGCAAGTACCTACCGTTCAAAAAAGAAGGGACACTCTTGACATTAACCATAAATCCTCCACATCGTTGATTGCAGCTCTCCTCGATCATTCCATCGCCGCCTTCGATTAACCCGCTCCTTCACCCTCTCTTCCCTTCCATTGGCCACCGTCCCTCCCCTCGATACAATCTTCAGTCGTGCGCCTCTTTCTTCCTTCAGCGTGCGCATCTCTCCCCCATCGATTGGATATGAAATCGGTTCTCCTTCTAACAAAATCTAGGGCTGGGTTTTACATTCTTCTTCCTCTATCGGCCACTAAGATTCAAATTGTGAGTGGTGACGAGAAATCAGGGCTGAGAAGAAGACGAAGGTGCGTTGAAGCCGTAATTTCAGATCTAAGCTTTCTCTGTTGTTAATCTTCAAGGCATGTGCATCATCATCAGAATCTAAACCTAGGTTTGTACGCTTTTAATTTCTGCTCATATTCTTTCATTATGACGGAAGGTTGAGGAAGCAACATTGGATTCCTATTTCGTTGTTCGTTCGTAAACAAAACGATAAGGTTTAGGTATGTGATTTACACGTAAACAGTTCAGATCAATGTTTTAATTTCAGAAATTCTATGTATTGCATGTGTTTGAACAATCGTGAGCCTACACATAAATTGATGACGCTTTTTTGTGGTTTTCAGGTTAGGGTTTCTGTTGTTGCAGAGGAACCCTTATGAAGGTAGGGCATTTCAAAGGTAGGGTTTACATCTTCCATTGATTATTACGATCAATCAACAAGTCTAGCATAGATTTTCTGTTCGATTGAGCTCGATTCGGAGTCTTCAACATCACAGGTAATTTTTTCTACTATGTCTTGCGTTATTGCAGTTGGAGAGCTTTTGTTTTTTGAGAAATTTGATTATTTTTTTTGGAAAAATATGATTTTGATATTTAGGGTTGTTTGTGTTTACAGGAAGTGTAACTGCCTGTCTCTAAGTCGGTCCTGGTGTTCTGACTTCTCACACTTCAGGTTCAGATGGGTTTGAGGATGGCTTCTTTGAGGATGGCTTTGGTAAGATATTGCTCCATTTTGGTGTGTGTAGGTATATATATTGCAGGGTCATGATAGGAATAGCAGAACAGGGGTATTCGGTTCTATTGACACTTTCTTTACTCAAGCACTCAAACGTGCCCATGATTCTTCAACCTCAAACTAAGTTATTATTGAAAACAAAAATACTAGAACTCCATCTATCCTTCACCCTCAAACCTGCCAACATACAATGATGGGTTCTTTCAGTCTGTTCTTGTTGTGAAATGTTCTTAGTCACAAGATTTTAATCTTAAACTTTTGTTTTCTACTGTTAAAAGGTCCCTAATCTTTGTTTCTGATCATGGCAGGTGATGAGCGATGCGGTAATAATGCCTGATACGGAATCCCAATCGATGATGGTAAGGTAAATGGTGTATTCAGTGGTTCAATTTAAAAACAAATTAATTTCAGAATTGCTCTCCCAACCCTGATTAGGTTAAATCACGTGGTACTTTGTTTCATATCTATTTATCTTTAGGTTTCCTTGATGATGTTTTCACAGGTATACTCCCAGCTTGATTCGCTGATTTGACTACTAATTGAGTTAAGAAGTTTAGGGTTTGGCGGATTGGAGTTTTAGCTGTTATAACCTACATGGTTCATGGTTTTCAGATCTCTTGCCCTGATTTTTCAGATCTCAACACCACCACAACAGAGACATTCTCTAAATTGTAAGTCAAAGTGAAAACCATGGATTGGATATGGGAGCTCCTAACCACGTCCGATCTCAACACAGCTTTTATAATACTTTGAAATAAAGTTAACATATTCATGCCTATTATTGTTTTATATCCTCAAGTTAACATATTTATGTGTTTGTTTCTTAATTACTTATTTACTGTTGCATTAGTTTTCACTGGGTTGACAAGAAATAAAAAAAATCTCTGAAACTACTAAATTGGACACACTCAAAGCAGTTGGACCCAAATGCTCATGTATCTATTCTTAAAAGTATATCTTAACTTTTGTTTATCTTAACAGTGGTTTCGGTGAACTAACAGTGTTACGAAAACTCATATTGTCAGGCAATATCTATCAATCAAAATAGACATTTTGGGGATGATAAATGAATTCTTTCACTATTTCTTTCTAAT
This sequence comes from Deinandra increscens subsp. villosa, assembly GCA_039602395.1. Lineage (NCBI taxonomy): Eukaryota > Viridiplantae > Streptophyta > Magnoliopsida > Asterales > Asteraceae > Deinandra > Deinandra increscens. The sequence continues at coordinate 80,570,205 of JBCNJP010000017.1, read as the reverse complement.
TTATTGACCACTTAAGCTTCTCAATTTGGATTAATTTCTTTTACTTTTGCTGAGTTTGTTTTGTGTTTCTTTTACCTTGATTTGTAAACTTCTTTAAAGATGTACCATTGCATGTTCACATTACTGATTTTGAACTATTATCCATCTAATGTCTCTTACTGATTTACCTATAAATCTAATTTTTAATACGATTTAAAGGACTAGAGAGGTTAATTGGCTTGCAGGTTTGTCCCTTAGCTTTTTCTTCTTTTATTTATGTTGTAGTACTATTAATATTGCCTTAGTATCTTCATTATTGTTTAGCTTTGTCACCCTGTTGCTACTGTTGTAAGCTATATTACTTGTACTGGTATATATACATTTGTAAGCTATATTACGTGTCCATGCAGCAGAACCAATAAACTCTCTTTTGGCTACTTATTTATATTGTTGGTCATATTTATATTGTTTTGCAGCCCCAAGTTTGTGTTACTGACAAAGCATATCAGCAGCGATACGTCCAACCACCTTTGCGGCTACATCGTCGGTTTTGTTCCCCAACAATAACCATCTCTCCATTTGTTATTCCTTCTATTTCCCTCTGTTTAAATGGTGTTCAAGCAGGTTTTACCAAAGTGGTAAGATGTTTATCGTTTCTTATAGACATCAATGTTTACAAATGATGCACCCTGATTAGGACTGATTTAGTATTTGAAGGGGTGGTTTAACATGATTTCACAATTCTTGTGTTTGCTGACTTTTTTTTTTCTAGGTGAGATCCGTTTTCTTTGTAGTCTGTTCCAAATAAAATTGCATGGAGCAACTTCAGAATTTTATAGTGACACTATAAAAACCAGTTTCTTACAGTCTTTCTCTCCCCTATTTCAGGTATGTGTTTTTTATTTATTGATTTCCTTTCGTATGACACCTATTTGACTTGAACACGTTAACCCAACCCGGTCAACCTGCCATATTTGCCAATCGGATGGTTTCATATTTTAGAAAGATTTACTTATTGACATTTTGTGTCTAAGTTTTATCCGAACACATTTTAGATGCAAAAAGGGAGCGTCATGCGTTGAAGGAAGAAGCTATTGGAGTAAATTATGTTCATGTTTGAACTTAAAATTTGTAAATTTGTTATTTTTCTTAAAGAATCTAAGTGTTATTGTCTATTAGGGTTATATCAAATGAATGGTTCCATGTATAGTGATTTGCACTATGTTAAAAAATTGCTACAAAAAGATGATATCTTTAAATATGTGTGTTTGACTTATTGAATAATAAATTCACTTCAATTGAAGACGGTGTTCCAAAGTTGATAATGACATTTGCTGGTGTATGTCCTGGTACATTCATTTGAAATAGCCATTGATGTTTACCACAAAATGGCCACCGATTTCCAGTGTTTTTTATGAGCGGTTGATGCAGCCCTATTTACAAAGTTTGGTGGTGTATGTCTAACCTTTTTATTCCGACTATAAATATTGCTAAAAGTTCATAATTTCCTTACATACACTATGTTGGCAATATTGTTTTGATATTGTATATTATAGATCATTTGTTTTATTTTACCATTTTCCTATTTTATAGAGTTGAATTGGGTTGTTCATGCTATATCTCATCATATTGAATTGTTGCCGGCTGAAGTCTTTATTCATATGTTTTGTTGTTGGTTTTAAGTATTCTTTTATGGTACATAAATTTCCTAAATTTCATCTATAGATGTTTAATAAAAGCTTTACTTTTAGGTGTAACTTTTTTTTTAATGTTATATTTGGGGCTCGATATTTTTTTGTATATGCTACATGTTTTATGTTAAGTTTCATACTTTGGTTCTTAGTTACTTAAGTACTTAGTTTCCTTTTGGGTTTTATTGTTTGTTATCTGTTTCAACGGTTTGAAAAAGAAAGTAGACTCCTCTAATCTGATGCTACTGGATGTTCATTGAGTTCTGTTTCCTAGCAAAGCTAATCCTAAATTTTGTAAGGAAACATTATTCAAATATGAATGCTAGCCGTCTAAATGCGTGGCAGTTCAAAATTCTATACAATCAAAGGCCAAAGATTTGAATCATATTGATTAAGTATATATTAAAAGCATAAAATAAAAATGTAGAGACGTGCATGTTGAGGTATACACGTGATATGAAAATGATGAAGCCATCGCAACGCGTGGCGGGTCACCATCTAGCCGCATCGCACGGGTTAGATAAATTAAATTGATGTTATGAATGAGAAAACTACAGATGTATAATACAATATATCACGAGATGATTAATAAACTAACAAAAAAAATACGGCTTTGGTGGATTGTCGTCCCCATAGCATCGCATAGGTTTCCCTAAAAATGTATCACATTATATATTGTCAGTGGCCGCATTGTGCTAACATAAATGAATACCGCGATGTAAATTTTCGTGTCGCCATAAAGCGCAAACAGAAGACGAATAACACGCTATACACTGTCGCCGCCGCAACGCGCGGGCACACGGCTAGTATATATATATATATATATATATATATATATATATATATATATATATATATATATTCCTTGCTAACCATAACAAACAGGAATTAAAAAGTAACATGTCAAGTAGAGACAAACAACGTTATAACAGTAAACAACAAAAAAAACACAACGTTATATATATAGGGGAAGGATCCTGCGAAAACACCCTTTTTTTGTGAGAACTACGTAAACAAATCTTAAAACCTACATACTTTTTCATGCGTTAATATTTTAAAAATAAATTTGCACCAAAAGTCTTAAAATTATGTTATCTTTAATCCTATAAAAGTTTAAAAAAACATAACGCTTTTATTTTAATTTTTTTTTGTGTAGTGCACATGTGCATCACAAAAAAAACTCATACTTTTAGTATGAGTTAATATTTTTTTTCTTAGTCGCACATATATGTCATATATTTTCATTATTTTTTTGCGTTTTTTATTGAATGATGCACATGTGCATCATACCAAAAAAACGCTCATACATGTGATATAAATTAAGAGGTTTAAAAAGAAATTGCACCCTAAATCTTAGAGTTGTGTTATCTTTAATTTTAAAGAAAAAAATAACACTTTATAACTTTTTTTTAATTATATGATGCACATGTGCATCACACGGGAAAAAAAAACGTTCAATTTTTTTTTAATATTTTGCTCCAGATTTAAAGATAACGTAATTCTAAGACTTTTGCGGAAAATTTTCTGAAAAATCGTTAACGTATGAAAAAGTTACGTGAGTTTTAATATGTGTTTTCACAGTTTTCATAAAAAGATGTGTTCTCACAGGATCCTAACCCTATATATATATATATATATATATATATATATATATATATATATATATATATATATATATAACAGAACTAAAAAGAAAGCAAGCAACAGCCCACCCTTGAAAACAGACAAATTAACAAATAACAACACCAACAAAACAATAACACATTACACACGTGACACATATAGCCTATAAAAAAAGGTAAACCATTACCCAATATTCACAAGCGTGGATCCCATTAGAGCCAAAGGAAGGCACTCCTAAATCAAAGCACAAATAGAAAGAAGAATATGTAAGAGCGTAATCAAATAATAAAAAAACTCAAAACCTTTTACCAGCGACAATAATGTATTTGACTTCAAAAATCAAAGAAACTGCGTTTAGTTTAGAAATTCAGGATAGTTATTTATTTTAACTAAGGCTAACTTCTTATGATTTAGTTACTTTAAACTGTGCTATGGATGTTACAGTCCCGGCCAGGGCCAAAAACAGCACAAAAACATTTCCGTGTACCTGGCCAGGGCCAAAAACAACACAAAAACATTTCTACTGAAAAGAAACCATATCAGCTGCCTAGTTAAAAACAACCAATACATCCTAGATCACTACCTGCAACACATGAAAATATGATACCTTCAAATATTGACATAAGAACCAAGAACCAAACCATACCTTCAAATGACCCAAGCACAACAACACTCCTAAACACTTGAAAGCAAAACAACAAATGTCGGCGAGGGCCCATGTGAATAAGAACCATAGTTTCTACAGTAGAAGTAGGTGACTAACTCATACCTTCAAGTCACAAACAACAACTATATCCTTCAAAACCTGAATCAAAAATAGAAACAATGTAATCAGAAAAGCACAAACCCAAACAATCCCTCCTTACTAAAGCCTATCAGAAAACCAAAAACCTACTAATTTTTAGATCCAACCTCTTAAATACCGAGGAAAGCGAGTCAAATTTTGAAACTAAATACATAAACCATGGCAAAAACACACAACAAAAAACATGGACGAAAAGTAAGAGCTTACCTATAAGCAGCCTTGAAGAGAGCGAAATAGAGGACCCGATGAGTAAAAATGAGGCCGATAACAACAAATATAGAAGAGCAATCGAGAGGAAAGGTACGAATTCCCCTGTTGATTACTGTGCATGTCACGCCGTGGATGTAGACGTCCGTAATTCATGACGCACGTGAGGTGTGGTGCCAAGAGGAAGAGGAAAAAGAGACACGTCGTGTGAGACTCCTGTGAGAGCGAGGAGAAACGACCAAGTATGAATTAGGTCGTGGTAGCCGGCAGGAAATTTCAAAAACAATTACAATTGTGCCATGACACACAATACCCTCAAAATTTCATTAAATTACAATCATGCCACATTTTACTATTCCAAATCTTGTTAATTGTTGATAGGTAATGTAACATTTTATGCTTGATACTGTTCTTTGACAACACAGTTATAAAAATCATTGTTGGGCTATACAGTTAATACGGTTCAAAATCAAAAGTGGATGTGGACCGCTATATGAGATATAGGTTATCGTGATAATATAGCGGTGGGATTGCGATACTATATATATAGGGTAAAGTTCAATGGAAACCTTATCTTTTGGAAAACCTGGAAAACCAGACACCAGTGTAACATTAGTTCAAAACACGAAATTGCACCTTATTTAAACATGTTACATCAGGTGTAACATAGTCATTTTAGTGTAACATTAGTTATAAACAAGAAATTGCACCTTATGTAACCACGTTACACTATGTGTAACATAGTCATATTTGTTACACAGATGTAACCATGATCGCTATAGTTACATATGTGTAATAATAATAGCTAGGTTTTATGGTGTTATACGTAAAAGAGAGATGCAATGGAGAGATAAATAATGAAATTCAAATCAAAGTTGGACAAACAAAAAATATTATATAGGTATTTTACTAAAATACCTAGGTTTTCCGGGTTTACCAATATTTAGGAGGTTTTCCAATGATCCTCTTCCTAGGTTTTCCGGGTTTTCCAATATATATATATATAGGGTAAGGATCATGTAAAAACCACATCTTTTTGCGAAAACCTAACAACTAATACTAAAACACTTATAACTATTTCATACCTTCATATTTTTAAAAAAAAAAATTGCACCAAAAACCTTAGAATTATGAGTTCTTTAATTCCGGAAAAAAATTTAAAAAAACTTTAAAGACTCGTCGTTTTTATTAGTGCACATGTGCACTAATAATAAAACTCATACATATAGTACGCGTTGACATTTTTTTAGAAAAATCGCACCAAATACATTATAATTTTGTTAGCTTTTCGTGTTTTTTATTAGTGCACATGTGCACTAATAAAAAAAACACTTTATACGTGTCGTATATATTAATATTTTAAAAAAGAAAATGCACCGTAAATCTTATAATTTTGTTATCATTAACTGTGAAAATAGATTCAACATTTAATTTTTTTTTTATTTTATGCTACACATGTGCACTATAACAAATAGTTATAGTTCATATGTAGAATTACCATTATTTCTATAAATATTTTAGTATTTTTAAATCTTTTTAACTTAAACAATATTTTTTTGTATGACAATTCTCTTTATGTAGTACTAATGAAAATGGTGCACATGTGCACTAATAAAAAAAATTGAAATATCATTTTCTTTTCCAGAATCAAAGACAATGGAATTTTAAGATTTTTGGTGCAAGTTTATAGAAAAATATTAACCTATGTAAAAGTTATGAACGTTTTAGTGTTAGTTTTTAGGTTTTCGCAAAAAAAAAAAAAAAAGAGTTTTCGCATGATCCTTACCCTATATAATATATATAGTAAAAAGTTCATTGTAGACACCCCCGTAAGTGTAGATATGTAGACACCTTTTTTCACAATTAGATCTCCTGATATAATGGCTGTGATTAATTTTTTTTCTTTTTATTCAAAAAAATTCACATGTGAAAAAGAGCCGTTTCACATACGAAAGTGTCTACAATGTATCTCACCCTATATATATATGTGTGTGTATATATATGTATATATATATATAGGGTGAGGTTCATTGTAGACACCCCCATAAGTGTAGACAGGTAGACACCCTATTTCACATGTGAAATTACTTTATTTCACATGTGATTTCACATATGAAATTTTCCGAACAATGAGAAAAAGGGGGAAAAAAGAAAAAAAATTTAATCATAACCATTAGATCAAGAGATCTAATGGTGAAAAAAAGTGTCTACCTGTCTACACTTATTGGAGTGTGTACAATGAACTTTTCACTATATATATATATATATATATATATATATATATATATATATATATAGGATATATATATATAGGGTGAGGATCCTGCGAAAACACATCTTTTCGTGAAAACTGCGAAAACACATATTAAAACTCACGTAACTTTTTCATACGTTAACGATTTTTCATAAAATTTGCGCCAAAAGTCTTAGAATTACGTTATCTTTAAATCTGGAGCAAAATATTAAAAAAAAACTGAACGTTTTTTTTTTCTGTGTGATGCACATGTGCATCATATAATTTAAAAAAGTTATAAAATGCTATTTTTTTCTTTAAATCTAAATTTAGCACAACTATAAGATTTAGGGTGCAATTTCTTTTTAAACTATTAATCTATATCACATGTATGAGCATTTTTTTTGGTATGATGCACATGTGCATCATTCAATAAAAACGCAAAAAAATGATGAAAATATATGACATATGGTGCGACTAAGAAAATAAAAATATTAACTCATACTAAAAGTATGAGTTTTTTTTTGTGATGCACATGTGCACCACACAAGAAAATATTTAAAAAAAATAAGAAAAGCGTTAAATTTTTTAAAACTTTTATAGGATTAAAGATAATATAATTTTAAGACTTTTGGTGCAAATTTAAAAAAAAAATATTAACGTATGAAAAGTTATGTAGGTTTTAAGATTTGTTTACGTAGTTCTCACAAAAAGGGTGTTTTCGCAGGATCCTTCCCCTATATATATATATATATATTATATATATATATATATATATGGGAAAGTTATTGTACAAATGGGACTTTCCGTGCGAAGTTTTTGAAGGAGGGTAATATTGTCCGTGTACGTTTAATAATCACGCAAGATCTTGCCACCGTGTTTTTGATAGTAAAATGGTGTCAAAAGGGCAATTGTCGCCATTTTGCCACCAAATATGTTGTAAAAACATGTCCATGTCCTAATCATGCATGTTATACATAATCGTGCAAGGACTTTATTTCATAAGCAATTGTCGCCATTTTGCCATCAAATATGTTTTTGGTAGCAAAATGGTGTCAAAAAGGCAATTGTCAGCATTTTGCCACCAAATATCATAATCACGCAAGCTATATTATAATCACACAAGCCTTTACGAATTTATGAAGACGAACTTAAAAAAAAATTGCCACAAAATATGTTTTGATAGCAAAAATGGTGTAAAAAGGGTAATTGTCACCATTTTGCCACCAAATATGATTATTTCATAAGCACTTGCCACCATTTTTCCACCAAATATGTTGTGAAAAAATGTACTTTATTTCATAAGCAATTGTCACCATTTTGCCACCAGTATGTTATGAAAAAATGTACAGGTCATAATCACGCAAGCACAAGTTATAGATAATCACGCAAGCTTTATTCTCATAACCAATTGTCACCATTTTACCACCAAAATATGTATTGGTAGCAAAATGGCGTCAAAAAAGCAATTGTCACAATTTTGCCACCAAATACAATAATCACGCATGCTTTATTTCATAATCACGCAAACGTCACCTGGACGCATAGTCGAGTTCTAAAAAAAAAGTTAACTTCAAAAAAAGTTTAGCAATACTATACTCGAATTAAAGAGAATTAAATGCTCGATTTTATGGTGTAATTTATTTTAAAACCCGATGTCATATGAAAAACTTATAGACATTTAAAAAGAGATGGAGGAAACTTTTTTGTAGGTTACACCCATTTTACCCCTCTAGGTTATTTGCATGCTTAATTTTTTTATTTTGCATCTGGATTTGATCTCCCAAATCTGGACCACTCATTTATCAAATCAAAGGCTAACATCACTTCGCACACTTCGCACGAAAATATCCCTTTGTATTTGAACTTTCACCTATTTATATAGGGAGAGGATCATTTGAGAACCAATTTGTTTTGATAACTTTTGAGAACCATTCTGAGCCACTAGTTTATATATATGGAACCCCCCCCCCCCCCCATGAATTATAGTATTCCCCACCTGAAATTAGTGGTTGAGATTTGGTTCTCAAAAGTTCTCAAAAAATAAAAAGTTCCCATTTGAACCTAACATATATATATATATATATATATATATATATATATAATACTTTAATATAGAGATAAAAGAGAGTGTTGAAATGTTGAAATTTAAGAGTTTTACAAGATTTATAACATGATGTACAAGGATTTAAAGCATAGATGTTGAATCTTAAGAGGGTACAAGATTTATTGCATTGTGTACAATCTTTTATCTCTATAACCTAGAACAAATGCCCTCCTAAAAGCACATACCTGCTCATGATCTCTGAACCAAAACAAGAGATGACAAAGGAAAAAGAGACGACCGCCTATTTACGGTAATGTTGTAGTGTTCTTTCTCCTCTTCTCTGATTCACAGTCTCTTAATCCATATGGAATCCTAATCCGGTTGAAGAAAGCACACATCCTAAGATTATTCTCATATTGAACCCTAATCTGACCGTTCTATGAAATTTTCACGCGGATTGATCTCTGTTACACGGCTCGATACCCCTTGGATTTGGAATTCAATTTGAAATTCAAATTCTCATCTGAAAGTTCAATTCATTTTTCCAATTTCTAAATCTGTTTTGGAGACACGGCTCTCACAGGTGTGTTTCCATCTCACTGGCTTCGTTTACTTCGATGTTGTTGCATGTTAAGAAGCAAATCATGTGATAAAAGAAGAATCCGAGATGGAAACCAGAGAAGAAGAAGAATAACTATTCTCAAATCATCGATACCCAGTTCTCTTTGGTCTGTTTGTTTTAAGAACAATCGGGTTAACTCGACATTACAAAATAGACCCTCAACTATTATAATATTACAATCTAAATCCCTCTACTATCTAATATGTAACAATACTCCCCCATAAAAGATTTTTGTCCTCAAAAAATCAAAAGAGGAAAAAAGAAGAAAAAAAATGACACAAATGGTAAAAAAAATTGCTAATCAAAAGTATCAAACCAAACTGCTTTTCGACATGTCTTTCTCCTTGAAAATTGTGATCACTACTTGTACCTTTATATAAATCATGGTGGTGATTTTGATTGCTTTGATATTACAATTCCATTGATTCTGGATCATTTAACGACCTGTTTGGAAATTCTTATACATGAGCACATGGTACAACAACCGTAGATGTTATTCGAGTAACATCATAATGCCAAGTGTTGAAAGTTTCTTTAACTGTTGTTCTTCTTGATCCCTTCATTTTCTTATCCTGACCATCATGTAGTTCATTCCTGGCAGCAATTTAATATACGCTTCTTAACAACGACCCGCTTTGAGCATTTTGCAAGAGACGATTTATAAGCGCCATGGAGAAATGAGAAATCCGGTTAAAAATCTTGGGCGCGCATCCTGCGGACACGAATGCGACTCGAAAACGGTCGGGTTTGTGCAGACCGGTTTTTGCTCCTCCCGCTAGCTATTTTTGGAAATGATTTGTTCTTGGAGAGCACTCCATCCAAACGATATGCGCAGTTAATACGCAATCGGTTATTTCGGAAACTGATATGCGTTTTAATGCTGATTGTTGTCTTGGACAGCACTCCATTTCTGGCTATTTAAACCCGTCGATATCAGATAGAAAAGACACACAGTAAAACGATTCTCCTCTTCTCGCTCTTCTCGAACTCGACTCTCTCTGCGATCTCAGGAAAGTGAAACTCCGGCAATACATTGCTTTAGCCATCGTATCCTAGGAAACAGACCGAAATCTATTTTAAGAAAATCGTGTTCAACACGAGCTCTGGCTTCGTCATTTTCTGTTTTCTGCACTTATTTTCTTCATTCTGCTTCTACTCCTTTCTGTAGTGTAATAGAATTGTTCTAATTTAATAAAAATAATATTATTATCATTTCTGTTTATAGATTCGCGTTTATTTTCCAGTGCCGTGGCATACAGTCTTAAAACAGATTCAGACACCTAGTTGTTCGAATTTGTAAACAGATTGTTATAATCTTTTTTATTTTGTTACGAACACTTAATAGTGTCACGAACAATATTACATTAGAATTTTTGAATTCTATGTCACAATATAATTTGGATCGTCATTTCTGTGATCTCAGGATGACTACTCAAGTGACTACCCAAGCTACTACCACGGTGGTTAGTGCTGGTCCTACAGCTTCTGTGGTGACCACTCCGGTGATTGCGCCGTTACCCAATGCTGTGGCGAATCATGCAGAAAACCGGAAAAGTTCAATGGTTTGAACTTTAAGAGATGGCAGCAGAAGATGCTGTCTTATCTGACTACTCTTAACCTTGCGAGGTTCTTGTCTGAGAGTGCCCCAAAGATTGAAGGGGAAGCTGATGCTCAAATTCTTAGCGTTGTATAAGTGTAGGAACATTCAGACTTTTTATGCAGGAACTATGTTCTTAACGGCCTGGCTGACTCCCTCTACAATGTGTACTTCAAGACCAAGACTGCCAAAGAACTTTGGGAGTCATTGGAAAGGAAGTATAAAACTAAGGATGCGGGTACTAAGAAGTTCGTGGTTTCTAGGTTCTTGGATTTCAAGATAGTAGACTCTAAGACTATCATTGAACAAATCTAAGAACTCTAGGTAATGTTGCACGATATTCATGCTGAGGGTATGGTTCTTAGTGAGACTTTTCAGGTTGCGGCGATGATAGAAAAGTTGCCTCCAGGTTGGATAGATTTCAAGAACTATCTAAAGCACAAGCGAAAGGAGATGACTATCGAAGATCTTATTGTCCGTCTTCATATCGAAGAGGACAACAAGACAAACCAGAGGAACAACTTTAACCCTGCATCGGCTAAAGCAAACATGGTTGAAGCCAGTCAGTCTTCTAAAGGCAAGTTTAAAGGTAAGGGTCACTATGACAAAAAGGGGAAAAGGAAAGCCTATGAGGGTAACAAGAAAGGTGGAAACCGGGAATGAATCTCGGTCCTAAAGGTGGCGTTACCAGATTCTAAGGGACGTGTTATAATTATGACCAGCCAGGTCACAGGGCGACTCAATGCAAGATGCCAAAGCGTCCTAATCCAAGCCAAGAAGCAAACATGGTTGAGAAGGTTGGTATGATGGACTTTGCTGCGATGGTGACTGATGTTATCTCCATGCTATCGGAAGTGAACCTTATAGGGGATGAACCCAAAGGTTGGTGGATTGATACTAGGGCTACCCGCCATGTGTGTTCTGATAAGAGCTACTTCACCACTTTGAATGAAGTTGATGCGGGTCAAAAGGTCTACATGGGAATGCAGCCACTGCTGATATCAAAGGTGAAGGAAAGGTGATTCTTAAGATGATGAAAATGCTGGAGCGACGGATCGGCTTAGTTCGACATCAATTGTATAATAGAAACGAGAACAAACGGTGTAAATAACAATGCTCAATCTCTCATTAAAATCGTATCAGATTACGAGAGAATCAGAACACAAAACACACAGTTGCTAAACACTCGCTCAAAACTGTGATCAAAAACTAGTTACAAAAGACACAACTACAACCTATATATAGACATCGGGCGGCCGAACTCCTAGGCTTATCCGAACCTCAGGTTTGGCCAAGGTTCGGCCGGGGTTCGCCCAGAGTTCGGCCAGAGTTCGGCCAACAACAAATTAGGTTGTAATATTTAAGTCTTCAATTCTTTGTCTGATCCTGCTCGTTGCCACATAATGTATCAATAAACCCCCCCTTGGCAATAGCTGGACCGTTCTTTATCAGCCTTGTACTTCAGCAGCCTCATCTTCCTTCCAGACCATTTCATGATTATGCCCGGCATAGATGTTAAACGCAAAATAAATCCTTATCACCCTCTGGATTTGCAATGCCTGCTTCATATAATCAGGATGATACAGGATTGGATTGTAATAAAGCTCACCTATATCAGCCTTGGACAGATTAATCAGCCACATCGGATCATAAATCTTCACAACCCGGTTTTGTTCTTTCAGCACAATCACAGCCTCACCAGTCTTCTCGTTATAATACCACCACCTCAAATCCTTGATGAAATCAAGATCCATTTTCATTAGTGCTATCTTCTTCATCACATCAGGTTTCTTTCCAGTTCTTGCATGAATCCTTGTTCGAGATTGACACCTTTTGGGTTTCTGAGGATCCAAAAATTGAAATCCTTCACGGCATTCTTTCTCAATAGTCTTCTTGAAGTAAAAACCCTTCTAATTTGTGCCATAATTGCAAAAATGCTTTCTGGTCAGTTCACGAATATCCCAAACAGGAAGACTGCTAAAATCACTAGCACATTTGAAGTACTGGACTCTGTGTTGACGCTTAATCCCATAGCACTTCAAATTGTCAGAATACATCCAGCTGATTATAGCACCTGAAGCTTGACCCTTGAATTTAAAAATCGATCTTTGCTCAATTGGCTTCACAGGAGGAACATAGTTGGCATGAAACGTCTTCATAAACTCATCAAATGCCCAATGTTGTTCTTGTTCCTTAACCTCTTTAGCAACCGGATCTTCAGGCTTCTCTGCTTCTTTCTTCTTTAAAATTTCTTAAGCCTCAGCACCTTTTTCCTTAGGAAACACTTCAAACTCATCACCAGACTGATTGTTGTTGAAATTTGAGTATAAGTCTGGATATTCTTCTTCTGTAATATCTTCTATCTTAACTTCCTCCTCAAATATATCTTCAACATCTTCATCAGATTCTTTGTCAGATGATTCATATTTCCTTGGTGCTGATTCAGAAGCTTTTATTAATTCTTCATCATTCAAATCAAACATAGCTTGCAACTGTTCTGCCATTAGATCACCAACAAATTCACCCTCTTCTAGCGTCTGCAACATCTGTTCAAATTCACCAGACTCGTTGTCGCTTGAGTAGATGAAATTGAAGTAATTGGCACTGCTTCTCGAGAATCTTTCCCTTGGGAAGTAGATGTCCCAGCACCCAAACCAGTGGTTCCAGTCGGGCCTGATCCTCCACCAACATTCCCTTCAGGATCATCTTGGTCGGGATCATCATTTAGATATCTCATCGGATCTTCATTATAACCCGAACTAATATCTCCAATCTCCCCCCTGAGCTTTAAATTTCTTCATCAAGAACTTTATCTGCTCATCCATCTCAAGAAGCAATTTGCTCTGAGTCTGACTCGATCTGCTCAACCGCAGGATCTCTTGATCTTTAGCTGAGTCACGACTCTGCAAAACAGCGATCTGTTGACTTTGTGATTGATTTTGAGCTCGTAATTCATCATTACTTGTGCGAAGCTCAATAATCATCTTCTCTTGCTGCTCAGTTTTAGTCTTCAACACATCAATCTGAGACTGCTGATCATTTAAAGCACTTTGAAGAATACTGGCTTGTGAGAACGACACAGAGCCCTGTTCAAAATTGAAGTTAACTTCTGGTGTAGAATGTGAAGATGCTGCAGCGGCTGTTACTGTCGAGAACACCGGAGTTATGGGAGTTATACCCATCGGCTGATTCACAAACTGCGCACCAGCACTTGCTGAAGGTGCTGTGCTAATAGTTGTTGATCTGTTGGCATTCATCAGATCTTGCAAGAAGTCATACTGAACATCAGACACCAAAGTCTGAACAGTTGTAGACACATCTGGCAATGACTTTGCTGGACTGGTTGATGAAGATACACCGGAACGAGGCTTTAGTATAAACTGTGACGCTTTTTGCCTTTTACCTCTTCCACCAGCAATTGACTTCTTCCTCTTTTGTAATGAACTAGAAACTTGCTGCTTTCCTTTGTCATGAACTACATCGGCGTCAGGAGCATAATCTTCATCATACTCAGATGAGACTACATCATCGTGCACACGATCCTTGTAGCAATCGTTGTTCTTGTTAAGACTAATTCGGTACGCGAAATGTTCCTCGCTGCCTTTTATGAGCTTTACATATTTGGAATTGATCAAGACACGCGTAAACGGATTGTTTGTGTCAGACAAGTCTTCGGAGTCAGCCCCGACGTTCATAAACTCCTCCTCATCATCAGATTCATCTTCCAAGGTATTCACCGCAGGTGTCTCAGTCACACTAATAGCTACAAGAACTTCCTGTGCTGAGACCACCGGCTCAGAAATTAGTGGTTGAGAGACAACAGGTTCAAACACTGGAGTCACTGGTTCCTGTACTACTGGAACGTGTCTTTTAGGTCTTTTCACCCTTCCTTGTTGTGGAATTTGATTTTGTTCCACAATCCAGCTGTAATCAAGTTCCTCTGAATCACTACCTTCTTCACGACGAGGTGCACCGTGTGCTGGTGCCATGTAATCAGCATTTACTAAATGGTCAATCAAGCGCTTCAATTTAGGCTGAAATTCTGGTGCTTTCTTTTGATAAGATGCCAGAGCACCCACACTTGCTTCTATCATATGTTTCAGTTCCATTTTCTGTGTTTCAAGCTTCACCAAATCTGGATACCGGTCATTAAGGATCATCTGAAGAAATCTTGGATAGATAGCTGCTATCTTTTGTCTTAGAGTTAGGTTATCTCTCATGTAATGAAAGATCAACCTGGCAACATTATATGGTCGGTTCATCACCAAAGCATTCATCAGAGACAGCATTGTTTGTTGAACTTCATCGTGCTCAGATATTCTGTGACCCAGATATACTAACAACACGTGCGCCAAGTATTTGTATGGAACGCTCAACGAAGATTTGTAGACCCATTCTTTACTTGGATCATTTGTGTACCAAATTCGCTTCAGAAACGCCACGTTGTATTTAGGAGAAAATTCCAAAGGTGCAGTTGTTGTATCAGTTTCCAACTTCAAAACCCTGCGAATATCCGCTTCAGTGACTTCAACTGGTCTAACCTGAACGGTTGCAGCAATTCTGATTGGAGAATCAGTAATCGTCCCCGCAGTACTCCAGAAATCCAGAATAATATCACGATATACATCACAGGATTGTGTGATAGCATAGTGAATCCTTAAACGCTTCAGAAACTCAAAAATCCCGGATCCACCAAATTTATCAAGCTTGCCTCGTGCAACACCAATATGTGCACAGATGTTGTGTTTGTCACCGATCTTTAGTTCGTTTGCCATATCTGAAAACACATAAGATAAAACATTCATTAAGTTCCATGTTATTAACAGATATAACCACTGATTTCGTTGTCATTAGCTTAAACGGACAACTTTTTGATCAAAAATGTTAACCCGCCGAACTACGTCCGAGCCTCGTCTGAACTCCAAGTTCGAAGCGTGTCGTCCGAGCCTCGTCCGAACTCCAAGCTCGGAGTGTCCGAACTTCAAGTTTGAAGGCTGACGAACTCTGAAGAATTTGAATTTCAAAATCAGTGAAAACGACCAAATCAACTAACACAAATCGATACCCTTGGTCTGTTTTTTATTACAAACACAGAGGAACCAATTTTATCTTCTAAAAACAAGTTTTAGGTAGTTTATTTTCAGATCTAGGAATCTTGAAACAATCCGAACGATTTTTCGAACAAAAAACCTACAACCAGTGATTAAAAACAAAATCTAACCACACCATCGTACTCGGAATCATGAAACCTACGTAGAACCAGTCTCTAAATCTCCAAACAAGTCATAAATTGAAAAATTGAAATTTGGGCAGCAGTTCGGTGCAAGTTCGGAGTAAACAGAGAAATATGACCTTCGAACTTCAGGTTTGGACTATTTATAGCCTCGAGACGTTCGAACCTCCGAACGCCCTCCGAACTCCTCGTTCGGACCAACAGTCTCACCGAACTCTCACCGAACCTTACCTTCGGCGCCTCCAAACCTTGTCCGAATTTGGACTTCGGACCCTCCGAACTCCTGCTTCGGACGTCCGAACTTCAGGTTTGGACAATTTTGAAAATTTTACATTAGACCCCTGATTTCGATGAATCTTCAAATTGAACCCCGAAAGTTTAAAATTTATCAATTTACTTCAAACTTTGTTCAATTCAATGATGAGTTTTATGAAAAGAAATCTGTTTGGTTGTTTCCGGCATAATTTTGAATTTTGGACTAACGGTTGATCGAAAATAAAACAGAATCAAAATCTTTTTGATTTTTATAAAATTTTCAAACACACCAAAAATCTTTTTGAATTTTTACAAAATTATACTAAAACACCGCCTAAAATCTTTTTGTAATTTTTAGATATTTAAGCAATTAAACCAAACAGAAATGAAATTACCAAATTAAAAACTAATATAACTTAAATGTTTTTGCGAGAAAGATCCAGACGCGAGATCATATCAGCTAATGTGCATCAGACACACTTCAATTTCATTTTTAATTAGCATGCAAGTCAAGTTGGCAGCAAATACAACTTTTCAGTTTATTTCAGTTTGGGCAGATCATTTTTTACAGCTTTATGATATGTTAAGATATGATTTAGCATGCATTATTAATATGATAGCCCACACAATCAGAAATACCGGTAATCTGGCTTATTCTATTTTTGTATTTTACAGAATCTGATTTCCACCGAGATTTATCGTCCATGGTATTTCATGCAAAAATAAAGCAGAACCCTAAACAAACAACAATTAGATCGGCCGGTAGGCACGCAGAGAAAGTCCGATTGTTTAGAAAAATAAAAATAGAAAATAAAGCAGAAATTGTATAACTCAACAACAATCAGGTCAGTGCTCCCGCACACGCAGAGAAAGTCCGATGAGTTATACGAAACACCAAAGAAAATAAAGCAGAACGTCAAACGAAAACCAATCAGGTCGATCTTTCGATACGCAGAGAAAGGCCGATCGTTTGACAAAATAAAGAAAATCAAACAAGTTTAAATCTTTGCAAAATGAAAGCATGTATACACCAGAACATCTCTTATTCTATTTTTGCTTTTTCATTTTATTTTATGCCAAGATCACACAGTATCCGTCATGATGTGCCTCACACTTAATCAAGCATATATTTTATGTTTATATCATACTAGCATATATATCAGATTTGCCCTTACGCATTTAACTAACCAAATAAGTACCTACAACTTTTTCATTTTTACTTTATCCGTGGTTGATAACACATGCCGATGTAATATCACTTCTCTCTTGGTCGGATCAATTTCTCAATTTTTTATTTTTCCATTTTTATGCTTTTTGCATTTTTACATTTTTTTTAAATTCTGAGTTTCTCCCTCTAAAATACAAAAACACTCTATTTTTGGATTTTTGATAACAAGAAAAGAAAAACAGACAACAAAAAGTAAACAAAAATAAAAATGATCAACCGAAAGTTACTCAACAGGTAACTTTTGTATGCCGTTGATCTGCAAAAGATAACGAAAGCGGGTTTTGTCAAAAGCTTTCTTAAAAATATCCGCTTTTTGAAAATCAGTATGGATCTTTTGTAGATCAATCAAGTGTTTTTCAAAACAATCACGTATGAAGTGATATCGGATGTCAATATGTTTTGTTTTAGAGTGGTGAACAGGGTTTTTAGTTATGCATATGGCAGCCGAGTTATCTATATATATGGGAGTAGTAAGAAACTTCAAATCGTAATCCCGCATCTGCTGTTGTATCCATAAAACCTGAGAACAGCAACTCGCAGCTGCTATATATTCAGCTTCAGCCATGGATGTAGCAACAAAAGTCTGCTTCTTACACTGCCATGATACTAATCGGTCGCGTAGAAACTGACATCCGGCTATGGTTGACTTAAAGTTGATCTTGCAACCGCCGTAGTCTGAATCCGTATAGGCCGACAGATCAAACTTATCATCATGAGGATACCAGATCCTGAGATCTGAGTTACCCTTCAGATAAGCTAGAATCCTCTTGACTGCTTCCATATGAAAAACCCGAGGTGCTGCTTGGTACCTAGCACACAAACATATAGCAAACATAATATCAGGTCGACTAGCTGTAAGATACATCAATGAAACTATCATTGCCCTATACCGAGTGACATCTACTATTTCACCCTCTTCGTCAGGACAAAGGCCATGCGACAGCTGAATTGGAGTTCCAGGAATGCGAACATCTTTCACATACTTCGTCTGATGTATGAAGATTCCCTTGTCAGATTGCTGAACTTGTAAGCCTAAGAAGAACGACATCTCCCCCATTGAACTCATCTCGAACCTGGTTTGCATCAATTTCTCGAAATCCTTCGATAATTGATCGTTTGAGCTACCAAAAATGATATCATCCATATAGATTTGTACCAATAGTAGATCCTCCCCCGTTTTCCGACAAAATAATATTGAATCAACCAACCCACGCTTGAATCCATTGTCGAGTAAATAAGTGGACAACGTCTCATACCAAGCTCGAGGAGCCTGATGGAGACCATAAAGTGCCTTGTCCAGCTTATATACTTCTTCCTTGACTTTGCCGTATAAAAATGCACTCTTAACATCCATCTGGAAGACCTTGAATCCACGATGTGCAGCATATGCCAAAAAGATTTGTATTGCTTCGATTCCGGCAACCGGTGCATACACCTTGTTAAAGTCGATTCCTTGTTCTTGAGAAAACCATTGCACAACCAAACGGGCTTTGTTACGGACTATCACTCCACGATCATCTCTTTTGCATTTATAGACCCACCGTGTTCCACACGGTTCTTTGCTTCCAGCTGGTAAATCTACTAGATGCCACACTCCCAACTTTTGAAATTGTAGCAACTCCTCTTGCATTGCTTCCACCCACGAGCCATCAAGCAAAGCTTCCTTAACATCTTTAGGCTCTATTTGGGATAGAAAGCATGAATGAAACGCTTCGTCCTGAATTCCAGATTCCAAAATTGTTAATAATGCACTGCTCTCGATTTGATGTCTCGTGCGCACTCCTTCACTTAAATCACCTATGAAATTATCTTGCGGATATATGGTGTTTATCTGGAGTGTCTGATGAATTGGAACTACAGTCGTTTCAGCCATACCAGGAATGTGATCTTCCTCAATCACCACATTATCAGTCGAATTAACCGTAGCATCACTTGTAGTCGCTTCAACTTGTGGATCAGATTGTTGAACAGGAATCTCAACCTGATGTGACACAGCTTCATGAAATTCGTTATCATCATCAGAAGACATATCGTCAGCCATAATTGTCGAATCATTTGATGTTTTTGTCAAGTAATTATCAGCAACAGGCACTTCCGAAGTCGGCAGAGTCTCAATATTCAGAACCGGAGTATTGTCTTGAAGATCAATATAAACTCGAGTAAGCTGATCATCAGACATTTCTGGTATCGATTCAAGATGTTCAAAGATAGATTTGTAGTCGAACATCCAGTCCGGTCCAACACCTTTGGGCGGTAGAGTGTATGATTAAAAATCAACATGTAAGTATTCCTCCACAGTACCAATCTGCTTGTTGAATACTCATTTCTTTAGATGTGAGTAACCTAACAAACAAGCCTTCAAAGACTTTTTCATCAAACTTGCCTGCAGACTTTAACATGGTACATGGAAACCCAAACGGCTCCAAATAACTAAGATTCGGCTTATGATTTTTGAGAAGTTCATAACATGTCTTCCCCAGTCGCTTAACCGTAAGCACTCGGTTAAGCACATAACATGCCATGTTGACCGCTTCCGTCTAGAAATGAACCGGTAATTGAGCATCAGCCAAAATACTTCATGTTGTTTCAATGATTGTACGATTCTTTCTTTCTGCCATGCCGTTTAGCTGAGGTGTGTATGGCGTACTGAATTCATGTACGATGCCTTTCTCCATACAAAAAGTCCTCACGACAGAATTCTTAAACTCCGTGCCATTGTCACTGCGAATCCTTCGTACCTTCAACTTATATAATGACTCAAGAGTAGTAATCAAGTCGAGAAGAATTCTTGAAGCTTCATCTTTAGAAACCAGAAAATCAACCCATGAGTATCTTGAATATTCATCGGTTACTACAAGAAAATACCAATTCCCAGAAATACTTTTACGATTCACAGGACCAAACAGATCCATGTGAAGTAATTCCAACGGGACTTGAATGGAATGATACTTCTTCAGTGGATGTGATTTTCTCTTCTGCTTTCCCTTCTTGCAACTCACACACACATCATTAAATACAAACTGCTGTTTCGGAACCCCTTCAACAAGATTCCTACGCACCAACTCATTTATCTTGCGATAATGGATGTGACCCATGCGACGATGCCATAGAATGGAATCTCTCTCTGAAGCTTTCAATAAGAAACATTGACCCGCAACAGTTGCTTTGGCTGAATTCATGTCGAGCATATACAAATTCGAAAACAAGGTGCTCGCATCACAAAAAAATCATCTGGAATCTTGTACTCAGGCTTCAGTATCACACATTCACTCCCCGTGAAAGCAGTTGTGTAGTGCTTGTCACAGATCTGGGAGATGCTAAGAAGATTTTACTCCAATTCTTTGACGTACTCAACTTTCATGAATGTGACTGCACCGTTCGACAATTTACCAATGTCGGTGACTTGACCTCCCTTGTTTCCAGCAAATGTAACTTTACCTCCATCGAAGTACTTCACATCATGCAACAAAGAGATATCACCAATCATGTGCCAAGAAGCTCCGCTATCAACAACCCAAATGTTGTTCATGAGTTGTCGTGAAGATCCCTGCATAAATTAAAACAGAAGATTAGTTTCGGGACATACCCAAGCTAGAAGCTTTGGGTCGACCGTCATCTTCCGCAAAATCATCACCAGCCATGGAAGAACCCTTAGGTTTCCATGCATCATTTGAAGATCCTTTGGATCCAGAAGTAGAGTTTTTAAGAATTGATTTAATTTTTCCAGAATCATTTTCCTGATTTCTTTTCAGTTTTACGTTTTTGAAATTCAGATGACTCATCAAAAAAATGAACTCTACCCTTATAATCCACAAATCTGACTTTCTTTTTGGAAACAGGTGTTTCAGTCGGATATCCTTCAGACATTCCATCAGATTGTTCTGCATCAGACTTGTCAGTTATGGGCTTCTTCAATGGACAAGTCCGATATGTATGACCACGATTTTTGCATTTAAAACATTTTCGTTTATCAATCAAAGCTTTTTTAATCGTGTCACCATCCACATCTGACTCAATAACAGATTTTTGTTGTTTCTGTGTCTTGGGTTTCAAACCCTTTTGGTTAGACACACGATGATTTCCAGAATCATCATTACATCCAGACTCATAACCTGTTACCCTCTCTGGAACATTACCACGATACATAAATTGACTTATAACATATGGATTTCCAGAATAAAAATGATCCTCATTATTCTGATATCTGTCTCTCGTTCCACCAAATCTTGGACCAAAATAATTTTGACAACCATTATCAACCCACTTTGGACCCCTTCCAAAAATAGGTTGATTTGGTCCACAACCAAAATCATTATAAAAACCCTCATCATATTAAAATTGTGACCTTTTGACATAAGGACTTGGTCTTCTGAAATTTGATTGCATTTGTTTGTGAAAAACTCTGATTAAAAAGTTGATTTAATTGGTTTCTTGTTCAAAGATTTTTGAACAGAATTTTGCATCCTGTTAACCATCCCAGATTCAGAATCAGAATCAAGTGTGTCCATTACATTGATACTTCCATTTCCCCTCTTAATGGGCACACTCCTCACCTTAGGATAATAAGCAGGATCATACACCCCCGAAAGGATTTTATCTATTAAATTGGGATTGACCATATCCAAAGGAAAGTATTTATCGATTTAGATTTTATTAGAACCTTTTAAGCGATAGGTCACCCAATTTTCATATGTGTCAAATTTGGTTTTCGGAGTGGGATTGCCAGCCTTGGCTTTTTTAGGTTTTGAAACCTTAGAGAAAGAACCTTGTTCAAAAGATATTGTTTTGGCTGGAGGCACAAACCCAACTCCACCATGTTTGACCTTTTTACTTTCAATAGACTTGCTTCTAGCAATCTGTTTCTGTTCAAACTCACTCAGTTTCGTCATCTCAGATTTGATAGTTGAAAAGTCATGTTTTAAAATCAAATTTTGATAATCTGGCTTAGAAACATTTGAACAAGTGGGTTTGGAACATTCAGTTTCTGTTTCAGATTTGAGATCATCAATTTTATCAAAATCTGAGACATCATTAAATACTTCATCAACCGTAGAATCCAAGATAGATTTTCCGGTTGAAGTTTTGTCAGACTTTGAATTAATTGATTGATGATTACTCTGCTTGTCATGAGAAGAAACTTCCACTTTGTCCTCAGATGAAGGACCATTGGATATAATGACAGGAGGGGGAACTTGGCTGAATTTACCAGAATTATTATCCTTTTCAGACTTGTAAAGAAAGTTGGTAAATGATGATGAAACTTGAACAGAATCAAGCTTTTGTTTTAGTTCAAAAATCTCAATTTTTAGACCTGCAACAAGTTTTTGACTATCAGCCAAGTCCTTTTGTGTGGACACACGCAGTTCAAATTGGTTTGAAAAATCAAATTTTTGTAAACGTAACTGCTCATGAACCGACAACTCCTTAGTGGTTCCTTCCCATCTATCCTTATAAATATTATTATCAGATCTTGCTACCGATAAAAGATCATTTAGTTTTGTCTTTTCATCTAAGACCGTACTCTTAGTGGTAGCAAATTCATCACAAGATTTGCACATCGGAGGATAAGAAACTACCTTAAGAGGGTCGGCCATAAGAGCAACCGATTCTGTGATGTTGTTTCTTTTTAAAGTACCAACCTCCTGCTTCAGACTTTTGTTTTCATCAGTCAATTTCTGCATGTCTTTTTGTAGTGCAATCATCTTGTCAGCAATCTCCACATCCTTTTGCTTAGCCCTCTCATATTGTTGCTTCAGTGGAAGACTCTTTTGATATAAGTTCTCAAAATCATTGGCTGTGTCAAGTGCTTCAGCTTTCGTGGCTTCACATTCACGGATCAGTGCTTCCTTCTCCTCAGTTAGAACTTGAACTTGTTTTTCCAACAAGAGAACAGTATCTGATTCAACTTGGTCAGACAAGCTTGCCATGAATGCAAATTTTTGTTTAGAAAAAGATTGATGATCATCCTTTGAATCCGATACACTTGCTTCATCATTGACTCCAACTTGAACTCCATCAATTTCTTCGCCATGAATTTCATCTCCATCTTGAGTAGATTCTGTCATGGTATCTTCACCCTACACATGTGTCACAATCAATGCAGATGAATCAGCAAATTGATTACAACAGTTATAAGTTTTGTCTTCTTGAGACACTAGGGCTTTTGTAGGTTCAGAATTAGGTTTAGAATTTAAAGAACTCCCTGAATTTGATGCATTGTTGGTTCCAGAAGCATTAGATTTGGGAGCAAACTTTTGGTATTCTTGCTTTTTAAGTTGAGAGCATTCCTGAGCGAAGTGTCCGAAATTTGAACAATTATAACACCTCACCTTTGACTTGTCAAAACCAATTCTTCCTCCAGAATTCAGGTCTTTTCTACCAGTCTTTTTCAAAAATCTCTTCACCCGTCTTGCAAGCATGGCAAATTGCCAGTTAATATCCATCAGCACCAAGTCATCCGGATCAACCTGATCATAATCCTCCTCAGTCAGTTCTGCATTACTTAGCTTACCAGTTGTAACCCCATAATATGATGATACCAATGCAGATACAAGAGCCATATAGTCTTCTGTCGTTGTAACCGACATGGCCATCTTACTAGTA
>JBCNJP010000017.1:80527044-80545582 GCA_039602395.1 Deinandra increscens subsp. villosa | reverse complement strand
ATATCCTGGGAAACAGACCGAAATCTGTTTTAAGGAAATCGTGTTCAACACGAGCTCTGGCTTCGTCATTTTTTGTTTTTTGCATTTATTTCTTCATTCTGCTTCTACTCCTTTCTGTAGTGTAATAGAATTGCTCTGATTTAATAAAAATAATATTGTTATCATTTCTATTTACAAATTCGCATTTATTTTCCAGTACCGTGGCATACAGCTTCTACTCTAGGAAGCTAACTATCTTGCTTTAACATAGGTGCTGCCAAAGTAGACTCAAATTGATGGTATTCTTCCTTGCATTCATTAGGAAGAGGAACTTAAGGCCGAGGATCCATTAGGGGTGTTCGAAAGGCGAGAAGATTTATTTGTTCAAAGTTAAGGTTCTCGCGGGTTGTGATGGGGGGGGGCGTCTAGAGACGCCAACCAAATTTGGGAGGCTATGGCGAATAATGTGACTCAGGTAGCGAAAGAGACCCTTGGGATGACGACTGGAAGGGTCGGTAGACATAACGAGTCATAGTGGTGGAATGAGGAGGTGCAAGGCAAGGTTCGGGCTAAGCATGTGAGTTTTAGGGAGCTTCAGAACTGCAATGGGGAAGTGGATAGGGTAAGGTTGAAGTAGCGCTATAGGGAGGTGAAGCAGGATGCCAAAAAGGCAATTTCGGAAGCTAAGAACACTGATTATCATGAGATGTATAAGTCGCTTGGAGTCTAAGGAAGGGGAGCATGAGATGTTCAGGATTGCCAAGGCTAGGGAGCGAAGGAGGCAAGATTTGGGGGTGGTTAAGTTCATCAAGGGGGATGATGGAAGAGTGTTGGTGAAGGATAAGGACATTAAGGCGAGGTAGCAAACTTATTTCCACGATCTCTTCAATGGAAGTAGGAAGGAAACCGAGGGGGAGAACTCTAGACTTGGAAGAGTTGGCCGCAAAAAGAATTTGTGTTATTGTAGAAAGATCACCGTCGAAGAGGTGGGAAGGGCGCTTCGTAGGATGGGAAGGGCTAAAGCAAGTGGGCCCAGATAACATTTCCATCGAGGTGTGGTTATGCTTAGAGAGAGAAGGAGTCCGGTGGTTGACGGTCTTATTCAACACTATACTCAAAACTCGTAGGATGCCTGATTAATGGAGGAGCAGTGTTGTAGTACCGCTCTACAAGAACAAAGGAGATGCCCAATGTTGTGGTAATTACAGGGGGATTAAGCTTTTGAGTCACACTATGAAATTATGGGAAAGGGTGATCGAGACGAGATTAAGGCGTGAAACCCAGATTACATTGAACCAATTTGGTTTTATGCCGGGACTGTCTACTACGGAAGCTATACACATTTTGAGAAGGTTGACAGAGAGGTACAGGGAGAAGAAGCGATACTTGCATATGGTTTTTATTGACCTGGAGAAGGCGTACGATAGTGTGCCTCGCCATGTGATCTGGGATAGTCTGGAGAGTAGAGGTATCCAGTGGCAATATATTGAGCTAGTTAAGGATATGTATGGAGGGGCATAAACAAGTGTGCGGGCGCCGGTGGGGGATTCAGAATTCTTCTCTGTCGACATTGGGCTCCATCAAGGTTCGGCGTTAAGCCCCTTTTTGTTCACGATTGTTTTGGATGAGTTGTCTAAGTTAATCCAGGTGGACATCCTGTGGTGCATGCTTTTCGCAGATGATATTGTGTTGGTGGCGGAAGAAAAACATGATTTGCATGCGAGGCTGGAGGAGTGGCATGCCGCCTTAGAGAGGAAAGGTTTACGTATCAGCCGGTCTAAGACCGAATACCTCCATTGTAGCTTTAGCGGGTTTAACTCTGGGGATGATGTCGACTTGACTATTGGAGGAGTTCCAGTAGTGCAAACGAGCAAGTTCAAGTACTTAGGCTCTTTTGTCCAAAGTGACGGGGAGATAGACAGCCATGTTGCCAACCGCGTCCAGGCGGGATGGTGTAAGTGGAGGGCAGCATCTAGTATTTTGTGCGACAAAAGGTTCCCGGTGAAACTGAAAGGAAAATTTTATAGGGTGGAGATTCGACCGGCTTTGTTGTATGGTACTGAATGTTGGGCAATCAAGAAGACTCAAGCGCGAAAGTTGGAGACGGCAGATATGCGGATGCTGAGGTGGATGTGTGGTCACACGAGGTTGGACAGGATAAGGAACGAGGTGTTTAGAGGTAAACTAGGGGTTGCACGTATCTCTGATAAAATTAGGGAGGAGAGGTTGAGATGGTTCGGGCATGTGAGGAGGAGACCGTTGATGGCACCGGTGAGGAGCGTAGAAAGACTAAATATGGAGGGAAAAAGGAATAGAGGTAGGCCTAAGCTAACGTGGGAGGAGCAGATTAGGCATGATTTATTAAACTTGCACCTTTCTGAGAGCATGATCAATGATAGGGGAGTTTGGAGACGTAGAATAAGAGTTAGTGACTTTTAGGTTTGTCTTTTTTAGGGCATCCTCCTTTTCCTATCCTGCTGAATGTCATGGGTGTGTGTGTGTGTTTCTGCGTTTGGTTCACCTCAACCATAGTTTTTTAATGCACTGGTTGGCTTTCCGGTCAACATTTGGGTCTTTCCTTTTAATAGAACTTGAAACTATATTTGTGGTGTTTATCGTTTTTTTTGGTTTGTCTTTCTTGTTTGGCTGTTTTACGAGTCGGGGGTCTCTTTGGGTGTAGCCTCTTTATCCCTCGGGTTAAAGGTAAGGTTTGTCCTCTTCCCACCCTCCCCAGACCCTACCTTTTGGGTGAGATTTCATTGGGTATGTTGTTGTTGTGTGTTCCTTGCATTCGTTACTTACAATTTCATCAGACCCACGTAAATGAAATCCTTGAAAAAGGAGGTAAGTGTCAAATAGTGGTTGTATGAAGACTTGAAGTAGCCCTTTACTAGGCCCCATAACTGATTGGAAGGTAAGATCCAACTCTCCTTGGATACCCTTATTTTTATGTTGATATACCAAGACAGAATCATAGTTACTATGAGGAACAAACTTTTAGATTTTCATCTATGCCAAATAAACATCTCTTCATCAATTTTTAATGTCTTAACCATAACACCAATAGAGATTGCATAAAACATATTTTCCAGTCCCACCCTCCTTATTATTGTGCACCTGAGTAGGAGAAAAAAAATTCATGATAAGAGAAGCCCTTGATACACCACAAATAGAACCCTGCACATAAGCCTTCACAACAACTGATGTATCAACCCCACCACTTCCAATGCAATCTATGTCATCATACATTTGCATCACCAATTGATTGTTTAAGAAGTCAACATAAATGTCAAATAATTTCTTTAATAGGACTCACAAAAACATCCATGATTGATGATTGTAGTACTACTTGTCCAACCATAATCTGACCAATTAAGTAGTATCCTCCATAAATTGAAATCTTTTGTTGAATTAATTTCCACCTTTACTTGATTTGTATGCTCTATATCAAGGAAAACCCACAAATGTGTTTCTTGTTGTTTATATCTTTATCAACCATTCCTCATCATTACCCTTCAAAAAACTTCCCATGATATATTTATGCCACTTGTAAATTCCAATAGCAACGATCCAAGTAATCAACCTTATAATTTATACTCATAATGAAAATAATTATTTTTCTTTCCATTTATGCCATGTATGTACCACTTCCATCAACCTCGACAATCGAATTCCAATTAATTGATCAATGTAATCAAAGTGCACAATGTCTGTACCATCATATATTTTCAAGGACACTAATGATTCATCATTATTTCCAAAAAATTAAATTGAGTGTTGGTTGTCTAATTCTTTTTTATATCCAATCAACCCATTCCCTTATTCCTTGAAACAGTTAGAGTTTGGCAGTAATGGATACTCATTCTGATACAAATGTGGAAGCAACATGTCAACAAAACCTGAATCAATACTCGAATTGTTCCTTCCAAAATAAATTTCCCCATTTTTCCAATTCTAGATGGAACATCTGATTCATTTTTAGATTCCTTTTGAGTTTCCACTATTTCAACATCAATAGGCTCTTGAATTTCATTTCCAACCTTACTTGGCATTTCATCAAACATCTTGGATGCATTCCTATTATCATTTTCATTTTCTCTTAAAACCTCATTATCCATTACCCTTTCATTTCCCCTTAAATCATTAACATCAAACACCTTCAAGGCATCATATAAAGCATAATTTGGATCATAAGAAGAAAGGGTATCACTTAGATTATTTGCATCGAGTTTTAAAGCTATACAAATGTTGTCTTTCAATGTGGGAAAACTATATTGATGCCATGTTATAAAAACATCTCTAATTTCTGGTTCAAGGTCATCTATAAAGAGGTATACAACGTAATTTTCACTAATTTCTTCTGAATTTTTAACCTGATCAAACAAAAATTCAAATTCCAAACAGTAGTTCGTAAAATTACCTTCTTGCCTTATTGCCATAATCTTTTCCATCGCTAATTCCATGATTAAATTGTTTCAGTGCTAGAATCACCCAAATATGAGCCCTAATTGCCGCTATTCTTGTTTAATTGATGTTGTCTTGCCCCAATTCTTGAATCGTAGAGATAATTGTTGTTGCCCTAACCCACAATCAGAGGAACGAATGCTTTGATACCATTGTTAAGAACCAAATCATGTGATAAAAGAAGAATCTGAGATGGAACCTAGAGAATAAGAAGAATAACTATTCTCAATCATCGATACCCAGTTCTCTTTGATCTGATTGTTTTAAGTACAAATCGGATTAACTCAACATTACAAAATATACCCTTAACTATTCTAATATTACAATTTAAATCCCTCTACTATTTAATATGGAACATTTCATTCTTCTTCGATTCCTTTAAATGTTGTTTCTTTGCTGGGTTCGGTTGATTATCTGAGTTGGAATGATTTTGCGTGTTTAAATAATTTATTTAGGGTTGAATCTGTGTTCAGACTGTTTATATTGTATTCTTTTATCTGCACATGACTTCGATTGCTATGTATGTTTATTTTTTTGTGTGATTTTGTGTTAAGATGGTTTTTGTTGGGATTAATTTCTCTAGAGCTTTTTGATGTCGTTCCTGGAACAACAAGTTGAGTTAATTCAAGAAAAACTCTGCTGGAATTCTTTATTCATAATCAACGTCAAAAACTAAAAAAAAAAAACAATGGGAGGAACATCCTTAAATAGAGCTCCTAACTAAAAGTTAGGCATGAAACTTGTAATTGAAATCCTAATCTTATTAGGAATTATTATTAGACTAAAACTCAAACAAACTAATTAAAATAAAACTAGATTTCAGCTTATTAATTTCGAATCATTCAGCCCCTTAACCTGGCTTGTTAACCGGCCCATCAGACTGGACTGGGCCGAACATTATACCTGCTGCTTGGCTAGGGCCTGGCGCATCATTCTCCCCCTCTTCGAAAGGACTCGTCCTCGAGTCCAATGGGTCATCAAGTTCAGGAACAAATGGAGAAAGATCAGCTACATTGAATGTTGAAGAGACATTGTAATGCCCAGGGAGATTAATTTTATACGTGTTTTCATTGATACGTTGCAACACTATGAATGGTCCTTCTGCTCGCGGATGCAACTTACTTGCCTTCCCATGGGGGAAATGATCTTTACTTAAATGTATCCAGACCAAGTGGCCTTCTTTAAAAACCATTTGCTTACGTCGGATTTTGGCTCGGCATTTATAGACAATATTATTATTAATGATTTGATCGCGCACCTGCTGGTGTATAAGTTTGATTTGAGCAGCCCAATCCTCTCCCTCGGCACTAAAATATTCAGTAGTTGGTAAAGGTGCGTGGTCTAGCGGTGTGAACGGATTTCTTTCATAGACAACGAGGAAAGGACTCATGCCCGTAGAACGATGAGTCGACCGATTATAGGCAAACTCAGCTTGGGGAAGAACCAAATCCCATTGTTTAGGGTTGGTCCCAACAAGGCTACGTAACAGATTTCCCAAGCTGTGATTAGTTACTTCTGTCTGGCTGTCACTCTGAGGGTGATGGGCACTGCTAAAATTCAACTGTGACCCTAATCATTTCCATAAGGTGCGCCATAAGTGTCCAACAAACTTAACGTCCCGATCTGAAGTTAGGGTCTTTGGCACACCGTGTAAGCGAACAATTTCTATAAAATATAACCGAGCAATCTGACTGGCATCATATGTTTTGGCGCACGGAATTAAGTGAGCCATCTTTGAATACCGATCCACCACCACCATTACAGAATCTTTCTGACGTTGTGTGCGGGGCAGACCAACCACGAAATCCAAACTGACGTCCTCCCATGAACCTTCAGAAACTGGTAGAGGTGTGTAAAGGCCCGCATTGGAATGGTGCATTTTAGGAATGTGACACATGCGACATCTTTCAACGACTCGAGTAACATCCAGACTCATTTTTGGCCAAAAGAAACGTTCTTTCACCAACTTTAGCGTTTTATCACGACCAAAATGTCTGGCGAGTGCCCCTTGATACCCCTCCAAAATAATAGCCTCTCGTAGTGAACACTTAGGAATACATAATCGCAATCCTTTAAATAAAAACCCATCCTGAAGTGAATACCCCTGTGTTGGAACGACCCGATAAGCGGACCAGATCTTTGTAAATTCTGGGTCATCCGGATAGAGTGTGCAAAATGAATCAAATGTGTCGACCATTACCTGCAAAGACGTTAATTGGGTACGCCGACGGCTAATAGCGTCGGTGACGGTATTCGTCGCGTCGGATTTATGCTTGATGACAAAAGAAAATTCTTGTAAAAATTGACCAACTTGGCATGTCTTGAATTGAGTTTGTGCTGTCCCTAAATAAAACGCAAGGCCTGATGATCAGAAAATAAGATGAACTCTGAGTGCAACAAATAGTGTCGCCAAAATTCGAGACTTCGAACTATTGCATAAAACTCTTTGTCGTAGATGCTTTAGCGTAATTTGGCCACATTTAACTTTTCACTAAAAAAATGCTATGGGTTGGCCTTCTTGACTCAACACCCCCGATGCCGAGCCCGGATGCATCGCATACAACCTGAAAAGCAACCTGAAAGTTTGGAAGGGCAAGCACAGGTTCTTGTGTAATGCAGCCTTTTAGTTTTTCGAATGCCAGGGTAGCGGCCGGGGTCCAAGAAAACACTTTGCTTTTGAGGCAATCTGTGATTGGAGCTACTATAGTGCTGAAATTTCGAATAAAACGTCTGTAAAAAGAGGTTAACCCATGGAAACTGTGGACTTTCATAAAAAGACTTTGGAATCAGCCAAGAGGTGATGGCTTCGATCTTAGACTCATCCATTCGAATACCGTTTCCCGAAACGAGGTACCCCAAAAATAAGACTTCTGGTGCTAAAAAACAGCACTTGCAACTGTTTGCATACAACCTTTGTTCCCTTAGGATAGCGAAGACTTGTTGGAGATGATCTAGATGTTGCGAGAGATCTTTACTAAAAAAGAGGATATCATCGAAATAAATGACCACACACTTACCAATAAGCGGTTGAAAGATATGATTCATCAACCTCATGAAGGTGCTCGGGGCATTTGAAAGCCCAAAACGCATGACCATCCACTCATATAAGCCGTCTCTGGTTTTAAACGCCGTCTTCCACTCATCTCCGGGCCGCATTCGGATCTGATGATACCCACTCCGCAAATCAATTTTTGAGAAGATAGAGGAGCCCCTCAGCTGGTCTAGTAAGTTCTCGAACCTCGATATGGGAAACCGATATTTAATTGTGATCTTATTAACGGCTCGGCTATCAACGCACATACGATAGGCACCATTCGACTTCGGGACTAATAGAGCGGGAACTGAATAGGGGCTCATGCTTTCCCTGATCAGGCCCTTTTCTAGAAGCTCGGTCACCTGCCTATGCAGCTCATCATATTCCTTTGGATTCATCCGGTAGGCGGGGTTGTTTGGAATTACTCCCCTTGTACAAAATCGATACAATGTTAAATTTCTTTGACCAACGGTAAGCCTGCGAGTAACTCAGTATGAAAAACATCCTTGAACTCATCTAGAAGTGGTCGGATTGTTGGAGGGAGGTCCTCGGTTGTGGGATTGGCCTCGACAATCACCATTGCAAACATGATAGGTGGTTTAACGGTTCTTGTAAAATCCAGGAAAGTTGATTTGTTTAGTACTAAAGCTTCGGTTCCCGTGTCTCGGGTGTCAAGAGGAACTAATTGCACATTCACCCCTTCCTTTTTAAACGTATAAGTGTTGAGGAACCCGTCATGTCGTGTTCGCTTATCGTATTGCCATGGTCGTCCCAAAAGGACATGGCAAGCGTCCATGGGAATAATTTCACACCAAACCTCGTCTGAATAACGATTCCTGATGCTAAATTGTACTAGACATCGTTGATTCACTTTCACGATGTTACCCTTCTTTAGCCATGTTAACTGGTAGGGTTCGGGGTGGGGTTCTGCCTTCAACCCCAATTTTTCAACCATAAATGATGCAACCATATTTTCACAGCAACCCCCGTCAATAATAATGGTGCATACCTTACCTTTCACGGTGCCTCGAGTTTGGAAGATATTATTTTGGAGCCATATTGTATCGTCGGCTGCCCGGGCTGGGTTGGTGCTTAAAACCCTTTAGGTAATTAACGCTTCCCCTTTGTCTGGATAAACAATTTATGTTTCTTCTTCTGGTCGCTCATCTTCAGTATCATAAACCGGAGGTGTCTCATCGGCGAGAGCAATGACTTGGGTGTTCGGACAATCCTGAGTGTAGTGGCCGATGCCCCCACACTTAAGACAATGGGTTGGTTTTCGCGAAGCTGTTGTTGGCGCGGGGGTAGAAAAAAGACCCCTCGTCCCTGTTTGTATTGAAGCGAGTTCCACCTGATGAACCAAAGACGCCCTTGCTGTTGTCAATTTTAGTAGGGTTAATTCTTGATACTGCATCCTTCCCTTTTGATTTCAGTTGCTTTTCTACCTTTAAGGCCAATTGACAAACATCATTGAACAACCAATAGGGCTGTAGTTGAACAATATCGACTATCTCGGGTCGTAAGGCCCCGAAACAATGCGCAATTATTTGTTCCTCTTCTTCTCCGGCTCCACAACGGATCCTCAACCTATCAAATTCACAAATTAATTCTTCAACGGTTGTTGATCGTTGCGAAAGACTATGATATTCTAAGAATGCTTCTTGTCGAAAGTTGGGGGAAAAACTTTTCCCGTAAAAGTTTTTTCATCTTGTCCCATGTACGTACCTGCGAGCTCCCTTCTTGGGCCCATTTTTTTTTTTTGTGTTTTCCCACCATAAGGATGCGTATTTTCGCATCTTGATTGCCACGAGTTTAACTTTGTATTTTTCCGGAATGTCACGTAAATCGAATAGCCGTTTGACTGTTTGGAGCCAGTCAATAAACGTGTCTGGATCAGCCTTCCCTCAAAGTGTGGAATATCTAACTTGAGCCCCAAGTTTCGAGACGGGCTAGCCCGTGCTTCCCTTCTTTCAAACGGGTTCCATCTGCCTTCATTAGAAAATGGGTTGTTAAGTCCGATTCCTTCATCCCAGATGTCGGAGTCGGTATTTGTTCTTTCTTCGGATCGATAGTCGTGCTGCAGTGCAAGGTCCCGGATCCTTTGCCTTAGCTGCTCGATCTCTTCCACGTCCCGTGGGTCTCGACGATAATCCTCGTGGCCTCGTTCGGTGAATCAACGAGGCTGTCGATTGATTCTTCCTCCACGGTCGCCCATATTGGATTCTTGCTGAGCTCTGATTCCAACTCATGTCGTTCCCGGAACAACAAGTTGCGTTAATTCAAGAAAAACTCTGCTGGAACTCTTTATTCATAATCAATGTGAAAACTTAAAAAAAATTGAGAGGAACATCCTTAAATAGAGCTCCTAACTAAAAGTTACGCATGAAACTTGGAATTGAAATCCTAATCTAATTAGGAATTATTATTAGACTAAAACTCAAACAAACTAATTAAAATAAAACTAGATTCCAACTTATTAATTTCGGATCATTCAGCCCCTTAACCTGGCTTGTTGACTGGCCCATCAGAGTGGACTGGGCCGAACATTATACATGCTGCTTGACTAGGGCGTGGCGCATCACTTTTCACTAGAATTTGAGATTTATGCTCAAGTCATATTTGAGGATATGAGATTTACATTTTATAAGTCAACATTTATGTGGTCATTTCAGGTTTCAAAAATAAAAACTTCTTCGTGTAAATCTGATTTGGTTCTATTCTGGTTTCGGATTGCACCAAACCAAGAATCTATTTTTGAATATATCCTGAATCTATTGAACCGGAAATATCCCTTAGCAGTTTGGCCCTTTGGTTTTGGTTCTATTTTGATCACCCTTAAGTAAAACCAAGTCCAAACTGATTTGGTTCTATTTATTGTTGTTTTTGCTACCATTGCCTCTGATTGCTTAAACAAAAGCTATTTGTTTGGCAAATTTAAGTCTCTGTCTATGCTACCATGGCTCTATGATGGCTTAAACATAGCCTATTTATTTGTCTAATTTAGGTGTTGCTGCATTGTTACTTTAGCATGTTACCAAATATAAATTATGAAAAGTTTATTTTCTTTAGGTCCATGTATTTTATGCTTATGTCTGCTTTTGTTGTCATGATTGTTGCATCCCTTGGGAAAGGAAAGTTACATGCGTTCGTTTGCCTATTCATTTGTCTAATTTAGGTACTGTATGGTTGCATGATTTCTTCAGCCTTTTGTCAACTTGAAATGAGCAGAATTTCATTCGATTTTGGTCCCCGAGTACTATGTTTATGTCTACTTAGCTTCTCATGGTTTCTGTACCCTTCAAAATTGTATTATCTAATGTGTCCAATGCTGAAACGCGTCAGGTCAGGTCAGGTCGGTTGACTCCCTGACTCTTTTTTTCTTCTCTTCGTAGACTTTCGCAGTAAAGATATGATTGTTTAGGTTTTGCCTGTAGGTTCTTCTAATGAATTCAAATGTATTGTGGATTCATTTGAGTCATAATAAATGAAAACTAAATAAAAGAATGAATGGATGCAAGTCAACCATCTAGTTTTGATCTTATTTTTTGTAATTATCTATTTATAACTTTTGTTTAAGTTTGATTACTGTTTTTATTGATTACTGAAGTTGTTGAGTATATTTTAATTTCTTAAGTTTGGAATCTAAACTCACTTTTATAATTATGAATTCAACTTCAGTTTTCCGTAAGTTGGTTTAAACTGCCAAGGGATTTTAAACAAGGAATTGAGAAGGGATTGGCATCTAATTTAACTACAAGTTTGATCATGGGAATTTGTTTAGGGAATATCCAAAAATCATTATGTTGTTTCCCGTCTATTAACAAGAGTGATCGAGAGCAAGAAAAGAGTGATTGGGCAGTTGAAGGGAGCAGTGAACTTTGGTATAATGATTACTTTCCTATTCTTAAGTTTATATTGATTGATATAAAATTGGGATATATTTTAAGATAACAATAAGAATTTGTTTTCATTGTGGATGAAATGTTTTTGAAATTTTTCTTAAGTTTTACAATATGTTGAGTGTGGCTCATTTTGGTTGATATATACATACATAATATAATGGATGAACTAAAGAACCCTTCTTAATGGGATGAACTAAAAACC
Source organism: Deinandra increscens subsp. villosa (assembly GCA_039602395.1). NCBI lineage: Eukaryota > Viridiplantae > Streptophyta > Magnoliopsida > Asterales > Asteraceae > Deinandra > Deinandra increscens. The sequence continues at coordinate 80,534,001 of JBCNJP010000017.1, read as the reverse complement.
CTTCTTTATGCCAACCCACCAATTTTGCCATCTCTATATACATGGCATCTATTTAGCTTTACATTGTTGTTTGGTTCTTGGTTTGATATTGCAACAACAGTATCTCACATGGATTATATATATCTTTTTCGAGTCTACAGGAGGTCAAAAGTACAAGGTCAGTATTTACATGGTTTTTGAATACATGGACCATGACTTAAGAAGCCTTTCTGATCGTCCTGGACTGAGATTTACAATTCCCCATATTAAGGTAATAAATCCAAATTGACGAAAGGAATGAATACGAGCCAGTGGGCTAAAGGGTTAAAATTTGACGGGTTTAGTTGGATAATGAGTAAAAACTATAATTCTTTGGTGCAGGTCGTAAAAGGAGGTGGTTTGTTGTTTGTGCACTCTTTTTTAATGTGCAGAACACAATATTTGCCAAATCCTATGAAATAAGGGTAAATATGGTTACAAAATTTGCACCATTTCAATTAAAAGAATTCAGAATGTACAGCTTAGGAGGTTTTGGACGACTTCTGATATGTTGGCCACTTGGCCTTCGCTTTTGAGCTTTTCTTTTTTCGAACCGCTTTAGACTTTAGAGAAAAAAAATTAGGAATTGGCCCATACATAAGTAAATAAGTAAATGGACCATCAACATACCCAACTCCTAACATTGTTTACTTTGCAGTGTTATATGAAACAACTATTGATAGGGCTTCAGTACTGTCATGTCAATCAAGTACTCCATAGGGAAGTAAAAGGTCATTTCCATAATAAACTCTTCAATATCTAAACATTCGAATCTCTAATCCATTTCTGATATGTTTGAAATTCTTTTGTTTTAGGTTCTGATCTTCTTATTGATGATGAGAGGAATCTAAAACTTGCTGATTTTGGGTTAGTACTTTGGGTTAGTACGGTAATTCTCCAGTGACCATAAGGTGAGCTCAAGTCAACCTGGGCCTGACCCATTTATTAAACTGGTTAGTAATGTTGACCCATTTATAACCTAAATATGGCCTCAACCCTATATGAATGTCTAATGAAGGTTTTATAAAGAAATTTACAGGATCTTAATGGTAGAAATATCCGAGTTAGCGATGTTGAAGCCCCACAAAGGTGTCAGTTTTTATAAAAATTGAAAGGTATAGTGCTATAGGTTCATGAACTTGTATCTGTATTAGTGTATTATACACAACCCTATTTGAATATCTTATGAAGGTTTATTAATTTATTGTTATTATTATTATTATTATTATTATTATTATTATTATTATTATTATTATTATTATTATTATTATTATTATTATTATTATTATTATTATTATTATTATTATTATTATTATTATTATTATTATTATTATTATTATTATTATTATTATTATTATTATTATTATTATTATTATTATTTATTTTGCTCTTGAAATTGCAAGATAGTAGTACATCAAAACATAGACCAGGCTTTAGTAGTCTCGATTTAGGAGACATTTTTTAGATAAGATTTGGAATTTTCATATTAAACTAAATTTTTTATATCTATGACTTCATGAAAAAAATGTTGCTTTACTTGTTGTATTGACAGAGAACTGTAAGCGGCCGGATTCTCAAAAATGGTCAGAAGCCTTTATGCTGGCCATAATGTGAGCTTAGTAACTATTTTTGCTACAAAGACTCTTGGTGACTGGGCTGGTGTGAGTTATTAATCATGCATTTCTTTCTACTTTGTTCCCTTTCAAAACATTCATATTGATTCTTTATGTAAAGAATAATCTTTATCAGGTCAAAGTTAGATCAATAATCTTTTGTTTGGAAATATTTGAATATGTTTTAAATAATCGAACTAGTTTTGCAGGCCAATGATCTTGACTCCTCGAATTTTGCAATGGCAACTGCAATATCTCAGGGTTATATGCATTACCCCCTCCTGCTATATATATGGGCAATATGCATCGCATTGACCGTTTGAGTTTAGCAGCTAAATTACCACTAGTGCCCTTACAATTATTGTAGACTGATAGTGCTTCAAACATGGATAAATCTAGAATTGAAGATATGGGGTCAACTTAGACTAGGTCAGGATTCGGGTTTGGACCCATTAAGAGATCATGTACGTTAGGAGCCACCATTCATGCAAGGATGGTTAATTGGTCAAAATCAAGCAGGCCCAGCACCAACTTTTTCTGTTAGGGGTAGTCCACATAAATATATAGTTGCAACTGAGCCACCATACAACATAAATCTTGGTCAAGCCAGTGAGTCAACTGATGGGGTTGACTCGATTCCTATGATGAGTAGAATACAGTCACAAATAGCTGCATCATTTACTGCCACTACTGCTGCTGAGTTGCCTTGTACCGTAAAACTGAGAATTTGGTCTCATGACTTAAAAAATCCATGTGCCTTGCTCAAGGCTAAAAGATGTCGTTTAATAATACCACATGCTGTCCTTTGTAGGTAACATTTTAGGGTTGTTTAAAAATAATTTCTATCCATTGAAGTTACTAATTTTGTCCTGAGTTTATTTCTTTATCTAAGGACATTTAACTAACATAATTTTTTATATGTATGCAGGTTGAAATTATGTTCAGTTTCGTGTCATTTTTATTCTTTTGTTGAGATACAGCAGCTATGTTCTCACAATTATAAAGAATGGCTCAAGTTGATTTAGGTTGAGTCAACCATATTGTCTTTTGTTTTGAACTTTGATTAAAATAGACATTGTATTTTGTAAAGGGAAATATGATGCAATTATTTATTTATGTTGGAAAGCAGTAGTGTTCTCTTTTTGTGGAGTGTCAATGATCTGTTTGAGTGGAATAGATGGAAAAACTAAGGGTGCGTGTGGTTATGGAAAACGTTTTTCAGTTTTCTAGAAAATGAAATGGGTTTTCCATCACTAGAAAACACATGGAAATTTTTGAAAACGCGTTCTAAACCAAAAGATGGGTTTTCCATTTTCCAAAATAGAAATCTAGAAAACGAAAACGGAAAATGGAAAACAAAAAAAAATGTGTTTTCCAATTTTAGTTTAAAAGTTAGAAAACACCGTTTTCTGTTTTCCTGCGAAATTTTTCTGGAAAACTACAATTTGAACGCCTTTTCTGTTTTCCATGTAGACTTAGAAAACAGAAATGGAAAACATGGTGTGTTTTCCACAACCAAACGCACCCTAAATGCTTCGTTTTGTAGCATTTTTACATATAACCGTTTAATTTTGTTGTACCCAACAAAGCTTAATTATAAGTCTGTTTGGTTGTATTTGGCCGAGATTTAAATCTTAGTTTGTTTTTTCAGATACAGGATGGCTCTCATGTATAGTATTAGTAAGTTTTAGACCGATTTTATGGTCTTTGGCTGAGATTTAAATCTCATATTGTTAGGACAAGATCTTTTTGGGAGGAGTTACTACTTATGGTATATCCTATGATGCTAATTGTCTTTTAGTTCTAAACAAGAAAAAAAAAGACTCGTGCGCGTTGCAACACGATAAATCATTTTTTAAGAGTATATAAAACAAATTTCACTACCTAAAAGAGCACAGTAAACCGTTTTTAAAGAGTATATAAAATAAATTTCAATATTGAAAAAGTTGCAATGATAATGACAAACACGCTATACAAAGCATTATGGAATCATTGTTAGGCATACCGATTATGATGGCCAGTAAATTTAGAAAATGTATATCTATATAGACTTAATTGAAAATGTATACGTATACTTAAAGTTTTTTAAGGTATACGACATTTTTTTTATTTCAATTCTTTATGTAATAAATAAAGTTGATAAAATAATTTTAGGTTACTCATTGTAAAAAATAAAGAAATCAAAGGGAAAAATAAAGAATTTAATTAGACGATGTTAATGAACATTAATGAAAAGTTCTTCATTTATATCAAAAAAAAATAATCATTAAGAAAAAAGAAAACTACAATCTAAGGCTAAACGTAGTGGGGCGTTTTCGACCTCGATAACGCCCCATAACGCCCGTCTATAACGCCCCGACCATTACCCCCCGGCGTTATGGGGCGTTATGGAGGTCGAATTCGCCGGGGGGCGTCAGGGACATAACGCCGAACGATCGAATTAAAACCAAAAAAATAGCCGTTCAACGGCTATTTTTTTAACCGTTACCTTTTTTTTTTTTAAATTTAATCTAATCATATTTAATCACTATATATACCCCATATATTTTATAAACTTTCACACACCACCTCAACTCAATTCTCTCCTTCTACTTCTCATCTTCTATATTTTTTAAAAATGTTTCCCAACCAACCCAACAACCAACCCAACTCTCGACCTAATACCGGGGAGAACGAACCCGATCAAAACCTTTGGCAAATGTTTATGAACATGCCTCCCCCTCAATTCCCGTCAATGAACCCCGCCACTCAACCTTTCCCGAACCAATTCTCAAACATGAACCTTTACTCTCAAGGTTTTGCCCAATTCTCCCAACCACAATTTGGAGGTTATCCACCTCAACCATTTCAAGCTTCTCCAACCCCACGACCTTCTCCAACCTCGCGACAAACTCCAACCCCTCGAGCATCTCAACCCTTTTCTCTTCAAGATGAGGATGTTGAAATCGTCCAAGAAACACAAGAGGTCGGTGCATCACAACCAAAACAAAGGAGAGGTCGAATATCACGCGGTGATGGCCGAGAGTATTCAAGATCTTGCACGGTCGAAGAAAAAGCAAGTCGAGCAAATCGACGATTATCAACTCGACAAGGATCTCGAGTTCCTCGCCCAAAAACCGCCTGAAAACGCCGATCCGGTTTACCTCGCCCTCCATCAGAAAAAGATGGAACGAATCAAAAAGAAATGGAAGTTGTAATTTTTTTTTCTTAAATTAGTTGTAATTTTTATTTTTATTAAGTTGTTATTTTTTTTTTTAATTTGTTGTAATTTTTATTTTAATTAAGTTGTAATCTTTTATTTTTAATTAGTTGAAATTTTTATTTTAATTAAAATAGTTTAAAAAAAATAAAAAAAAAATAATAATTAAGTAATGATGGTGGGGCTTTATGGGGCTTTATCCACTACACCATAAAGCCCCATAAAGCCCCTTGCCCAGTCAGCGTCCACATGGCGCATAATGCCCCTTGTGGGCTTTATGGGGCTTTATCCACTACACATAGCCTAATTGAAAGGAATGGATATAAAAAAAAGTACAATCGTTACTATGAAAATAGCTGGAAGCAATAGAGCAAATTCAAAACTCTCCCTATGTAAAGAATTATGTATTTAATTCTCTCTTCCCTCTGTTTCTACTCTCTTTCTGAAAAAACCCTAGATGAAGCACATTAGCCACCACCAACCGCCTCTCACGGTCACAAATCCAAACCCGTGATTCACACCTAGCTACCAACCGCCACTGGTAACCACTATCCATCACTAGCTATCGTTCCGCTTAGGTGGTCTCCGCTACCTGGTTCAGCCGTCGAACATGATGATGACATGATCTACAAATGAGTGAGGAAATTAAAACAGTGAATCAAAAAAAGAAAAGAAAAGAAAAGGAAAAACTATGCAGTGATCACTTATACACCATGCATCATACATGGTACAAATCGTTCCTTCACCTAGCAAATAGGAAAAAAAATTGCATGTCTTTATGAAGATGAAATAAAAAATCAGTTGGGGTTCTGGATGTTCAAATGTTATGGAGAGAGAGACCACTTATAGCTGGATTAGGGATGTCTTTCAGGGTGTGCAGGGTGGGCGACCGTACAACACATATGTTTTAGAGGGGCATAAGAAAAAAAATCGTCTTTATATATTACATGTCATTTAACATTTATTTTTAGTTTTAAAAAGTTCACTAAGTCCAATAAATGATAAGGGATGTGACACATTTTTATAACAATTATTGTCGATTTATAAAAAAAATTATATATAAGGGCATATTTGTTAAACTCGCCCCGGGCACTCGAAATCTCAGAGACGCCTCTGAGCTGGACTCCAAGAAACCCAGATCTGTCGTTCCTTAACATACCGGCAACTACAGTTACATAGTGTTGCTCACATGTTTGTTGCTTTCTTCATCGGAGTAATATTTGATCTCCGGTAGTGTGATAGAAGGCAAAAGTTATATATTTTAGAGAGAGTGAGCGTGTGAATAATCATACAGAGAGAAAGAAAGAAGACACATATTAGAGAGAGAGATGAAGATGAAGAGAAACTTTTACTTGTCAGCTATTGTATTTACTTGACAGCTATTGTGAAGAATATTACACGTGTAAGACGGAGAAAGTGCGTCTAAGATGGACACCATACAGCAAAACAAATTGAAGTTTGATTGCTGCTTTTATTGATTACTGTAGTTATTGAGTATATTTTAATTTCTTAAGTTTGGAATCTAAACTCACTTTTATAATTATGAGTTCAACTTCAGTTTTCCGTAAGTTGGTTTAGACTACCAGCGGATTTTAAACAAGGAATTGAGAAGGGATTGGCATCTAATTTAACTACAAGTTTGATCCTGGGAATTTGTTTAGGGAATATCCAAAAATGATTATGTTGTTTCCCGTCTATTAACAAGAGTGATCGAGAGCAAGAAAAGAGTGATTGGGCAGTTAAAGGGAGCACTGAACTTTAGTATAATGATTACTTTCCTATTCTTAAGTTTATATTGATTGATATAAAATTGAGATATATTTTAAGATAAGAATAAGAATTTGTTTTCATTGTGGATGAGAGTTTTTGAAATTTTTCTTTAAGTTTTATAATATGTGTGAGTGTGGCTCATTTTGGTTGATATTACCCTATATACATTTGTATGTTAAAATGAATAGTATTCAAAGGAAATTTACCTCAACCAAAGCATAAGTTACAAGTGGTTACTGCATATGGGTTGTCCTCAGCTCTGTACTACCGATTATGCAAAGGTTACAACCTTTTTTTTACCCGTTTCTTTTTAATGATTGTGGATTGTGAGACTTGCACGTGATGTACGCTTGCTTA
>JBCNJP010000017.1:80473233-80526544 GCA_039602395.1 Deinandra increscens subsp. villosa | reverse complement strand
CAATCTTGAGCTTGGAAGAAGGTATATCTAAAACCCCCTATGGTTGGTTTTAGTTTTGATAGCATGCATACATATTTGGATCCTTGGTTTTGGGTTTTATAATCAAGTGTTAAAATCGGTTTTAACATCAACTAATCAAACTATTCTTTTGATTTTTCCGCTGCGTTTTTACATTTTAAGGAGTTAAAATGGCTTTGATAAAGTTCTTAAAACCCAACACTCCTTACACTCCTCAGCATAATGGAGTGTCTGAGAGGAGGAATCGAACCTTACTAGAAATGGTGAGGTCGATGATGAACCTTACAACTCTCCCATTATCATTTTGGGATTTTGCTCTAGAAACCGCTGTGCGCATTCTAAATATGGTTCCAACCAAGAAGGTTGAAAAGACACCGCATCAATTGTGGCATGGAGAAGTCCCTGTGTTGTCTTACTTAAGAGTCTGGGGATGTGAGGCACTTGTGAAGCGTGATACGCCTGACAAACTACAACCCAGGACTACTAAGTGCATCTTCGTAGGATACCCAAAGGAAACAATGGGTTACTACTTTTACAATCCTTCTGAAAACACTGTTCGTGTTGCTCGATACGCTGAATTCTTTGAAAAGAATTTTATAGCTCAAGAGAACAGTGGGAGAATTGTAGAACTATTGGAAGAGGTTTCACCTTCTGAAATAACTAGCAATCATCAACTTGGGGGGGGGGGGGGGAATGTTCAAAGTAATGAACCTCAAGTCGATGATATTGCGATTCCACTTCGTAGATCCGAAAAGATCGTACGTAACCCGGATAGATGGATTGGTCTAGTCGAATCCGAGGAAAACGTAGCAGGAGATCTCGATGAGCCTCCGAATTTCAAAGCTGCATTATCAGATCCAGAATCTGACAAATGGCTTGAAGCTGCGAATGTGGAAATGAAATCCATGCAAGATAACCACGTTTGGACCCTGGTTGATCTTCCTCCTAACGCGAGAACCGTTGGGAGTAAATGGCTCTTCAAGAAGAAGACCGACATGGATGGAAATGTACACACCTATAAAGCTCGTCTCGTGGCGAAAGGGTATACTCATTGTTTTGGCGTTGATTATGAAGAGACCTTTTCACCAGTTGCTGACATTAGAGCTATTAGGATTCTCTTAGCCATAGCATCGTACTATGACTTTGAGATATGGCAAATGGATGTTAAGACTGCTTTCTTAAATGGTTACTTGGATGAAGAAGTCTATATGGATCAACCTGAAGGGTTCATTGATCCACAACATCCCAACCGATTATGCAAGCTTCAAAGGTCCATTTATGGACTAAAGCAAGCATCAAGGAGTTGGAATAAACGGTTTGATGAAGAAATCAAAAAGTTTGGTTTCGTTCAGAATCCCGATGAGCCATGTGTATATCGCAAAGCTAGTGGGAGTAATGTTACTTTCCTTGTCTTGTATGTAGATGACATATTGATTATAGGAAAACACATTCCAATGTTGCAAGATGTAAAATCCCATCTTGGAAAGTGTTTTGCCATGAAAGACTTGGGAGAAGCAGCATTTATTCTTGGAATCAAGATCTATAGAGATAGAACTAAGCGGTTGATTGGACTAAGTCAAAGTGCTTATATTGATAAGATCTTGAAGCGATTCAAGATGGAGAATTCCAAGCGTGGTAATGTACCTATGCAGGAAGGACTTGGTCTGTCGGTCAAACAAGGTGCTTCTACACCTGATGAGGTGAAGCGTATGCAGAGAGTTCCTTATGCTTCGGCTGTAGGCTCTATAATGTATGCGGTGAGATGCACTAGACCCGATATAGCGTTTGCGCAAAATATCGTTAGCCGATTTCAACAGAATCCAGGTGAAAGTCACTGGACTGCTGTTAAGACCATTCTTAAGTACCTACGGGCTACTAGAGATTTGTTTTTGGTGTATGGGGGAAATCCAGATCAAGAGCTCAAAGTGACCGGATACTGTGATGCTGGATTTCAGACTGATAGAGATGACACGAAGTCTCAGTCTGGGTACGTCTTCGTTTTAAATGGAGGCGCTGTGGATTGGAAGAGCAAGAAGCAAACCACAGTTGCTATGTCTGCAACAGAGTCTGAGTACATTGCTGCGTCAGAGGCTGCAATGGAGGCTGTCTGGATAAGGAAGTTTATTAGTGGGCTTGACATTGTCCCCACAAGTAACTTGCCTATCGACATGTACTGCGATAACTCGGGTGCATTAATCATCGCCAAAGAACCCGGAGTTCAGAAGGGCGCCAGACACTATGCCAGGAGATATCACTATGTTCGTGAGCAGATCGAACTAGGTGAAATCAAATTACTCAAAGTTCACACAGATATTAACTTAGCTGATCCTTTCATGAAAGCTTTATCGAGGCCGAAGCTTGAAAGGCATGCCGAGAGCATGGGACTTAAATTAGCTAGTTAAATCATGTATGTCTGATGTTCGGTATTTGGATAAAGGATGTAAACAATTTCTATTTATATAATGAAATAAAGTACTTGATATGTTTGATTTCATTTAATAGTAAATTGTGTCCTATATTTGCATGTTTAATCCTTGAGTACTTGTTAAGTATTCTAAATTGTCCATTGTCAATTAACTGTATGGGAATATGGTTAAACTAAGACAAAATCTGAGTGATTGGTTAGGATGGACCCAACAAACTCACATGGTATTCATTGGATGCATACTGGACTGACCCACTAACGGATTGTCACTTTATGGATCGGCGTCATTAAGTTAAATTCGTAAATGGTTGCTTTATTTATCCTTAGACTTGAGATACAAGCAGGTCATGCATGTATGGATTGCACCTACTTGATATAGGTCTAACTATCCTGAATAAGGTAGTACAAAAGGGCTATTTTCAGTAAGTGTAGTGAAGTATGTGACTTGACACGTGTAGTCAAGAGGATTTGTTCCTTCAGCTTTGTGCTGAAGAAGATACCACTGGGCCCCTCATTGGACTACTTAAGATGTTTGCATGGCCGTGCCTAAATGAAATCTAGAGATGTCTCGATTTGCAATTTGGTAATCTTAAGTTAGTTGTGAGAATGAGAAACAGAATCGTTAAAGTATGGAATGACTTTGATCCATATCCATATTTAATACGGTATCGGTAACAAAGGGATAGTAAATGACTGTACCATTTAAATACACTTTGAGAAGCTGTACTTAAATATTTCTGGGAGCATTGGCGTGTTGCTAGACGCTAACCAATGTTATTACCTTTACTATTGCAAGCTCAAGTGGGAGCTGTAGGGATATGATCATGTAATAGTAAGCGTATGTCCCGAAATTATTTAAGCCTACGGGGTCACACGTCTCAACACCAAATGTATTAATATTAATTAATGGTTAATTAATATTTATCACGAACATTTAACGAGGTTTCGTTAAAAACTGACAGTTAATTGTTAACAGGGGTGTTAGTTGTAATTAGAGAGAGTTGTAATTGGATTACAATTAGGAAAAGGCTTTGGGATAAGCCTTAAGGCCGAAATTCGGTTATGCCTATCCCAAGCCCTAACTTGCTTATCAATTTCTTCTAAACCTATAAATAGACCCTCTGGGTTTAAGGTTTAGTTACTGCATTTATCTGATAAAGGTGCAAACCCTAAAACCTCTTTCCTTTCTCTCTAATTTTCGGCAAACAAGAAAAACCCTAGGGGTTTCGATTTCTTGTGTGGTTCGACCAAGCTACTTCATCAAGAGGCGTTCGTGATCAAGTGCTAGCACATAGCATTGGTGTGTCGTGTGTGCGATCGTAGAGGGATTTGTATCAAATCCTCCAAGAGATCAAGTCTTGCCGAGCTAAAAGGTACACGTTCTAAAACCGGTTAGTTAGATTAATTCATAGGATTCTTTCCGCTGCGTACTCGTGTTTAATTGATAATTGTTATATAACCCAACACAGCTCCTGGTCATCACCTAGCCCAGAGGAGAAGGCAACTTCAAGGTCATCAATATCATATGTAGGGGCAGCTGCAAAAGGAAACATGACCCAGGATGTCAGCAAGTCAGGTATGAAAGAAACTAACGAAATGCAGGGTTACTTACAACTCGACATGCTGACGGTAGGCTGGGAAAGGGCTGGATTCTCGACAACTCTAAATGAACGTTCAAAATCGGGTATACCCAGGAATTTCTGCAAGTTACTCTCTGTCTCCTCCTCTTCAGGACCTATCTCCTTCAAACTCTTCGCTGTGAAAGACAACATTCAAGGTCAAATTGTATAATTACAAATAAAAACCCTAATATCTAATGCAGGTATGGCTACCCTCTACAACCCAAGCTTATGGAAGCCGATGACCACCTGGTAATCTGTTCAAGGCTGCAACCAGCCTTTGTACATCATTGGTTGATTCTGGTGACTTCAGATTCACAATGGCACGGATTTGTTCCGGACTAGCTTCAATTCCTCTTTTGGTCACCATGTATCCCAGGAATTTGCCAGCACTCACTCCAAAATGACATTTCTCTGGATTCAACTTCATATTGTATTTGTCCAAAATGTCAAAAGATTCTTTAACATTTCGGACATGGGTGCTGACATTCAGGGATTTTACCACCATGTCTTCTATATACACCTCCATAGTTTCTCCTAGCTTTTATTTGAACATCATATTCACTAGTCTTTGGTAGGTTGCCCCTGCATTTTTCAATCCAAAAGGCATAACAACATAACAATAAATACCTGTGGGCGTAACGAACGTTGTATCCTCCTGATCACTTGGCTCCATTTGAATATGTTGGAACCCTGAGGTGGCATCCATGAATGTTAACATTTCATGACCTGCCATTGCATCCACCATAGAGTCGATGTGTTGTAAGGGAAATGGATCTTTAGGACATGCACGGTTCAGGTCTGTGTAATCTACACAGACCCTCCATTTGCCATTTTTCTTCTCCACTACCACCACATTTTCCAGCCACCTTGGGAACTTGACTTCCCTGAGATGATCCACCTCCTCTTGGATTAGCACGTACTTCTCAAGAGCATAATTTCTTCTCTTTTGATGCACGGGCATGCAAGAGGGATCAATACCAAGTTTATGTGTTATAACATCTTTGGATATACCTGTCATGTCTTTAGTATTCCATGCGAACGTTGACATTTTGGCTCTAAGGAATTCCACCAGCTCTTTTTCAATAGGACCAGGGATGTTAGTGCCAATTGACACTTTTTCCTAGGATGCAAGGGATCTAGGACTACTTGTTTGACATCCTGCTCCCTTTCTTCTAGGACGTCCTGGCCTTCTTCTTTAAATGCTATCCTTGACGAGCCTATGCTGAAATTTTCATTGATGATGTGTAGCAGTCGTTTGCTTCTTGTTGATCGCTGTTGATGGTGACTACTCCCCAGGGTGTTGGTAGTTTGACACACTGATGGTAGGTCGAGGGGAAAACTTTCATGTCATGAATCTAGGGTCTGCCCAGGATAATGTTATATCCAGACGGAGCATCCATGACATAAAAGCATTGCATCGAGTTTACTCCTTCAATGTATATTGGGAGCTTCACCTCTCCCAGAGTGTTCTTTGTTTCACCGCTGAAACCCACAAGTACCATGGATTTATCTATGATCTCATCCTAGGGTATTCCCATCTTGGTCAAAGCTTCGAGTTGAATGATGTTGACAGAACTGCCCCTAATCAGGATCCTCTTCACGAAGTGGTTAGCTATATAGAGCGTGATCACCAGCCCATCATGATGAGGGTCCATGACATTGCATATGTCGTCTTTTCCAAAGGTAATGTCTTTCACATCTGTTTGTATTGATGTCTTGACTGGTTTCCTAGGTACATCTGACTCGGCCTCCCTTGCGTGTCTTTTAGCTGTGGAATAAGAAGTACCACATATACCAGATCTACCAGAAATAAAATAATTACCATTGCATCCGGAGATGGAGATGATGCCCGTTCAGGATGCCCGCGTGATCTGTCTGCATCCTGTGTTTGGTCAGTGCCCCTGGATTTCGTAGACTGGTCAGTGCCCTTGGATTTGTCCTTCTTCCTCCCTAAGAGTTCCTTCAGGAAGCCTTTGCTCATCAGATAACTGATTTCCTTCCGCATAGCTATGCAATCCTTGGTTACATGGCCAAAGTCTTCATGGTATGCACACCACTTGGACTTATCTTTCCAGGACGCTTGTTTGTCTATCTTTCTGGGCCACCTTGCTTTGTCCCCCAGGTCCTGCATAACATTAATCACACCTGCAATATCAGTAGCAAAACAAAATTCATTGAAAGTAGGATACTCTTCATCATCCTCGTCTTCGCCCTGATCGACCCTATTGACCCTTGGATCATCGGGTTTGGAATAGGGTTTAGGCCTCTGGGACCTTGGATGTGCCGGTTCTGATTTCCTGTTAGAAGATCCGTATCCTGGGACAACGTCAGCTCTTTCCTGTATTTTCATATCCTCTTCAAGCTTGATGAATCGTAGGGTCCTATGCCTCACTTAATCAAGCCTGTGACAAGAGTTCATCACTAGATCTTGATAGAAAGGGTGTATCCTTATTGAGGCCCATCTTAAACGCCTGGACAACAGTAGCCATATCCATATTGGGAATATCCAGGGTCTCTTTGCCGAACCTGTTTACATAATCCCTGAGAGACTCATTAGCATTCTGGGTAACCCTGTAAAGATCACTCACCAGTTTTCAAAACTGCGACTACAAGAAAATTGGTTATTGAATAAGTTAATTAAATGAGAGAAAAATGGAATGGATTAGGGTGGAATACTGAGCAACCACTTCAAGGCTGAACCTGTGAGTGTTGACCCGAAACCCTTACTTAGGCATGCCTCCTTGATATCAGGGGGCATGTAGATCACCTCCATTCTCTCCATATACCGAGCTACGCGTTCCTCCAGATCAGTTGTGCCATCATATAGTTTCATACTGGGAGTTTGAAACCTCTTGGGTATTTCTACTTCACATATCGGGGAAGTGAATCTTGAGAGCCGATGACTTGATGGTGCTACTATAGGGATAGGCTGAACCACCCCAGGAACACTCGAGATCATCTTCTTCAATTTTTTGAGTTCCTTTGCCACTGTTGGGCTCAAACCTGTATCCTGCACAGATTCGTTAGTACAAACATTGATATTAGGGGTTCCTTGGACATTACCAGCATCCTGGGTAGTGCTGGCCCCAGGATTCGGGGCTGATTCCCTGAATGTAGACACCATGGGTCTGTCAGCCAAGGTAGTGTAAGCAGTAGCAAATGCAGGCCTTGGATCTAGAATTTGGATGTCATCTGCTAGGCTAGATCCATTCCCAGGATTGCTGTATTGTAACCTCCTAGCCTGAACAGGGGACACAGGCGTACGATCCACCCTGTTCTTCTCCGACCTCAACCTGGCTACCTCTCCAAACACATCCTGGTTCACTTTCTGATGTAGCTCCATGTACTGCTGCACCTTTGCGAACATGGTGAGGAGTTCATCATTGGAGGCCAACACTGGGATTTCTCCACTACGTGCCGTTGTTTTGACACCCTGGTTGACAGTGGTTGTTGTCGATGCGGTAACCCGTGGCGGTGGAGGAGGTAGGACAGTGCTAGTTGTAGAAGAGGTGCTTGCAGGGGGTTGTTGCATTCGAAGTACTCGGTTGCGTTGCCATTTTTTGATAGATTTTTGTAAAAATCAAGTTAAGAATGAATCTAACGAAAGTTTGGAAAAAGATTAACACTGGTTTTCCCAAGGTGGGCGCCAAATGGTTTTGGCTAAAAATTATTTAACTAACTCTTGTAACCAAATTCGTTTGTGAGGTATGGTGCCCTGGATGTAAGTTATTCAAACTCAGATTAATTAAGCGAAATTCAGGGTTTGGTCGATATGAATGGAAACACGAGTGAACACTTCCCTGAATGCAACTAAGAACAATGAGATTTGAAAAGGGGAAAAGCCCTTAATCCTTGAATGCCTTCAAGGATTTCCGGCATAAAAAACCCCTTCGGCAACGATAACACACGTTGCCTATGTATTGCTAAGTAAAATATTTCGAGTACAAGTGTTTGCGGCTTGATTGCTATGTGGTGGTGTGAATACAAGTGATCGAGAGTGAAAAAAATAAAGCCTATGCCGCGTTTAAATACATTGCGAATCCTAACTAATACTCCGAGATTTCAGGGATCTTCTTCCAACGACTCTTGGCCGTTGCCTTGAGCGAGTTTGGTGGCGGGTCTTACATTCTGCACGTGTTTCTAACTTTGACTAAGGCTTCTTGACCGTTATTCAATCTTCTGCACCTGGCTTATTGATCAAACAAAGTCAAGAACAAACTGTTAGTGTCAATGCCCTAGCATGCTGGGTTACTGTACATGCTAGGGTGAAATAATATAAATATGCAGTCCCTGGATGTACAACATCCTGGGGTATTATGAACAATAATCTAGGGTACCGATCAGCTACATGTATAGCCCATGGATATCTGATATTCAGTGGCTTGAACGAGTTAAAGAACATTAGCAAAATTTTTAGTACGAAATCCAGGGTATAACAGGTATGCCTACCCTCTACAATCCAGGCTTGTGGAAGCTGGAAACCACCGGGAATACTGGAACGCTTGACAAAAAATAATTTACCCTTCCATTCACCATGTTGGGTAGCATTGGGGACAAGTTGCATATCTTTCGAAAGGGATTTGAACAGAAAACGACTTGAACCATGGGATTTCAGTTCATAAGCCATGGCTATCTCCGGCAGCCTAATAAGGTGTTCGAAAGAACTGTTCAGGCGATTCAGGGTTCCGAGGATGCGCCATTCAACAGGAAGGGTTTGGGTGAATGAAAGACATGTGGCTTCAAAGAACTCGGCGACAAGACCGGAAAAAGGGAATGATAAACCCATGCTAAATGGGGTGAACAGAAAGCAAACCCAGGTCGGGGAGACGAAGTCTGATCTCAACCTAGGGTCGAAAGCCCTAATGACAACATAAGGGGGAAGAAGACCGGAGTTCTTTACCAACGCGATTTCATCGTTGGTGAAGGTGCACCTTTCCTGTTCGGGATGGAGGAGGAATTTCTGATCGAGAAAGTCCTCCACCCCGACAAGAGAAACTGTGGGCTCTTGACGGGCTCGACGCTTGGTCATAGTTCGAGAAAGGAAAGAAGGATCAGAGAAAAGAAAGTTACCTGGCCGGAATGGGTGAAAGAGATGATCGGAGCTCGCAAATTCTCGACTCGGGTGAGGTAAAACCCTTGAGTATTGAGGTATTTATGGGCAAAAGAAGTTACAGATGTGAGATGACATCAAGAGGTGAGATTGAAACTGAAAAAGCAATTCTTGCGGACGAGATCAAACCAAGAACGATGACTCATCTAAATTTGAAAATTCACAGCTGTACATCTTATCTACAAGCTGCGAATTTTGGGGGCAATCGTTATACCCTGAATTATGGTCCTATGTTTTACTAATAGTCTCCGACAAGTTAGGACCCCTGAATGTTGGGGGCAATCGTTATACCCTGAATTATCGTTATACCCTGAATTATGGTCCTATGTTCTACAAGCTGCGAATTCTGCTTATATTTTATTTAATTATTATCCCATGATGTAGTGTACTCTGAATCTATTCGACTACTCAATCCCAGCATGCACGGGTACCCTGCATGCCAGGAAAGCATTACTAATCTTTCTCTTTGATTCTGTGTGTTTAAGCCAGGAACGAGAAGGAAAGTAATGGTCATATGGACTTTGTCAAAGTCAGAGGCACGTGTGGGAGGAGAGACCCGCCGCTAAACTCGGTCAAATAACGGCCAGAAGTAGTTGAAAGAAGATCCCAGGAATCTTGGGATGTTAGTTAGGTTTCCTATGTATTTATACGCGCCGTAGGACTTAGTTTTTTCACTCTCTATATCACTTGTATTCACACTACCACTTAGCAAACAAGCCGTAAACACTTGTACTCAGAATATTTAACTTATCAATAAATAGGCAACGTGTGTTATCGTTGCCGAAGGGATTTTTTATGCCAGCAATCCTTGGAGACATTCAAGGATTAAGGGCTTTTCCCCTTTTCAAATCTCGTTGTTCATAGTTGCATCCAGGGAAGGTATTGCTTGTGATTCCACTCATCTTGTTTAAACCTTGGATTTTAACCAACAAACTTGATTTTACAAACTATACATCCAGGGCACCATACCTCACAAAAAAATTTGGTTACTTAATTTTGCTTACTAATTTTTGACCAAAACATTTATCAATAGCTTCAGAAGACTTGAAGTTGTGATTTTTTTCACTTTAGCAACCTGCTCAAAATTTAAATAATCTTGACGCAAAATGTCTCTTCGAGACTCCAAGATATGATTTAAAAAATTGAATTTGTATCACGTGTTGATCAAATCAAAAATAAAGCAGAAACAAAATCTTTTTGGCTTTTAGAAAAATTTATATCAAAACAAACCTAAAATCTTTTTGATTTTTCAAACTTATGCTAAAACACACCAAAAATCTTTTTGTACTTTTTCAAAATGAAACAAAATTGCAATACAGAATCAAACTCTATTTTTGGTATGAGAAAGATCACTATATGGGATCATATTGGTCATGACGCACTGAACTACACTTCAATTTCAACTAATTGAAGCACATAAGTCATGCTGATTGCCGGTATAATTTGTCCATCTTAAACTCAGGCAGAATCATACTCATAACATATGGATATGTTAAGGTATTGATTAGATTTTGCTTTGACCAGTGTATCCCACACTATCAGATATATTAAGACATTTTCTTTTTCTTTTTCTTTTTCTTTTGCTTTTTCTTTTGCTTTTTCTTTTTGTGTGATTACACTTGTGAATTTTCACAAAGTATAATATTTTCATGATATCACCAACTGTGTTTCATGCAAAAGAAATAAGAACGTTAAATCATCTACCTTAAGGTCGATCTTTTAATACGCAGATAAGGCCTCGGATTTAACAAAATAAGAAAAATAAAACAAGTTGAAATTGTATAACCCAACAACAATCAGGTCGGTACTCCCGTACACGCAGAGAAAGTCCGATGAGTTATACGAAACACCAAAGAAAATAACACATAACGTCAAACGAACAACGATCATGTCGATCTTTCAATACGCAGAGAAAGTCCGATCGTTTGACAAAATAAAGAAAATCAAACAAGTTTAAATCTTTGCAAAATGAACACATGTATACACAGTGACTTCTCATTTTATTTTTCACACTTATTTTTCTTTTTGTCATGAAATATGCATCAAGATGTTATCCACATGGTCAAGCAATAGCATTTAGTGTATATCACATCTGAATACTTTCTGATTTGCCGAGCCTACCAAACATATCAAACAATGATCCTATGGCTATTTCATTTACTCTATCCATGAGTCAGATACGTAAGCCAATGTACCATCATTTCCCAATGATTAATTTCTCAAAATTTTATACATTGTCCATGTATTCACCTTCCTTACGTATTTTGCATGTATTCAGCTTCATCCCATAACATGCATTTTCACAATTTCTCCCCCTTACATGCAATCCCCCTCCCCCCTTAAAATGAAAACTCTATTTTTGGATTTTCATTTTACAAAAACAAGACTCCATTTTTGGATTTTTTTATTAATTGAAAATGCATAAAGAAAGAAAAATTGATCAATCACCACGGATACCTTGCAGTTTAAGAATTTCAGAAATGTTTGTAGGTTAGAAAAATATATTGCAAGAAATTTAAGTTATACAGAATACTCCTCCATCAAGAACTTTGCAATCGTCGATAGGTCTTCTAGAAGTACATGCACACTGTTCAAACGCATTAGTTTTTTACTTGACCCAAAGCGACTGCTTCCGGTCGACCAGTGTCCTGATTTTGATTTGAAACCACCTTTGGTTTCCAGAATTGTGATTGTTTTGGTAACTCAGTTTTTGATGAATCAATCACAGGTGGCTGTAATGAAGAACCTGCGTTTTGAAACTTTTGAAACATAGGAACAAAACGTTGTTGTTTTAGAAAGAATGTAGGTTCACATTCATCAAAAAATCTGCCTTGGTCATCAAAGAACTTTGGTTTGGCTTACCAAAAACTGGTAGCTGTTGAGACCTTTCTTTTGATTCAGTAGGAAGTGGACAATCTTTTGCCATATGCCTTTTTGGCGGCAAACATAACATAGACTTTTAGTTTTGTCCCACCTTTTAGGTGCCTGCACAGATTCACAAATATAAATATCTCGAACATGATCAGAAAAAGAATCATATACCTGTCGACGGTGATCATGAACCCATTTAGATGTTGGGCTTCGAAATAAGAACCATCAGAAGAAAATTTAGTTGTTTGATTCTTTAAGGTTCTTGATGCATCCTTCTTCTCAAAAGCTTCAGAAATATTCCTAGCATCCATGCAATGAAGAAAAAACTCTTTGTCGGAGAATACCTATTCCGAACCCTTGAGTTTGTAAAACCGCTCAGGTTGAACCTTCTCAGCCTTAAAAACTTCCTTCTTCACTTGCTTCATTTTAAGCTTCTTGAAATCTTGTGGTGTTGATGTTGGAACCTCCGTGGCTTTGACATTCTGTGACTGAAAACCTAAACCAACATTCTTCCCCAAAACTTTTTCCTCAGAATGTGAATTCTGGTGTCCATCCTTTGCTAACTTTGAAAATTCATCTTTGATTTCTTTAATATTTTTCTGCTAAAAAAAGATCATCTCATCAAATTCAGGTTGAGAACGAATCTTTTCACTTGAAGTAGCTGATTTCTCATTATCTGCAGAAGATGAACCAGAAACAAACTTTGGAACTGGAGGAATCTCAGATTTCTTTCCTTTCTTCTTCTTAGCGTTCTTGGTTTTCGTTTTTTAACAACCTTCCCTTCTTCTTGAACATATGATGAAAACTTGGAATAATCATAATCCTCAACCTTTTCTTTCACTTCTTTGAAAGCTTCTTTGATATGAGCAGGGGGTGAAGCAGTTTTGTCAAACATCTTTTCAAAATTAGCAACGTTAGCTAAGAAGCTTGTGAACAGTTGAGAATTTGAAACATTATTAAGCAATCGATTAGCATCAATCACTTGAATCTTTAAGTCTGAAATTTGCTGTTGAGCTGTAGCTAACTCTTGCTCAGTAGCACTCATCCTCTTTGCAACCTTATGTGTCTCAAATTTCTACATGCGGAGATTTTCCATTCCCTCAAACAATTCTTTCTTCAATTTATCTTCATTGCGCTTTTGAATTTCCAAATTTGCTGTTTGAACTTTATTCATACTTACCAACTCACGCTTCTCATCCAAAAACTTCTCCATAACAACTTGATAACTTTCAATCTTAGCAACATATTCTTCAGACTCCTTTGTAAGTAGATCAAGCTTGAGTTTTGATTTATCAAACAGATTTTGAAAATCATGAGCAGCATCCTCTGCTTCATCCTTCCATTTCTTGAATTCATTAACCAGCTCATCCTTCTCTTCACAGATCTTTTTATTTGTAGCTTCAACATTCTTTCTTTCTTGTTTTGATATTTCTAAAACTTCATTATGCAATTTGATCTCTGTAATCAAAAATTCATTTTTCAAAACTAATTCCTTCTCATGTTCCTTTGTAACCTCCAAATCTGAACTAACCAACTTAAATTCAGCAGTAACTCTTTTGACTTCTTCCACCAAGAATTCATTTTCCTTCTTCAAACTTTTCTGTTTCAGCAGCTTCATATGAACTAGAATCAGAATAATAACCATCTTGCTCATGTGTAACAATCAAAGCAAATGTGTCAAAATGTTGACCCCAATCATAAACACCATCAGTCTGAATCGTTAAAGCTGTCTTGTTTGCATTACTTGATGATGGTTGAGTAAACCCGGGTTTGCTAACATGTGCTTGTTGACATTCTCTAGCAAAATGTCCAAGCTTCGAATACTTGTAACACTTGATTTTTGATGATCAAAACCCAATTTGTCACTAAAAGCTTGTTTTCCAGGCTTCTTATAATATCGCTGTGACCTTTAAGTTAACATAGCAAGTTGCCAGGCCATATCTAACTCATTCAATTGATCGTCATCAAGCTCTTTCAAATCTTCTTTAATCAATTGTGCCTTCCCAACATCATTAATAATCATTCCAAAAGATGAAGAAATGAGAGCAGCAATCATTTTGGCACATTCATCCACTGATTGAACAAAAAAAGCACTTTGACTTAATGAATATGGAGTTGTAAAGTTACAACCCCGTGATGAATTGTGATAAGAATTTCCTGATACATTACTAATGAATGCAGTCGGTGGTGCAGAACTCATACTTGGTTTCGCCTTAGCCGTCATACTAGCAGTATTTTCACCATGATACAATTCTGGATTCTGCAAATTTGCTTTTGACTTGTTGGAATTTAACATTTCCATCTCACGGGCATGAAGTTTACCAGTTAGATCATGAAATGTCAACGTGGAAAATTCTTTATCATGTGTAAGTAGCAACACATAATTTTCCCATTTTTCTTGTAACACTTCCATAATCTTTTCTTTTAGCTCTTCATCTGTTTTCTCAATTCCTACAATCTTCAATTCACTGATGAGATCTGACAACCTTGAGACAAGAGCCGTGATGTTTTCATTCTCGTAATGCTGGAAGTTGTCAAACTCCTTACTCAAAACCTTCTTCGGACTTTTCTTGTATTGATCATTCCCCTCACACCTTGCTGATAAAGCATCCCACAATTGTTTTGATTTCTTGCATGTACTAAATTGATGTAACAACTCAGTGGGTAATGCCATTGTAAGATAACCGAAATCCTTTTGTTCAAGCTCATATGATTTTCTTTCAGCAATGTCGAAGGTATGAACTTCTTTGCAACAACCTTAATCAGTTGGATGTTGATAGAGCTTCTTGATTGGAATCCACAAATCGATATCATTCGTACTTATGTAAGCTGAAAATCATTGCTTCCAATTTTGATAATCTTCTAGCTTCAACAACTTGGGAACTTTCTGACTTGTTCCAATTTCGTTGTCAAAATTCATCATAGTTTGCATTGCGTTTTGCATAGCGGCAAAAGCTTGAAATTCCGACATTCTTGAAAAATTCTAATTCTGATTGGCCGAAATTTGTCCGAACGTAAATCTATGATCTGAACCTGTTCCGAACTATGTCCGAACCTTCAACGAACCTAGCTGTACCAAACTGTTACCGAATGCTTGCCGAACCCTCACCAAATGCATTCCGAACTCTTTCTGAACATAAATCTATCCAAACCTCGACCGAACCTCTCACGAACCAGAAATTTTCCGAACTTTGACCAAACTTTGGCCGAACTCTATACGAACTTAAGCTTCGGAATGACGAACCCTCACCGGACTCTTGCCGAACTTGAAGTTCGGAGCGGTTATGTCGAACGTGAACAGTAACCGCCGAACCTCAACATTTTCGCTCAAAAATTTTGATTTTGGACTGATTTTCACGAGATTTGTAGCAGTGAATCAGAAAAGTGATAAGGAATGATTTAGAAGCAAAATTTTCACAAAAACCGCGACCAAAATGGTCAAGAACTTGTGAAAACACTAAAAAATCACCAAAAATCACACGTTTTGTTTCAAAACATCCAAAAATAGCAACCACAGATCAGTAGAATGAACCAGAAAGCTCTGATACCACTTGAAAAACCGTGAGCATCAGATTGTCTACTCGATCTAGCTAATTCGGATACAGAACGAGTAATTAAGAGTTGTTTTATTGATCAAAGAACAATTACAACTCTAGAAACTTAGAACACAGACTTAGAGAATCACACCACAGAAACACACACTTAACACTCTCTCAGTCTGTCCCTCGTACACAAAACAATGACCAAACTCCTATTTATACACTGTTGGCCGAACCCTGTCCGAACTCCAGGTTCGAACCAGGTTCGCCCAGCAGCAAACCTAAGCCTAAACTTGATCTTGTCTTGTCTTGAATCTTCACACTACATTGTCTGATTGGATACATCACACGACGCACGGACTAGGTATCAACATTTTGCTTTAGCATGCACAGTAGCATAATTTGCTCCGAAATACAATTCAGGATTTTGAATCGAGGGAGATGCTGACTTCTTTACCATCAATTCCATTTCCCGAGCTTGTAACTTGCTAGTTAACTGATTGAATGTCCAATTTGTGTAACTTGGATCATTAGTCAACATCATCACATAATTTTCCCACCTTTCGGGTAACACTTCCAGAAACTTCTCTTTCAATTCATCACTTTCTTTCTTGACACCGACAACATCAAGTTCATTGATCAAGTGTGAGAACCTTGCAATCAAGTCTGACACTTTTTCATTATCACAATGACCAAAATTATCAAATTCTTTCTTTAAAACTTTCTTCCGAGTCTTCTTGTATTGCTCATTACCCTCACATCTTTCAGCAATAGCATCCCATAATTTCTTACAAGTTGTGTAATTCTTAAACTGATGCATCAAATCTTTAGGTAAAGCAATTGCAAGAAAGCTATACGTTTTCTTCTCTCTTGCAAAAAAATTATTTTCATCAGGATCAGAATCACTTATCATCTTTGGCTTTCTCGGGCTTATCATTCGGATACTCATATTCTTTTTCAATTGGGATCCAAGAATCAACATCTTGAGAAAATATGTATGATTCAAATCGTTTCTTCCAATTGTGATAATCTTCCAATTGTAGCAACTTAGGAACCTTTTATGTTGTTCCTATCTCGTTATCATAGTTCATCATTAATTGCAACGATGTTTGAGCAGCTGAAAATGCTTGAAAATCACTCATCTTGAGTTAAAAATCGAATGTCAAAACTTCGAACTCAACAACGCAGGTCTTCCAAGCGGATTTTGGGGGTCAAACTGGAGGGTACTAGCCGTTAGGCAAGAAAAAGTATAGATCTCGTCGAGACGAACGTTTTGGTTGGTATTACCTCCCGTAACTCTTAACGGAACTCAAGTTACGTCAGTTTTAGTGAACACAACTATTATGCCAGCGTACCAAACCGTCCTCAACGTACCAAAATGTTGACTTCCGTACCAAATAGGTCAACGTACCACCAACGTACCAAAACTCCAACGTACCAAAATCCGGACCAGAAATCTCAGCGTACCAGATCAAGCAGCGTACCAACTTGGTACGGTGTAACTACCAGCACACCAGAAAGTAACTGTCGCGTACCAACGATGAAGATTGCCTAGCGTACCAAATCCAGCGTACCAGAAATCTATGAAGATTGCCTAGCGTACCAGTGTGTTCATCCGGCGTACCATCATCATCATTGAACGTACCAGCAGCGTACCAGACTGAAATCGACTGATTTTTCAAATTTTTGACTTTTTGGAATGGAATTTGGAACAGTGAGATGCGAAAACACTCTAGGAACGTTCAGAAATCATTTTTGACCTCGGAATCACTCAGAATAGAGAGAAATTGATGAAAAATGACTCAAACCCAAACTTTCTCTCACTAGGATTTCGAAAATGATCAAATCACAGGAGTAGAGCAACCTGGATTACTCTGATACCACTTGTAAAACCACGGAGAGATCTTACTACTGCTAGATTTGGTAAATTGAAGAACACAAACGTGTAAATAAAGCTTGGCATTATTGATTCACTTAGAGGTTACAATGTAGAGAGAGAACACCTTGGAAACACACAGTTAAGAGATATGAAATGACAGAACTCTTGAACTCTCTCTAACACGAACTATTTATAGTGTACAACATAACAAATGCGGACCACCCAGCGTACCATTGCTACGCCCGTATCAATGGTACGGTGGACCAAGTGGTACGTCCACCTTAGTAAGTTGCCACTAAGACTCACACAAATGCTCTAGTCTAGATACAATACACGAGACACATTGTAGCATAGGAATATGCTCTAACAGAACAACCTATTTGTGAGCATACAATCCACTATAGTTTTTTGGTCATTCACCTGGGTTTATCTCTCTGTGTCCTGTGAAAGATCCATCAGCTCTATATACAATGTATCTGTCAGTAGCTAGATTCAATTCCACACGAGTAACAGGACAGTCAGTTCTGATAGGTGCAGCAAATGAAGTTTCCCTTGTAGTTGTGTCAAAGTGCATCCTTATCTTCATCATGAGGGGCTGCTCTTGAGCACTTAATCTTTTGCCACCACCAGCAGAATTTCTTACATCACCAAGTTCTAAGTCAGATAAAGTAGTAAGCACTTCATTGCTGCTGAGTCTTAGAACTTCATTGGTGGTTGTAGTGAACAAGTAGAGACTTGAGTCTTCATCAAATCTCCAAGAAATAATTCTTCTTCTCTCAGTATGCATATCCTCAGGTTCTTTCTTGTCTGAAGATGAGTCAGAGCTAGAGGAAATGACTTGAGACCTTTTTCTTTTTGCCATTGATTTCTTTGTTCTTGATGTACCTGTAGTGAATTCTAGTGGGTTCACAAGGTTGGTTGGGCAGAAGGTGGTTGTGTGGAATGGTGAGTTGATTTTTGGATTGAAGGAATATGGGATGTTGTGGGTTTTGGTTTGGGTTTGATGAGAGGTTCAATGGGGGTGAAGTTATCAGCTTTGAATTTTGGTGGAATGGTTTTGCTAGGTTTGGATCTTTTGGCTGGTGGTTTTGAGAATTGAGGTCTGCTGGCCGTGGGTGGGTTTCTTTTGGTAGGAATGGTGGAGATTTGTGTAGTAGTAGGTGGAATAGAGGGGTTGTTGCCAAGAAGTGAGTCTATGAGACTCATAGGTTTAGGAGGAAGAGAAGGTGTGCCTGAGAAAGCTCCTGGAGGTCTAGGAATTCTTGTTCTTACTGATGTCCTTGATTGCTCATTTCTTATCTCATCATACCTATCTCTTAGAGTGTTCAAAGAACATGGATATATTGATTTCTTTTCTTATCCTAAGAACTCTATGAAATATCTCTTGAGTGCTCTTGTCTCCTCTGCTTTGGTAAGAGGAGCTTTAGCAATTTTCTGTGTTTCAACAGTTTTTAATTGCTCATGGATGGCATTGTCAGCTTCAAGTCTTTGACTGAGCCTGAGATTTCCTTCTTCTTCTACTACCATTGAAATTAATCCACATAATTCATTAGCAGAGGTTAAGCTAATAGCTTCTGGTGTGACCCATCCTCTGGCTAAGATTATGTCTCTCCATTTTTTAGTAATTCCGAGTTGGCATCATTTGCAGCTAGCCTGATCTTTTTCTTTTCATTGTTTACTTCAATGTCAGCTTCTTTGGCAAATGACTAATGCCTCTTTTCTTTGGCTTGGTCTAATTTCTTCTTTCTCTCTTCCATAGACCTTCTTTTAGCTTCTTTTATCAAATCAAAAACAACTTCATTGTTTTGATAAATTTGCAGGTTGTGTTGAAGTGCAAAAGCTTCAGCCATATCTCTATCCAGTCTTTCATGTTCCATTCTTTCAAGTATCTCAGCTGCAAGTCAGAGTTTATCATACTTACATCACTATCAGGTAAGGTGGTCTCTTGCCCATCCAGAAGCCTTGTAGGTTCTGTGGCTTTTGTTTTCTCTGCTTCAAATAGTTTTGCAGGAATCTTTACACCTTCTCTGCTTCTTCTTTTCAATTCACTTAATTTCTTCAGTTGAGCCATGTGACTCATCATTCTTTCATTGAATTCTCTTGATAATGCCTTGTCACATTCTCTTCTCCCATCACGATCTTCACCATGCCTGTCAAGAATAGGAATAAATACTGTTCTTGAATAGTCAATTTTGTTTTCAGGAGTTGACACATTCTTGTAGGCAGGTTTGAACTTCTTCTCATAATCTACCTGTAGGAGTTCATCATCAGTCATTTTCTTCTTACCCTTCCCAAGATTTGGATTGTCAGTAGGGTAGGTTATGACTTTGTCACTGATGGCAGCTCTCTTGATAAATGGTGGCAGTGGATTGATCTTTACTTCACCTGTTCCTGGCTTGCATTTGGCCCAGTAGTTGGCCAAAATATCTCTTACTATATCTTCCACAGGAGTTGAAGGAGCTATAGGAACATCTTCTGAATAGTCTTTCGTTGGTGGGAAGTAAGGTCCAAACTCTATGAGATATCCTCTTTCATCTCTAACCCCTCCAAATCTACTGAGGAGCTTCAATCATTAGTATTTGTTCAGGTTCAACGGGAGGTGAAGGAGCAGAAGTTAACCAAGAAAAGCTGATTCCTTGATAAATTCTTTTTTGCATGTAGCATCGCCAGTGTTTCTGCTTCTTCCCAAATGTTTACTTGAGTGAACTCGAACCTGATTGGCTGCTCTGTGTCTACTGCAAAGAACATAAGAGTGTTACTTTCATCCTCCGGAGTAACTGTTTGCTCCGAGGTAACTTGATCAGCAGTAGTAACAATAGCCAGTTCCGAGATAATCTGATCGCCCTAGATAACATTTTCTCCCGAGGTAAATTGTTCACCCGGGGTAATATGTTCTCTCGAGATAATATCTTCAGCTTCCGAGGTAACTTCATCATTTACCTCGGGATCAATCAGATCTCTATAATCCTTCAAAACATCTTCTATTTGTTCATCATTAATATCCATATCAACTTTGTACACATTTTTGTTGATAACCTGGATATTTTGATCTTTGTCAGTAGTGTCTTCTTTCAGCACACTTTGGACTTCTTCATCATCTTTCTTTCCATTTCCATTATCACCATTGTTATCATCATCATTATCATCATCATCATTCCATCACTTCTGTCTCAGCATCAAGATCAACTCCTTCTTCTTCAGCAATTGCCCTCATTTCAAGGGTAATAAAGTCTTTTTCGATAATCTGTTGAATTTCTCTGATAGAAGCAGGAAGTTCTCCTGCAGCTATCATAGTGAAGAGAAACAGTTCCTTTAGGTTGTCTTTGTGTGGGGCCACAGCAAGAATGTCATCTATTGAGACTGCTTTCCAGGCTTCTTCAATTGTAAATGGCTCTCTTCCCACAGATTGAAACAACTTCAATCTAACCTCCTTGGGTACTCTTGTATACTAGTCAAATTCAGTAAATCTTCTTCTCTGTAGGCCCTATAGCCCTCCATTTTGGTAGCATCATCTTTATCAGTACCAAGTTCTTGTGGTGGAGTGGTGGCTTTTGATTCTGAGCTTGAGGTTTTGGTGACATCTTCCTTTGCATAAGGAACCTGTTGATGCTTGATTTGCTTCAATTCTTCACCCTGCAATGTCACAGTGTGTGAAAGCAAAGTGAACTGTGTTTGTAAGTTTTGGTACAAAACCGTTAATTTATTTAGTGAAAGCTTGCTCTCCATTGGTTTGAAACCAATATCCTTGAGCAAAGAAGGACCATCAAGCCTTGCTTGATCATGTCCCTCACCCTGGTTATCTTGGCTCCCGGGATTCCTAGTCACATCCTCATTTACCTCGGGCGCCACTAAAGCTGCCTTTGGGTCATAGAATGGTCTAGTTGCCATGAATTGGGTCTTATCTATGTTACCACTGTCCACTGGATCCAGTGGGGATTCAAGTGTAGTGGCAGCCCTTTTCACATCAGCCATGTCAATACTCCTATGGCTGAACTCCTTACCAAAGTGTGGTTGGGGTGATTTTTCCTTGAGACTCTTCAACACATCTCCTGCAAATATGGTTTCTGGAGATAGTGCATCATAAGAAGTACAAAAAATGTCATCACCTTCACTTTGAGGTGTAAAGTGGCTTGGTCTTGTTAGAGTTTTGCTAGTGAATGAGGGAAGTACATTCAACCCTATAGGTTCATCTCCTTTAGGAGAATCACATTTTGCTTGGCTATCCCTTTTGGCTCTTTTCTGTCTAGGGACTTTGTCCTTGACATGGCTTACAATTTGGGTGGCTATGGGTTGCACAGGTGGAGTAGACCTTGCACCCTCTTTTTCGCAATTCTCTGGATCACTGGGAGTGGATGAAATGGTTGAAATATTGACATTTTTTTGAGAGTCTCTTCCTCTTTTTAGGTGGGACTTGTTTGGAAGAGAAGGATTGGCAGTTGGGGGTTGAACCACTGCTGGTAACACAGGGTTGTCAACTGGAGCAATAGGCTCAGGATTTGCCTGTGGTTGCACCACTGGTGCACCCACTGTAGGTCTTGGCACAGGTATAGGATGGTCAGTGTCCACACCTGTATACCGTTTGTTCTTTTCATTGCTTGACAGATATGAAAATAATTTTTCATTTGGTACCCTTAATTGATAAGTTTTATCTGATATTTTTAAGTTGGGTATCAAACACCTTAGAATGTGCTGCAAAAACCTGGGATACATATGAAAGAAGTGAGCATTGTTAGGTTTTAAATTATCCACTATCCCATCCAGCACCATTCTAGAAAAATTAAAATTTTGACCTTGTACCAAAGCATGAAAAGCCTGGACTGAAGAGAGTTCATCAACACTCTTCTTTGAGGATAAATTTGCCAAGATCACGTGTGTAAGAAATCTCCATTTGAATGGCAGTTGTGATTTCTTTAACTTTTTGACTGATCCCCCATACCTTACAACCCTTTAGGTTGTAAGATATTCAGAGGAGGGCACTTCTTTGTATCCTCCTTGGTCATTGAACTTCAGATGTGTTCGGATGACTTCTTCAGTAATTGTTACCTCGTGACCTTGAACCTTTGAGTGTACTTTATACACTCCTTCAACAGTTTTTGTTCTTGAGGCATTTTGCGAAAATTCTGTAATCACCACTTCGCAAATATTTGGATAAACTGTAAGTGCATAGCATATGTGTGATGCTTTCAGAAAATCAATCATTTCATGAAACACAGAGCTCTTCTCTGTTTTCGACAGTAGAGCAACTGTATTGTGGTCAGCATGGAATAGGGCATTTGCATCGGACGATGATTCCCCTTTCTTAGCTTTCGGTGCCATTTGTTTGATGTTTGTTTGAAGATGAACATAATCGGAGAAGTATGAGCACGTAGTGGAGAAAAGTGAAAGTTTGGAAGTATATGGGAGTAAAGGTGAGTAACTGCGTGCAGTTAATTTGTTGAATCGTGGGTTCTAGGTTACCGCTTCGTCGCCTTAAATTGGGGATGTGGAAGGGACGGTTATTGTAAAAAGCACAAGTGGGTCTGGTAAAAGAGAAGAGGTGGGTTGATATGGCATCTTCTTGTTGGACCTATGGTTGTCCCATCGGACAACTTGCGACAGATACTTTAAGAAGATTACCCTTTTATTTGAGTAATCAGTAAAATCTTATCTCGGTAGATAATATTTACCAATGACCTGAGTAAATTTTTTAATCTTGGGTGAAGTTACCTCGGACGAGGTATTCATCAGAGAAACTCTTTTAAGTGACCTCGTAAGATTATCTCGGAGAGATGATGTCATCCGATATAAGTAAAGTTACCTCGGGTGTAGTTATCTCGGGTGAGATAATTTTTCTTTGGTAATTTTAGTTATATCGGTTTGAGTTATCTCGGGTGAGATTTCGTCATCTGATATAAATAAAGTTACCTTGGCTGTGGTTATCTTTAGTGAGATAATTTTTCTTTGGTAATTTTAATTATCTCGGAAGAGGTTATCTCGAGTGAGACTATCTCGGTAGTACTTTGACAAAAATTTGTGATTATTTTTATTTCAAGAGAAGAGAAATTTATTTTATCAGATTTGAAATTTTATTTAATCAAAATTCATCATTCCTATGGCTGTGATAAGGTAGAAAAATCTGGCCTCATCAAATGCTTTTGTGAATAAGTCAGCCAATTGATTTTCAGTTGGAACATGATGGAGTTTGATTAATTTCTTTTCAACACAATCTTTAATAAAATGATACCTGATCTCAATGTGCTTTGTTTTTGAATGTTTGACAGGATTGTTGGCGATGCTGATGGCACTGGTGTTGTCAATATACATAGGAGTTTCCATGAAGTTGATGCCATAGTCCATCATCTGATTTTGTATCCAAAGTACCTGGCCACAGCATGCTGAAGCTGCAATGTATTCTGCTTCTGCTGTAGAAGTTGAGACACATGTCTGCTTTTCGCATTGCCATGATACAAGTCTATCTCCTAAAAATTAACATCCACCAGATGTTGACTTTTTGTCAAGATTTCATCCTCCGTAGTCACTGTCTTTGAAATCCTTCAAATTGAAGTCTTTATTTTTAGAATACCATAACCCAAGCTTTGGTTGTCCTTTGAGGTATCTAAAAATTCTTTTCACAGCATTTAAGGGGCTGTTTGGTTCGGCCATTTGGCGTCTGAATGGAAGAATCGTCTGACCGATTCAGACATTTTTGCGCTATGGAGGTGTTTGGTTCGATTGCTCTGGCTGACCCGATGAAGACATAACATTCTGTCCGAAAAAGCTGTGGAGGAGCTGCTTAAGCATACAGACGTACGCTGCTGAAGGGGTTGCGAGTGAGAAACGAGGCTGAAAACGGTCACGCTTGGTTCCTGACCCGGGTTTTCGGAGTTGCATTCGTGTCCGCAGGTCGTGCGGACGGGAAGGCAATTTTACCAAATTTGCACCCCCTGCGCGCGGGTAGATACCGGAGTAAAACACAACATAAGAACTTAACATGTCATGTAGGTTTTCATATATAAGCCAACCGTGTTTTTGTTCCCAAATCAATGTGGGACAAGTTTAATGAAAAAAAATAGGTGTTTTGTTCTCACAACAATATGGGACAAGGTAATGAAAGAAAATTTTGGTGTTTTGTTCCCATACCAATATGGGACAAGCTACATGAAAGAAAAAATATGTTTTTTTTTATTGTCACACTGATTTGTTAGTGTTTTTTTATTCTATTATAAAGTCATTCAGATGTCCAAACAAACAACACATAATGATTCAGCACCTTATTGATTCAGCATTTCTTTACCATACAGACAACTTGTTCATTCAGCACCAAATGATTCAGCACGAACCAAACAGCCCCTAAGTGTGATTCCTTTGGTCCAGCCTGATATCTAGCACATAAGCAAACACTGAACATGATATCAGGTTTGCTTGCTGTAAGATACATAAGGGAACCAATCATGTCCCTATATGTGTGCTCATCAACAGGTTCACCAGTTACATCAGATGTTCACTTGTGTGATGTTGATTTAGAAGTTTTGGCAGTGGAGGATGACAGCATGTCAAACCTCTTTAGCATATCCTGAATATATTTTGATTGATTCAGGAAGATGCCTTCTTTTGTTTGCCTTACTTGAAGAACTAGAAAGAAAGTGAGTTCACCCATTGAGCTCATTTCAAATTTTTCTTGCATTAGGGCTTCAAACTCCTTACAGAGAGCATATTTTGTTGAACCAAAGATGATATCATCCACATAAATTTGTTCCATTAAAAGATCCTTACCAACTGTTCTAATGAAGAGAGTTTTGTCAATAGCTCCTCTTTTGTATCCATGTTTAGTCAGATAACAAGAGAGAGCCTCATACCAGGTTCTTGGTGCCTGTTTAAGACCATACAGAGCTTTTATCAGTTTTCACACCTTGTTTGGATGATGAGGATCTTCAAACCTAGGTGGTTGACACACATATACTTCTTCATTTAGTAATCCATACAGAAAAGCACTTTTGACATCCATTTGGTAGACATGGAAGTTTCTGTAAGCAGCATAGGCTAAAAATATCCTAATTGCTTCTAATCTTGCTACTGGTGCAAAAACTTCATCATAGTCTATTCTTTCTTCTTGAGCAAAGCCTTGAACCACTAACCTTGCCTTGTTTTTTACTACAATGCCCCTTTCATCCTTCTTGTTTCTAAAAACCCATTTAGTTCCAATTGGTGGTGGTGCATTCTTTGGTAGATCCACCAATTCCATACTCTTTGTTTGTTGATTTGAAGCAGTTCTTCTTGCATGGCTTTAGTCCAACTGTTTTCTCTTAAAACTTCATTTATTTTCTTTGGTTGCTCCTGTGACAAGAAGCATGCATCTTGACAGATGTTTGCATCAGTTGATTTGCTTCTTGTAAGTACAGGTGCTTCCACTTCTCCTATAACATTCTCTAGAGGACGATTTTTCAAAATTCTAGAGTTGTAAGTAGGTGGGAATTTATGATGATAATTAGGCTCAGAAAGGTTTAATGGAGTAACTCATTCATAAGCACTAATTCTGGTATTTCTGTTAAAGAAGGTGATTCTTGAACATCTTGAATTTATGAGGCAACAGGCTCATTGATTTCTTCATTAAGGTCATCAGTAGAGTAGGTGAGCTTAAGCCTTCAGGTAAGGTGGAGGCTGAATTGCTACATCCTATCTGATTTTCTATCGAAGCCTATGATTGTTTGTTCAAATCACATTTGTTTCTTGAGTTTCCAAGACTTACAACAGTGTCTTGATGAGTTACCAGATGATTTTCAGCTGGTTGTTCTGATTCAATTGCAATATGAGGAATAGGTGTTCCATCAGAATTGAATTGAATAACATCTCCTGGAGTTAGGTTGAAATTGGTTGCTGAGACATAAGGTTTTGTGCTGACAGATGAGAAGAATGGAGGATCAACACCTTTGAACCTGCCATTTGTAATATTTTGAAGATCTTCTGTCTGCACATTTTCACTAAGAGGCTTATCAATAGTCACATTGAAAGCAGTGGTTAGTGAATCAATATCAAATAACCATGAGAGCTCAGTTCTAAAATTGTTCTTTGACTTTTCATTAAATACCACATTTATGGTTTCTTTAATAATTTTAGAACTGGTGTTATACAGTCTGTATGCCTTAGAGACACCAGAGTATCCCACAAAATAACCATCTACAGCTTTTTCAGCAAATTTTGACAGTTGCTCATTGGTTATCAGTATTGTTACAGGACATCAAAATGATTTAAGAAAATGTATGTTAGGTTTTATTTTTCTCTAAATATCATAAGGTGTCTTGTTTTGACCTTTTACAATCAAAATCATGTTTTGTACATAACATGCAGTGTGTACTGCTTCAGCCCAAAATGTTACAGGTAATTTTGATTCAGCCAACATAGATCTTGCAGCCTCAATTAAGGTTCTATTTCTTCTCTTAGCAACACCATTTTGCTGAGGAGTTCTAGATGCACTGAATTGTCTAGCAATTCCTTTTTCTTCATAGAATGAGTTTAACACATGATTTTTATAAACTTTGTACCATTGTCACTTCTTATTGTTTTGGCTTTTAAATTAGACTGATTTTCAAGCTGAGTGATTAGTGCTATTAAAATCTCTGAGGTTTCATCTTTGGTTGCAAGAAAGAATACCCAGGTGTATCTTGAAAAATCATCAGTTATTACAAAACAATAAGATTTTTTCCCTAAGCTCTTTACTCTTGTAGGACCAAATAAGTCCATATGTAGAAATTCTAAAAGACTTGAGATAGAGCTTTCCAATTTAGGCATGTGAGAAGATTTGTGTTGCTTTCCTTTTAGACAAGCAATACATTGTTCAGTACATGTGAATGTTTTATTTGGTAAACCTTTGACCAAATCAAGTTTTACCAGTTTGTTCATAGTTTTGAGATTCACATGACCTAATCTTCTATGCCATAAATTTGATTCATCTATAGAAGCCTTGGATATAAGGCAGGTGATACCATCTTTAGATGTTGTATGTGTCATATCCAGAGTATATAGACCATCCTTTCTAGGTGCTTTAATCAAGATCATTTCATCCAAAATTTTGATACCTGGTTTAAGAATGATAGCTTCTTTTTCATTAAACAGAACATTTAACTTCTTGTCACACATTTGTGAGACACTTAGAAGATTGAAGTTGAGAACATCAACAAAATTTACCTTATCAAAGGTAAGCTTCCCATTGGTAACTGTACCTTGTCTACAAATTTTTCCCTCAGTGCTTCCAAAAGCAACCGGTCCTCCATTAACTCTTTTTGTATTTTTCAGTAATTTTTTATTTCCTGTCATGTGGCAAGAACACCCACTATCTACAACCCATATGTTGTTCAGAGATTTATTGGATGTGTTATGCACATGTTAAGACAAAGTATGAGTTAATTACTGAGGGAGACCCAAGCCTTTGTGGTCTTGGGTCTTCCCATTGCGTCATTGTACTTGTACTCTCTGAGCACAAGTGTTTGGGTCAATTCTTCAGTTTTTAAAGACTCTGCTTTTGACTGATCATTTGATGAAGAATTTTGACTGTTTTTGGAACTAGAAAATGAGTTTATTTTAGACTGAAAGTCTTTGGCTTTTTGTTTTGTTACATCCCTTTGTGATCTATATACCTTTTGTTTCATTTCTTTTGATGTTTCAGAGAGTTTCAATTTGAAATTTGTAGGATCACTACTTGTTGAATCTGAATTTGAAGATTTTCTCTGAAACACTTGTTTCTTTTGATTTCTTGAAACAATTTTGGTTTGATTAGGAGAAAAACTGTTGTTTACATTCCTGGAGTTCTTTCCGGAGTAACTTTTGTTGTCTGAGGTAACTTTTACCTCGGGTGCAAAAGTTTTGCCTTCCGAGATAAATTTTATCTCGGGTGTTCCTTTTCTTTCATTTTGTTGCTTTCCAGAGTGTTTTTGTCCCTCCGGGGTAATTTTTACCTCGGGATCATGAATTTTGCCTTCCGAGATAACTTTTATCTCGGAATCAAATTTTCTTTCCTTCAGGAGCATAAATACTCCTAGGTTTTTGTTTCTTCTGAGTTTTAGTAACATGAAGCTGTTCGGATTTTTCAAAGTCATGACTGCTGAATTTTTCAAATCTATGTTTGTTTGATTTTGTCTGTTCTGAATAATATTCATTTTGACTTTTTGTATCTTCAGAACTGATATTTTCAAAACTTTTACAAATAAATTCAGATTTTGTTCCCCCTTTTTCAGCAGTTTGACTTTTGACAGCTTGACTAAATTTAAAAAAGGATTGTGATAACAATTGATAGCAATGTGATCAATTTTTCCACATATCAAACATTCCTTTATCATTTTAAATTTAGAAAGTTTTGAGACTGAAGGTGTTTTCTCATTTGAAGAGTTTTGCTTGGAGCAAGATTCAGTTTCTTTGGTGTCTTTCATTTTCCAGAGAGTTTTCTTGTTCTTAACAAAGTTGCTGTGAATCTGAGGTTCAATTGAGACAGTAGCTACAGATGACACCTTTTCAGTTTCTGATTCAGATATATCATTTGATTTTGAAATTTCTTCTCTAGTGTTAATAATGGGATCAAGTGTAAGTTGAACCTTACTTCTTCATTCTTAACCTTTTTCACACATTCAGTGTATGAATCAGGATAAGTGACCTTATTGTACCCAATTCCATTATTCAAATGATTTCCTGTTGTTTTCTGACTTTGCCATAGTTTTAGGTGTTTCTAATTACTTGCTTGTAATTTTTCACAGTCAGCAGTAGCAACAGGAAATTTTATTTCACAGATACTTAGTTCAGATTTTATTTCCTCATTTTCTTTGTTTGCAAAATCTAATTTAGAGAGCAGATCCTTGATTTGAGTAATAAGATTGGACTTTTTATGTTTTAGTGCACTAATGCTTTTGATTAGTTCTTCAATCTTAATATTGTAAGCAATATCAGCCTTTCTAGAGTATTCTCTGATTTCTTTTAGACTTGCCATTTCCTCAATGAGTTCAAGATTATGTTTTTTTATAATTTTCTATCTGCTCAACACATTCAGTTTTACAAAGAAGAGAAAGAACTTCATTTGGGATTTCAGTGTTTACCTCATAGTTTGAAGAGGTATCCATGGATGAAGTAGAGGAGTTCTCATCAGAGTAGGAGATTTCTTTTACCGTTAAAGCATGATTTATTGGAGAGAATTCTTGCATGATTTCCTCCCAATCAACACAATTGGTTTGATTAGCAACAACAGCAGTTGCATGGCTTTGTGGCTTTGAGCTTGATGAGAGAGCAGTAGGAACTTCAGTGGATACACTTGGAGTTGCTGGCTTTGTTCTTGAGCCTATGTCATGTGACGGATAGGTAACTGGTGTGTATGCATTGTGAGGTCTCTGATACTTGTTTCCTTAATCTTGGCTTGTGTTTTCTCTTCTGGGCTGCTTGCATTCCCTAGCAAAATGTCCTAATTGGTGACAGTTGTAGCATTTGGCTTTGTTTTTTCTCAAACCCAATCTGAGCATTTCTATCTCCATTGAACTTTCTGCATGTTCTTTTGTAGAACCTTTGTGAACGTAAGGAGATCATTGTTAGTTGTGTGTTGATGTCCATCTCTTCAAGATCATCAGCACTGAAGCATTCTAGATCTGATCTAGTGAGCCCATTCTGACTGTTATCTGCAATATGAGCAAAGTTGTTATAATTTCATTACCTCTTTGCCTCTTGGTGATGTAGGATATGTGATCAAAGGAGCTTGTTCACTGTAGTGACTTCTATCTTCATGAACAGTAATGAGTGCAGTAGATGTTGGAATTGTTAAGTTCACTGGTTTGTTCAAAGTACCAGATTTTTCATTGATTTCCATTTCATGTGCACTGAGCATTCCATGAAGTTCACTCAACTTTAAAGTTTTGAGATCCTTGTTATACTTGATGCTTACAGTATATACTGTTCAGACATCAGGAAGTGATCTAAAAAAATTTCTGATCACATCGCCATTTTCCATCTTCACATCATTTCCCTGTAATTCATCAAGAAGTTGAACAAAACGTAGATATTGAGCATTCATACTTTCTCCATTTTTGTGAGAAAAGTTTTCATATCTTTGTTTTAGAACATCTTTCTTATTTTCTTTAACCTCATCAATTCCTTCGTATTCCATAAATCGAAAGCAGTTTTGCAGTTTTTGAAACCTACGAGAATAGAATTTGGAAGTGTTGCTTATAATGCCCATAAAGCTTTGTGATCTCCTTCAACCAACTTGTGGTCATCATCGGAATAGTCAACAACAACCTTTACTATATCTACACTTAGTGTAGTAGCAGATTTTGCTGTAGGAACAGTAGGGCCATACATAACAGATTTCCACATTCTGTAATCAGAATGAGTAACCTATCATTAGTAATTTCCAAGTATCAAAATCATCGGACATGAATGATGGTGGTTTGTTTGAACTACCATTTCGTGATTCTCCCATGATTATGGATGAAAAAGTGGAAAGAGTGACTTTTTACTAAAAACAGAGTATGTAGGTAAAACAGAGTTTTTAAACTTAATATGAGTTTTAAGTTTTATAAACACGAGCCAAAGCTCTGATACCACTTGTAAGATCGAATTCTGGTTACAGAGTTGAACCAATTACAAGGTTTTA
This sequence comes from Deinandra increscens subsp. villosa, assembly GCA_039602395.1. Taxonomy (NCBI): domain Eukaryota; kingdom Viridiplantae; phylum Streptophyta; class Magnoliopsida; order Asterales; family Asteraceae; genus Deinandra; species Deinandra increscens. The sequence goes on along the minus strand of JBCNJP010000017.1, from coordinate 80,495,480 downwards.
CTTTAGAATTAACCAGGCGGAAACAAGTTAAATCGTATGCTCTGTTTAAGGTAAAGTAATATGAAATCGAATATAAGACAAGTATAACAATAATATGGATAAAACTGAGCACTGTATTATAACTTGCAGATTTCGAAGTACATATCAGAGTGATTTACACTTTGCTTGTTTAAAGCATAGTTACAAGTGTCTATATATAGTCAAGGGGGAAGCTTAGAAGAGACGGGAGGGGGCGACCGCCCCCTCATTTTTTTCGTCCATAAGTACCTATTTTTACGATTTTATGTACAAGCATTTATATATATTGCATATCGCCCCCTCGAATGTATTGAGCATCGCTCCCTCTATAGAATTTTTGAACTCTGCCCCCTCGGGGTTTTCTTTCAAGCTTCGCCATTGTATATAGTGCCCTAAGAAATCAGGTGAACCCTTGATTTCTCTAACGATCATCTCGACCGTCAAGTAAAGATACATGAACTAGAATAATATTAAACTAGTCTAGAACATAATCATGTCAGCTTCATGTCAGGAGAATGGCGGGAAACTGGATCAGATATGTCAGAGACAAGTGCAGCAGGTCAAGTTGATGTCCGAGATAACTCGCCTTACCGAGGTAACTTGACTTATCTCGGGCGTAACCACTGTCCGAGATAAAACTGTGCTCCCGAGGTAAAATAGGCTTCCAAGGTAAAATGACCTTTCGAGGTAACTATAAGTTATCTCGGGTAGTCTGTTCTTCCGAGGTAACTTATCTCGGGCCTTCTATTCTTCCTAGATAACATGTTTAGCCGATCATCATCATTTCTTCAGGAGAAATAATTCCTTACACTATGCTTCAATTGCTTTACATAATTGACATCATGAAAGCTGAGACGTCCATTTCTGACTGTGCCTTTCTGGCTGATGTAACCTCCAACTCCTCCTGCGAACGACACATATCCTCCATCAAATTTATCTAAGTCTTGTAGCAGTGATATGTCGCCCGTCATATGCCTGGAACAACCACTATCAACATACCAAAGGTTGTTCACAGTCCTCCTTGGCTGTTCCTACATTCAAAGGAGATTAATTAGCTAATTAGTTTTAGTTACCCAGGCCTTAACGGGTCTGGGTGAAGTGGGGTTGCTTTTAGTTGAACTGGGTGTGGGCTTTTCTGCCTTTGTGAGTTCTTTGGTTCTCACATAAATGTCGTTGTCATTGATATTTCTAGGCTGGTGTTTCTCTTTCCCTTGTACCTGAGGGCCTTTTGGTGGATATTTATTGACATTTTTTTTTTGAAATTTTACTTCTTGAAAATGATTGGAGTGTTTTTTTTATACACCCCTTTATGCTGGTAAAACTAGTTTACCACCTTTCGCACATTCCACCTTTCATCATCAAACCAAGTACTTGGTCATGAATAACCAACTGGCTTTGTTAATCTGGCCGGTTCAGGAGAACTGGTCGGCTTAGGACATTTGACTGATTTTGAAGAGCCAACTGGTTTTGGAACCCAAGCGAGTTTAGGAAAACTGTAGGACTTTGAAAAACTGACTGATTTTTTAAAAACAGTGACTCGCTTTAGTTGCTTTAAAATAAGTTTTTGTAGGGTTTTTAGGTGACTTGGGATTTTGATTCACCTTCTGTACCTTTGGTTGTTGAGGTACAGACTTCTGCACCTTAGGTTTGAAGGTGCAGACTTTTGTTTTGAGCCAGCATGTGTTTGGCCCTGTGGGACAGGTCTCTGATGAACCCTCCTGGGATAATAGGGCTCATGTGGTCTGTGCAAGCAATTTCTTGCCAAGTGTCCAGGCTTTCCACACACATGGCAAGATTGCTTCTTGGGATACGCAGGAGTCTGAGATTGGTTACGCCCAGTGGATTGCTAAGAGGGTTTAGAACAACTTTTATGAATCCAATGGGTTCGGCCTTTAGGTTTGGTGGTCAGAATATACTTCCGCTGTATCGGTTCATATTGGTCATGTGCAGAAATAACTTCTGGGTACGGGACAAAATCATGAGGTTTGGCGTCCCGTACATTCTGCACATTTTTCACAACATTTTCATTCTTATCATCACAATTTTTTACACCAAACACACCTGGATTTGAGGGTTTGGGACCGGCAACCTGTGGTCCCTGACCTCTTCTTAAAATTTTAACAGTTCTCAAAGGTTTCATAGGTTTTGCATCACACTTGCGAACATTAAAATCACCACACACAGAAGTTTTATCAAACAAGACAGACTCGGAAGTTTTTGAAACATACTCAAACACAGGAGATTCATGTTTTTGCCAGTCAAAGTTTTTATAAAAAGGATCATAATTCGGGTTCTTTAAACTCTTAGGACACTCCTTTTGATCCGTTACCCCTGCTTCTTTGTTACCTTTATTTGCACAACAGGTAGAATTGTCAGTAGTGTTAATAACAAGAGCACAGATTTTAATAGGACATGAAGCAAGTTTCCTATCCATTTCAGCCTTAACTTCTAAAATGGTTAGAGAAGTATTATGCTCAGGAATCATTTCATGCATCAAAGGCATAGGAACCATGTGTGTAAATTTTTCATCCTTTTCATCTGTGCCAAGACCTAAACCTGAACTGTCTTTAACATGCCTCATTCTAACATCAGTGTTATAAAACAAGGAACTAGCTTCCATCATTTTAGAAACAATTTTATCAGTACGCTCAATTTTAGTTTGAGATGTTCCTAATTTGGCTCTTAGTTCCTCTACCTCTTTGGTTAAAGTTTCAACTTTAGAGTTAGCAAGCTTAAGATAGGTGCTCTTATTGCTCAGCCAACTTTCTAGGCTCCTAACGTCTAATTGAATGGCCTCAAGTTTCTCTCTAAAGATTCTAGCCTTGTCTTTATATTCCCTAACATCTCTAGCAGTGGACTCATGATTTAAGGTTTCATTTGTGAACTTACGTTCCCAATTTTTACATTCTTTAAAAATAGCCTGACACTTAGGGTTTAAACATACCTCATTATTTCTAGAGTTGGCTTCAGAACCTGGTAGGATGTTAGCCATGAACGCATGATGATAGGGTTTGGCTACTTCCTTTTTTGCTTTTTCTTCAGCAAGGAGGGCCACATGTGCAAGGCTCAGGTTCAGATCTTCTATTTGAGTAGTCCAATCATATCCTGGTGTATGTTGAACCACCAGTGCCCTGTCATTGTTCACTGCATCCTTCTTCAATCCTTCCTTCCTTTCTTCAGCTGCTTTACCGTCCCTTTCCACCTCTGGCTTTGTGCATTCTCTCGCATAGCGACCATACTCGTTGCAGTTATAGCATCTAAGGTTTGCCTTGTTGAAGGTAAGCTTGATCCCTTTACCTCCATTCCAATCTCTCTTTCCAGTTTTTGCCATGAACTGCTTTGCACGTAAGGCAGACATCCCCATTTGGTAGGAGATATCCATGTGCTCCAGATCTTCAGGATTAACTTGATTCACATCATCTGATATCAACTCATGATACCTACACCAAGATCAAAGCTAGAATCTATGGTTAGATTATTAATATGTAAAGAAATCAAGATGGATGAGCTAGATGAGCTGGCCCCTGGAGCTTGAGACACAAAAGCTGTCTGATTAGATGCTACATTGCTAGGACATGAGCTTGGTTGAGATATGAAAGCTTGATTGACTTGATTCATCAAAGCTCTACTTCCAAGCTTTCTGGCTCTCTTTTGTTTCTTCTCCTCATAGGATCTAAATGTTGACATTAGCTCATTCAGTGGTGAAGTTGCCATTTCCACTGTTTTCCAATCAACTCAATGGTACTATCCCAGTTTGGTGGTAGTGAGTTCACCAACTTCCTGTTTACTTCGACCCGGGTGTAAGTGACATCCGCGTCTTTCATTGCAGTCACAATCTTGATGAACCTCTGCAATTGGGTCTCGATATTCTCACCAGGCACATAGTTGAACTCATTGAACTGTTCTCTTAGATTTTCCCGATGGGACTCCTTCATGTCAGCATTACCCTCATAAGCAACTATGAGAGCATCCCAGAGAGTTTTAGCTGATTTATATTCCTTGAAGGCTTCAGCCACCTCGAGGGACAAAGCCATAGTTAAGGCGGCCAGGGCCTTCCTGTCACGTTCAACTCTCTCCCATTCCGCCTCAGTCCAGTCAGCCTTTTCTTTGGGTGCAGCTTCCTGACCTGCCGCATGAGTAGTCTTAGGAACGAAATCACCCACTTCAATTGACCGCATGATCTTTGCATCATTGTAGTTGACATAACTCTCAAATCGGTATTTCCAGCTCATAAAGTCTTTCCCGGACATCAGACGGGGAGGTCTAGTGTTAGTGCCAATCTTGGCATCCATCTCTAGCGTTACGCACTGGACAATCCAGACATATCAAATGTCATTGCAAAATGAGAGAAAAGAGGTTTTCGGTCGAATGGAGGTTTAGATCAGAAAGGTGGTTTTCGGTCGGAAAGGGGTTTGGATCGGAAAGGTGGTTTTCGGTCGGAAAGGGGTTTGGATCGGAAAGGTGGTTTTCGATCGAAAAGGGATCGAAATGGGGTTTTAGATCAAAGGGTGACAGATCGAAAAGGGTTTGCACAGGAGGACCGATCGAAAAGTGAGCTTTTCGATCGGGCAGAATTTTGGCTCGATCGAAAAGTTAGGATTGGTCGATAAGTCTACTTTTCGATCAGGTCAAAACGGGACTAGCCACAGACACTGATCGAAAATGTCTTGATCGAAAAGGGCAGAACTTCGCCGATCGAAAAGCCGGACAAGATCGAGAAGCCTGGTCGAAAAGCTATAATCCGGATCGAAAAGCCAATCGAGAAGTGGTTTTCTCGATGGAAAAGCTATAACTTCGATCAAAACAGGGACTGAGCCACAAAATTCAACCAAAAAGCTTAAGATTTTCGAGTTTCTTGCTTCTGACTTGTTGAAAACCTGCACAAAATCGCACAGAATCCTCCTGTTTCGAGCTAAAGAACTGAAAATCACACACAACCTCAAACCGTTAGTTCAATAAAGCTTGAATCCGATAATGTGATAGCCTCGAAACGAAGTTTCTTGGCTCTGATACCAATTGTAAGGATCAAACTAGTTCCTCACGCGATATCAAATCCTATAATCACCGTGCGGAATCCGGTGATTAGAGGTGATTCAAGAACAATCGAGAAGTATAACTAAATAATGATAGAAACAATTAGAAACACAAACCGAATGGAAAAGATAACACTTGATTAACCACGATTGCAACACACTTGAGAGGATCAAAATTCTTAAAGAGAATTTCGATTACACCTTCACCCCTTGGCCTTAGAGTCCACAACCTATTCTAGATACTATAGGGTTCTATATATAGGAGATGACAAACTTGGAAAACAATCCATCTCCTAACCTTAATTGAGTTCGAATCTGGCCCCCTATACATAACCAAACCGACCGGACCCTATCAACCCATTAAACCCCATAAAAGTTAGCCCAGTTACAAGTATTTAACATCCCACAAGTATTAGAATAAACCCAAAATACATCTAATGCAAAAGCCTCATTTTCTAGGTCTCTACAACTTTCGTGAGAACCATGCTGGTTTGGAGTATTCTGGTAATGATTTAAGGCTACTTTGAAGCTGATATGTGGCTAATTTGTTATTATTTTGAGACTGCGGTTTATTTAAATTTGTTGTAATGATATTGTGGCTGGTTTGGGTCCATTTTATTGCTTTTTGTTTAATTCCTTTGTTGGTATTTAACAGCCCTGAATGCGTGGAGAAACTATGTCCTGATCTAAGCATTGAGCACACTGATGTCCGAGTGTTGATGCTTGCTTTGTATGTTATCGGCTATTTTTAGTTACTTTTAACTTTTAAGGCAGTTCACATGTTACTGGTTGAAATATTCCAGGAAAATGGATGCTAAGAAGCAGGGATACTTTACACAGGTATGCCACATGTGTGTTTATAAAGTATTTCACCGTTCTTATATATTGCAGATCAGGTAGCTTTAGTATTCTCATTGACCTTGTGTAATATTTTTTTTATGTAGTATTCTCATTGACCTTGTCTATTGCTACTTATGTATTTCTAATTTATTGATTTTGTATGATTGTTCATGGGATATACCTTTTTTTGTTTACAGAAAAGGGGATTATTACAACTATGACATAATTTAAATTTGGTAATGATAGAAAAGAGGTTAGTGATCGTTCAGTGAAAGGATATTAGTTATGCTCGATGACATGCAATTTTGGTTTACTCTATTTTCACTTCAGTTGGTGTTTTATATTATTTGAGCCAAATGCTTTTTGGTTAAATAGGTACAGAGTTCAGACTGTTCAAACAATAAGACTTATTTAATTGGTAAGATTTGATAAACAAGTCAACAACATGAATTAACTCAGCTTTACAAAATAGATGAATCATATGTGTAAACAATTCAGGTTGGTGAAACCACACCCCTTTGATATATGGGTCAATTGCTACAAAACATGTCACCTAAAATATTGGACCCGTTATGAATCCAAATGCTATCTGGTTAAGACATCAGCAAGCTAGAATACTTGGAACTTTACAGATGCTTAAACATCTTAAAAAAGCTTCAATACTTGGAACTTTTTAGTCAATGGGTTCACTTTCCAGGTCAACTTCTTGGTTTATTGGGTCATTTTTAGGTTTTTAGATTAAATGGTTATATTTTCAGAGGAGTTTTAGCAGACCATTTTCATGAAGAGAGGAGTTTCTTGGTGGTGGTAAGTAGTTCAAGAATTGAGCCCTTGATTGTATAAATTTCATCCAAAATGTTTTTATTATTATATATGAATAAAGAGGTGGAAAAATGAGAAGTTCTCGTGGGTTTTGTAACTGTCTGAAATAGGACAGTCTAAATGTTTTTGTCAAAAATTTTCATAAAATAACTATTGTGTTAAATATCATCTCAACAATTATCTTGTTTCAGTTAAACTCTAATATTGTGTTTCAAACACAATCTCAACTAAACTTTGATGAAGATGGAAATTTATGTTTACTTCTATCTAGGTTTAGTTATGTTTACTTTCCTCATTAGATGTATTGTTTTTCTTACATCTTTTTGAAGGTTTTGGTAACGATTATCGAATGGTAGCGGTGAAGGTTTCTTGCCGATGGCGGCGGTGATTTGCGGTCATGCAAGTGAGACCCATTTCTGCTTTGACTGCTCCATCGACTAGGAGAACGAACTGAATCAGCAGCAGGCATCCGTTTGTATGGTGAGTCTCTCCATTGTTATTGTTCAAAGTTTTCTCTCTGGAAAAACAACCTTTCGTTGTTTCATATTCTCTTGATTTGTGGTTTTGTGAGGATAGAGGATATACTGATAAATATTGCCATTTTGAACCCATGTGCGGTTGTTAATTTACTATGCTTCTTATTTATTTTTGTATTTTTAGAACCGGACTAAATGATGCTAACGGACCCAGATCTCAGCCATTGAACGTCTTGCCGGTTCGTATCTGCTTTCTTCTTTGTTCAAATGCAGTTATTTATTTTCTTTTGGATATTTGATGTAGGAATGACAAACAAAAACGAAACTGGCCAGAAAACCTAAAAAACAACCTATTCAAGCCGAGTCAAGGGGCTAGTTTCAGGGATCAGATTAGATCGGGATAGATTTAACAAAGGATATCTGCGGATTCATTATTGGAATATTGCTTTAACAGATTGAATGATGAATAGAGATTGCTGAATCTCTTTTATCACTTCAAACAATCAAAGTTCTTGATTTAAGGACATAAGTGAATTGCAAATGTAATAAAAAGGCATATTTTATCTTTCTTTTGTGGCAAACAAAAATAGTTTCTATTAACTATGCAATCTAAAACTTGAACTACATTATTATAAGTTAAAGTTCTAAAGAGAAACATTAAAAAGAATTTATCATATAAAACCCATTAATGGTAGCAACTTTATTCTACTAGACTTTGCTACACAACTTTATAAAAGTTTTGCAGCAAATGAATACCCAACCACATAATTTAGATGGAATGGAACCTTCACTAAACCTTCTCTGTAATGTTTGAAGATTCAATTTTATTCTTTCTAAATCTAATGTGAGAATGAGACATAATAGATGTCATTGTTCCGGTGCCCAATAACATATTTTGGATGACGAGTAGCTTGAATCCCTTTGAAGAAAAATGTAAAAAAAGAAAAAAAATCGAGGAGTGGAAGGTTCTATATATCATACTTCAAAAGCTATTTAGTTAGAATTATAATATCACTTATATGCATAAGACATTTCTCATAGTACGTGAGAAAAAAAACGAAAATTACTAAAAATATTATGTGTTAACTTTTATCAAAATATGCTTCGATTGCTTTTTTAACTAACATTCGATACTTTAATTTTAAAAAAATACCTTACGCCCGCTGTAAAGCGCGAGTTTCTGTTACTGTAACGATGACTTAAGGATTCCCGCCGTGAAGCGCCGGGGTCTATGCCTTGTGTAATATACATTTTCCGTAATTCATTTGGGTTGAGATTTCCCCATCGGTTTCCTAACTTAGGAAAATCCAAACTCAATTACCATCATGGCGTATCGTTGAGGTTAATGCATTAGTATTCCAGAGTAAGATTTTCACTTTTTGTTTAGATGACTTATTAACATGTTCTTCTGGAGATTGGGGGATTTAATCACACTTGCTCTATTGATGGAATATCCAAAATTCTATTTCGAAGAGGGGTGCGTAAAAATACCTACATATCATATCATTCCCTGAGGAATTATACTTTACATCTAAAATAAGCAATACTAATAGATGCTTGTAACTTATTTAAAGTTTTTCTTTCTTTGGCAGATCACTAATGCGTTAATTAAATTATCACAACTATATTATTGTACTTCTTATATGTATTATTTGGTCTTGTACTAACTAATGATTGTAAGTTATTCGGTCTTAAAGTTATAACTACACACGAACAATCATCAAAGGCGCAACAACGCGCGCCCCCTAGAAATATTGTATATATACAATTGGTAACTTATGCTTTGAATTCAGGTTCACCGTCGTGTCATAGTTCTCGGGTTCGTTATCAACCGTGTATTGGTTCATGCCCGTAAACATCTGTTGCACAACTCCTGGTTAATTATCACCGCCGCTGCATCGCGCGGATTTCCTTCTTGGTAAAACTTGGTTTTACTTCAATATTTGCTTCATCACATATAATAGTTGTATACAAACTTATTGGTTTTTTTATATCACATGGGTTTTTAAACAACAAATTAAACTCAAGTACCGCGTTGGTTCTCTCATACAATACAACTGTGTTGCTTGTTGTTGCCAATGAACGCGCATATACCGCATTATAAGTTGACACCAGACCGCATCGCGCTAAAAAACGAATACCACGATGTAAATTATCACGCCGCCTTAACAAGCGAACAAATGACGAATAACACACTATGAACTGCCGCCGCCGCAACGCGCGAATATACCCCTAGGAATACTTTAAATACATATTAGAGAGAGGTTGTTAAATTTTAAGAGGTATAACATATCTTGCAAGATGTACAAGAGTTTAATGCAAGATGTTGAAAAATTAAAAGGTGTAAATCATGAAGCTATATGTACAACACAACTATGCATAATCAATTAAACTAGCAAACTGGTGGGCTGCAAGAGAAATTTGAAAATTAAAACATAAAAAGATATATGGTCCTGACTTCTGTATATTCAGTTTTTCACATCCTCTCTCTTCCCAAAAAAACGAGTTTGAAATTACAGTGATCTCTCTTCCATCTCTCAAACCCTACAGTCGTCTCTCTTCCGTCTCTCAAACCCTAATCTCTATTTGACCTCTCTTCCTCTATGTCATTCATCTTCACTGTACCTCGATCCATACCTCATCTTCATCGATGAAGCTGTTCCATGTTCAGATTATTTGGTTCAGGTTGAAGCTTAGAGAGACTATATATCACTGAATCCACTTTATCACATATCTAATCCCACACTCTCGAGAAGCCCCTTCTTTCTCTACGCTTTCTTCACCACCATCATCATCTCACATTTTGTTCTCAAATCTCCATGAGCGTAAGCTTTGATTCTCTCTGCAATGTACGTCTTCAATCTTAAATTTCTATACCCGTCAATTGATTTTTCTTTTGATCTTTGTTTTTTCCAACCTTTTTGTTGTTTTAATTGAAAATCCCTAATTTGTTATTTGCAATCCGTCTATTTTTTTTCTTATTTTTGTTATGGAGAGAAAGAAGGAGAGTTTGATCATCGTGAGTTCTGTTGTATTTGAAGAATCGATCCAGAGAATCGTTCAGTAGTAGCATCAGATTTACCAGCCTATTCAAGCAATAGGAAAACTGTTAAAAATATGTAATCTTTTTATTGCTAATTCAAACATTTTATTTATTTTTGTGTTGTTACATTTTCTCCTTCATTGGCCCAGGTTGTAGGTAAAAGGAAGTGTGATATGGGCTTAAGAGGTGTTGCTGGGCTTTGAGCAAGGATGGGCTTGTGGATAAGAGAAGCGGGTCAAGACCTGGGCTGTGTCCGGTTGCACTGGGATATAAAATGTCGTTAGTGAAGCTAGGGTTGCTGACCGAGTCATTCGTCTCTCATACGCAGTCTCTCAAACTCTCACGCTCTCTAGGGTTTGTACGGTTTGCATTCTTGTTGATTCGGTTAGTGTTCATAGTTGTTCAGATCATCATGTTGATGATCTGATCTAAGTCCGCTCATCTTCTACTGTTGTATATCCAGAGACTGTTGAGTTGATTGTTCTTGTTGTTATCAAGATTTTTTCGCTGTTTTGATTGTGTAAGCATTTTGATATCCATGTTTAGTTTTGTCAAACTTTACATGGTATCAGAGCTTCGGTGATCTGATTCCGTTACTCAATCAATGTTTTCCGGTTGTCTCTCTTCGATATCCTTTTTTTGTGTTCAAATCCTAAGTTCTTCTTTAGGGTTTGTGACTGTTCGATCATCGCGATCGGTTTGTCTTGTGATTCTGGTGTTTTCCGCTGCCACTATTAAAGAGATCTAGGATTTTGGAAGTGAAAAACCCTAAAATTAAAGGTCGCAAATCTATCTCTGCCTCAACCGATTTAGGCGTCTGTCGAGAAGGTTCAAGGCCCCAACCCTAAGCGAAGGTTGGGGAAGCTAGGAGGTGCCGATCAACTGTTGTTGTGCTTTCTGGTTCCTCTCAGCCTGAACTGTTCTGACCCTAAGTGAAGGTCGGCCAGTTCAGGCACACTGGGTGAGATCTTTCCTTTCTCTAAGTTTTTTTCCTTACTGTATCTTACTGCAATTGTGTGTTCTTGTGATGTTGACGCTTGTTTAGACCCCGGTTATCCCTTGATCTGCCACCAAGAGTAGGGTGTAAACCTGGCTCTGACTGGGTGTTCTAACTGGTTGTCCTGTTACTTGTCTTGTTATTTGTGATCTGGTTCTTGCTGTGATTGTTTTCTATGTATTGATCTGTGATTTGTATTTGTTGCTGTGAAGATCATCAGAATGCCTCCTGTAGACGGGGATGTCTTAACCTCTGCTACACTTGTTAGCAAGATTGAGGCTAGTGACCCCCTCTACTTACATGCTAGTGATTCTAGTACCCTCACACTGATTAGCTTCAAGTTAAAGGGAATTGAAAATTATATTGTTTGGGCAAATGCACTTGAATTAGCTTTAAGAGTTAAAAATAAAATTGGTTTTCTTGATGGAACTTGTGAAAAACCAAGGTTTTATCATGAAGCAAAACATGATGACAAGTGGGTTGCTTCTATGAATGAGGAAATGGAAGCCTTAAATCAAAATAATACTTGGACTTTAGTTGATTTACTAAAAGGTAGGAAACCTATTGGATGTAAGTGGGTGTATAAGATAAAGTATAAGTCAACTGGTGAGGTAGATAGATATAAGGCTAGGCTAGTTGCAAAAGGGTATAGTCAGAGAGAAGGGATAGATTTTGAAGAAACTTTCTCACCTGTTGTTAAACTTGTCACTATTAGGTGTGTTTTAAATCTTGCTGTTATAAATAATTGGCCTCTTTGGCAATTAGATATATACAATGCTTTTTTGTATGGAGACCTAAATGAAAAAGTTTACATGAAATTACCAGAAGGTTATTTTTCTGAATCCGAAACAAAAGTATGTAGATTAAACAAATCTCTTTATGGGTTGAAGCAAGCTCCTAGGATGTGGAATGAAAAGTTGGTAAAGGCTTTAACTGACTTTGGTTTCAATAAAAGTAAAAGTGACTACTCTTTGTTTTTTAAAAATGATAAGACAGGTACAACTATTTTACTTGTGTATGTGGATGATATAATCATAACAGGAGATAGTCTTGAAAATGTTAATAGAGTCAAAACTGATTTGAAATCAAGGTTTAGAATAAAAGATTTGGGAGATCTTAAATATTTTCTGGGATTTGAAGTAATCAGAACTGATCAAGGATTATGTTTATCTCAGAGAAAGTATTGCGTTGAACTGTTGGCTGAGTTTGGGTTGACTGGTTTTAAACCAGTCAGCATACCTATTGAACAGAGCTCAATAGTTAATAGTGTGTGTAAAAGTGATAAAACCAAGTTAGTTGATATTACAAAATTTCAAAAATTAATTGGAAAACTCATCTATTTATCTCACACTAGACCTGATATTTCATATTCAGTTCAATTTCTCAGTCAATTTATGCATAGTCCCACATCTTTCCAATCTTGCTATTGCTCTTAGGCTATTAAGATACCTCAAATCTGCACCTGGAAGAGGTATTCTATTTAGTAAAGATAATAACCTTAAATTAACTGTGTATTCAGATTCTGATTGGGGAAAGTGTTTGATTACTGGAAAATCTGTAACTGGTTTTTATATAACCTTAAATTAACTCTGTATTCAGATTCTGATTGGGGAAAGTGTTTAATTACTAGAAAAATCTATAACTAGTTTTTTATATCTTTGTTGGAAATTCGTTGTTATCATGGAAATAAAAAAACAGAGCACTATTGCTCGTTCCTCAGCAGAAGCTAAATACTGGGCCATGAATTCTGCTGTATGTGAGTTAATGTGGATAAAGAATATATTTCTTGAGTTAGGTGTGAAAATTTCTTTACCTGTAAATGTGTTTTGTGATAATTGTGCAGCTGTGTCTATAACAGCTAATCCTGTGTTTCATGATATGACCAAGCATTTTGAACTAGATTTATTTTTTTTAAAGGAAAATTTTTTATCAGGTCTTGTTAGTGTAAAAGGTATTAAATCCAGTGAACAAGTGGCTGATACTTTCACTAAGGGATTGCTTGTGTCTCAACATGAATTTTGTTGCAAAAAACTGAACATGTTTGATGTTGTTACAAATATGTAATCTTTTTATTGCTAATTCAAACATTTTATTAAGGGGGCATGTTAAAAAATATGTAATATTTTTATTGCTAATTCAAACATTTTATTAAGGCTGATACTTTCATTAAGGGGGCATGTTAAAAACATGTAATCTTTTTATTGCTAATTCAAACATTTTATCTATTTTTGTGTTGTAACATTTTCTCATTCATTGGCCCAGGTTGTAGGTTAAAGGACGTGTGATATGGGCTTAAGAGGTGTTGCTAGGCAAGACCTGGGCTGTGTCCGGTTGCACTGGGATATAAAATGTCGTTAGTGAAGCTAGGGTTGCTGACCGAGTCATTCGTCTCTCATACGCAGTCTCTCAAACTCTCACGCTCTCTAGGGTTTGTACGGTTTACATTCTTGTTGATTCGGTTAGTGTTCATAGTTGTTCAGATCATCATGTGGATCTGATCTAAGTCCGCTCATCTTCTACTGTTGTATATCCAGAGATTGTTGAGTTGATTGTTCTTGTTGTTATCAAGATTTTTTCGCTGTTTTGATTGTGTAAGCATTTTGATATCCATGTTTAGTTGTGTCAAACTTTACAAAAACCTAACTACAATCAGTTTTTCTAATGCACCATAAGGGTTATTATTTTTTATATTCTTTTCAGCAACTATCACTTCATCTCTGTTTGGTAATCTATGCTACGAGATGGAAAACCAAAGCAGGTGATAATCATTTTTTTTCTTTGTAGAAGTTTTATGAGCATGAATAGCTTTTTTATATGGGCTGATTTTTTTTTCTTACTTTTGATTGTTTACAGAAGTTTTATGAGCATTTATCAACCAAGGCATGGCCAAAGCCCAAGAGTGGTTAGTTTAGGGGGTATTTGGATTTCTTTTCTTTAAGCGATTGATGATCACACACGATAATGGATTGGATGATAAGTTTAGGCTAATTATTTTGATGAATTGGAGGAACTAATGATGATCTTCCACCATCCCATCAAAACAAAATCCCAAGAGGTGGACATGTTGCAGGTAATGTAAGACCTGTAGTTATGGATTTTGTACAATATCCTAGAATGTACGGGGTAATACTGATATGGAAGCCTAAATTCATTTCCTTGAGCAAGAAGCATACAACTCTGTTTCACGAGCCTTCGAAGTCAAGCAAATGCAATTACATTGGTATGATTTGTCATTATATATGCATAAAATTTTTATATTTTTATCAGGTTTTTGTTAAATGTTCATTAAAATATATTTCTTCTGGAAAAGGAAGGTTTAAATTTTTTTTTGAACCGAATTATTTTTTTGAACGGAAGGTTTAATAACTGAACTCAGGAAATAACTGAGATTCAATGAAGAACATAAAAACTTTTACTTAAAGTCAATTCTAATGATGTTAAGGTTGAGTAGTGGTCATAAACATGGTTTTAATACTAAACATGTGACATGCTATGAAGTTGTTACTCAAATTTTATAAATGATGGAAATGGGTTGTAAAAGGATGACATGGGCTGTTTTTTAGATAGAAGAAATTTGAAAGAGAAAAAAAAACTTCTATGGGAATGGTTGTTGATCTTAAGAGTATTTTCAGCATCTTATAAATGAACAAATGTTGTATTGCAGCTGTGTGTTCGCCAACCCGTTTAATTTTTTTTCATGTTTTATGATTGATGTTGATGTTCAAGAAATAGATAATACTGTGATATTATTTAATTCAATTTATTAATCATATGTCCTGCTATTTTTTATTTACTTAATAGACTTCGTGAATGTGTTTGAGATGTTTTTTCCCCAACTCAAAGAAGCAGCCACTCTCTATTAAGGGACAAGCCTGCTTATGAAGCAAAAGTCATAGGTAATCTCAAGGTATGTGTGATTTTTCGTGTGTGCTGTGCTTTTACTTCCCCCGTATGAAACTATAATTTTGTTGTTTTTGTTGCATCGATTTCATTCAATCGTTTATTTGGCATCGGTGGAGTTCTAATTAGGTCTTACTCCGATTGCCTCATTGTTTTGTTTTTGCTGCAGAGAAAAGAAAAGGAATCCGTGTAGCAAGCATTTACTTGTAGCAAATTCAAACGAACACGAATCCCTAGACTTTGTCTTCTTATTACATAGTTACGACAAACGGGATTGGGTAAGATCACAGTTGAAGAAAAATTCAAAGAAAGATGCATTAGGAGCTAGCTAGCTCAGAGTTAACAGATTCTGCAGGTTATAAACCAAAATATAAGCATGTAATTGTTTAGATAAAAAAAAAGTGAACCTGACTAGGATGTCAAATTTGGGATTTTCCATGGTGTAGTCGTTTTCAGTGATGCTAAACTCATGAATGCCGGTCAACACTTTTCTCTCTCTTATATTCCTTCATAGAAATGGTAACAGTGAGTCTGTGATACTTTGACCCCCAAACCTGATCATCCTATTATTGTTACTTTCCTATTTTTTGGACGTGTGTTTAAACAGTAGTAAGTTTCATATAGTACATTCAAAGTCCACCTGAAACTTTCTATTTCACTTTTTAACCAATTGTGACACATTTTGAACCTTTTGAAACTTATTAGGAGTACAACAAAGATTCTTGGTTTTTTCTTATTTCTCACTAATTTCACTTGAAGATACTCAACGGTGGCATATTGTTAATTGGAATGATGCCATGGGGCAACTTTCTACAGCATTTGACTTCACAACAAATGGTATTTTACTTTAATCGTAACTATTAAAATCTTTTACTACAAAAGTTGTTAAGGGACAACTTTGGCTTTTGCGTTGATGCACAAGGAAAGCTGCTAGGTCTAATAGGACAGTGGCCTTGAAGAGCTTTAATTTTTCTGGCAATCATGATGCTGGTTCCACTCAGGTATCATGTTAACGCCCTTCAAGAGTTCAAGGGAAAATATATCAACAAATTTTTATCTTTAATCAAGAAATCAGGTTGTGTTATGTTCAAATTTATGTTCAAGAGTTCAAGGGAAAATATGTCAACAAATAACGTAATTAAATAGTTAATCTTTTTCTTAATCTACAATTCTGCATATATATGTATCCACATTGGTTTTAATATAGAACTGTCAAATCCATTTGCTTCAATTCATGTATATCATGTAATTAAAAGTTATTTATATTCATTTGCTTACATTCTTAATCATGTAAGCAAAGTTATTTATACTCATGAGATTTCTTATTCGGAATTAGTTTGTAGCTTCGTTAGTTGCTTTATTCTATAAATTACTTTCTGTTAGGGTATATGAACCTATTGTTGCTTCATCTGATGTACATATTGAATTCTATTGAATAATTGTTAAATTCATTATTTGCTGATGCGATATGATGTCATATCCACTGTAGTGATCACTCATGTGCTTGTATTGAACCAGAATTACATGTAGTTACGTAGTAGTTATTGACCAGGGTTTCATTTTTTTATAGGTTTTCTCACTATCCTTACTGTTTCGTTTGTTTGAGCGTAGCTGTCTTTGCCCTTATGGCGTTCATGCAGGTCGATTTGTTAGTGATGTTGTCATAAAGTGCAGGGAGTTTGTAGTAGTTAAATTTTATAATTATGCAATCTATTTCTAGATACGATACTAACATCAATTTTCAAAACACTCTGACATAACTTGTTTACAACAGCACATGAGTTGTTGCTATTTAAACTTTAAAATGTGTAATTGTATGTGCAGGTTGAAGGCAAATGAAATTCTGAAACTCAGGTCGATTAAACTTTATAATATTAGAGTTAACTAATTGGTACAAATTTACAGCAAAACTGATTATCCTTAGTTTTGATGATTAATTAGAAATTAGAATCACTAATGGCCCGTTAGGCTTTCTTTTTGGCTTTAAATGTAAATAATGTGAGTTTATGGTGTGTTTTGGTCTAAGGACCCATGTTGGTTTGTTTTTGGTTTAAAACCAAATTAAACTGTGAGTGTGTTTCGACCTAACGAGCCAATCGATATAGGCTTACAAATCCGTGAGGCGTTCTTGAGTGGGGTGAAGAATAAGGAAGGTCTTGTATGCATTGATCAGGGCTGCAGGTTGGACATTGTCGAAAGCGAGGAAGGGAGAGGTCTTTATTCGGAAAAGGTCAGTTTCCAGTATAGTCATGGTGATTAAGAGCCTAGAGCTCTTATGGGTCAAAAATTAAGAAAAGTTGTACGATTTTACTTGGGGATGAGTGGAGTGCTTTTTCTATGAAATTGTAATTTTCTTGTTGTTGGGGATTGGTTTCCTGGCTGCACTTTGTTTTGTTGTTTTATAGTCAAAGATGTTGTAAAACAATGGTGGATGCATATATGCATCCTACTATTTATATTGAATTTGTTATATGTTTGCTGCATATATGCATCCTACAGCTTGTATTTAAATTACTTTAGGACTTTGATGTTCATGTTAAAGAAGAAACTAAGGTGGCGTTTGGTTCACGGAATGTAATGTAATTGGAATTGTAAAGTTTTCTTTTTAAAGTTGTGCTTAAGTTGAGTAAGGAAGGGGTTTGAAATACAATGAATTCCTCTAATCAATGGAATTTAGAAATCCTTCACTTTAATGAAAGAAAGTTAATGACCTCAAATTCCATTGATTATAGGAACTCATTGTATTTCAAACCCTTCCTTACCCAACTTAAGCACAACTTTTAGAGTAAAACTTTACAATTCCAATTACATTACATTCCGTGAACCAAACTCGACCTAAGATTAAACTTGAGTCGTGCCATTATGTTTTCATTCTTTTTGACATATCCTTTATCTTTTACTAATTATTATGCACAATCTCTTTGAATTGTTATTAATAATCAATTTAATAATGTTTTTGATTGATGATTGAAAGGTCTTTAATAGACACACAGTTTGATTAGTAAGAATAATCGTAAATATAATTAGAACAGATCTTTGAGAAATACACAGTTTGATATGTGTATATATGTGTCCTTTTTTCACCAACAAACAAGATTTAAATATTACATTTACAGGAAGGAAAAGACTTTTTTAGTTAACATAGTGCACATGTGCAACATATAATTAAAAAAGTTATAAAGTGTTATTTTTTCATTAGATATAAAGATAACATAACTATAAGACTTATGGTGCAATTTCCTTTTAAAACTAGTAATGTATACCACATATATGAGGGTTTTTTTTGGTGTGGTACACATGTGTATCATTAAAAAAAACACAAAAAAATGACAGAAATATAACACATATGATGCGTCTTAGAGAAAAGAATATTAACTCATACTAAATTATGAGTTCTTTTTTTGTGGTACACATGTGTATCACAGAAAAAAAAAAAAAAACGTTAACTTTTTATTTTTTGTTTTTATAGAATTAAAGATAACATAATTATAAGACTTTTGGTGAAAATTTTTAAAATAAATATTAACGTATGAAAAAGCTATGTTGGTTTTAAGATGGTTTTCGCATTTTCGCAAAATATATGTGTTTTCACACGATCCTTTCCCTATATATATATATATATATATAGAGTCGAGTTATCCTACATCCAGCAAAAACGCTACATCCATTGCGGATTCATCTGGGGCGTCCATCAAGATCATCCAACAGCCAGGATCTATGGTGTTTCCGCCTATGGTGTTTTCGGTGGGGGAAAAAACACCATAGGCGGAAACACCATAGATCCTGGCTGTTAGATGATCTTGATGGACGCCCCAGATGAATCCGCAATGGATGTAGCGTTTTTGCTGGATGTATTTTACCCTAAACCTATATATATATATATATATATATATATATATATATATAGGGGAAGGATCAAATAAAAACAAGATGTTATTGCGAAAACAAGAAAACAAATATTAAAACATCTATAACTTCCTCATACGATAATATTTTTTAAAAAAATTTGCACCAAAAGTCTTAAAATTATGTCACCTTTAATTCTGGGAAAAAATTAAAAATATAAAATTTCGTGATTTTTTTATTATTGCACATGTGCAATAATACGTATTAATTATATTACACATGTGCAATATTAACAAAAAAACGTTATTTTTTTTAACTTTTTCCAGAATTAAAGATAACAGAATTATAAGATCTATGGTACAATTTTTTATCAAAAATATTAACGTATGAAAAAGTTATAGAGGTTTTAATATTATTGCACATGTGCAATAATAAATTTTTATTGCACAAGTGCAATAATAAAAAAATAAAAAAAACGTTGAATTTTTTTTAATTTTCTCCAGAATTAAAGATAACAGAATTATAAGATTTATGGTGCAATTTTTTATAAAAAATTTTAACATATGAAAAAAGTTATAAAGGTTTTAATATTATTGCATATGTGCAATAATAATAATAATAAATATTATTGCACCTGTGCAATAATAATTTTTTTAAAAATTTGATTATTTTTTAAATTTTTTCCCATAACTAAAGATAACATAATTTTAAGGATTTTGGTGCAAAATTTTTATAAAAATATTAACGTATGAAAAAGTTATAGAGATTTTAATATTTGTTTTCGTGTTTTCGCAATAAAAGTTGTTTTCACATGATCCTTAAGGGGAATGATCAAATAAAAACAAGATGTTATTGCGAAAACAAGAAAACAAATATTAAAACCTATATAACTTCCTCATACGATAATATTTTTTAAAAAAATTTGCACCAAAAGTCTTAAAATTATGTCACCTTTAATTCTGGGAAAAAAAATTAAAAATTTAAAATTTCGTGATTTTTTTTATTATTGCACATGTGCAATAATACGTAATAATTATATTACACATGTGCAACATTAACAAAAAAACCTTAATTTTTTTTAATTTTTTCCAGAATTAAAGATAACAGAATTATAAGATCTATGGTACAATTTTTTATCAAAAATATTAACGTATGAAAAAGTTATAGAGGTTTTAATATTATTGCACATGTGCAATAATAAATTTTTATTGCACATGTGTAATAATAATAAAAAAAAAACGTTGAATTTTTTTTAATTTTCTCCAGAATTAAAGATAACAGAATTATAAGATTTATGGTGCAATTTTTTATAAAAAATTTTAACATATGAAAAAAGTTATAAAGGTTTTAATATTATTGCATATGTGCAATAATAATAATAATAAAAATTATTGCACCTGTGCAATAATAATTTTTAAAAAAATTTGATTATTTTTAAAAAAATTTCCCATAACTAAAGATAACATAATTTTAAGGATTTTGGTGCAAAATTTTTATAAAAATATTAACGTATGAAAAAGTTATAGAGGTTTTAATATTTGTTTTCGTGTTTTCACAATAAAAGTTGTTTTCACATGATCCTTACCCTATATATATATATATATATATATATATATATATATATATATATATATATAGGGGAAGGATCCTATGAAAACTCTTTATTTTGTGAAAACGTGAAAACCACTTTAAAACCTACATAACTTCTTTATACGTTAATGTTTATTCATGAAATTTGCGCCAAATGTCTTAGAATTACGTTATCTATAACTCTGGAAAACAATATTTATAAAAAAAAACGTAAAAAAAAACGTTTTTTTTTTTTCCGTTTTTGGTACACATGTGTACCATCATCAATACTACTACAGAAAAACGAATTATAAAGTATAAAAACACTCCTTACGTTAAAAATATATTAAAAACATACTAAAAACAATAAAACATTTATGTTACGAATGATAATTAAACATAGTACACATGTGTAGCAATACTTAAAAAATCATAAAATGTTATTTTTTTCTTTAGATATAAAGATAATAAAACTATAATAATTAGGGTGCAATTTCCTTTTAAAACTATTAGTAACTCATATTAAATTTTGAGTTTTTTTATTGTGGTACACATGTGTACCAAAAACGGAAAAAAAATAAAAAAAAATAAAAAAACGTTTTTTTTTTGTTTTTGGTTTTTATAGAATTAAAGATAACGTAATTTTAAGACTTTTGGCGCAAATTTCATGAAAAAACATTAACGTATGAAAAAGTTATAAAGGTTTTAAAGTGGTTTTCACGTTTTCACAAAATAAATGGGTTTTCACACGATCCTAATCCTATATATATATATATATATATATATATATATATATATATATATAGGGTGAGGTTCATTGTAGACACTTTCGCATGTGAAATAGCTCTTTTTCACATGTGAAAGTTTCTAATTAATGAGAAAAAAGAAAAAAAAAAGAAAATTAATCACAACCATTAGATCTAGAGATCTAATGGTGAAAAAGGGTGTCTACCTGTCTACACTTATGGGGGTGTCTACAATGAACTTTTCACTATATATATATATATATATATATATATATAGGGTTAGGTTCAAATGAGAACTTTTTATTTTGAGAACTTTTGAAAACTAAATCTCCACCACTAATTTCAGGTGTGGACCACTATTATTCATATGGGGGGTTTTCATATATATAAACTAGTGGCTTAGAATGGTTATTTTTAGTTCTCAAACCCAATTGGTTCTCAAATGATCATCTCCCTATATATATATATATATATAAGATATATAGGGAGGGAATCATATGAGATAACCAATTGGGTTTGAGAACTTTTAAGAACCATTCTAAGCCACTAATTTATATATATGGAAACCCTCTCATGAATTATAGTGGCCCCACCTGAATTTAGTGGTTAAGATAAATTCTCAAAACAAAAAGTTCTCATTTGAACCTAACCCAAAATATATATAATTATTATTATAGTATTGATCCATGTTTCAAGTGTTGGGTTAAACTTTGGTGCCTTTAAATGTTAAAGTCCTACTATTCTTTACACTAAAAACTAACCAAAGAGTTATAAGTTAATCATGTAGATAATTACTTTAATTTAGTAAAGTTAAGCATAAGATATATTAAAGGAAATTAAAGTTCATATTAGAAACCAAGTAGGCTTGGTTAAGCGCTTCTCCTCGTCGGCGTCTTTAGAAATAATTTTAAGCGACGGAGACCATCCGGGTTCGCCAAAAGGGAAAAGAAGCGGATA